>JAABNX020000040.1:12017164-12039014 GCA_015163995.2 Mormyrus lacerda
ATGTATGTCAGTGGTCGCTCCCAACTGCAGTTGATTGTCCGAATAAAGCGCTGACTTGCAACTACTCCTCGTCTCTTTGTGAATCTCTTCTCATCAACGGACCCAATTGGAGACGGTCTACTCCAACAAAAGCCAAAAGTATTGTCACATAAGAGAATGGACTGAAAATCCATGCATTTGGCTTAGTGAGATAATCAATGCTGCATGTGTCTCTACTCTTCCAGACTCACGACCCATATGGTCTGGTGTGGAAAACTGTATGTAAGGTGATCAGACCATAAAACCAAGCCAACTTCCATAATGGACTAAGAAGGACAGCTCAAGCTGATTATCCTCCAGAGATGCCAAGTAAAAATAAAGTGTTGAAAATGTGAATCCACACATCTTAACAACAGCTTGGCACTATTCATCAACACTTCTGTTCTCTGTTACCAAAAATACCTATAAAGTTAGCACTGCGGCTTCATTCCAAATACTGTGCTCCCAATTTTTGTTCATTAAGCTAAACTAAAGAGCTAACTTCTCCTTCTCAGAGTTTAAATAAAAGTTAACCTGATATGTGTCAAGGACAGATGTTTAACTTTTCTACTGTTTTGTTCTAGTGCTTCATCTAGTCTGTCTTTATATCATTTGATTGTACCGGTTAGTATGATACATTTATGGAACTGAGAAATCCAAATGACAGATACAATTCTGTTACATGGCTATGAACATCTCATGGCCCTCACAGAAGTATTACCGCTATACCCCTCTGTAATATACCTACTTACAAAGCAAAGTACCGCTTATGCACAATCTTACCACGTATCTGGTACGGCGGTTGAAAGTTATGCTAAACAGACTTTACTTGTTTATATATTTTTGCTGATTTCAAATAAAGAATTACATTCAGTGCTTTTACACAGTCAAATTATGAACCTACAGCACAAGCCAATTGAAGGCTTTTTGAATTTTTCTGTACATAATAGAGTTTGAACTTTTCATAGAACCTCTTTGAATCGGGCACAGAAAACTGTGAAGTGGCAGATATATTATGTTTTCTGAAAATGAAACAGAACATTAACTCTCTTTCACCCAGCAGAGTTAGACTGAATGAGTGGTATAATGAAATGCTGCAGGCACAAAAAGAAAGTTTGAATAATTTATTTTTCTTGCACCAATATCTCCCAGGCGCATAAAATTCACAATCCCTTTCAATTACCAGGTTGCATAAAGCCTTTTAACTTGATGTGTGATGCTTTTCGAAACCGAAGTCCTACCATAGTACATGGTTCACACAGAATGGTTTGATCACATTCAATAAATCCTGCTGTCAGACCTGAAAATCTGCAAGTGCCTTTTATGTTTCCAGAATTTTTTTACCATTGTCTGCCTCACTCTTCCTCAGCCTTCATGTTTAAAACACACCTCTTCTAAACTCCAAGTCATTTTATAGCTAAAATTTTACACCTCAGCACTTGTATAAATCTCAGGCGGTTTTCCACAGTTCTCCCGAAGCTCAAGAAATTTATATGACGTAATTTTCCATGACGCCAAATGACACTTGGTCAGGTAACCTAGGGGTGGACATCATTCAGCTGCACTCATCTTCTAAGTCTTACCTCCAACACTAGTTCTGTCATCTGGTACTGCTTCTGAAGCTCCTTGTTGGAGGTCAGAGGCTCATGGTAGAGCAGACACAGCATGTCATACTTCTTCAGTGCCTTCTTGTAGTTCTTCTCGCTGATGTCGATCACCCTATCCTTGCCGTCGAAGCTGGGGAACTCCAGTCCTTCCTCGGCGTCACTAAAGCAGACCAGGTAGAAGCAGGCCAGTAGGAAAAGGCAGAGGGCCTTCATGGTTCCCATGGAGATCAGCACCCGGCTACAGGTGAGAAGAAGAGGCCCACAGGACACTGGGAGTGAGAAGCGGTGCCCAGACTCGGGAAAAGAGTTGGAATAAGTGGACCTGGTGATCTTCTACCTTCTTTAGTCCTGTCGCTCTATCTGCCACCTTGACCACAGGCTGCCTCTTTCACTCCCCGTCTTTCCCGAAGACAAAGAGAAAGACAAAAACGATGGGAGCCGGGATCAGGATGTGGGAGCTTTGGTGCTGGATACCTTACATAGCAAAGCCCATATCCCCTGCCATTTCAGAACCATTTTTAGGAGGCCAGTTGTTTCTGGTCTATAAATAAACCAGGAGCTCGCAAAAAGGAGGACAGATAGAAGCACAATCAGGGATTTGCTCTGCGTTTCAGAGCCGTGCAGGATGAACCATCCCCTCCTCAGTGACGGGAGGAAGATCTGAGGTGTTTTTTGAATTTGTTTATGGACAGCAACAACACAACTTACACTGGTTTAGTTTCTTACTGAGATGATTGGTCAGAATGTGTAGAAGGTTAGTCAAAGCGCTTCATTTTTAAACAATTTTAAGGGTTTATTCACTGCAACATCATACTACAGTATGAGCTTTTCCTTTATGCATGATGTATCCTAGTGACAGCCTCAGCCCTTAAACGAACCAAGTCAACAGCCTCAGCCCTTAAACGAACCAAGTCAAGTGACAAGATAATAACTTGGCGCAAATACAAATGTAAGCATGTGGACGATCATACTGTACATCTGCTCAGCTCATTGAGTAACCTGAGACTCCGGACAGTTAAGTAGAGTTTAAGGGGTTTGGCTTGTCGGTCCATGTATGCCGCATGTAAAATGTGACGATGACCACTGTTAAAAGGTCAACAGTGTGCTTGTGCAGCACATGGCCAAGTATAGTCCAAACACAAAAGGGACTGTACCTTTAAACAGGCCGCAGCGTTACGAGGCTGACAGCACGTCCTGTACCTTTAGACAGACGGCAGAGTTACGGGGCTCACAGCACGTCCTGTACCTTTAGACAGGCGGCAGAGTTACGGGGCTCACAGCACGTCCTGTACCTTTAAACAGGCGGCAGAGTTACGGGGCTCACAGCATGTCCTGTACCTTTAGACAGGCGGCAGAGTTACGGGGCTCACAGCACGTCCTGTACCTTTAAACAGGCGGCAGAGTTACGGGGCTCACAGCACGTCCGTCTGATCTTTCAGCCACGTAAATCATTGCATGCACCCTTGGAGCGAATCCAGTCAGACTGGCATATTTCTACCAGATCCGCGTCTAGATTCGGAAGGGCTGAGAGCAGATGCTCCAAATAGATTTTCCAATGGGAGGGAGTGTAATTAGTCCCCCCTAATTGGTATGTGAAAGTAGAGCACTCCGAGCCTGTCTTGCCCCAAACGGGCCGATCCTGGAATGTGCCCTCTGATCTCTGACCCTGGTGGCACCTCACATGCAGCGCAGGGGAGCAGTCAGACTGCTGAGCTGCATCTTTCGCCTGCTTTCACAACCTGAATCCTCACCGTACAGTGAAGCGACCCTCAACGCCCAGTTTTTCTGACTTTGCACTATATTTGCACTATTATTTGCTGATATGCATGCATATTACACATAATATATTTATGTGCAGATACATTCATCTCCATATCCATATTTACATATTTGTACTTATATTGACATATTTGGTGCCCTGCGACAGGTTGGTTCCCCATCCAGGGTTGTTCCCTGCCTGGACTGGCTCAGGACCCCCGTGACTCTGAATAGGATAAGCAGTTTTGGGAAATGGATGGATTTGCATATTTGTACTTGCTACTACTGATATAAAATAATTGTCCTATGTCCTGTTATCAGTTGTATGTCCCATGTCTTGCTTTCTTGTATCTGCATCTGAGTGTTACCTGGACTAGTACAAATGACAATAAATCTGTTTAATCCACTAACAAAAACCGAAATGTTGTATTACTCTGGGAAAAGGCACATTAAGTATTTATACTGACTATTCATATGCTGATATCTATTTTGCCACCAAAATACATATCAGCAAATTGCAATCAATCAGTGCTTGGGTAATTTCATTCCAGTGCATTTGATCTGCACCAATTTGTCTTTTTCAAATGCTGCAGTAATTCCCTGTAATATCATATAACCATTTCTGTGCCAGGAATCATCAAGACAAGCTTTATTTTTCTAGTTTGTTGACCCAGCATGAATTTCACTAAGTAACACCTTCATGGACAAACAGCAGGGAAGCGCAATGTCTGCTTTTACGTACACTCTCGCTGAATTCAGCAGTGCAGAGACCTGTAACCTGAGTCTATATTGCCGCCGGTGCTGAAATAGAGACTGGTATTTTAGGCTGTTATGTTGGGTTGTGTTTGAGTACATTGTGTGGTGTGTTAATCATCTCATCTCATTCGGTCTTGTGTTTTGTATCCATGAGTTTAACTATGAAATGCACAGACCAAGTCTTAGGTATCCTGATACTGTGCACACCTTGGTCCTTAATTTCCGCGGTTAAACCACCAGATTATATAAGGAGAGGCAGTAGAGTCGCAGTCTGGAGGCCACACCAAGAAGCCCCTGCGGTGCTGCGTGGAGCGTAGATGTTCATTCTTGTGATTTATGCAGATCTAGGGGCACAGCTCAGCACCGACGTTGCTGAAGGATCAGGCCGAATCATTGATTTCCTGGGGGCATGTCTTGAGTTCTTGCAGATAATGGGATTTTTTTTAAATGTACTTATGTTATTTTGTTTGTGATGATTGTGCTAAACTTTATGATAATTGTACACTTGATAAATTGCCTACAAAATGACAAAAATGTGGACATCATTTTGAGATGATGGTGTTGCAGGTTGCTGCAAAAACTGGCATCCAGTATAGAAAGGCAATCTTTTTGGGGGTTGAGGGCTGGAGGTGTTCAGTTTTACACATTCATGTCATCAGAATTGTGAAGAGAGGATTATATTGTTGTGTACAGATGTGTTTGTCTTACTCTTCCCAAATGAGGTATTGCAGCGTCAGTTCCAATTTGTGCAGCATGTTGTGTTTGGGGAATGTTAACAGACTCCTTCATGTCGCCCTACAGGCCAGGCCGGAAAATGGGGCTCACCAGACTCATGACCTTCGATAGCTGAAGCATGTTCCTATTTTTAGGGAGAAACATTTTACTGACGCCCTCCCTTGGGGTCAGCGGTGCCCTCGGCTTTAACGTCACCAACTGGCACATTCTCCTGCTTCAGTGGCCTGAGGTTGAGGCTCAGCCCCTGCTAGTTCAGCTGTGTCGGTATCCAGGCGAGTCCCATGGCTTAAATGATTTAATTAAATGGCGTTCACAACATCAACAGGCTCATCTGCAATCTACTTTGACTTCCCTTGCTTGACAATGCAAAGACCCAAGATCTGTCTTCCCTCAGCTCCTAAGGCATGCAGCACCTTGCGTCGAGAGCCATTTAAACAAGGTTTACTAACTGAAATGTTATGTGAAGGAGAAGATTTTGAAGTTGATCTCAGACTTATCGTTCAAAAAGTGGGATTAACGTACAAACTTTATCCCAGCTGCGCTTTCAAAACCATGGATCTCTCTTTAACATATTTGTTTCACGTCTCAATGGTCACCTCAATTTCTATCTGTGTTTTAGTTTTGAAAACTTTTATACAGAAAAACCTTTAAAGACCACTTCTGAGATCTTATTGAAATTATAAAAGTTGTTTTGTTCGGTTGTCCAATAATGCCGCCACGACATGTTAGAACAAGCTGATACGCATAGTTTTAGGATTACTATTTAAAGGGCTGTTCAGTTTGTTTATGAAATGCCTCTATTACACTGTAGTATAGTCTGCCTTGGGTAATATGAATAGTGGAGATTTACCAAAGCGTATGTAGCGCCCCATATCCTGAGCATTATAGAATAAAACCTCACTCATCATGAAAACTAAGCATGAGCTTTTTTATTTTAACAATGAAGAACAAAGAGCAGTTATATATTCATACACACACACAGGCAAATTTTGTTTGCAAAAAGGAGGACAGATAGACAGATCGCCAATACAGTAAAAACAGTACCATCAGTAACAAATAGTGATAATAAATAATGAAATAATAAAATCCTAACAATATAAATAGCTATAACTTATAATTTATTCCTCGGTGTAATAGCTGCCAGAATAAAACTGTCTGTAACATTTTGCCCTACACCTGTGCATTATGAACCTACGACCTATGAACATATACATAAAATGTAAATATACACATAAAAAGTGCCGGTTTATTTTTCACCATCTCTCCTGTGGTCTGATTTATAGCAAAAGGAAAGTCCCAGGATGGTTGCAGTGTTTTTTTTCCTTGAGTCTGCATGCCAAGGGAATACAAGGTAACCAAGCAATGGAAAAGCTGCCGGGAGCGGGTACACGGTCCTCATGGCTGCAGCTCTGATCAAACTGAAACTGTTAGTTTAGGGGCAAATCAATATACATGGTTTTTGCAAAAGCTATAATTAATATTTAAAATTTGATTTTTTTAATATTTTGAAAAAAAAATTAAAGACAGAAAAGTGAGAGTTTATAACTGCAGCAAGTCAGTGACGTATTGATACCATCAAAATTTTTCCAATATTCTTCTGCACTTTTGTATGTTTAAGAAACTGTAGAGAGATATTAATTCTGCAGGATAAAAGGATGCTGCAGAGAACATCTGACATTTCCAAAGGATCCTCCAGTAACTGCTAGGTGGCTGCCACAGAACATCCCATGGCACTGTAGGCAGCGAACATCCAACAGAAGCCTATTAAGATGCTCCTTTAGAAATGTTTCTTCAGTTTATTTAGAGGTCTCACACCATCAAGGCTGTGGGTCAAACCCCTGCCCTCCATATTGTCCTCACACATTGCATGAGTTCAATTGCACATGGTATCAGATGGTTTGTGTGCGTGTGTGTGTGTGTTCGTGTGGGTTTGTATTTACCACATTGTGGGAGTCATTTTTTATCTTGTGGGGACATTATTCAGGTCTTGTAGCTGTAGCAGGGCTACTCCCACAGACAGCAGAAAAGAGTATCTGGTTTGTCAGAGCTGTGTGAAGATTTTACGGTGGCTGGAGTGCCAACTTTGTCACCAACCTCCAAATTTGTTGGAGGAACGCTTGAAGGGCTGAATTCAATTTAGCGTCATACCCAGGACGAAATGCTAAAATACAACAAAAACAATTAATATGTGAACTGGAAAACTAATCATACAATGTAGTTAAGATAGCGGCCAGCCTGAAACTCGCAACAGCAGGAACGCACATTTCTCAGCACAAGGGGCAAAGAAACACACCGAAGTGAAGACCAAAAGCCACTGGAGGATCGGCGAACGGGACGGCCAGCGACACCAGCTGGCCGACCTAAAAAACAACAGACCGGCCCAGAGCAGATCCGGCTTTTTTTGTCCCAGAGCAGCTGTGGCAGGTCTGTGTCCTTTTGGGTCGGAGTGACGCCGCCATGACCACGACCGGGTGGGGATATTTCACAGCGGCACAACATCTGCGATGTGACCCCGATGTTGAGAACAGTCACCGGTGTGTTCCCGTCCCCCGGAGGTGACCACTCCCCCCCCAGCACGTGCGCGGGTTTCTCCAAACATCTGCTTCGTTGTAGAACTCCTCATGATACACCTCATACTCCCCTATTCACCTGGGCCTCATAGGCTGCATGAATTCATACAGTTTATGTTTATGTAAAGCTCATCTGCCCACTGTATATTGTCAGGATTTAAAATTGCCTCTGTTCCTTGTTTTAGGCATTGAGCATTACCACACATAAAAGAGATACCTAAAGCAATATTAGTGCTATAATTATTTGCATTTTGTTTGACTAACCCCTTTAGCAAAGTGAATGTATATATGTTAAAGTTAAACCAGACATATTACATTCTACATTCCTCTGGCTAGATAACAGCTAAATAAAAACGTGTGATTACTTACAAGCTTCTGTATCACAGACCAGCAAATCCCGTTATACTCTCCGGTTCGGCTTGCTGCAGTTTCATCGTACTCTGTAATTCTGAAAGGTTAGGCAAACTAATGGAGATGAAGGTAGCTTCATCTGTGCTACATGTAGCTTGTTGCATGAGCAAGCCGGCTTGCAGGCTGTGGCTGCATGTCCGCTCCGCTGTTCAGGGATTTCGTAATATGGAGCAGAGAGTGTGGTAGACTGTGGCAGAAATTGGGAAGAGGAAGCATTTTAGGCCCAACTAACAGAATGAGGTTTAAACAGCCTGGACTGAGATTAACAGCTAACAGTCAACTAACTGCGATGAGGGCTGAAGACCAGACAGGTACAGACTTGAGTGGCACAACGGAAAAGCGGCAGGAGTCCAGAAGAGGAATAGGCTGGGGCTCAGACCAGAGGCGAGGCTGTGTGGTTGGACTCCCATTCACTGATGCAATGGTTTTCCGAGAAGGTGGTCATGTGACTAGACTCCTGGGTTATTGGCTGCCTGTGATGTTTTCTGATGAACTGCTTGTATTGAGCTGGAGCTGGAACTTCTCTCAGAAAGAGCATAGCTTGATTAGAAAATTCTCCGTGCTAAAATACCGCTGCTCCTTGTGAAGTTAATGTGGCTGATCAGTTTTATACGTCTCCCCCCAGTAAACATAGCCAGACTCCGACGTCCAGTCCAGCACTCATCTGTAGCCCTTCAGTGGCTAGACGCTGCTCCCCCTGCCTGCGCTCACGCTGCCCCCTGTATTCATTCCTCCCTTCCAGGTTTGCCGAAGCCATCTCCACGCTCTATTCCTTCCTACATGATTCTCTTTGCTAACACAATTGGATTTCATTAAAGACCTTTTGTCTCTTGCTTGACACTTTGCCTGTATAGCTCAGTGCAGTTAACCCAAGAGAAAGGATTTACCCACTAGAGGTGAAAAAGACATGCGCCTCTCCTGCCTGATCTGGGTCTAAGGATGTCAGAGGGGGACTCAGCCAGTGTGGGGGCAGCTGTGAGCCCATCTAGTCTGTGTTTAAGAGGCCCTGAGTGATCCTGGGCTCGTCTGCAGTGACACACCTCGCCAGAACCACTTGAGCCCTTGGCTCAGGGAGGGGCCAGATACCCAGCTGCCCCGTCTCTGTGCCCATCTGCCCCCCAGCTGCCCCCATCCGCCTCCCAGGAGCATGTCAAACCAGGCCATTTGGGGGAGGGTCTGAAGATGATGATGCCCCACACGACACACGCGCACACACACGCACTCTCGCTCCGCGGCCCCCCATGTGTGCTGCAGGAGGCACTGTTTCAGGGCCAGAGGCCAGCAGCTGCACTTCTATTTTTACTGCTCTCATTATTCCTTTTTGCCCCCCTACCCCCGACCCCTATCTTGTCTGGGTGACCTGAGGCACCGGAGATCTGTGGCAAAGGCTATGTGGTCAGTAAGTGTTGGGTGTGGAGAAAACACCTCCTCAGGACTCAAAAAACTCCATGGCTCCGAAAACCACCCTTTTCCCTTTAGATGGTTACCATGGCGATACACAGGTGGAGGGTACTGTCTGATATCTGCCGTTGATTTACGCTCTATTGCCAAGATACCTGGACTGGTACACATATAACCACCTAAGCACATGTGCTGCTTTGCCTTGGTAGCAATGTCCCACGCTCCCAATCAGAAAGCCATTCCATGGTTTGATTGGGAGCTGCGGGTGAGGGGTTTCCCCGGACCTGGACAGTTTATGGGTTTTCTCAGCCGGTCAGCCTGTGCCCGACATGGTACTTTGCATCATCACACTGGCTTGGGCCGTCCGAAGCTTTGCCAGGGTCTTCGGCTTCAGCAGAGGTAATGAAGGGCGCTTGCAGGGATGTTTTTCACAATATAAACCTCGATTTAATAAAAATCTGTGGATGCAATCAAAAAGCTAAAAATGCTTAAAGCTTTGTATTTAGTTTAGTTATCCGTGGCTAAAGTCAGGGCTGGGTTAGGGTTAGATGCATCATAATTGGGATTAGGCTTATGTGTGTGTGTGTGTGTGTGTGCTTGTGTGTGTGTGTGCGTGTGTGTGTGCTTGTGTGTGTGTGTGTGTGTGTGTGTGTGTGCTTGTGTGTGTGTGTGTATGTGTGTATGTGTGTGTGTGTACGCTGCTCTAATTGTGCCCTCAGCTTGTCAGCTGCCAGCTCCTGTACGGACAATGCCCGCTGTAAATAAGATGTGACACAACAGCTGGGGCTTTGATCACAAGCTCACAGCAGGGAGGGGAAGGGGGGGCTGCGAGTCCATCAGCAGTCCAGGGGCACCTCACTGACGAGAGCCTGTGAACCACAGCTCCTAAAGCCTCAGTGCCCCCAGTCCAATTCTGCCCGTCATTCTGGGATGCTTGTTAAACATCAGACACTGATTTAGCATTTCGCGTTTGCGTCACATGCATTTTATTTTGCTGAATATGTTTAATCAGCTTTCTATGGCTACACACATGCTGCAGTCCCTTCTTTTCTGAAATAGTCGTGAGTATAAATGCAGATGGTTGTTTAAGATCACATCAGATGTCAGCCTATCACGGCCCCCCTGAGGGGGTCTATGCAGCTGTTGTGTGGGTCTGTTCATCGCCATCCCACATGGGGATTCTTGTATCTTATGTAATGGATCTGTTCGTGGAGAGGCCAGGCTTGCGCTGAATTGTCTTGATTGCTTTGTTCCTGATACTGAGGGCTTTGAGACAGCAGGCTAGAGTGGCTAAGCGGATAAATAGCACTGTCCTCGCCATCCAAGCCTTATGCTCTTCATTCATTCCTCTCAGTCAGGTCTCGTCTGCCGCAACCGCTGTCCCAATTTTCCATCTAAAGTCTAGACTTACCAGCCTTCATTCACCCACTCTGATGTTTTCATACATTTATGTTATTTCACCCTCTAATGAGACCATCTGTTTCAAATAGTTCACTAGTGTATATAATCACAAATCTGAGACCAAGTCACATTACGTTTATTTAATGCTAATGCTGATGAAATTTCGGTATTTCGGCAGATTCCCCCCCCCCCCCAGTAAAGTTGAGTACGGTATTATGATGCTTGGATATGATTTTGGTGTAGCGGTATAATGTTTGTGAAGTTTTAATTCTAAATTGAAAAGAAGGATTGACTAGAACAAGCTGGCTCTTGTGTATTCTGGTCTTGTGCTGCCATCCACTGGAAATATTTGGGATAGCAGATGTGATTCAGGAAAGACTTGGATTTATTAGATTAAAGAGGCTTAAGATCGTAAATCCAGGGTAATATTATGTAAAGATGTAGAATACTATGAAACGTTATGCATTGGATTAAAAAGAACGATTCTTAATATGTTTCCAGGGATGAGAATAGAAAGAGTAAACATGTATTTATTACAAAAGAAGCAAATCAGATAAGGCCACATCCTGTAAAACAGAATTTTCCAAACCCGGCCCTCAGGGACCCACAGACAGTTTACATTTTTGCTCCATCCCAGCTCCCTGCCAGATAGCCCACATTTTTGCTTTCGCCCAGTACCTGGTAGAGCAAAACCATGGACTGTCTGCGGTTTCCGGAGGACTGGTTTAAGAATCATTGTGTAAAGGGTTATATGTCCCTCATTGTCACGCTCGTGCAGGCGGCACCCAGCAGCTGCTCCCCAAGGAAGCCTAATTAGGAAGCAATAAAGGAGGGGAGAGAACGGCAGAACAACGCGAAGTATTGCGCCGATATTATCGAGCCGTGCAAAGCAACCTTTGTCTTTCGTCTCCCTTCATCTTCCTGTCCTCTCCCGTTTGCCTGCTGTTCTTTCCTTGACTCACCTGCCTTCCTCCCCCAGCCCAGCTCCCCCTCCTGACCATCCCGTCCCGCAGAGCTCAGCTGTCTGTGGCTTCCTTTCCCAGTGTCGCTCCATTGTCGGACGGATTCCCCTGGCTATCGACCTACGCTCACGACCACGACCATTCTTTTTGCTTCACCCCTTTTTGTACCTCTGCCGATTCTCCTCCATTAAACTCCTTTGTGCCCCGTATCTCTGGAACCTAGCGTCTCTCTGGGCCGGCTTACCACACTCATGATGTCACTGTTTCTGCAGCAGATTTAAGCTGGGAACGTCTTCATGGAGAAATGCCTTTCACCCATCTTTGGTCCAGAGTCCTGCTGTTATCGATCCGGATTTTCCTGACCCGCTCTGTGCTCTCAGATTTGCCAGGTGTTGCAGTTAACAGTCATGCCCCTTCATTTTGCCCTGTCTTATACCAACTGTTTACAAATTTCCCAAATGGAGTTTCCATGTGTGCCAGTGTGCCACGTTAGACTCACGCTGATGCGACATCGCTTGACTGACATTCGTGTTCACATATTATTCATCTGAAGAATGATCTCTGAAGAATGAAGAGTCCATAGGCACAGCAGTCACAGGTTACCGTGTCAGCCCTGCCATAAGCCTAATGGTCCCACTATCAGTTGTGTGATATTATGGAATATTCTGGAGCCCTGCAACCCCCCACCCCCTCCTGAGATTCCAGACCATCTGACCTCTGCAAAGCCTATAGCCGTTATCACATGGGAATAACGTGCAAACTCCACAATCAGGAAGGCGTTAACTGACATGTCTGGAGGTGTTAAGCGTCAGCTCTGACAGTGCTAATCACTGATCCACCACATTCATGAGTTAAAATTTGGATGCAACTAGTAAATAAATAAACTCACATAGAAAGCAGCTGTTCAGGAATGCTCTCCCGTGGGCAGCTCTGTTTATTGCCTTTATCTGCTCTTAGAAGTGGCTGTCATCACCCTCTGTTGTGCTTTCAGAGTGTCCACTGTGGCTGGAAAACGCTGCTCCTTGTGACCCACGGTCAAGAATGTCAATATTCATAAGTGCCAGAGACAACAGAGCAGGGCAAACTGCATCCTGGGTCTCCCAACGCTCATATAACTTTTTATGAGATTTTACTGAACGGATAAGAAAGGAAGGAAATGTTGATTTATCCACCCATGTTTCATAACGGCTTATTTAATACAGGGGAGTCTGGACACAAGGCAGAGACTAGTCTGGATATGACACACATAACCATACACTATAGGGCAGTGGTGGTTCTGGCATGCTTGTGGGGGTTGCAGTTTGCCGCCTGCAGTTTGCTAAATTGGCGCCCCTCCAGAAGATGCCGCCCAGGGCAATTACCAGGATCCGGCACTGACTATGGGTAATTTAAAAATGCCACATTCTCTAGTTGCACGTTTTAATACGCGGCATCAGGACGACAACCTGCAAACTTTGCCCACAGTATTCTGATTACAATGCATTTTATTTTAAACAGTTACATTGTATTGCTTTACCATGTTTCATTCCTTAAAAATAAATGGAACTTTGAACCACAGACCATATCTTAAAAGAGGGGAGTTCAATGTTTTCACACAAATCCATTTTACTTTCTGTCCAAATGAACCCGGAGGTGCCGATTAAATGCCCTAATATTCCTTAAGGACGGCTGCGCAGCGCAGCGCAGTCTGAGTTCGTTCTCCGCATGCTCGCCTTCCTGCAGCCTTTCTGCGTGCGGGTCGCGCTGCCGTTCCGCTGCAGTGACTGCGTATTCCCGCAGCGTCGGCGTATGCTTTAGAGAGCATCAGCATACGCGGCAAGACGAGACGGATCACCCCGATCATTCGGCTGTGGGGCGCCCAAGCGTGCGAAATCACTTTTTTTGCTCCGTGCCATATGCTGTAATCATCGTTATGCCATTTCATTCCTGACGGATCAGCCTGTTACGTCTTCGTGGCCGTGGGAACGCTAGAGCACGAATATAAGTCATATCATGAATCTTAAACACTGCCGTACATCCGGATAAAACGCACAAAAATTACCCCCCCCCCCCATTTATGTTCCAATTGCCCTTTTTTCTGAACTACAAACTCACCCCTGGGCGACCGTGAAAATTTACCGAGGGAGACCCCTCACCATGGTAAAATTTTACCGAGGTTGACCCCCTCCCCCCGGCCCGCTCCAGCACCGGTCCCTCTAGTCTATGCATGTCACCGATATGCCGGGCTTGATGCGGGCGAGCAGTTACTTAGTTTTTCCCTTCAGATTAGTCGCATCAAAATCTGCCAGTAATGAATAGGGGAATACTAGCATCTGTTTTTCCCAACTTAAAGTACTCATAATATATGGTGTATATAAACCACCCGAATGACTGAGAAGCATACTGACTGCCATTGTATGCTCTAAGATGGACACAACCCTTTTTTTGTCGGATGTAAAGACACAAGCAGAAAAGCAAAGTTATTAATTGATTGATTGATTTATTTATTTCATAGATTCATAGTTCATAGATTGTCACGCTCAAGCCCAAGGGCACAGGTTTGGTTTCAACACTGGTAGGGACCACCGCCCCCCCCCCCCCCCAAATTCACAAGGTATTTACACAATATTAATAGGGACATGTCCCTACTGTCCATACCAAAATCTATGCCCCCGTTCAAGCCAGGGGATGGAAAATTGAAATTCTCTGGCGTGATTTCTATAGACACTTTAATGTTTTAACTCTAGTCCATTTCCCACCTTAAACAGTGCTAAGTTTCTGAAAAACAAAATAGTTGTTGGATGAGCCACAAAGCTCTTCAACCCTCTTTTGCAACCCTTTCCTGTTCTGGAGCAAAGCTCTCCATGGTCACTAAACGGAGGACCCCGCGGTGTCGACGCGGCTCGGGCAGAAGCTGCGGCAGACTGAGCAGACAGTATAAGGGTTGTACTGGCTGTTGAGTCTGCATGTGACGCACCTCCAGCAGCGTGTGACGGCCATGTAGATTTCAGGATGCGGGAAAGAGATGTATGCTCTCCTAGCTGACAATCACCAACTGTCAGCTTCAAGGATACGCACTGGGGGGCCTCAGCGGTACAAAAGAAAACATCCTTTCAAAATCCTGTTGACCGACTGTTCAAACATCATGTTTTCCCAGACCAAAAATGGCCTCTGGTTTATTTTGGGTAGGGAAGAAAATCTGTCAACAATTCAACAGTAGGGGTCGACACCATGACAAATTCTGAAGGACATTTTGGTCAAAACGTAATTTTTATTGTGGGCATGATGTTTAAAAATGTACCTTACATACATTTTGGCACTTACACAGATGAGTCTTGCCACAGACACGTCTGTCCGGGCACGAGCATGATGACAATCTCTGGGTAGGAGTATATCCTGTATCGATGTCAGTTATTCCCAAGGCATACACATTCAAATTTAGAGACACCAGTTTGCTTAACTGCATGTCTTTGAAGTGAATGAAGAAACCCAGGTAACACAGGGATTATATGCAAAGGTAAAACTGAAGCAAGTACGGCAAACAGGTATATTTTCAGCAGAATAAACAGCAAATCTTATGACTAAGAGAATGACAAGAACTTCAGCGGGTTTTCAAGGATGGCTCGCTGTGCGGAACATCTTTTCTGTTAAACAAAACCAAGCAACTCTGTTTTTCAGAAAAGGCACATAGATTTAGCATTACCAACACATTATCAACAAATACCAGCTAAAAGGCACATGGTGTTAGCATTAGCAACATGTTTTAGTGACTCAAATGAAAGAAGTAAATGTCGTGTCATTAATTGTCTACTTCAAAAACCAAGAGCAGAGAGACCGTTCCCCTTGTCAACACTGCTCAGCAGACACTTGCTAAAGATTTAAGATAAAGCTAAAACATAAAGGTGATAAAATAAATGTAATAAAAATAAAGTCTTTTCTTTGTTACATCAAGTTTGAGGTTCAAATACCAAAAATGCAGCTGCTGTATATCCAGCTGAGAAGCTCCTATCCATCCTTCCATCTTCCAACCACCTACCCTGGTAAGGGTTGGAGGGCTGGGGGGAGGGGGGGCTGGAGTACACCATGGATGGGAAATATAAAAATATCTATTATAAAATCTATTTATGAATGTTTTTTATATTGCATGAATTCTGAAAAGTTCTGAGTGTCTTCATTTTGCTTATGGTTCATAAGGGACACTGGCCATGTGTTTAAAATGAGTCTATTTAATGTTCCTGTGTGCATATTTGTATTTAAAAATACTAAAAGCCCAAGCACATTTCATGGCCGAGCTAGTTGGTGTAAACACGTAATGTTTGTGCTCAAAAACCTCAGCACGTCAGAACCCTTTCACATTACACACTATGGGTTTTCATTTTTTATGGTAAAAATGCTATGAGACATATATTAGCAGCTTGAATGCAAGCAATATGGTTATTTTATCCAAAGTAAATAACTGAATCTTGGGGGCAATGTCTATAAGGACCACACACAAAATGGAAAAAATAAGTATAGAGTAGAATAAGGCAGTTTAAATACACTAATCTGTGAAAATACTGCAAGCCAGCATTGAATATGCAGTTATAGAAGAGGGATGGATCTTAAGCTTATTACAGATTCAGAAAACTGCTAAAATACAAAGATGACTTAAAAAGACTTTAAAAATCGTGAAATTGTGCTTGTATAGCAGGCTTGCTATGGCTAGGAACAATAAGAGCTATACGTTTGGAGTGATTTAACTTCTGTCAGGGATACTCAGATTAACACGGGGCTCACAAGGGGCTAGATGACACCATTGCAAAAGGAGGAAAGAAATGGTAAACAGCATTTGCTTATCAGGAAAAACCCACCACAACAGCAAACATCCTTAAAGAACCAGACGGAATGCAGGACATTCTGGGCAAATGCTGTCAATAAGGTTACCAGAAGTCAACACACACTAGATGGCACATCATAAAACATCGCCATGTCTCCAATTAATTCAAGGACAGCAGCTCTCTACAATGAGAAGAAGATAAAGAGGAAGAGGCCCACAACACATATTAAAAGGAGAAATATGTTAAGAATCACCTTGGTTGTCCAAGGTTCATACAACATCGCACTGAGGATCTCCTCCTCCACCACTTTCGCTTGATCTCTCTCACTGGTATCTGCGTTTCCACAAAACCATTCTGTCTTCTTCTTGCACTCCCCGCTCTCTCCACTACTTCTGAGACCTTCTGAGTTGTCTTGGCGCACCGTACCCACGTGACCATTCTCTGGCTGTTCCAGGGGTGCAGAAATCTGGTGGTTAGAGACCAGTGGGGTGTCAAAAGCAGGAGCAGGCAGCTGGAGGTCTGCCCTGTTGAGGCACAGCTCTATCTGAACATCTCCTTGTGCCAGCTGTTTGTGGCAGCTGTCATCACTGTTGTAGTAGACCTCTTTATTGTTAGTTTTCTCCTTATCTTTAATGCACCATTCTGCTTTATGGCGTAGGCCCCACAGAGTGGTGCTGCGGATCTGCTCTTTGCTTGGTGGTGGAGTGCACAAACTGACTACCACTGCCACCAATCCCGATATCCAGAACAGGACAGCTGCCACATACATGAAGTGGAAATGTGCAATGAAGGCCGGCCTCTCGTCTGTCTGATTACAGCACGGTTCCTTGTAGATGAATGCAAGGGCCAAACGTATAACCCCCAAAACAGAGCCAGTCACCCCTCCCCAGAAGGCACCAGTCTCATTACAGCGTTTCCAAAACACCCCCAGGAGGAAAAGGGCTGCGATTGGTGGAGTGAGATAGTCAGATACCTCCTGGATGTACAGGTACATCTGTCCGCCATGCATCTCGACGATGACAGGGACCCACATGATGCCAATGGCTACCATTAACACCACAAAGAGTCGGCCAACCATCACCAGCTCCTGAGGCGATGCGCTCCTCCTCAGCATCTTGTAGATGTCGAGAGTAAAGATAGTGCTGGCACTATTGAAGACGGAGTCCAGATCGCTCATCAGAGCCGCGATCATCACGGCCATCATAAGGCCTCGAAGGCCCACGGGCATGATGTTCATGACCAGCCGAGGATAGGCGATGTTGGAGCATCCGGCTTGATTCCCACACACCTGCATGCAGTGTTCAGGGCCGATGCAAACAATCTCGTCAGTGAAGAGGATCCGGGAAATCATTCCGGGCATTACAATGATAAACATGGGCAAGATCTTCAAAAATCCCGCCATCAGAGTCGAACCTTTGGCGTGAGCAATGTTCTTGGCAGCTAGCACTCTCTGAACTATGACTTGATCTGTACACCAGTACCAGATAGATGCTGGCATCTGACCTAGGAGAAAACCAGGCCAGGGAACGTCCTCGTCTGACGGGCCACGCAGCAGCTTGAGAGCCAGCGGTTTGGGATGGATGTCGCACGTGTTGGTATATGTCAAGTTAGTGCTCGCCAGGATGGCGCTGACGTTTGGAGTGGCCTGCATGTATTTCATCTTCAAACCCTCCATGCCTCCGATTTCGACCATGCTCATGACACTAAGGATGACAGCTCCAACGATCATGAGGGTGGCCTGAAGGGTGTCTGTATAGATGACAGCCACCAGCCCCCCCGTTACTGTCAGCAGGGCGGTCATACTGATCAGAAGGATCACAGACAAGTACAGGTTCCAGCCCATAGACTCCTGAATGAATAGGGCACCTGCATATAGGTCCACAGATAGTTTGGTAAAGATATAAAGGACCAATGAGAGAGCGGCAAAATAGACTTTCAGCCGACTGCCACCATAACGCTTTGAGAGATACTCCGGCATGGTGTACAACCCCGAGCTGATGTATACAGGGATGAAGACCCAGCCCAGGAGCTGCAGGAGGAACACTGCGTTGAATTCCCAGGCACCAGGTGCATACCCGCTCATTGCCCCAGATCCCGCCAAGCCAATAAAATGCTCACTGCCAATATTACTAACAAACAGAGACGCCCCTATGGCGACCCAAGTCATAGACCGTCCGGCGAGAAAGTATCCCCTCACTGTACTCCGGTTTGCCTTCCGCATAGCTAATAAGCCGACGGACAAGACCAGCACGAAATAGAGCGTCACAACGGCAATGTCAGCTGCCTGCAGAGCAGATGCCATTTTAAATGGGTTTTTAACGACTAAGTCGGAAAAATGCAAGAAACGGTTCAGGGCTAGTTTGTGTCCTCTACCCTGTGATTTAATGGCTGGATGTAAACAATAGTATCCACCAGCAGGGAGAAGTCAGTTTGCGCAATCCACTGTCCATATAGCTTGCGTGTTAGATGTTTTAGGAAATGCTGCACAAAAAACAAACAAAAAAACTATATTTTAAATCTTGAAAGACAGAAAAAAATATTAGGTGCATTGCTGATGATAAGAAATGAATTACAACAAAACAGCCAAAAAATGTTATATGACATTAATAGCAACACAGAAAATTTTGAAATATGTGTACACTTTTACTGAACAAACGTGAAACTAGAACTACACAGATGACCACTTTACGATTAAAGTACAGATAAAGAATAGCTTAAATCAACTCTCAGAGAATCAGAAGAGAGAAGGCTGTAGCAGCGTCTTACAGCTCAGTATGTGTGACACCAGAAGAGCTATTATCAGGGAAAACGGGGCTTCTACATTTAAAGTTTTCTGCGGTACCCCGTGCAGTACAAACCTTCCAGTAAAGGAAAATTCCAGTTGAGCTATTTAACTTATTTCAGTTTCTGAATGTACTTACAGTAAAATATGGTACAAGATGCAACTGTTTGTTTGTCACTGACAACAAAACAATATAACTACGTGAACATAATAATAATAATAATAATATTAATAATAAACACTAAAATGATCATTATTATTAATAATAATAATAATAATAATTAACACTAGAATAAGAATACAATTATTATTATTATTACTGTATTCTTCAGATGCTTTATGTGCATTTTAAGGCGATCACCTACCTTATTAAGAGTTTTGAGTTCCTGAGCTTGAGTTATTAAACGCACTTCTCCTCCAAACTATCAATAACTATAAAAATATCTAGAAGAAATGCTCAGATTCTCGACATATTTACTTAAAAAAAATGCTATTAACCGTTAGTACATTACACTTCCCACACAGGTATGACTTTAAAGCCATGCCACTTTTTCTTAGCGATGCTCATTCAATGAAAATAAACAGAAAAGCTATTCGAGCTGTACATAAGGTTGACCTTGTCTCTGCTCGCCCCTCGGAGCCTCCATCCAGCTGCATGAAGTGAGTCTCAGTTCAACATCACGCAGGTTTGCTGTTGAAATTCAACACCTCCTTTTTGAAAATTTCATCTCAATTCAGCCGAGCACACGCCACCGGCGTGTTTATCACGCCCACTTGCCTACTACCTTTATCACAAGTATAAAAACGCTGTGACTATTAGAGATATAATGAATTTATGTGTGTGTGTGTATGTATGTATGTGCATACAAACAAACACACACAAACACAAACTGTCCGTTTGTACATATGAGAATAAATAATTGAATGGGACAACATTAATTCTCGAAAATAAAATATCCGGCATTTAAGTGTGGGTTATTGATTAATAGTTCATTATACGGCGGTTACTTTATTTAAACGACTCCGGTATAACAACAACATTCCAAAGCAACTGCAAAAGAGTTGCAGGATTTTCTTTTATTATTAGAGTTAATTACGTCAAGCACATATTTCCCATAATGCACCGGTGGCGAAGGGAACAACGATATCCATAGTTCTATGCGTTCTCGTGACGCTACATCCGTTTATGCGCTCTGAGTTTGACCTACACCGTTTTTGGAGATCATGGCTGCGGTAGGGTTGAGCCAGCAGGTATGACATTCATTAAACCTTTTTAATTGCTTTTCTGTGGTGTTCACTGTTATGTATTTTGTGTGATGGCTACACATTACTCAGTGCATTTGAAGTAATTTGATGTATTTATTTAAATATGCGAAGTACGGTTTCTAACTAAGGCCAAAGGCCTTGCGTTCTTGGACGGGACTGATATTAAGCGCCTGTATGACCAACCCCCCCCCCCCCCCCCAAGTCGCTAACGTATTTGTCATTGAACTTCCAAAGGCTGTTAATAAAAATGTTTTTCTTCTGTTTCTTACGTGGAAACTGTTTTTAATCATACAACCAAAATGTCGCTTCAGAAGTGCATCTCTCGGTCGCAGCTACTTACAAATATCAAGATTATGCATAATTCCCCAGTCCAGTTGCAGTTAAAAGGACTCTTAAAAGAATCATGCAAATCATTTGGCGTCTAGTATAACAGTACACTGATTTGGTGTACAAAAGGCAGCATGACCTTAATGTCTATACCTCCTTCTATGTATAATATAGGTTGACTTTTGGGTAAATGTGTCAAAGCGTTTGGTTCAGTGTCTTACGTTAAATCGCTTTAATATGATTTGTTACATACTTTTGTCATCTAATTTCACTTTATTACTGGACAAACAGCAATTAACTATAGATTAATAAAATATATATTTTTTCTCTATCTTTCCACTAGGTGCGCCAGTTCAGCACTACAGTCATTCGACCTGTAGCTAAGTTAGTCAAGGTAATTTAACTTGGTTTGCTACAATGTGTCTCATGTAAAATATCGCCAGTCGTTGTCCTTTTGTGACTGAACTGATTTTGATTTATCACCTTCAAATGCTATCTTAAGATATCAGTTTAATCAGCAAATCCTCCACATGC
Organism: Mormyrus lacerda; assembly: GCA_015163995.2. Taxonomy (NCBI): domain Eukaryota; kingdom Metazoa; phylum Chordata; class Actinopteri; order Osteoglossiformes; family Mormyridae; genus Mormyrus; species Mormyrus lacerda. The sequence goes on from JAABNX020000040.1 coordinate 12,038,489, forward strand.
ATTTGTATAGCTTGTATAAATGTTGTGCTGGTAACCTGGAGTGGTCCATGTCCTAGATAATAGCCTGCTCTTCCCATAGCCCCCCATTCAGGTGTATGGAGTGGAGGGCCGCTATGCAACTGCACTGTTCTCTGCTGCCAGCAAGCAGAAGAAGCTGGATCAGGTGGAGCAGGAGCTGGGCCGTGTGTCTGTAAGGAGCAACCAGTCACCTGTCACGCTAAGTGTGCCTCATGATCTAGGATGCCTCTGTGTGTTTTGTGCTAAATCCACCATGTTGACAGGAGAATCTTTTAAATAGTATTTTTCCTGGCAGTTAGCCTCTTGGGATATTTAAAATTATAATAAACTATCATATAGAAGGGGGGTGTCAAACTCATTTTAGGGTGAGGGCCGGATGAGAAGAAATGTGACCATGTGTGGGCCGAATTTTTTTATTTATTTAATCATATTGCATCAAATTACAACAAATACACTATATTCTGTAAAACTGCATTTAACCTGAAACATCCGCCCTTCCAGATCAATT
>JAABNX020000040.1:12039114-12061012 GCA_015163995.2 Mormyrus lacerda
ACACAATATTGCAGCAAATACCCGGACATAGACTTTATTTTAATACTACTACTACTACTAATAATAATGATAATAAAAAAGATTTGATATTAATACTATTGTTCAAATTATCCCGCGGGCCGTATTGGACACCATAGCGGGCCGTATGTTTGACACCCCTGGTATAGAACCAAGAATCTGGAGTGCACGTTTTTCCCTTCTGGCCTCAACACAGATGCATCTGCTCAGACAGTTTGCAGGTCTTCTGTTCCGTAACGTGTGCTTCTGTGCATTTCAGCTATCCAGGCAAGTTATGCATCCAAAGCAGAAATGCAAACTGCGTGCTCGATGTTCTGTGTATGCCAGGTACGTGAGTGTTTCTATAGAGATCAGCTTCTCTTTCCCGCAGACCTTGATCAAGGACCCCAAATTGTCCGGCATTGTTATGAACCCCCACGTGAAGCGCAGCATGAAGCAGAAGACCTTCAACGACGCACTGACTAAGGAGAAGCTCTCACCCATCACCATCAACCTCATCAGTGAGTTCATTGGGGCATCAGCGAGCCATCATTACTTCTGATACCACAGAGCACAGGGTTGGGCGTTTTCTTCACGGCTGGAGGTGACTCACTGTCCCTGTGTGTGTCTTTAAGATGTCCTAGCAGAAAATGGCCGCCTGACCTTGACTGCTGATGTCATCGCTGCCTTCGGGAAGATGATGAGTGCCCACCGTGGGGAAGTCATCTGCTCAGTCACTACTGCCCAGGTTGGTTCCCTGTCCTTCACCTGCCCCTAGCTGTAACTACGATACACATGCTAGCATCACACAAATGGACATGTTAGTATAGACCAGGGCTACTCAGTCACGGTCCTCTAGGTCTGAGCCCTGCTGATTTTCCAGCCTACCGGTGAGTCAGGTGTGAAGCCTCTGACCAATCAGTATCAGTAATTATTAAAGTAAGTGCTTGGGAGAACAGAAAACATGGGCTGGATTTGGAATCAAAGTCCAGATTTGAAGAGCCCTGACACATACAATCCCTTGTATTTAACTCAGCCCCTGGATGAGGCCAACCTTGCAGAGCTGAAGACTGCACTTAATGGGTTCCTGCAGAAGGGTGAAATGCTCAAGCTGGAAACTAAGGTAGGAAAGCAGAGGGTGGAAGAAACTTGCTGGCAGCCGATTCCATTACTGAATGGTTTTAATGCACCATGATACAGTAGCTTTCTGCTTATGCCGGTTGTTTATTCGTGGATTGTGGCTCCTGGACAATATTTTAAATTAAGATATTAAATTATCACAGCTGTTGACTCTTCAAAATCGGGAAAAAACTTGTAGGAGCAAGTTAAAGTTGGTGTACTTTCCACAGAGCGATCCTTCCATTTTGGGCGGAATGATCGTCAGCATTGGGGACAAGTACGTTGACATGTCCACAAAGACCAAGATCCTGAAGCTGACCAATATCATGAAAGAGACTTAAGTCCTGTGGACTCTTTAGTTGGAATGTTGGGGATCAGTGCTTTACAAGGCCTGAATTGTCATAAAAAGTATACCTGTGTTCATAACAACTTTAATAAATATTCTGTAATGTGGAACTCTTGTGGTATGGATGTGAGTGTCTGTTATTCACATGGTTGAGTATATAGCTTGTCTGCTGGGAGTTAGCTACCTTGTTTACTGCTACATTAATTCCAAAACACCCTTTGACTTACAATTCTTATTTCTTACAGGTTCTAATACATTTCTGGGTCAGATGTTTGTCTTAACATGCTAATGATAATAGTAAAAAGATCCTTATGTTTGGTATAATTAGATAAGCTGTTCATTCCATGCTTAGTGCTCAATCAACAATGTCAGCTCCTAATAATCAGTGCAGATGCGGGACAGATTGAGTGTGTCTGTGTAGCGTCGAATGGACACGCTTGGTCTTAGAAATTACTTGCTTTAATGAGATTGTACACTGTGGTTCTATAGGTTACAGTACTGAAAATCTTTCATACAATGGATCTGACACAGTATATAAAGCACATCCAAAGACACTCGATATTGAGACAAGGAAGGGAGGAACCAAGAAATGACCTAAATTGCACGGAATACAACTGTTAAAACAAGGGATTAAGAACCCATTGTTTTGACAGGGTTATAGATGTTTCTAGTAATTCTGGCAATCTGAGAACATTGTTACTAGATGTTTATTTAGACCTATTTGGGGTGTTACATGTGGTTTACTCTTGTACAGAAGTGTCTACATACCTATAAATATACAAATACACCCCAACAAAATCTTACAATTTTCACACATGTAAAGTGTTTAATTTCAAATGAACATGGGTTGAGTATCTGTAATTTAAATATTAAAGATGCGTTCGAACATTTACATATATCATGGTTCCATGTTACACTTCTTAGGCCTTGTTTAGAAGAGCAATTGTCTTTAGACATGGATTAGGAGTAGCTCTTTATTCATGAGAGAAAAGTCCCTCCACTCTGGAACGGCGACTTCATCCTATACACAGAGCCTAAGAAGCGTGAGCAGTGACCAAGGTCGGGAAGAGCTGTACCTAGACCAAACCTGACAACAGCCATCTCCGCCCTTACAGCTTCACAGGGCTGTGACTGGACAACATAGTCGAACAAGTGTCTCCTTGCTACATAATACACATCTTCACTCATCAAAGTTGGTTAAAACGGAAAATGAGCTACTGTGCCTGTCTAGCCATGCTTAGAAGAAAGCAACATTAAGTCCTCTTCTGACAGCGTAGGCCTTGGAGACACGATGTCTTTGTCGCAGGGTAAAAAAAAAATAGAGCAGAAATAATTGAATGCAGACCATATTTGCAAAGTGATACAGATGATGTTGCCAACTCAACTGAAATACAAGACCTAAGAGTTAGCAGGCCTCAATGTGGACAGGTCCATTTGATATTTTTTATATAATGGTTTGGTTACAGAAGTATAGCTTGCTACAGTGTCCTCCATTCCCAAGCCACTAAAGGCATAGGCAGAGATGGGCCCTATTATTTTACACTCTGCATGTAGTTTAACGGAACAACTTTAGGGATGGAGACAGTAACAATAGAGTGCAAAACTAATAAATAAAAATGCGAAACAGGACAAAGACACACAATGGGTATCAGGCGTGATGAGGTGCCTCAGCTGCTGTTCCCGTTCTTGTTTTTCATTCTATGAGAGTTTGTTTCTCCGACAAATTAAATACTCACTAAAAGCCGCGTCCAAAGAAAAAAATCTGTTAAATGCAAAAATGAAAAATAATGCCGCCCCCCCCCCCCCCAAGTAAACATTTATAACTTCTGATATGGATACTACTAAAATCAGTCAAGACAAAATATGATTTAAATTTGAAGTTCTTAGATAAATTAAAAGACAACAAAAAAATCTATATTCCACAGTTACTAACAGTGCAGTCAAAACAGGAGGTTTTCAGGATGCAGTCTAAACTGAACTTTGCCACAAAAATATCGTGTGTGATGTAAACTCTCTGGTACATATCAGTCATATGATCACACTAAATTACTGTATCTATATCGTAATTACTGTAGTATATCGTAATTTGCAGAAACAAATGAAAAACTACAAAATATATACAATATATTTTTATAATGCAAATGTATAAATGCATTTGAAAGAAGGTACTGGTTTGGGAGTACTCCTAAAATCAATACCACCAATTATCAGATTCCTTTTCTAAACTCCTAAACTCTTTTTTGTAGAAACTCAGATTATTTATTCTACAGTGCAGTCCATATATGGTAAAAGCAATATACATATATAAACAAACTTCAAAAACAAGTCTTCAACAAGCACAACATGTCGTCTAACATTTTTGGATTGCCTTTACATAGAACTAAAACAAAAACCAGTCTACCATGGGTATCCATCCAAAGACATGACATATAAACCACATTCTCAAACCAGCATCATCCCCAAAGTATCTGAATCTCACTTATGCAAAGCAATTGCTTGTTATGTATTGTATCGTTGTACCATGTCTGACGCACCCGTACTGATCATTATGTAAAAATAATGACTTCAATACTCGGTACTCAAATATATTCATCCATTCTGGAGTCATGTGACCACTGTTCATACCATAGTCTAACATGTTAAACCACTCTGTACATCGGACATACACACTACATATAAAAACATTCTGAAACGCTTTAAAGATAGTTAGGGTGACACTTTCCCCCCAATAATTTAAAAAAAGTCTGACACTTGGTCTTTTCTTTCCCTACAGCCATGCACAAATAAAATGAATGACGTTTTCTGTTTCTTATGGAGTAAGACTCAAAACACAGAACCCCCTACCCTAATTCCGTATGGCACACAGGCTTCCAAACTTGAGGGTGATATTCAAATAAATATAAATGTTTCATGTGATCTTATACATCCATAGGTGGGCAATGACAGAAAAAACAAATTTTTCAATTACTCATATACTTTTTAAATAAATATTTCCATGTGTATAATAGACCCAAACACTAGTGTTTTGGACAGTTGGCAGAAAAGAACTGTACACCCGATCAAGAAAATTAAGAAAACTTCAAAAATTCCTTCACATACTGAAAGAGTTCACAGAATCCTTCCTATGTGATCCTTCTGTTATGTCAACGTAAAAGTAAGAGTAATATTAAAATAATGATAACAGTATCATGTGAAAACACGCAAACATCTTGGGTGGATATAGCATCTAGCAATCCAGACCTGCTAGCTGCATTATGTGGGGTGGGGGGGTGGGGGTTTAACTACAGCTCATCAAAGAGCTGCAGGTCTAAACGCACTACAATCTCGCCTGTCGGGACCTCATGCAACAGTAGCCGCTTGGTGATTGGACCCTTCAAACCCTGGTCCTTCTTAATGTCTGCCAGCCGTATCTCTGTCCTGCCCAGGAAGTCTGTGAATAGATACGTTCAAAAGCAATCAACAGCTTTCATTAAGGTTACAGAATGTTCCAACGACAGTTGACATGTCACATGCTACATGTAGCATGAACTGACCGTCAGGGGAGAACTGGTCCCTCTCAAAGACGGTCACACATAACACATCCTGCTCCAGGTCCTTGATGAAGAACTGACAGTTCGAGTTCCATTTGGGGTTCAGTGTGTCCTGCATTGTCTTGGTAACGTGGCACTGGGAGCCCATCGTCACTTCACAGTATGGGTCACTCTTTCCTGGAACAGAATCAGAACAATATTGGATCCCAATATCCTAGAGTAACACTTTAGGGTCACGGCAGGTACTTAAACCAACAACCTTCCAGTTAGGGCTGTGCGATATGGCATAAAATTCATATTGCAGTATAATTTGAACCATAGACCGTAGACGGTATATATTGCCGTATTTAATTTGATCCGTAAATTTAAATATAACTGTTTTTGAAAGTGTAACATGTCCATAGCAAAGGCATCGCAGCAGGAAGTTGCATAATAAACTGTTAACACATTTCAAAGTAGTTGTAAACGTAGAATATTTATTGTTGAAATCTGTAATTATAGAAAAAATATGAAAACACTTCATTTGACTTCCCTGGTTTTATCTTATATTAAAAACACAGGTTGGTTTCGTAAACTGTAGGTAAGCAGAAAACAAGACACAGAACCAAAAGCTACAAAACTAATACGATTTGACTAGTGTCATAACTCCACCTATATTAGAATGACCGTCTCTGCCATAAAGGTCTTGCCAGGCAGAGTCCTGCACGGGTTCGGTACCTGATGGGTGACCTGCAAATTTTGATGAAACGGGTGAAAAATATTCTACTGTGTCGGATACGAGTTCGGGTTGGGTCGGACGCAGGAGAGTGCGGGTCTAAACTACAGTTTTCAAAACATCATGTGCCAGCAAAAAATACTCTAGGGCTATATTTTAGTGACACAAAAAATCCCTGCATTCAGGGTGATAAAACGTAAAATACATATCAGTTTATCCCTGCACGCGCATTCCCGGAAATCTCTCCCACCTTCATTTTCAAAAAACGCGCGCGATCTCCTGCAGCTGTTCGAAATGGATGCTGAGCAGTTGAAAGGAAACTAGCAAGTGGAGAGTTATTGGCCAATACCTGCACTAAAGTCAAGTGCGACGCGTGGGGGAATTTCGGAGTTATCTCAGATAACACAACTCTTTTCATGTCTTGTATTGGTGGAGAGAGTATGAGCGTTTGTTTCCCAATATTGCTCATATTGCGAGATCTATTCTCGCCAGGCCGGCATCCAGCGTCACAAGTGAGCGAGATTTCATGCGCCGGATCTGTCATCCAGGAGCGAGGGAGTCAGCTGAGGCCATCGACTGTGGACGACATCCTTTCAAACACAGTAAAATAAAGCACCACACCAAATACTAGTCTATGCCTTTACGTAGGAATTCCATTTGGGTAATCAAAGGAAAATGGACAGTGCACATAGGTAACCTATAAAACCTAACGATGTGCAGGGTAGCCTAATGTACATTTTATATAATTTTAGTTTCATTAACACATTTCATTGTAAGTTGGTAAGGCTATCTGACTGATTTTCATTCGGGTGCGGGTCGGGTGTCAGTATTTATTTATACCGGGTCGGATCAGGTGCAGAATTTTATTTTCTTTCTGTTAGATAATGGTTCAGATACGGGTTTAAGTATGATGGGTACGGGTGGGTGCGTTTTGTCAAAATCAGACCTGTGTAGGACTGAGAGGTGCAGCAATAATGATACAAATAATTTTCAGATAAATAATAAATTATTTTTTGATTAGGTCATTTTTGCGGGCAAGGAGAGGAAATTTCTGCGGTAGGGCGGTATAATCAAAATCTTTCCCGTTGGCTAAATTTATATCGTATACCGTTTATACTGTACAGTACTACTTCCAGTTACAAAGGTTTGTCATTAAATGCCTCTTTTATTACTCTAAGATGACCATGTATCTACTGTTCATTACTCTGGCTAACACCTACAAGAGGCTGGGAGTACATCTAATAGTAATTAACACTAAACTAGCAGTAAGTAGTAAGTATGTCTTACCATGAGAACGGCAGGGTTTTAGCTCAATACCTTCCACTATGTTGACCATCAGCCTTCCAATGCCAGTTGCCCTCTGAGATCGCACTGCAGAAAAGAGACGCGTACCCTCTGACACCTAAAGCTATGCTGGAAGTTACATAATGGAATAAATGCAGAAGTTCCACTAATCGATGACACCAGAGACTTCCTATAAGGGATATTTGCATGTGTATGGAGGTTAGGTGTCTACCAAGATACGCTTTCTCTCTTTTCTTCTTGTCCGTCTCAATGTAAAGCTCTGACGCAGCCTTGATCTTCTGCACCCAAGCAGTCCTGCAAAAGCATCCAGGCATCATTTGCATGCTGTGACCCTTCTGCACTGCATTCTTAATGCATTAGTTTTTGCTTTTTTACAGATGGGTATTACGTTAGATGGTTCCCTACATAGGATGAGATTATCCCTAATCCACTCAGTGAATGTCAGGGTTGATGGACCAGTGCCGTGTTCAATACAGGGTGTTTATAGGCAAGGAAAACCCTGCAAATGCTGGTAACTACCTCTCATTGATGCTCTCTGCCCTGAGCGTGTAGACCCTGTCAATGTGGGAGATGTGAAAGATGGGCTCATCTCCAGAGGGGTCTGTGGGTAACTTCACCAGTACCTCATTCAGGAAGATAGGCTGCACAGAAATAGTTAAACAATACACTTAGCTTACACTGTATACATAGTTTAGTAGTATAAATTCTGGTTCTACATGTGGGATGGCTAGGGGGCATGTGAAGTCAAATGCTGAAGAATACACTTCCTATGCATAAATATAGTACGAATAAGCTGATCAAATTATTGGGGACTTCCAACATACAAATTACATTATCCAATTGCATAGATGCCGTGGCACCTAAACCCACAGCTAGTTAAAGCTAAGTAAGGACTTAAATTTGGACGTGAAAATACCCACCCACTGTACTAATACCAATTGCTACAAGCCCTCAGTTTTCCACACTGCCAGTAAGTGTCTATAAGCCTCTCCACCCACTCACGGTCTTGTACATCCTGTACTGAAGATGTGACTTGGGGCTGAAGACTTTGTCTGAACCGGAGGAGCCGAGGGGCTTGATGATCTGCGTGAGCAGCAGGAAGTCGTTGAATAAGAAGCCGTAGAGCTCCTTGTTGCTCTTTGACTTGTAGAGCTTTCCGCTGTGGAGGAACTTCCGAGGGCCCAGGCAGTTGGTCACGGAATTGAACACCAGTTGCTTGGGGAAAGACGGTGGCAGCATTTATTATTAATTACTTGAAAGCATAATGACAGCTTGCTTTGTTTCATGTAGTTCATCTGTTTGTCGGAGAAGTAGAGGATTTATGAAAGTGAGGTCTTGGCCTGACCAGAGATACTGCTGAACCCATATATATTATAGTTGTATGAAATACTAATTCATCAGAACAAATATGAAAATGATAGTACAGCCTTTCCCCAGGTTACAATGGGGTTACGTTCCGATAAGCCTGTCGTAAGGTGAAAATATGGTAAGACGAAAATGCAATTTAATACACTGCACATAACCCAACAAACAAACACAGTTTAAGGTAGTTTAGCCTACCTTAAACGTGCTTAGAACACTTACATTAGTCCACAGTTGGGCAAAATCATTAACACAAAGCCTATTTTATAATAAAGTGTTGAATATCTCATGTAATTTATTGAATAATGTACTGAGAGTGAAAAACATGTACCCATCGTAAAGTCAAAATATCATAACACAGACCATCATAACTCGGGGAGCGCCTGCATTATACCAGTTAAATGATGTAAAGAATATACACGGGGACGGTGGCAAAGGCAAAGACTCACTTTTCCACACACTGCATGATTTATTGATATGTGATGCTGCCATTTGGTCTTCAAAGGGCACCGATCACTTTTCACAGTCTAACAGATATTAATGTCGCATCAATATCCCGTGTCTTTCTTGGGGTCCACTACAAATGTTAATTAGATGATATAGAGATGAAAGAATTTTATAATCTCAGGTGCAAGTGCGAGTGTGGCGTGATCAAACAAGAATACCTCAGACAGCCCTTCACACTGAACATGTCCCTGAATCCACTCCAGTCGGTCAGAATTCTCCTTCTCCCGGACCCCCTCGTTGACCTGGGAGCAGAGCTCTTCGGCCTTCTCCAAAGCCTGCTTCAGGTGACTGTGGTCTGGGTGGTTCTCTGGAGTATTCTCCAGGATCTGAGGGGGCCACAGGCACAAAGATAGAGGGTCATTTAGTAGCTTAATCTCAATGTTTTGGGACAAATCATTTGATTGTCTATAACAAGTAGAAAAATAATAATGATATTTTCATTAGGAAATAGCAAATTGTTTAACAATTTCACTAGTTACCCATGCAGCTAGCTAATTCTCACAGTGTGTGCAATCCTGTAGTAACTATGCTCTACTTTATCATAGAGCTGTAGATCTATTATCCTGCAGAATTTCCAGAGAAAAGAAGGAGCTATGTTTGTATGTACGTTTATGGTCTTAATCACTATAACATAACCTGAATAGAATTGAACGAAGTATAACAGAATGTTCTAGATCTTGCAATCCTGACCAGCATAAGGATAGAGGGAACATGCAACAAGGGCATAAGTCACACTGAGGAAACATGATACGGACGGCAGAACGGCAACCAGTGGCGGCACGGCGTGAGGGCACATACGTTCTTGATGATGAGGGGGTAGCGGGTGACCCTCTGCATGGGCTTCAGCAGGAAGCTGGACAAAGGCATGCCCTTGCAACGTGGGTCCATGGCCAGCCGCTGAAAAGGAGAACGGAAAGTGGTTTCAGCAGGCCAGTCCAATTGCCTAGCCATTCGCTCGCCTCAGGGGACCCGTTACCTTGACAAAGTCCTTAAATTCGGGCACCTCATCAGTCTTCTGCTGGATGACGGCGGCGCCGTTGAGCTGGCAGCTGCAGAAGCGGATATAGGGCTGCATGTGGGGTAGCTGCGAGGTGAGGATGTCACCGATCATCTTCACCGGCATGCGTTCACCTGACATCTTCTTACGTACCCGCAGGGCCCTGGGGGAGGGAGTCAGGGACAGGTTGATGACTGGGGGGGAGGTCAGAGTACTGAGAAACCAAGGGTGGGGTTACTTTTAGAGCATCATTAAAAATGACAGAGCATTTTTTGGATGCAGTGATAAACTATCCTGGGAGAATCACCTACAAATAATGTAATGCAAACTTAATTAATAAAAGCATGAATTATATCTATGTTATTTTTTTAACAAAAATGTGATTATTAGGAAAGGCAAACAATATTGACTCACTGAGTGTCCTGCAATTTAAAATTTGCCAATAAACTGGATTTTTATGCTGTATATTAGACATCATTAGCAACATAAGCATCAATGTGTTCGAACACACCCATGTAAAGCACCCTGGGACAACTCTGTTGTGAAGTGCGCTATATAAAAATAAACTGAATTGAATTGAATTGAATAAGCAAAATCTCAACGTGCGTCACAAGGCAAAAAATGTATCATGAGGTGAGTTAGGTTTCAGCAATTTATAAAAAAAAAAAAACGAAGAAAGAAGTTTAGAGATCTGAGTCTTTGAAAAGCAAATAGACAAGTGGACATGGATTACTCGCAGGGTGCTGAAAGTCAAGATGACCAATACACTATACTAAAGTTCTTTGGAATCATCGGCAGTTATTAACAGTTAACAATAGTAGGTCTTTTCGGATAATTAATCATAAAATCTCTTCTGAGTCTGCGAAACTTAACACTGTTTTTCTTAGACGAAAACAATAGATATATACACTGTTTTTCTTAGACGAAAACAATAGATATAGACACACTGCATTACCACCAGCAACCAGAGGGGGTGGTGAAGTACCCTCAGTAACCCTACTACTACAGGCAGGGGCATGCTGCCTTACAGTATTCTGACACTGCATTACCACCAGCAACCAGAGGGGGTGGTGAAGTACCCTCAGTAACCCTACTACTACAGGCAGGGGCATGCTGCCTTACAGTATTCTGACACTGCATTACCACCAGCAACCAGAGGGGGTACACATTACTATACTTAGTGCATATATTTAAAAACATAATATAATACAATTTTATACAATATAAGAAACAGTCTATATTATCAGTAACCTTGGAAGTTGCGCAGTGATTCACCCACAGCACCCCAATTTCCAGCGCTACTGCTAGGATTTTATCTTACAGTTCTGGCAAATTTTCAACACCTAAAACAGTTCCTCTGACGCAACTTGACAAATGTTTTTAGCTCAATACAAACTGAGGCCAACCACAACGAAGAGGACTGGCAATCACGCGATCAAATGAAGTGTAATCTGATTTTCCACCGGGGCAGGAGCGGGGGAGGAGGCGCGGGGGAGGAGAGGTGCATACTTCAGCAACTTGACGTTGCACATAATTAGCTCCTTCCAGTTAACGAAGATCATGGCTACTTCCTTCTCAGTCAGCAGCTCGGACTCCAGAAGCGGCTTCTGGAAGACCTGAGGCAATAAAAGCAGGATATTAAAGTTTAATCGGTGTTTCGAAGGCTGTTTACGAGGGGAGATCAGCACATTTTCACCTCCAGTGCAGATGACTAAGCGTTCGTTTCAGAAGAAAATGCACGTATGAGCATGTTCTTTATACATAGGTTATTTTACATTTCTGAGGACTCTACATGCTGGCTAGGAAATATCCTACCCATCTTTCATGACTACTTATCCTGAACAACTGCATGGTAAGCCTGGAGCGTAGCAGGCCCTGGGCACGAGACATGGGACACCCTGGAATGGGAAGGCAGTCCACTACAAGCCACAGACACGCACGATCACACAGTATGGATCAAGTCACAACCGCAGGTGTTTGAACTCTGGGGTGAAAGTGAAACGCATGGAGAATATGAAAACCTAACCTTCAAAAAGTCCCCCCCAAGCTCCACCTCCAACTCCGTAAGCTGCTGAGCTCAGGGAAAATTCCTCCAGGAAATGATATGCATGGTTTTGCTGAAGAACATACTCGCTTTACTGTAGACCTTTTATATAAAAGTAAAAGTTCCGATCCTTAGAAACACTTTTTGTTCTGGGTCGGGGGATTTCCAATTGTATGTGTAATCAACTTCAAAAATGACCATAACACCCGAGTCAAAACATGCTTCCTCTGTGGCAGGAAACAGGCTGTCAATAATACGGGGGCCTGACAATCTGTAAAAACAAAAGACGACATTTTTGCCCTTAATCGGCCGATTCATTTTATTAAATGCTGACTTGAAAAAACGCCTAATTAGCCTGATTTACTCTCTTTCTCTGTGTGGATCTCAGAAGGATTCTACGGAGCTTTCATGTGTGTGCAGATCTGATTTAATCACAGAACAGAGCTCAGGGCTACACACTGTCGCATAGTGTCCCCTCCCCGACGCTCACCCACCTCTGTGACCAGCTGCAGGTCGCTGACATAGTTTTCCTCAGTGACGATGAGCTCATGGGTGTAGCCCTGTCTCTTCCTCTCCGTGGGGGTTAGCATGTCCAGGAGATGCAGGTCAGCACACCCTACGGACAGGACAGCGGGATGCGTTTAGTCATTCTCTGCGGATCAACTTACCCACAGCTGGTCATCAACCATCACCAAGGTAAAACTAGACTTGAGACAGATTTGTTTTATTGCTAAAATAACATTTTCACTTCAGTTACATCTGATCACATTGACTGAATTTTAAATTCATGCATTATTTGCTTTGACTTGATGGAAAATGATATGTACTGGGATATGTACTGGATAGCAGAGCATTACCATGTACATATCGGTCACAAGGTCTGGGATTCCTCGAGTTGCTGATTCCTTCTTGACACCCAGACCCAGATCATTCAAACAAGTGCAAACAAATACACTAACAGTCCACTATAATGATAAAAAGCTAGATCAAACCATGCCAGGTCATGTTAACAGTACGTACAAAATGTAACTGAAAACCTATTTAACAGTTTGGATACAGGCTATGGTCCTATGCATCATCTGCTGACACGAAAAGACAACAGTGGATTATGTTTTAAGAGAAAAATAGAGCACCCAAATGATTAATGCTTTGCTTCGTATCTCACCTAAAACAAAACAGACCAACGGCAACCATGTTGAGTTCAGTTACCATGTTTTTCAGTAACGCGAAATACAGATCTCAAAACCCACTGCAACTGCTTGAAGAAACACACACACATCAGGTCCACAATTGATACTGAGTCTTTTAATGGTTATGTACACATTTTTCTTAATAAAGATTTTGCTACAGTCGTTTTAAAGCTGAGTTGTTTGTATATATTTTAATATGCTTTACATTCATTTCCCACTAACGGCTTCCTTGGCAAAGTGCAACGTAAGAGACACTGCCTCTTATTCCCTACCTCCCAGATTGCCGATGTGCATCTTAGAAAGAGATAAATATTCCGCTTTCATAATGTAGGATGACGTGCACTTTAACTGCCAACCAGGACCTTGTTATATGAACCAACATTCAAGCCGCTTTTTTAACGTCCCAAGGTTCTCAACAACTACAAGGGCGACCAATCCATGTCTGAGCAGCGTACCACTGTATGGTCAACAAAAAAAAACAAAAAAAAAAGTACAGTATATGTGTCATATATAGAAAGACCCACTGTAACAGAAACAACAGAAAAATAATACTGCTGTGAGAAAGGAGAAAATGACAAGACATGCTATCTGTCCTGTTCCATCTCTTCTAATTACTCGTCATGGTCTTGCGGGATAAGGTGTGTTAAGCAGGTGTGTTTGGGGTTTCAGCCTCATCAAACTCCATCAAGTCTCATTTGAGTTTGCAGAGAGAAAACATCCAGCCTTCCTACAGTGTTTTAATGCAGTAAGGACTGTTACACTGTTTAGTCACAGGTTAAAAAAAAATATATAAATTAAATGAACAAATAAAACTTGCTGATCCAAGTGGTTTGTGACAGTCGGTACCAATCACTCATTCTCTCTACTTCATTTTCATATGGACAAAAACCACACTATATTTAACACATATATTTAAAAACATGATCTAATACATTTTCATACAATTATAAAAAATAGCCTATGTCATCAGTGACCTAGGATGTAAAGTTCTGTCTGTTGTGATTCAATAATAATTTTGAAATTGATCAAAAAGAAAAGAATAATAATGACTCATATGTAAAAACCTGCAGCTGATTCATAAGACAACCTCAGCAAACAAATAATCAGGAAAAACATATCGGGGGCTTAACAGCGAGAGGATAAGCACACATCATTTACACATCATTTACACATCATTTACACATATTGTAATTTTACCCTGTATTGGTCACATCGTTTAGTTCGACAAACCAATATTTATTTCACCGTAAGAGAAAAAGGTAAAAGCGATAACACAGGATGTGAGAGATGTCAGTGTCACAAGAAATGTGAGAAGAAGGCAGTCATGTGACCCCCCCGAGGTGGTCAGGTATCTGCTGCTATGATTGGTTCCAGGGGGGGGCAGGAAAGAGTGAGAAGAGGAACATTGAAAACCCAAGTGTGACCCCCCAGCCCAGTCCCACAGGTGTGATTCTCCATCCTCTTGCAGAGTCAACTATTTCACATCCTTTCAGCGGCCGAGCGATGCACCATCGCAAAACAAGCACAGTTATATGGGCGCGATTTCCCAGTGACGCATAAAACATTTCTCTTCACATGCAGCATTTATTGGTTGATAGTGGGTCTTTCTGTGGAGCTACAGGCAAGGGGGGAAGCTGGGAGAGGCTGTTAGTTGGGATGGATGAGGAAGCTGACATCCAATAGAGGCCTGAGAGCCTTTCGTCCACATTGCTGTCCCAAGTTCAAGGACATAAAAATGGCGATTTCCCAAAAAGCAACACTGATAGCAGCACCACCACAAGAGGGAGAGGTTAAAAAATACATTAGTGCTCAGAAAGCCACAAAAAGACCCACTATCCAGATTTTATTTATTAGTACTCATTCGTTATCATTTAAAAACAAGTTAAAAATTAAGGATGTTTGTAGGATTTGCGTGCATCTATCGCTTAAAGAAAAAAATGAGAGGTGTTCTTCCAGCCAGAGGGCCAGGGGCCAATCATGCAGGAACCACATGATCAGGGGCTGCATCTCCCATCATCCCGCGGGCAGTGTTTAGCGGATAGTGGGTCTCTTTGAGGACTTTCAAGGCTGAGTGGGATATGGGCAACATATGATTCCTAGAAAGAGGAGGAAAACACAGCAGATAAGCAAAAAACCTACAAAATAAAAAGGAAACAAAACAACATTTAGCTGGAGAAATGAAAGGAGATCTCACAGACACCATGGTGGAAAGGTTTAGAAAATGTGAGAGACACAGTAGAAAGAAGAATGAAAATTCTTATGATATGAACGGAGAAGATGGGCATTCAGAAAGAATCCATGGTGGGTAGGTGGGGGGGGGACATGGCTCTCCCATCTTGCGGAGGTCAAACATGCTTTAATGACACATTATCACAGTTCTTCAGGGACACCGTTGTCAACAGGCCTGTGTTTTAGCCATGACTGATCTAATTCAGAGCCCTTCCAAACCCCTCCCAGAGTTTGTGTAAGGTGTGACGGCAGCGAGGGGGCGCTGATGGCAGAGACTCACATTGCTGACTGGGGTCTGTATCCGTGGTGAGCTTGACGTAGTTTGAAGGGAAAAGGCCCACGGTGCCATTGAGCTCGCCCTTCCACCAGTCGGGGTCGTCCTTGCTCAGCACGCTGATTATCTGACCCTTGGCAAAGGGCAGCTCGTCGTCGTTCTGTGCGATGTAGTCATACATGCCGATCACCTGGCACACTGCAGCAAAGGGAGGGGGGCAAAGGTCAGTGCTCATGGTCACTGAACCAAAAAGAACTTTGATATCAGTCAAATAAATATGAGACTGTAGATAAGAGAGCTGAAGCTCCCCCAGACCAAGATCACCGGCCCCATTCATACCTGCACTGGGCCCCTTGGGTTTGGGGGGTGTGGGCTCCGTGGGTGTGGTCTTACTAGTCCCCGGGCTCAATAACTTCACGTAATTGGCCGGGAACCAGCCAATCTGCCGCTTCTTTCCCCGGGCCTGAGTGAGACAGAAGAGTAGATGCCATCACACACGTCGCAGACTGATAGCTGGCAGGACGGCAGTGATGACCCGGCTTTTTCTTCCTGAAAGGGCACTCCACGCAGATCTGACGGGAAGAGCGCCACCTACCTGCAGCTCCCCTTCCCACCAGCCTCCGGGGTTTTTTTTCCTGATGAGGATGAGCTGTCCAGGGGCCAAAGTCAGCTGCTCCGAGCCCGTGGCTGCGTAGGGGGCGATGACCTGGGCGATTTCTGCAGCGAGACAAGACGAGCGGGTTCAGAGCCAAAGTCCTGCTGAGACACACGAGGCCCTGGCTGTGTTCAAATCCCTAAAATATCCCTTTTAAAACCACGAGGATGGTTTGAGAGCTGGGACACTGGCACCCGACCACCTGACCCATCACTCACCTGGCTTCTTCCCCAGACTGCTGCTCTTCCCGGCTGAGCCCAGCCCCTGCTTGGGGGTGGGAAGAATGGGGGGGAGGGGGGTTGAGTTAGCAACAAATACCGAAAAACACATACGGCAGGTAAGATGAAAATGAAGCAGGCAATCATTATTCAGGTTCATTTTACAGGAGAAGAAAACTCACTCACAGCATTGGAGAGAACACGTCATTCTATTCACTCTGCTTTTAAAACAAAATGAATAGCAAACTACGTGTATCATACGTCCATCTAAGCCAGTGGTCCCCAACCTTTATTTTGTTACAGACCGGTTTAATATCAGAAACTATTTTCGCAGCCCGGCCTTTAAGGAGTGGCAGATAAATATACGTATGCTTATTTATACAAATAAATGATACGTATAAAAATGGGGATATTTTAAAAATATAATAATGGGGTATCTTTAAGATATAATAATAAACGTAAATCCAATGTGTATTCACAGCTTTATTAACAGCATCCTCATAACATCGAGCCAACAACATAACACGGGTAACATCCACTCAGCACGCTAATGCTCTCTGGTCGCCATGGTAAACTTTGAACATCTTTTTAAAATAATTCAAGATTTACCACAAAAACAAATACAAAGTGCATAAAAAATTTGACATCACCGCAACGGTGAATCAGTGAGAGCCGAACGATCAAGAGACATTTGCTTTTTATACATCTTACTAGCTTGGGGGACTATTTTTAGCGGTAAATATCACGTGACCGAAGTTTTTTATTTTTTCTGTGTAGCCCGCGGACCGGTACCACATGACCCCCGGCCCGGTACCGGTCCGCGGCCCGGGGGTTGGGGGCCACTGATCTAAGGAACCAATTTCGAACAGCCCATTCTAGTCACACGGACACCGCGAGCACACGGACACACGGACACGCGAGCACACGGAGTGGAAATTGAACTGACAAACTGGGAGGTAGAACGCAGCAGTATTAGCTATAAGCTGCTCAGGGGACACATTTCATACAGCAAGCCTGTTGACGCCATTTAGATCGAGGGGTAAGTACGTAATAGGTAGCTATGTAACGATTCACCCAATTTATGATTCAGTTCCATACTGGGTTCATGATTCAATCTTCCCAGGATATTTTTGAGGAAAAAAAAATATTACCAAAAATTGCAACATTTTTACATTCTTCAGCAACTTAAGTATTCCTTTTGTTAAACAAAAACAAAGTTTTTTCTTAATAATCAACAATAATTTAGAAACATTTATAAAGGCTGGAGTAAAATGTTAAATATTTTGTCCATTCATCCATCCATTTTTGGTAGCCACTTCTAATCAGAGTCATGGGACTAACATATTAAAAATGAAAAAAAGTTTATAACAAATAGGCCTTTTCTGAGCAGCATTTTGCCGCTCCGTAGAGTTATCTCTGCAGGCTGCTTTATTTGGTTGCTGCTAGGGGGGGTAGGCCAAACTATTGCGTCTTAAGCTCTCTGAACATTGCAATTACAGCTAAAAAAAACTAAGATTATGCATCCTAATAATAACAGGAGCCATTTCCATGAATCTCCATGATTCAAATCGTAATAAATGTGTACTGTGATGTGTGTAATCGTTACATGCTTACTAACAGCTACGATGTTGGGGACATTTTGGTTCAACTCTACATCGTTAACTGTTCTCTTCTCAGAAATGCTATTAATATTTGTTTTAAAATGTGCACGAGACAATATAACAAGAGGTGCAAGCAGCTGCACTTAAGGTCAAGCTTCAGTAGAGATATACTTACGTCAGAGTCCTTGGGTTTGACGTAGTTGGACGGGAAGACTCCAGTCTTGTCCCCCGCTGTCCCGGTCCACCAGTCCCCCTCCTTCTTCAGGACGATGATCACATCCCCCTGCTGGAAGGTCAGGTCCCCCTGCTCGCTGCTCTCATAGGTATACATCGCTATGTATTCTGGGAAACAACACGCGCTTCATCTGACTTCAACGTAAGTTTAAGCCATAGTCAAAGTTTCGATGAGCGGGTCAACTAACCACAAACTAAATAATTTCACAATTAAATAAATATTTTCACAATCACTTCACAAGTTTTATATTTTGATTCATTCTCTGCTGTATATTTCCAGAAGTTCTGCTGCAAAATGGCAGCCATGTGTGACATACTGAGGTCATTCACAAGCCTGTACCTTCACCGCCTTCGAGGGGCCTGCTGCTGGGTGATGGGGTGGGCCGCTTCACATTGGGGGGGCTTTCTGATGAACCTGAATCGATGCTGACCGGGGGGGGAGGCGGTGACAAAAATGAATGGTGAAAAAAACAGATGATGTCATCAGCTGATCCTATTGACTGGCGACACAGGCAGAAGTGTGCTTTCAGTGAGTCACCGAGAGGGGGAGATTTAGAAGAACGGCAACCCCGCCCCCCTCTTCTCACCTGACAGACTGACGCTGGGGGCCTGAGATGAGCTTGACGTAGGACTTGGGGAACCAGCCCCGCTGGCCCTGCACCTCCCCGAACCACCACATGTCCTGCTGCTCCAGCACGGTGATCACGTCGCTCTTGTTGAAGTTCAGGTGGTTGTCCTTCTTCGCTCTCCACGGGTACAGGGCCTGAGCCTGGAGACCCTCCACCTTCTCCCCCTGTAACAAAGGGAACAAAAGCAGGGGGGGTCAGGGGAAAGAGCAAGTGAAACAAACATGCTTTAATATTTATGTTAAACCCACAGTGAAGCTATACTCTGAGTTACTTTGTATCATTTACACATCCATCTGACACTTTTATCCAAAGAACATAAGGCAGGGCTGTTCAACTCACGGTCCTCAGAGGCAGAGTCCTGCTGATTTTCCAGCTTTCCTTTAACTGTGAGCCAGGTGTGAATCCTCTGACCAATCAGTAATTATTAACCTAACTGTCTGGGAGAACCGAAAACAAGGCCTGGATTCGGAATCTAGGGCCAGAGTTGAAGAGCCCTGACATAAGCTATCCGAATTCAGGCCTATGTTATATATTATTTTACCACCTCATGGACAAACCATTACAAATCATCTGAGGTGATGGAGAGCAATATTTTAAGTCTGTTTCTTGAGAAACAGGAAGTGGACACGCGGTCTTCTCCCACCCCACCATGTTCTCTCTGCGGCACCGTACCTGGCCCAGCACCGGCGAGGGCGACGACCCAGTAAGGGCGGCGGGGGTGAAGGCGGACCGCTGACGGCGCTGCCCGGCGCTGGGGACCGACAGGGCGGGCTGCGTGGGCCACGGGTCCCAAGCATCCGACTCCGACTTCTCCGAAGCATTGGACGGCCATCTGGACACCGAGAGGGTAAGTCAGGCTTGCGTGGAAAATCGTGTATCTTGCACTTGATGGCCAAGACAGCAAGGATCTGTATTCTCAGCAGGCTAAATAATAGCTATGAATAACGCAGGGATAGACAAATGATCCTATCAACACTGATTTACCATTTATATGATTTACAATAAACCATCCAAAGGACTCTATCAAAGCCCTGGATGTGAGCTATTTAAACCCTTCATTAGACTATTCATAAATAACAGACTTTTGCTAAAATTAAACCTTGACGTCGGGGCAGCACTTAGGAAAAGTGCTCCACCGAGAGACGGATATCACTCACGTGCTGCTGAAATCAGCCCAGTTGCCAGTCGAGGACAATGAAGATGCAGGGGCAGCCACGGCGGTGGGGGCTACGGCCGCCGGGGAAGTGGCTATGCTCTCGGTGGGTGGGGCTTGTGCTGGTGTGGGGGTGGGGCCAGAGGTGGAGGTGGGGGTGGCAAAGGCAGTGAGGCTAGGCAGTGGCCCTATGCCCGCCCCTGCACGGATGCTGGTGGGCACCTCCGCTTCTGGGATCTTCTCTGCGTAATTGGCGGGGAACCAGCCGGTGTCGCCATTCAGCTCCCCGCCCAGCCAGCCTGGCTCGCCTGTCTGCGATTCGTCCACCTGGAAGGGACACGGAGGGTCAAAGGTCAAGGCTCACTCATAGACTGAGTGATAACATACAGAACGGCGGTGGGGGGTGAATATGGACACGTACATTCAGGGCTGGGAACATACTGTGGGGAAATATAATATGAAACTTAAACACAAGGGAAAATATTATGTCAATAAAGCAGTCAGTAGCTGGCAAAGAGTGAAAACCAGTATACCCAGTGGACCGCCAGGACTGGAGCAAACAAGAGCTGCTTTACAATGTATTCAGTGTTCCAGTCCCCGCTGAAACTCCCCACGTGTTAAAAATAAGATCTGAGTCCTCGATACCGCGTCTGTTTCGGTAATGAGATGAATAAAGGGACACCCTTAACCCCTCTCCCCGTAACTTCTGTCCCAAGCTGGTGCCCATCGCAGATGTCAGGTCACCAGCCCGTGAGCCCCGGGTGCAAGGGGATAGGGGGCACGTTGTCCAGGACGCGCCTGGTGACTACGACTCGGCTCATTATCGTGCCGCTTATTCCAGCCTGACAAAGACGCCCTTTCATGCCACAGCTGCGTCCTCTTTGGGGATGCACTAATGTGTCGAAGGTCCCGACGGGACTGCCTTAACGGGGCAGTCGATGCCCCGAGAGAAGCCGCATTCTGCAAAGGGCTCATCCAAAAACACAAAGGAGCGTTTTTCGGATCAGACAGAAGCTGCTGCATTCCCTGTCGCTCGGAGGGATCTTTCTAGAGGTGTAGTACGTCCCCAAACCCTCCAAAAAGCTTGTTAGATTCTCCACCTCAGCAACAGTGCTTGTTGCCTGGGTAATGGCATCTCCGTGACATCACATTCATCCATTTGTACAAGAAGGACGGGAGATGGGGTGGGCATGTCGATCTACACTTACCCACTCGCCTTTGACCTCCAAGTGGAGAGAGCACAGACAGAAGACAGCCAGAAGTCAGAAGCACATCAACTAAAACCACAGAAAAGCAATATCCTTCTAGGTACATGGTGCGAGTCTCATGTTCTACCCATTTACTCCAGGCATGTGCTGGTGAAGAAGAAGCCTTTTTATTGGGTTATCTGTATTCAAAGCAATTTATAAGGAGGTACAACCAGTTTAATGGGACGTAAACCAGTAACCTTCATGCTACAACTCCATGTCTCTGAACACCATGCTGCCTACTGCCCTGAGGTCACCTTGTATACCCAACAGGATTTAAAAATGCATGCGCTGGAGGGATTGTGTTCCTCGCGTCCATGTCATGAGAGACTGGACAGACAGCTTGTCGTCGAAGTGAGGAGCCTTTGACTTTTTCATATTAAGTTACAGGGCTGGCACACATCGTTTTCAAAAGCGATGTTGAGCCGCCATTTTTTCCCTCCCCCGCGAGGAAAGGTGAATATCCACCAATCCTCCAATAAACAAAGTCCGCTACAGTGATCATTCCGGCTCTCATGAAGGAAAACAGGCGGCGTACTCGCGGGG
>JAABNX020000040.1:12068364-12079385 GCA_015163995.2 Mormyrus lacerda
AACCACCCATCTCATACTCCCTCATCCTGCTTAGGGTCCATCTCTAACCACTCATCTCATACTCCCTCATCCTGCTTGGGGTCCATCTCTAACCACCCATCTCATACTCCCTCATCCTGCTTAGGGTCCATCTCTAACCTCTACTGATACTTTATAGCACATTTTTACAACACAGTGAAAGAGTCCACAGAAAATGCCCCGTTCCTTTACAGAAAACCCAACACGGCTCATAAATCTATTCCCAGGCCTTTAGCAGCTGGTAATAATGGACTGAAAATCACTGAAGCAATGAGATGTATAGAGGCAGTAGTGTATGTATTAACCCTAAAGACGGCAGGCCCTGGGTGTCGGCGTACCCGTCATATTAACCCTAAAGACGGCAGGCCCTGGGTGTCGGCGTACCCATCATATTAACCCTAAAGACGGCAGGGCCTGGGTGCCGGCGTACCCGTCATATTAACCCTAAAGATGGCAGGCCCTGGGTGCCGGCGTACCCGTCATATTAACCCTAAAGACAGCAGGGCCTGGGTGCCGGCGTACCCGTCATATTAACCCTAAAGACGGCAGGGCCTGGGTGCCGACGTACCTGTCAGATGACCACTCATCATTTTGTCCTGGCTGTTGAACAGCTGCCGGTACTTCAGCCTTGAGGGCTGTGGGACCGCCCATTCGGCCGAGGCGGGGGCCGCTGCGGTGCTGGGGGATATAGGATGGTAAAGAGACATAAGGCTCATTCTCACAAAGCCATTACTATAATGCATCCATTTTTTTGTCATTTTTAAAACCTATCAAGTTTACCTTAGGGGTAGCTAACCAGTTTTATTACTGTAAGTTACCATTTATTTCTGTACTAAAAAAACATAAT
This sequence comes from Mormyrus lacerda, assembly GCA_015163995.2. NCBI lineage: Eukaryota > Metazoa > Chordata > Actinopteri > Osteoglossiformes > Mormyridae > Mormyrus > Mormyrus lacerda. The sequence goes on from JAABNX020000040.1 coordinate 12,069,230, forward strand.
TTCATCAAACCAGGGCAAGAGTTACCTAAATTAGGGGGGATGATAAGACTAACAAATTGAATTAAAAATATACATCTTATTATACAAATTTTACTGTGGGTTACATTCAAGAAAGATAAAACAAAAAAACATTTTATCCAGGTTTATGTTTTGTTCATTCTTAAAACTGACATGGTAATAATATATCTATTAATATATCTATTTGGGGAAAATTGACAACAAATGACAAAATATTAGTATACCTAAAAATTTAAGGTAATGTCAGTTGCTCTACACACAAAAAAAAATCAAGTTTATGAGAATGATCCATAAGGATAAAGAGTTAGAGTGACTTTATCTACCCAGTTACTCCCTAAACCCCAAGTATTCAGCAAAGCAAAGCCCAGATGGAGATTTAAAGCAAGAAGATTTAATGCAGCTAAAGTGATAAGGGCCATAATCGCAAAGAGGTACAGCTATTCTAAGCTGCACAACCACCCAAAGTGTGATGTGAAATTATTACTGAATACAAAATTCTTAGCAAATGATGTCAGGAGCAGAGAACAGGAGGCTGTATCTGCAGTGATGTCACTCATCACGTGTCAGTTGGAGGGAGTCCCTAGGTCAGGTCTGCTTTCATTTGAAGGTCCCTAAACTTTCCATACTCCTAACATGAAAAAGAAGAGAATTTCTAAACCCTAAGTAGAAGACTTCCAAATATGGCAGAACTGATCAAATGTAGGTACTACAGATAATCACTTCAGGTGGGTATTGATGAAGCAAAAGATGAAATGAAGTCAAAAGAGATCAAAATATCTTGTTATGGAGTTTGGTATCGGTCAAGACACACTGTAGCCTTCCAGGGCATTATCATGTGACCAGGCTTGAAACTGTTCAACTTCTTCAAAACACAAACCAAGACAGAAGTCGCCCTTCCTGCAGACAAATACTGAGATGTTGCACATCCCCTTGCCTAAGCTTAGGCAAACCTAGCCCACATAAACCAACACCCCAGCCTCAAATGACAACTAGGAAGTGAGACATGAAAAAAAAAATCTATATCTAGCATAGCAGACATGGACAGGACACTTGGCGTGGCATTCTGGGAAATCAGAAACTGAGGACACCAGCTACTTAATACTCATGACTTAAATTTCCAACAAATTGCCTTCATGCTATCTTGATAATCAATGCATGCACGAACAAATTAATGTGTCCAGTGAAAATAGCCATAAACAAGGCCAAGGTCATACTTCATGTGGGCTGCACCAAAACCATTTCTTCTGGGAGTACTAACATGTAATCTGCATCTCGATCTCCAAGAAGTCAGCTGATCAACAGTGATCCAGGTCATGGGCCAAAGAATGGACAGGACCCTACAACCCCCCCATGCTTTCCACACAAGCCCCTCTGTTTCCCATTTCACAACAAACACCACCTTCCCTGGTGACATAAGGCAAGGGGCGGGGACTGAACTCACTTGGACGATTCGAAGGACTGTCCTTTCTGCATCTTGGCACCGGGGCGGTTGAAAGAGGAGCTTTTGTTTAGACCCGTAGCTGAGGAACAGAAAACAAAGGGGACCGCCATGTTACAACAGGTGCTTCAGTTACAGAGAAGCAGGGGATTGTGGGTAACTACTTATACACACTTTCACATGTCTTGTTCAATCAAGTTTCAACATTTGATGCATTCATTCCTAAAAGAACGATAAAGTCCTTGTAGCTGACTAGAGATGAGACCGTACCTGGATGTGTGAACGCCGGCACAGCCTGGACGATGGCCGGAGCCCCGTTGGCCACAGGGGGAATGGAGGGGGACACAGATGACACGAGAGGAGGAGAAATGCCCACCCCTGGCAAAGGGGGTGCACCTGGGAGGGCTGGTATCCCAGCCATACCCACCATGCCTGCAGGGCAGACAAAAAGGGGGGGGGGGAAGGGGGCCTGATTTTGAATATGCTTCTGTACCACAGCAGGTCATGTCAAGCCCTGGTCCTTAACCACCTTGGAAACATGCATCTTAGCCCACAGCCTTTTGAGCAGAAATGCCCCCCATAAATAAACTGTGTCACGCCACCCTGAATAAGACCCTGAGTAACTGGGCTCCTCCACCAAAAGAGATGCACCCCCACCGACAGCATAATAAGCCCATTTAGCGTTTGGCTCAGGGATCGATGGTCAGCGTGCCAGTCCTGCCATCTGCTCGAGCTCTCCTTCTCTACCCTGCGATGCCGTACCGAAGGGCGAGGCCGGGGGGATGGAGAGGGGCGGCTGCTTCATGGTGGGAGGCAACGTCGGCGGCAGAGGGTGACCCTGAAGCTTCAGCTTGATCAGCTTCATGGCTATGGAGAACTCATGAATGTCCATCTTCCCATCGTTGTTCAGGTCAGCCAGGGCCCTGAAGAGGCACAGCAGAGGAAGAAGAGGAAGAAAAGACAATGAGGTGACGGGGCGGTGTGAGACACTGTGGGTTTGGACTCTCTGCCCCTACTCAGAAGTTTGCAGGTTCAAATCCCATGATTGGTAGAGGGATTGAGCCCCTTAACGCGCAGGCCCCTTAACTCCAACTGTCTCAGGGAGTGGCGGACCCTCAATTGTGCATTGCTTTGGATTAAAAAGAGTGCTAAACACGTAAATGCGTTATTAACCCCCTGCCCTCCCTATATGTATCAACATGTAAGTGCGTTATTAACCCCCTGCCCCTCCCTATATGTATATAAACTGTTTTTGTCTTAGTTGTTTAAAGCTCCAAAGAATCACAGATTTGTTTCATGTGTGAAACGACCATAAAGTCTGACGACAATCTTTCCCCCTGTTTAGCTGTTATTTACCGACCTGCCAGCTGTGTTCAAAGGTTCTTGCAGAGTCTCTCACAGAGAGAGCAGGAAAATGCTCTTCTCTAAAAACACAGAAGGTGAATGGAAAGCGTGCCTGCACTAACAGCACAGCTCCGTGTCGCCCAGAGATCACCAAGGTTGTCAGGAAGTTCCCATAATCCCACTTTCATTTCATTCAAATTTCAGTTCCCGTTGTCCATCAGACCAGCTAAACCTCTGTTGTCTGGTTCATTATCAGTGTGACAAATAAACAAACAAACAAACAAAACGGACGTCGCCGGAAACAGCTGTCCAGCAGTCATCGTCACGCCGGAGACTCTCTCCACTGACTTACCATATTTGTGCCAGGATAGGAGCAGGAAGGCCAGACTGGAGGAAGAAATTCCGGGCCTGCTCACCTGGGGACACATAGAATTGGGAGAATGGCACGTCAGCCCATACAAAACACTAACAAAGATAAAGGCTGCTTCCCTCAGTTTATATGAAAACAGGCTTCCTTTGCAACACAAAGCGATATCACTGCACCGCTCTTAGATCTATTCCCAGGTCTTTACTCTGCAGATAACCTGCAACCCTATTCACGCCTCAGCATTACAAAAGATCCTTCCCAGTCCCAAACACGACAAGCTATGTTTGTATGGTACACTGTGGTATTTTGGGTGTCCCTCTATATTTGCATTCTCCAAAACGTATTGTGCGTGAATTTTATTAATAAGATTTCAGAATTCAGGTTTTCCTTGCCAGGTTAGCCCACGTAGTCCGTGCCTGGAACACCGGCTGGAGCTCACCAGCCTGCTTACTGCAATCACGAAGGCCAACAACAAACTGCTGTCTGATGTCCCGGATCAACCAGGGCTTAATAGAGCAGGCTGGGCCAAAAGCAGTTCGTCCAGGCGACAGGATAGCCCTTCAGATCTGACAGATCTTCAGATGTTTTGCTAAGCCCTCTTTCCGAAGCTGCTCATCCCCATTCATAATACCACAATCAGAGAATAGACTGTTAAAGTGCGACTGTTTGGTTAACATGTAGCACGTAGCAAAACTGCTGCTCGATAAAAGTGAATAATTTCAAATTAGAAAAGTGTTCCAGCTAGGCAAGCGCTATTCCTTACGGCTTTAGTTTTCTTGCAAATACTTAATATTTTACAATCCACATCATCTCGGAATGGGCCGATCCACATTTGTTCAGTTCTGATCTGATTCCAATAGACAGCTGTCGATACCGATACAGATTCCAATACAAAAACTCTTTTTACTTAAATGTTCTAATGTAAGAAATATATATTTTTATACTAGTAAATGCAATGTATGCCAAAAAAAATGTGAATTAGGCTACTAGAAATATTGTTGAAGTGTGTCCCAAAGTAGTAATCGCTAAGGAGGAGTGGTCTGTTATGCCCTCCTGAAGTGTGCCAGCAGCAATGAAGGCTCATGCAACTCCAGTAGAACTGAATAAAATCACTTCAGTATCCCACAATGCTTTGCACACAAGAAACAAAACAGCACAAAAAATGTTGAGAATGATGTTGTGTAAATGTAAGAACACAATTAATACAACTAGATGTTTAAAACAAATGCAAATATTACGAACATGACTTTTTTGAAGACCATTCATTTGCACAAGATGAATAGGTATGACGATAATCACGTAATATATGATGTCCGTGGATGGCTTTGCTATTATTCGCAGTTTTGGTCATCCACGGTAGGTCTTAGAACGGACCACCCGCAGACGTGGAGATACTCTGTGTGTGTGTGTGTGTGTGTGTTTCATTCAGTGTAATAAAGCACATCTTTTCGCAGTGGATAAACCTCTTGGATTTCTTAACACAGTGAAACCCGCTTATAGTGATCAACCGCTTATATAGATTAAAAAGCTTGGGAAAGAATCACTCCTGTACAAATACAGTTTAAATTATTCACTTATAGCAATCACACAGTCCGCTTACAGTGTACATTTTGGAGTGTTTTAATATTTGACAACATATGAAATAAATTAAATTATGGTAATTTTTTTATTTACTTGCCTACTTTGCCCTGTGGTAACTCATCTACTTGTGGCTAGTTACCCGAGGCTAATGCTGCGTCCACAGAAAACATGACGGGAAAAAGAGAGTCATTTTCTCTCAGTGACAAATATACACTAAAAGCTTATGATAAACTGCCAAAAACCAGTCAATGAGATACAGCAGTGACACTATCATAAGCTTTATTTTACGTACAGTATTGTACTGTATTATAGCGTATTTGAATTGTACATTTGTACAGCACTGTTAATTTGAAAACTGAATACAGCTGTACCGTATTTCAAAAGAGTCAATAAAATTAAGCAAATAGCAAAAAATTGTTAAAAAAATTAAAATTGGTTTTAATGATCATCCACTTATAGTGACCAGTTTCACTCACACAGACGTGGTCACTAGAAGCGGTGTCCACTGTAACTCGATTATTATTAAAGAAATGACAGCACATTTTCTTAAGGGAGCCATCCCGTCATATCACAACATAACGCATTTACTCTTTCCTGAGAAGAGGACTGGAAAAGGTGGGGCGAGGGTGAGTCTGTCCCCCGTCTTTCTTGAGAAAATGTCCTTCAGTTTAAGTGCACAGGGTGTGTTGTGAGGGTAACTCGTAATGAAGGTGACATGTCGGGGTATAGACTGGGGCATGAATGCCGCAAAAAACATCGAAAACAGGAAAGAGGTGTCGTGCGATCGATTGTACAAATTGATTTAACAAAAAAGAGGAACTCTCTTTTTAGAGATTGCCAAAATCTAAATAAGTAAATTTTGGAAGTGGATCGGTGACATACAACAGATCCCCTATCCGTCAAATAGCTCTGAATCAGTGCCGATATCAGTCTGAATATCGGATCGGTGCATCTGCAATAATAACTAAATGAGCTGTAACAATACGGGACATATGTGTCTCATATCCAAGCCTCGTCACAGGGGTGCATGCAGAGTCTCTCTAATGATAAACGCCCAAGACACAAACCGTTACTAGTTTGCCAATATTCCCCCCTTTCACTCCCACTGCTTAGATGGAGCAGTATGTGCTTCAGTGGGTTAGGGGGCTGTGTCTGTGAGTGGAAGGCCGTTGGTTCGAATCCCGTGACAGGCACTCAGTAAGGCACTTAACTTCAATCACTCCAGAGACTAAATGACCCTGCTTTCTCAACTGTACATCACTATATAAATTTAGTCGGCAAAAGTGTAGCTTGTAGCTCAGTGTGCAAAAATTCCTGTGCAGCCCTGCTGCTTGCAAAAATGTAACCAAGACCAGCTGCGGTCGGCACGTCAGGCAGATCCACGTGACGTGGGCATGCAGGCGCGATAGGCACGGATACGAGGGAGACAAGTCCAGCTGCGGTCGGCACGTCAGGCAGATCCACGTGACGTGGGCATGCAGGCGCGATACGAGGGAGATGCTGGGTCAATAAATTAGAACTAGGAAAAGGTGCAGCTGACATCACAAAGAAAAAGCTCTTTTGCGTTATTAGAATTCACCTACAGACAGATGCCGGTCGCCAGACTCCCCCAAGGACCACATCTCGCCTTCAAGTACAAATTAACACAAAAATACAACTTAGAGTAAGAGACAGAGCCATCATATAAACAGACAACCCAACGAATGACCTTATCTTGCAGAGGCTTGTAATTAAATACTCAAAATAAAACCAAAAGAGAAATAAAACCAACAGAGGCATGACCCAGGTACTGAGGATTTATATTACACAGCCCGGAAGCAAGACACCGGGAAATAAACAGACACTTCAGTCTGCTTAAAGACGCCGGCCTTTCAGTCACGCTCCCAAAGACGCTACACAGCACTCTGACCTTTAATGCCAAAGGGCTTTTGATACAGAGAGCGTGTGCCTTTAATACGCTCCACGCCAAGAAGACAACTCGAATAATCACTTCTGCTCTCCACCCCCGAGAGCTGGGGGGCTAATTAAAGCTCTCTTTAAGCTTCCTTAAAAGCATGTTTCACACAACCCTGTGCCTGGAGTTCCCGGCCGCTGTGGGGGCCACAGCTGACCTTCTCCAACCTTTCATTCCGCTACTCTGTTATGACACACAGTTTGCTTTTGTGCAACACAGAGACGCCCATCCCAGGGGCCTGGGGCAGGGGCCGGAGTCACTTTCAAACTAGCCTGGGGGTCATATATACATCTCCTGCAGAGTGAGTCCTTCCATCTCAGCTAGCTCACCTGACTGTTAAAGACGCCCACTTTAGCCCGACACGCTCTCATTAGCCAGCGCTTGAACCCAGAAATATTTACTCAGTGCTACCCTGTGTTCTCTCTCAGAGACACGCTCCTCTGTAAGCTCTTCCAGCGCCCCACGGGGGAGGCGACACACTGCACCAGAGACTCTGTGGGCCCCCCCCCCCCCCCCACTCCAGACTGACCTGTGATGAAGCCGGTCAGCGTAGGGGCCAAGCTGTGGAACTGCTGGTCATGCTTGGCCCGTTCATCCACAGAGATGACCCAGGCATCCAGGCCCCCTGACAGAGAGAGTGAGAGGAGAGAATCAGTGAATGAATAATTAATGAAGCTTTATTTGCCATTTCATTGCAATGCTTCTTTTTGTGTATCCCATGTCTGAAACATACATGAAAATATATTCACAATTAAGAACAAAGCTTGGCGTTCAAATCCAGCCATATACAGTGGCTTGCAAAAGTATTTGGCCCCCTTGAACTTTTCCACACCACTTTGTGTTGGTCTCTCACGTGGAATTCCAATAAAATTGATTCATGTTTGTGGCTGTAATGTGACAAAATGTGGAAAAGTTCAAGGGGGCCGAATACTTTTGCAAGCCACTGTATGTATACGGGACCCCTAGAACATTTTGGGGTGTTAGGGGGCCTTAGCCGGGACTCGAACCAGCAACCTTCCAATCAAAGGCAAAGGTCTAACCCGCTGAGCGACACACTGAGAGAGAAATACACATGACAACTTCGAAAGCAATATACACAAAAAATAAACTTACAGAGCATGCAGTTGTGTGAGAGCTGACCTGTTTTAGCAGATTATTCCGCCATTGGGCCTGGGGCCTGAGCATAGAAGCTCTTGTGGATTTAGTTGAGTAAATGAACAGATTCATTATCCGGGCGAAAGACCTGCCGGACAGTGTAGATATATTTCCCCTGCACTACAAAGGTCTCCATCAGTGAGTGATCTCGCCCGATTTCCCACACGTGCGATCATCCGTCCCCTAGCCGGACAATGAACCACCTGCGAATCATCGCGGACATCGCCACTGGGCCGGAGCACCGATTACATCATGGATAAGCAGATTGCGGCGTGAAGGCTTCAAGCCAGGTTTCGAGGGAGAGACGATCACGGGGGTCCGATTTCAGGGCCACGGTGGGGGAGGGGCAATAGCGGGCAGGCACAGCCTCCTAACCCACTGAGCAATAAACAAATTTAACAGGATGAAAATCTGGAATATGGGGTCTATGTTAGCCTGTCAGTTAAAACAATGGAGAGGCAAAGCATGTCCCCACAATCTGATAAAAACCCTGCTATTTTGATGTTGCGGGGACAATCTTCTCAGTCCACTTTTTCGGGAAATTCAATTTTTATAAAAATCTGTGAAGGCAATAAAAAAAATATGAGAAAAGCCAAAAACTCTTGCATTTTGTTTGGTTACTTATGGTTGGGATTAGACGAGTGCCTGTATTAATGAATGGAGACTCCCCACAAAGATATGAGCATGTGTGTGTGTGTGTGTGTGTGTGTGTGTGTGTGTGTGTGTGTGTTGGGGAGGATGTATTTGCACTTATGTAAGTCGCTCTGGCTAAGGGCGTCTGCCAAATGCTGTAAATGTAAATGTAAATGTATTTGGTGCCAATGGATGCAGAGCATTTGTACAGGATGTGTTCGGGTTGAGGGAATACGAGGATCAAACACAATCCCCCCCCTTACGGCCGAAGGCTGTGTCGCTTGATGCGTGATGCTTACCGCCAAACGCTGGTGGGTACTGAGCCATGGTCCGGTCAGTCAGCTGGCACTGGCCGAGACGCTCCTGAGGGCAAAGTCACAGGACAGACGTCACATCACTGTTCTGGTGCTGAGGACAATGATATGAAGCAAATGAACAAACATGCAAATATGTGTTAAGCTAATAGCATCTTTTCCAAATCTATTAAAAAAAAGAGAAACAGCCGCGAATAAAAATAAATATGAAAAACATGGACTCTTCATAAAATCGTATGGGGGGGGGGATTCATGTCTTCACAGATTTAATATAAAAGCAAAAAATAGTCATTTTCAGTTTTCGAAGTCCTCCAGGAGAGCAGTTCATCAGGCACATGAGTGAGAGAACCCGCCCACACTGGCCAGCTGACCGTTACCCTCCGAATCCCTGGTAGGCAGCACCTCTCTGTGAGCCTGTCTGGTCTCTGGTCTGGGACAGCACTGTACCAAAAGCCCACGTCTGCTTTATAGACAGGGGTGTGGGCTGCAGGGGCACTAACAGACCGAGAAGCTATCAAAGAAATGACCTTCTGGGCGGCACCTTCCACATATGACGTCTCCATCTCTCATTAGTCTCACTGCCCATCATTATGCCTCCATGAGCCGACAGAAACGGTGATGAGGACACACACACACACACGCACACGCACACGCGCACAGAAACGGGGGGGCTCACTCTGTGCACTCCTCCAAGTGGAAGCGGTGTTAGGGTTAGGTGTTCATCTCCGCAGCTATGCCGTCGGCCCTGCTGACTTAACACCAGTGTCACCCCCCACACTCCCCCACACCCCCCTAATAATATTTGTAGCAAAGGCTTCACATCATCTCCCGTCACTATCTGCATTCAGGATTCAGGATAAAACCGACCGTTTGACTTGAGATTTCATGCCTCCCCTGGCTGCTCCAGCACCAGGGAAGCTCCCCCCCCCCCCTTTTAATGCCCCCCCATCCCACTGGGAGGCTCTGAAACACCACAGAGGTGCTTCTGACATGGAGACAAGGGCAAATCCTGTGTGAGAGAGAAAGAGAGAGAGAGCAGGGTGACAGAGAGAGAAAGAGAGAGAGAGCAGGGTGACAGAGAGAGAAAGAGAGAGATGGCAGGGAGAGAGAAAGAGAGAGAGAGCAGGGTGACAGAGAGAGAAAGAGAGAGAGAGAAGGGTGACAGAGAGAAAAAGAGAGAGAGAGAAGGGTGACAGAGAGAGAAAGAGAGAGAGCAGGGTGACAGAGAGAGAGAAAGAGAGAGAGAGCAGGGTGAGAGAGAGAAAAAGAGAGAGAAGGGTGACAGAGAGAGAGAAAGAGAGAAAGAGCAGGGTGACGGAGAAAGAGAAAGAGAGAGAGCAGGGTGACAGAGA
>JAABNX020000040.1:12085153-12101838 GCA_015163995.2 Mormyrus lacerda
GAGGAAATAAATAAAACAAGAACAATTGCAGTGTCGACAGGTCAATGGCAGAAATTGCCCTGAATCACTGCGAGTCAGTAATTACAGCCCAAATGAGGCAAAGAAAGACAGCTCCGGAAGACGAGAACGGAAGGCCCCATCGTTTGGCAGGCCCTCGCTACCCATCGAGTCCAAGTCCACAACCCTGCCACTCACAGCAAGGACCACTCCGACGTCAGAGCGGCAACGCATCACAACCGCTACGGACTCTGCACCGGCGGCGCTTCTGCATGAGGTCACAACGTTAACCTGCTGTTTTTAAATATGTCATTGACATTGAGGAATGGACCCTGTTCTCCACCGCTTCAGCGACTCCTTCTCCCTGGTCGTGGTCCTTCTGTCAGCTGCTCACCACCAGCACGTCCTCAGCTTCTCGCTGGAGTCAGGATGTTACGTAACAGACAGGGGTGGCCGATATCAGGATGGGATGAATCTGAAGGAAGTCCTCCCCTGCAGCATTCTGAGTCACGGAAGACATGACAGGGCCAAGACGGAGGGCACAGCTCTGAAAACGCCACAGGGTCTTCGTAGGAAATGAATGAATTTCCTCACAAACTTACCACATCCACAGAAAGATAAACGAGCACCCAAAAGTCTGAAACGAACATCTACAAAACGATGTACGCTCCGAAACCATCATATTATATGCTTACCATCTCCATATGACATTACACAAACGGCATGATAGTGCATATCGTCTGATTTTTAACTTTGGAATGCAAAGTAAAAGGGCTATATGTACCATTAAATAAGACCAAGAATCACATGCAGCCAAAACCGCCTAGGACTGCACGATAGACTGAACGTCTGGAGTCGCCCGAAGCTGACTCTACATTAGAACCACCAGAACTTCAGTACTACTCTGCCGACATGTTTACAAATGTGCAACCGCACGCCATGTCAACGCGCATAGGGAATAACCTCTAGCTGCCATTAGAGTAAATCTGTAATTAGAGGAACAATTCCCATCTGGAGTGAAACACCTTCAAATTAATCTGCAGAGATAGACATGAGCAGGACCAGTAACTGCTGAAGGAACTGTGTGAGCTGACAACTAATCATGCTTAAAAAATAGAGGAAAAAAATACATAAAATAGGATGAACTGTGCAACCCTCATCCCTTTATCACCAGAATGAAACCTTTCAGATGGGACCTTGTCCAAACCCTGACTGACTGCAACCCCCATAGCGGTTGCAGCCCTCATTCACCTATAACTGCAAACTTAAAATAAAAGCCGTCAAAAGCACATCCAGAACCACGCATTATCGATTTAACACTAACTACTGAACAATAAGCGATATATTGACAGCAAGAGGGGCAGCAGCTTAATTCGTCCTGGGGTTAAAAAAGAAAATCTATTAAACATAACAATCTATGCAATTGTGCGAGGTATTTTAAAGGAGGGTGAAAGAACAAAGGGCACGACTTAATGGTGCATAAGTAAGATAATCCGCCTGTCACGGATGCTGACATTGTGCGACAGGGAAAGGACGGGACACGCGGGCCGTGACATTATGTGGGTTCCGGCCTGCAGCCGGCAGCAGCAGCGATCGCGTTTTAAAGCCCAGCCACAGACTACAAGATGCTTTCATCTGCAGAAACAAAGGGGGATCATGCAATTTAATCGGGAGAGGGACCGAGATAGCGGCCACCCCCACCCCCTCCCGTATATGGCATCGTAGAAATCACGTCCTTCAGAAAAGCGACAGAAAACATGAAATCACAAGGTAAGACCGAGCTGAGACATATGTAGGGCGAAGGAGCTGCCTGTGCCTGCAATTAAAACGGTGGCTATTTGCGTAATAATAGCTGACACTGGTGACATCTGCGAGTGCAGTTTCGCCCGGACAGACCGCGATCGGAGATTGCACGGCATTGCACAATTTCTTCTCCTCCTTCTCCTCTTTCTCCTGCACAAATCACGACATTTCTAGTTGAACCGACAGCGAACAGCGGCATGTCAAGGGCGTAAGACTCCGCAAAGCGCAGCCGGAGAGTCCGCTCCCGTTAACTTTGAATGCACCCACGCCGGCCAATATACTATACATGTTAAATATAACACAAATACTCCTGCAGCCACCAGCCAAATGGTTCTGCCTGTTACCATCCCAGCGTGCTAAATCAGGTTTAATGAAGCGACGCTTATTCTCCTAGGATAACCCTGGTTCCCTTAGCCGGGCACTAATCCTGCCAATTACTCCTGGTAAGGCTTTAAAAAGCGCTCCTGCGGAGATCGGCTGCTAAGCATCGGCCGCCTCAGCTCGGCGATACGTCTCCGCGATCCTACCTCATCGTCAGCCGGCCACGGTGAATGATCCTGCCCGTTATCTTAGCAAAAGCCGAGCGCCGGAGGAAAGTCGAGCAGCCGTCCGTGCGGTCCCGTCCCTTTCTCGGATGGATCCGTTTTTCTCATTGAATCTTCTTACTGCTACGCAACCGCCGTACGAACCCCCCTTAAGTCACGCCTTCCGAGAGCCATATTAGCGCTGTTACGTTTCGAGCCTCTTATCTGATCTAAGATCAGTTTACACACAATCAAACAGCGCCGTCACTATTATAAGCTTATGCGTCAAACTGGTCGCATATCAGTTGCTAAAGGACTAATATATCAGTCCCGTTGAGTTAGGATGATTGACAGTTGTATAAACCAATAGAATTTGACAACTGTGGCCTCCAAATAGTAACATGGAGTTTAACCAATTGCGTTTCAGATGAATGAAATTGACATCTTAAAAAGCAAATAGCAGCGAGCAGATGCGCATTTTTTATGCCAATTTATGTTGTTGAAAAGTGCGTTAACTATGCGAGAAAGTGAGATTTTCATCCATCCATCCATCCATCTATCCATCTTTATTTTGGCAGGCTTTACAGAGCCTTTGCCAGTTGACACAGGGCACAGGGCTGAGGTTCACCCTGGATGAGATACAAGTGTAAGATTACCAGAAACTTGTTAAAATTTGTTTTAATGGAATTTCCGTAGAGATCAGCAGCATATGTCCGTATCTTTCTGTTTTGCGGATTTCCATTTTATCTAAGATAAAGAGAAATATAACGGAAACATGCCACAAACGTGGATTAGCAAATTATACTTAAAATACGTTTTGAATAGCATTTTTGCATCATATCTATCTTGCAATTTCAGTAAGCCTACCTTAAATTGTAAATATTATTAAAGATTTTCTTTTGAAATTAACCATATTACATTCACACTTTATTCAAAGATTTGACACGCTGTCTTGAGCTGCACGAGCCCCGATATGCTAATTGGTACTGGGTTATTCCCCAGTTATTCCACACACAGAGGAAGATTTTTTTCAAAATCCCAGCAGTGTCTTAGCAACCCCACATTCCGACACAGGCTTGGGCCAGCTAATAAATCAAAAACAAATACGACCCACGGGGCTTTTCCTGGGAGTGACTGCATGCACAGCTCTGATTTTAGCATAGCTAATCTCCTTCTGCATTTCTGTTACAAAAAAAACCTTCCATATAAGTGGTGGATTTTGTGAAATCCTAACACTGCGTAATATGCAGTATGCTCAAGGAATTTTGATGTCTTGTTTCCAGATTATAGAGAGGCTACATGTTCAAAGCTGAATGGTCCTTAGAATGGCGGAGTGCTTCTTAATCCACCTTTTAGGCAGGTTTTTCTTTAAACCAAAGCCGATGCTGGGGGTGAGTATAAGAGGTATAATTGCACTTGCATGCAGGTATGGCTGATAACCCACCCCCCCCATCCATAATGACATACTGGATAATTTAGTACAAGATAGATGGATACTTGGTAGATTTGTCTAGTTTTACTCTCTAAACCAAAGATTTACTTAATTACTGTAAAGTGGAATTATTGAGATACCTCTCTCTCTTTCTGATGACTGAGCTGTAACAGTGCAAATAAACACTCTCTACCCATTTCCCAACTGTTTATCCAGTACAGGATCACAACAATGGCCTAAAAACCTCCAGAGACCGCGTAAGCCTCCAGACAGGGTTAAAAGATGTTGATCCATAGCAGGGCACGCACACTCTGTGCAATTTAGAAACGCCAGTTTGCCAAACTGCATGTCATTGCACCCAGGGAAACCCTGCAACATGCACAGAGCACAAGCACGCATACAAGAGCAGGATTTAAAGTCCCAAGTATGGATGTGTGAGGCAACAGTGCTACCTATTATGCTGTCATGTCACCCACAAATAACCAACGTGAAAATAAAATTCACGCTTTCTGTATTTTATCATGCATTTATACCTGCAAGATCTTTTGAAAATACTTTAAGAAATCACAGTCAAATAGCCTGTTAATCAAGCCCTAGAGATAAAGTGTAACAAATGCGGCGACGCCACACAGCCTAAAGGAGGACTAAATCCTTCCAGGTAAAATCTAACACTTCAAGTTTAAAAAAGAGACTTTCAGCCTCTTTTCTCCCCTTAGGTGGATTATTCCGGTTTGTACCGGACCAACTCAGAACCTCAGAGTCCAGACTGAGAGCGCCACCCGCAGGATGGAATCTGATACCGGACCGACTCAGAGTCCAGACTGAGAGCGCCACCCGCAGGATGGAATCTGATATTGACTTTCCAAACACATGTAATGTAAATGAAATGAAATTGCACTAAAAAAATGTGCCTCGAGGTAAAATGCCAGGCCCTACAATGGGAAGAACTCTTGACTTTTCCAAGTATCACAATGATTTTGCAGCTGACGTGTTTTCAAAAGTACATTTTAGATTGTATTAGACTTTATACTGAAGCCATTGTTGAAACCCATTTTGTATAATAATAATAATAATAATGACACTGACTGGAGCTCTGCTTTATTTTTTACACTGGCACCATTTTCCCTCTGCTGAAGTCTGGGAAAGCAAATATTTAATGGTCCTATACGTCCTTGGAGTGCCAAAGTTCATAAATCTTCGCTGTATGTGTGTGTTTATGTGTTTGTTTACATTGTGTGTGTGTGTGTGTGTGTGTGTGTGTGCGTGTGTGTGCGTGTGCGCATAGATAAAATTGCTCTGCCTGCATGCACACAACATTCTCGCAGGATACTTGCCTAAGTAGATATGATCTGGGCTCCAGCATTTCTCTGTGGCCTTCTCTTCTTCACTCCTGTGGCTCGTTCAGCACCTCTGGAGAATGTCCCTCAGCATGACCCAGAGGTGCAGGCCTGCCTCAGCTTCGCCCTGCATAGCTTTAACTTCTTCAGCAAAGAGCTGCACCTCTACACCGTCACTAAGATCCACTCCGTGAAGAAGGCTGTGAGTCAGGTTTTAATAATCTTCATGCATAATAATAATAAGTACTCTGCTTCTATGTATTTATATTTTCATCTATATTTTACACAAAAATTATAAGATCCATCTTGATTTTGGAAATTATATATACAAATATAATTGCCTCGAATTACTGGAAAACCTTTTGTTTTGCAAGAGAAAATTTTGCTTGTTCATTCACAAGAGATAATGATATCTCTGTAAAGGACCCTGACAGTGTTTGCTCATGTCTGTAACAACATTCTGTCCAGGATTTGTGTCATAGGCCATTTCAAAAGCAAACAACCATGTCCCCTCTACAAACTACCCAAGAATGCGTAGAGAACTAATTCACTGTGTACAGCACTTGTTTTAAATCATTTCGTTTCTTTGTGACTGCAAACTAATATAAACATATCTAAGCTTCTAAAATCAGCAGAAGTATAGTTTGACATTTAATCACTCCATTTATTCTTTGCTGTGTAAGCAAGGAAAATGTAAACTAATACTAAACATTATTCCTAAGAATATCGGAGGGGGCCAGTATCACATAACCGCAGAAATCACAAAATCCCAGTGCAAGAAGGTTTTGGAGGAGAATAAGGATTCCTGTCAGACACAGATGTCTCCAGAAAACAAGGTACCCTGTGTTATTTAAACAAAAAAAGCAATCCGGATTGGGCCTGCCTTTTTCTTCTCTTCTACAGTTAAACTGTTAACTTAAGAATCAGAAGGTAGTATATTACCTCCAAATTCATCGAACTACATTCACATTCCTGAGAATATACTGCAGATATAACATGTCTTACATAGCTTATGCAGACAGTACATACCTGCCCAAAATATAGATGTGAATGTAGAAAGTATGAAACCGTTATGGCGTGTGTGTGTTACTGCGAATGATAAACACAACTCAGACACCATGTTATATATGATTACATCAGAGCTCCCCAACTAGTGGCCTCAAAATGCAATTTAATCCAGACCATGTGATCAATCCCCACTCCCCATTTTTTTGAGGGCAATGACTGTCGTTGATGGAATTTGACCCTCTAGTAAAAATAATTGGGTACCGCTGGTTTTCATGATTATTTATGTTTCCATAGTTCAGGTAAATTGAATACTAGCAGCTATAATGTATTAAGACCCAGTTATTATATATTGTTCGCCTTCTGCCTGTATGCTTTCTGGCTGCATTATCTGCCCTGCATTTTGATTACTTCTTTCATTGCTCTTTTCATTATACATGCTTTAATTGTGTCGGATCGCCCGCTGTTTGGCTGTAGTTCACCCTTTTCCTGCCATGTGTCGCCCCCTTCTGTCTGGCAGGTGTTACACTGTGAGTTTGTGGTTTTGAGCGCTCCGTGGAAGAAGCAGCGCACTTTGATCCGGAGCTCCTGTACCCCCGAGGCCAACACCACATACGAATCACAGTGACACAAAGCCCTTTCATTGTGGGTTATACCAAAGGCCCAGCCTGTCCCAGAAAGCCTGTTGATAATGATAAATATTCCTTGCCTTTGTTCTGTGGACATTAATCTCTGTAATACATGTTACTTCAAATTAAAATGAACAGAAATGACTCCTGAGGATTTTTTCCAACAATGCTATAAGCAAAACAAGCTTGAGAACATATTTTATTTAGCCTTCTGATATTTTTTGTAGAACCGTAAGAAATCTCTGTGTATTTCAAGTTCACAGATCAGTTGTTCATAGGTCCCTCATCCTTGTCCTGTCTTATATTAGAACTACAGTAAACTAGGTCTTCATTGAGGTTGCATCTTGAAGATGATGTTCATCATAATCTTTGCTACTAGAAGGAGAATATTATCATGGGTAGGCAAGAGAATTAATGTCCAAAAGGAAGTATTGTTTTACCTTTGAGTAAGTTTTTAAAATTCTTCACTTAAGACATGCAACTATATAAATAGATGATTTTGAACAGTCCACCAATTGACAATAAAAGTAAATCTTATAAAAGTATATCTAAGGAATGCTTCTAGCTACTCTACTCACAGTTATCTGTAAATTCCAACTTGTTGGTCTTGCTAAAAAATAATCCCCCATCCTCTCCCACAGGGTTACATCACTTCACGCCCTCGGATACTTAGCAAAAGAATGTACTATTGCAATTTATTGTGTCATTTATCTATTTCACCTCCTCCGTCTTACTTCATGCATATCTTGCAACTGGATTATTTGTGGATCAAGCAGCATCTGTCAAGTTGTCTCTCCGCCATGACAGAGGAAGATGCATCTCTCTTAGCATTTACTTTCCAAACCTTCTTAATCTCCACCTGCAATGCAAACATAAGCCCTTGCATCGCTGTGGTCCATGAAGTATTCAAAAGAATTCCTACTTCAAAAAATATTACTATTGTGGATGGTGGACCAGCTGGCAGCTCTCCAGACTATGAGTCAGTTATGTCTTTATCTTGCCTCTGGGAGGCTGATATTTTTGGAGGCTTGATTAATATGCTGGGCTAAATATTCACTTAAAAATCCAAATGTAATCGCAGCATTGCTGGGGTCCCAGAAGAATTTGCCATCCCACACATTAAGAAAAGTAATAAACCATCATCTGTTTGGATTGTAGGCTATTCACTCAAAATGCCCCACATTAAAGGAGACCTAGTGCCGCTGTAAACTGTCCTATCATTTGAAGGGGATTATCGACAAGTTATCCAGGCAAAGGTACTTAACTAGAATTCATCTAGTTCACCACTTCTTCTCCAATGTACTCCTTTTCCAGAATAAAACATTTTTCCTTTTTTCAAATCCTGCCCATACATAATGACACACACACACACACACACACACTCAGTGGCAAAGTTAAGCACCCAGACAGAGTGATAGAAATTAAATGAATCTGTATGTGATGAAAGGTCATGTGACTGTATCGCAATGATTGTAATATCAGATCAAAACAGATAACAGAGTTGGCAGTATGGACACACTGCTGGTCCTAGGTCAGTAGGGTGTGACACCCCCCCCCCCATGCAGTATGCAGTGATACAGTGCGGAAGGGAGTCGTACAGCTGTTGTAACTGGCCCTCAAGATCCTGCAGATTGGCATTGGGTCTAAGGTGACATCTCAGTTGATCCCACACATTCATTGGGCAAAGATTGGGCAAAGATTGTGGGCCCTGGCTGATGCTGGCCATGGGAGGACCCCACCATGACGCAGGCAACCCAAAGACACATGTGCCGTGTGCAGATTGGCGTTGTCTTCTTCAAAGACTGTGCCAGGGTGCTGTCTGAGGAGGGGTAAGACATGCGGACAGAGGATGTCATTGACAGAGTGCTGTACCGTCAGGGTCCCCTGAATGACTACCATAATGTCATGGTAGTCAAACCCTATGGCTCCTTACACCATGATGCCAGATGTGTCTCTCCATAACATCTGCAGAATTGGTCCTCTACTTTCAGTGCTGCCATACGCACACATGATGGTAAACCGTGGTTTTGCAGAACTGAGATTCATCGCTGAACACTTCACTCATCATCAGGTCATGCCTTCCGGTTACAGCTCCATACGCAGCCATCTCTGCGCTGGTGTTAACCTTCGCATGACACAATGAACCTGTAGTCCGGCTGATGCCAGTCATCGAGACATGGTGCGGGATGACATGGGGTGTTGTAGACTCAGGCATACAGCTGGTCCACCATCCACAATAGTAATATTTTTTGAAGTAGGAATTCTTTTGAATACTTCATGGACCACAGCGATGCAAGGGCTTATGTTTGCATTGCAGGTGGAGGTAATTCATTAATATAATATATCACCTTTCTGTTGAAAAATATCAGTTTTCTTCTGTTGAATATTAGAGGAAGAGTGTTTGGTAATGGACTGGCCTGTTTTTTAAACAAATTATTGCAAACAGTATATTTTCTAGTATATTTATGTGAACATGCATTTTACCATTTTCTAATCCCCTTTCCCAACAAGTCTTCTCTTTAGGGTTAAAATTGACATTAAACATGTCTTTCTGGCACAGGTATAATTTCAGGCCTGCATGCAGGTGTTTTATTAATAATCATCCCTAATCGACAGAGATCATGAAGGTCACTTCTCTGGCACTTCCCATCGGAAGGGACGTCCTTTAAGGAGTGCACAATATGAATCGTCCGTCTTGTTCGTACTTCTCTTTACATTTCACAGCCCCCGTCCCCCACGCCACCCCTGCCCGGGCCCTACCTCGTTCATCATCCGGGACAGAATCCCACGGAGCACGGACACTCCCGGGGTGCATTCCTCCTTATACTCCGAAAATCACAACCTGCATTTATACCTGTTCACACGTAGAGGATCCATAGGTGTGCTGTTATACTCACCTTAGCACTGATAATCGCTATCATGCTACATAATGCCGTCGTATCAAAGGAACCAGTATGTTCCTGACAACTAAATCAAAGAACTACACAATAGTGAGTGACACATTCAATACTTATATATTATATAATTAGTGTTAAGTATAACTTGTGAATGAGAACAAGTTTCCAGTTAAATATGCTGATCATGTAATACCAGGAACCTGGTGCAATGCCAGAACCACAGTTCAGTTCTGCACGAGTATCAAATAACATAGTAAGATGACAGTTTTTAATAGCTTAAAAGGTGCAGCCTGCTCGCAAACCTCCAGGCTTGCAGGTAATGGCTTGTCGACGAAGGCTTTGCTACAACGGCGACAAGAACAGCGTTTGGAACAAGTGCTGTCACTATTAAGTGTGGGTCAGGGGACCGTACAAATATAAAACTAGGGTCTCCACAATGACATAATGTGGGAAAGGGGGAGGGGGTATTAAAAATAATTTAGGCTGGTCTTAAATCAGTGGGCCGATCAGTGGCCGGCAACAACACAGTGCTGCACTAAAATTAAAACTGACAATTAGCCCATAAAATGAACTTTGAGAGCCCCGGTCTAGAGTTCTGTGTCGAACTACAAGCAGCCACAAGATGGCACCCGGTCCAAAAAAGACACAAAGATACTATTTAAGAATCCAGCACACAAGGGCAAATCAGTCGTTGTATTCTGGAGTTATATATCATTTCCATGGTGCAGGAGAAACGTATTTTTCCACGTTCGTTTAGGATGTAACACGCATGGTACATTACAAAGCTGAAAATCATAACGCCTCCCAAAACCGCCACCATTCAGCTCAACAGGCTAGTTCATTGTCTCCGTAAGGGACCCGTTTCAGTAGCACGCTTCTAGCTGTGAGATCATTCTTTCAGAGAGATGCTAAGAACAGAATAATGTTTCTTCCAGGTTTATTTCTCCGTATTTCTGGTATAAATATTAATATGCTGCAGGGAACTGTATCATATTGAGTATGTTAGCTTTCTCCATGATTCAGCATGCGCGAAGATATTTTCTATTTGTAGTAAAACTTAATATCGCAGTGCTAGCGAGTGTTGCGGGCGCATCGTGAACATGGATCATCATCTTAATGGTTAGACAAAGAGCATCATACATTAACTTTAACATTAACAAATTCATGTTTCGTAATTAAAAAAGAATGTCCAATCATTCCATTCATAGGTTGTTCTCTGTTTGTAATATTGAAGAAAACCCACTGATCAGCTGAACCATTGCCAAGACTTAAAAGAGCCATTATCATCTCCAAAAAAGCTTGTCTTTGAGGGACTATTTCATGATGCTGCGGATAAATAATATAGAGCTTCCGAAGTGGTTTCGCTACTGTTTATTCATTAGGTAGAAGCCGTAATATGAGGAAACATCTCCAGATTCTTTCCCCGGTCGTTTCATTGCCGTGAGACACGATAGCAGTATGGCTAAGCGGCGAGAACAGCAGCAAGTACCCCGTGTGACTGTGTCAGTTCTCCCAAACCATAGTCAGAGCACAATTGGCCACATTTTTGCCTTCATGCCAGTTCTGCTCTATTTCTATCTCGACTGTAAATGTCACCAAGCCAGCAAGAAAAGGCACAATAATTGTACTGCAGATTAACTTTCAAAATGTCTATCCTGATGTCATCGGCACTGAGTGTGGATTACCGACCCCCCCCCCGATCGAAATCATGCAGATCGACCAATCACAACCGGAGAACAGTCACGCGGGGGGACCCGATGTGGGTGTGATCGTAAATATACACCCCAGAAATGATCTACCTTTTGAGTGCCGTTGAGGACAAACACAGAACTAGACTTTGGAAGGTGCAACAGGCAGATGCTTCAGAAAGACAAAAAGACTGCACGTTTTAAATTAACCCCGAAAAAGACAAATCTCTTGACAGCAGTTTAGGGCTTCTTTGTTATTCCGTGATCAATGTAGGGTTCTGTCTAAAGCAGGATGAATCAGTTCTGCGTTTAACATGTAATAAATTAAATATCATAAATCTAACACTAAAAAAAAAAAACTTTGAATAAGCTTTACAGTAGTTACCTCTAGGATTTAATGTAAAATAAGAATTGTAAAATTGATTGTAAATTGCAGGTACATAGAAATGATCTGTTGTTAATTATATAAGTGGATATTATGCTTAGACAATACAGAGATATTTCTACTGAAAGCACCCTATCATCAGTGAGGTCTATCCATCGATTGTCCAAGTCCGTATCCAGTATAGGGTTGCCGGGGGTCCTGGGGGACAGCCTATCCCAGGCAGCACAGGACACATGCGGGGGAAATATCCTCGAAAGGTCGCTATACCGTCCGACTCACAATGGACAGTTTAGGCATGTCAGTTCACCTGCACTTATGTCCTTGCACATCAGAAGGAAACCTGCACAATGCAGAGATAATATGGAGACTCTCTCTCAGTCACAGAGAGAGAGAGAGAGGGGGGGGGGCATCATCTGAATCCTCAGCCCTGGAGGTGGAAGGTAATTTCTCAGAAAGAGCTCAACATACGACTGTTCCTCAGCGACTATTAAATATCATGTCTTAATCTAATTCTTAGTGTTAGCATTCAAATACATAAAGTTTGACTGACCCCTGTTGATAACTGCTTTTCACCTCCTTTCTCAATTGCCCCAAGTTTATATCAATGATAATTATCGCACCCGACCGAGAAAATGCCCTTTGTATCACAGGGGACAAACGGATAACGTGAGTGAGAATCCATGGGCGATTTACAGTGTTTTAATAACTCCAGGTCAGTACTGATAAACTGGAATGGGTTGCGTGTTGTGGTTTTAATTCAAACCAGGATCCCTGGAAAAAGAATTCAGAAAGAACTGTTTTCCAGCATTCTGTACCGGTTGTACAAAAAACAGAACCACTTAGCCGAAAGGTTATTTTGTTTTCTGACAGACGTGGAGGATATTTTACAATAAAAGTGATGTTGGAATGAACAGAGAACACCTTGTGCATATTTTGATGTCATTTGCAGTATCAAATAACACCATATTGTGCGATGCTTTCCTTAAGATTAAGCTGGTATTATGTAATTCACGCACCACTTGCAAAATTAATTAAACATCCTGTCAAATGTAATTATATACACATTATATACTTTTTTGAATCACTTCAAACGTTTCAGGATTTTTATAGAGGGCAGGAAAATTGTTACTGTCTGCAACTGGAATAATCAGGTTTTGTTTTAATGGAGTGGTAGGAGTTAGGGGTTGGGATAAAAATGACCACTTATCCTTATGACACAGGAGTAACTGAATAATAATGCCAAGTCACACCGTTTTGTTATCTCACCCGGTGTCAGTGATGAGTAATAATAATGAGTTTCTTTTTGATGGAGATTGTATTTCACCGCCGCAGTTAATGGACACGCTGCATAATGGATGCCCGTGAATAGGTGGCAGCAGGCGCTATTCTTCTCGCTGCCTGAGCCCGTCGGGCCCCTCTGCCTCCTGCTCCTCTCCTCCCGCCTCCCCCCGTCCACCTCCTCCCTTCCGAGGTGGGGGCTGGCGAACGGGCGCCGCTATCCCCAACACGCGTGCGTTACATTGACATTAGAGAGTGACAGTGATTCAGATACCTTCCCGAAACAGATAATGGTGCAAAATATGGATTGTCAAAAAATAACTCCCGGTGCATGCAAAAGCGATGCAGTTTTATATTCTACTGAAACATGGAGAAATGCAAAGCAAATCGGAAGTAGAGCCTTCCTCTTATTAAAGTAAAACGTCTCAGTAGCACTGTTCACGATTTCTGCAGGACATGGATGGGCACATATGGTCCATTAAATTAGAGTCCACAACAATAACGTTTAGCGCTGAGGAAGTAAAAACGTGAGGCGTCTTAACACTGCAATAAGCTCTGCGAACCTTAGCTAGATTTACTTTACAATAGTAATTTATCGACAGGCTAAAAGATGACGAGAAAACAGATATCTTGGATATGTAATATTACGTGACGAGATATAACGTGCATATTGATACTGGCGATCTCGATTTAAATACTTCGTACATATAAAGCGAGATATGCTTTCAAGGTGCTGTTGTTACACACACATACATTAGTTTCTGGTAAAATAAAGTTCATACAAGCACGGCTATATTATGTTGCATTTGATTCCACCTCCCTGCTTGCAAATCTAAACGGCTGTGCATATGCGAGCTTCTCTGGAGTTCAGCTTATGGTCTATTTTTGGAAATGCAATACCTTCAACTACACCAGCAGCAACAAAAAAAATCGAGCTGCAGTTTAAATAAAAATAACATATCTAAAGGGACAGAGGGAGTCTAAACCCCAGAAAGCCAATGCCTCTGTTGCAAAAATGCTATTTTACAAAAAAAAAGTAGTGTAACGTGACATCTTGAAATAATGAAGGT
Source organism: Mormyrus lacerda (assembly GCA_015163995.2). NCBI lineage: Eukaryota > Metazoa > Chordata > Actinopteri > Osteoglossiformes > Mormyridae > Mormyrus > Mormyrus lacerda. The sequence continues at coordinate 12,099,199 of JAABNX020000040.1, forward strand.
ATCGGTGTGCTCCCCTGTCCCGCTGCCTCAATAGTTTAGCTCCATTTCGGGCAACGCAATCGCATCCAATTCTCAATGGAAAGCCGCTCAGTTGCGCCGCCCCCACCCACCCACCGCTGTCTTTAATCAGTTTGCCGCTTGGAAATTTAACCCTTCCCCTTCGCATAAATGCCCCGTTTTCCTCCTTTCCCTGCCCAGGTTTTGCCCCTGCGATTTTGCGGGCAAACCAGAAAAAGGTCAAAAAACGGGTGACAAATCAGATGAACCCAAAATATATCAATATCACGGTGTTTGGCGATCTCTATTCCTGATGTAATTATCGCATGAACATTCCCGTTGTCGGAATATTATTACCACAATTACGTAGATTCAATGTATTTCAAATCAGAAATGAGAATTCGCATGCCATTAATCAAATTTATTAGAATTTTATAAACGCGAAAAATACGTTGTCTCTACGTTGAAATTAAGAACATGGTTGGCTGCATTTTGGCGGTTTGTTTTGTTGTTTTGTAACTTCACCAGATTTTTCTTTTCCATAGTATATTCAGAAATAGCAGATGGAAATCTTGCAGCGTCATCGTCTTTCGTTAAATCTGCCTGGATTTATTTTCCAGGCATATGTCGATATTGTAAAATATGTCCATTTTTTCATAATCGATTTTCAGAACTGCACATTTTGAATACCAGGTCTAACTGGCATGGAGTAACGTGCATTTTTACCCCTGAATGCCAACACTTCGGACGAATGGAAAAATGCGGTTTATTTTGATCTCATTTGACATAATGATCCTTCAGCATACTCACGGTGCAGGTTTAGCTGTAAATAAGGAAATCAATCAGGTACATCTGTCAGCTACGTGCTGCACGACACCACCCACTGGGGTTTTTAATTGGTGGATCCCCGAAAATACACTCCTCATATTTTTTTCATCCACCCCCAGTGACAAGCCGCCCAGCACGTTTGAGACACAGTGACGAAAAACCGCGTCACTCTTAATGAAATCTTTGTATTATCGATTTACACTTCCCTCCCTCTTGTTTGCTTCTGAATTACCTTTTGCGTTCGGCCCCTTTGTTATGTGGCATTTTAAGGTTTCACTGTTATAATTATCTACCCTGCAGTAAGTGCCACGTACTCTTTATTACATTTTTGTTAGCCATGCAAATAGGATTGCGGGCAGTTGCTCACTCTGCAGCCAGAAATCAATGCAGCAATTAGAATACGTTGCAAGAGAGAGAGGGGAAATGCCGAAAAAAGGATCCCTATGTACATCGCACGCAGACATGTTTTGGAAGCAAAAAACATGTGAGCCAAACTTGATGCTTTCCCCCATCTGCCTGGGTGATGGGTAATTCCTCAACGCAAATACCAGCTTTCTATTTAATTATTTGCATTCTATTACTTATTTATGCATCTATGTGTCGATTTATTTATTCTGGCAGACTGAAGACCCTCCCATGCACAGATTAACTCTGTGAACTGTGCGATATTTAAGGCTACGGCCATTAGCACCATTCTGCACTGGAACTTCTGCATCTTCCGAGTGTTTGGGTTTATTGTTCCCCAACCGACCCTCCCTCGCTTCCCTCCCCCCTCCCCCCTAAGCCATTCACACCCTGGTTAAGAGACAAGGACAGTGAGAATGATGCAGCCCCCCCTCCCCCAAACACTTTCGTTCTCTATTTGTCTCACTTTCTTTTCTTTTTCTCCATATTCCCGACTGTCTGCCCCCCCTTTTCTGCGACTGGTCTCTGTGTTTCTTACTAGGACAGTGGCGGCTAGTTGCCCCCCCCCCCCCACTCTCCCTCGTGAGCTGCAGCTATTTGTGCTCGCATGTCAGAGTTAGGGAGTCTCACATTCTGAAGGAGAGGGGGGAAAGAGATGGGGGTGCAGAGGGGCGGGTGGCAGGGAGGGATGGGGAGGGAGAGAGAAAATGGGGAAGGAGGGGGGGTGTCTTGTTTGTGGCTTGTCAGCAATTGCTTGAGACATGCTTCCCTTCCATGTGTGAAAGCTACTTGGCATGAATGCCGGACCATACCAAGTGCAGGAGACCTTGGAGGGGGGAGCCACAAGAAAAACAGATCAGACTAGAGCAGACAATAGGCCCCTGAAGTGTTCCCCCCAAGTTGCTTTGATGTTGTCCTGGTGTCTTGATGCTGAAGGGGGCCAGGGATTGCAGGGAAAAGGTCTTTGTGTGGATGTGTGCATTTTTTCTCCAGCAGAACAAAAGAAAAAGGAAAAAGAGGCAAAAAATACAAGAAAGAAACAAGTAAAAAAAAAGATGTTTTTTTGCCTGTGCATGTGAACGACAGAAGGAGAGAGCGAAAGAGAAGACAGCAGCAGAGGCTAAGAAGGTAAGAACAGCAGTCTGATTCGTCATTGCTGGACGTACGGTTGGAGGTTTGAAAGGTGTAGCTAAGCATCACTGCTGGTGCTCAGGGTGGAGATGGCTGCTGGATACCTCACAGATGGCTGCTGGATACCTCACAGATGGCTGCTGGATACCTCACAGAATCATTTGTTATTTGGCTAGAGTTTGGTTTTTTTGTACATGCATGACTGTGTGTGATGGTATTAGGGCAAGTGCTGGAAATGCTGCTGCTTAAACACTGCTTTTGCTTTCTGTCAACTAGAAA
>JAABNX020000040.1:12130469-12158407 GCA_015163995.2 Mormyrus lacerda
ATTGGGGTTGGAGCGGGGGCATACACTCACGGCTGTCTATAGTACCAGCCAGGAAAGGGAGGTTGTAGGCTGGGGGGCAAAGAGGGGGGGACTAAGAGGCGGAGCAAAGGAGGTAGGAAGAGCGAAGCAGTGCCAACACCCAATGAGTAGCTCTTCCCGGCCCAGGGGGCGGAGCCTCCTGGCTCAGTGCTCATGGCAGAGTAGTTAGTCAGCAAGCCAAGTGTGACGCTCAAGGCAGTTCAGAAGATGCCTGCTCATGGTGTTCAGATAAGATCCTGGTCATACTTCTTCCAAGTCATTAGTGATCATTTTCATATCTTTACACCTTATTTACAATAAGAAACCTATATCCAAGGTGACGTACAATTAGGATTGCAAAGTTCTTGGAATTTTCCTGTTGATTCCCATGTATTCCCGTTAATTCCCATCAAAGTTTCCAACTTGGAATATTTCCAAAATTTCCAAGCTTAACTTCCCATGAAATGGAAAGTTTCCGCCCCATTGCAACCCTATTTACAATGCAGAAGGCTGGCTCAGCCAGTCCCTGGAGCCAATGAGATTAAGGACAGGGGACCAACAAGGAAGTCAACCCTGCCAACCCTGGGATTCAAATCTACAAACTCCTGATCACAGGCACTGTCCACACTTAGCCACACACCGACCCTCTATCTCTGGCAGTTTTAATTTAACTTCAGTACATACAGACATTCAAAGAATCTGTCATTCACTAAAAGAGCAGCTCGGCCTTCATTGTTTTTCAGGATGGGAGTTGCTGAGAGCAGAGACGGCAGGATGTCATTTCCCTGGAGTTAGACGGCACGTCTCTTTGAACTGTTAATGAGCAGCCATTTTTCACCTCAACAGTAGCCCTTGTGAAAAAGCACCATCCCCCGTTTTCAAGGAACTGTTCCTGGTAATCCTGGAAGAGGGGGTACCAATGCACCTAGCCCCTGATTGACTGCTCAGAAATGACCTTTGATTGACAGGCACCCTCTTTAAGTCTGATTATTGGCCTCACCAATAACGGAATGATACCAGGTTGTGTGACGATGTGTCTGTGTGTTCATGTGTAAACAACTGCAATGTATGTAGTATGCAGGCACATGTACTTGGATTCAACAATAGTCATGCAGACTCTTTTGTACCTTAATAAAATAGTATTAAAGGAATAATGATGACAGAAACTAGGATCTGGGCAAACATCAGGGTAACAGGGAAAGAGGAGAAAAATTACTGGGTGGTCGTATTGTTTCTACTATGTATTGCATGTATTTAAGCAGGAATTTAATTTCTACTGTGCCATTGTGCAAACTGCTATGTTTGTCTAACATGGGCATCCAGAATGGCATCTCTTTCACACATGGCGCACTGTTCGGCCATTTTCGTTTCACAGATCACCGTTTGGCTCCTCTAAGTTTCCCTTTATTTTATTTTATTTTTTCCGCCCACCCATCTATTACACAACGCTCCAACTATTTCAGCGTCCCGCTCTTTCCAGCGGTGTTTTTCTAGCAACACACAGACAGTCAAACACACACACACACACACACACAACTGTGCACGTAGACACACCCACCCCTTGTGAAAAGCCCCCCTGTTCACTTCCTCTCTGAGGTGATTCTACGGTGCAGATCAGGTGAGCAGGACACAGACGGCTGGCTGGATCAGCCCCCCCTCCTTAATTTCCAGCCCGGCGTCCCACCGCATGCTAAATCCACAGAGCACTCTGCATGGTGTCGGACCGCCAGCAGAAGATGGCCTGCCAGTCCCTGAGACCGATCTCCTCTCCCCATTGAAAAACCAAAAACAAAAAATTAAATGAAACCCATCTGCTTCATGTTGCGTATCCCGCTAAACGGATCTGCACAAGCAGAAAACAACGATGGAGGAAGTAATGGCAGCCATTCCCTTATAGGTGCATCCCGGGCACCCAGTCCACCATGCTGCAGTCAAGGAACATCCCAGAGGTTGGAGATCGTCTTGCCAGATTCACTGCTCGTTTAATTAAGCGACATTTCTGCAACGTAACACTAATAAAAACACATGAAGTACTGGTCGCCTATATTTAGACTGTTAGCCTTTGCTGTCATCCATTTTTAAGGGAGGAGGGAGGACAAAGGCGGGCAGGGGAGAGAGGGAGAGGGTAATTATTTAACACTTGGGATTAAAATGTAGCTGGCTAAGCCTTTTTTTGGTCACAGCCAGGTGAGGGAACAGGACGGGTACCCCTGAGGACACTACAGCTTTCCTCAAATCCCTCAGTTAGCCCTGGTCTGCCGAAAATATCACATCCCATCTGTGTCTAACTGGTGAATCTTGATGGAAAGAGATGGGCAGGGAGCTCAGCACAGTCCTGCAGCTGAGGAGCAATGGAGGAGAGGGGTGGGGGGAGGGGGGGTTCTTCACTGGCTAAGTGCAAGATGACATGGAGGTTCCACGTAAGGAAACTGTGAACACCTGACCACCTACCACGCAAGGGCCACGAAGGCATGGCATTGCAACACACGGAAACAGCCACAAAGAACCAACAGGGAACAGAACACGAACACACACTTAAATGCACTACTGACATGGTGAGGGCATGACACGTCTACGTCGGTTTTCTCCCCCCTTTCTAAAATAATAGGTGACTCGGTAACCGTGGCGATACCCTACGTGCCCTAAACCGCTCTGGACAGGGGTAATTTCTGCAGGCTGCTGGGCTGTTTCCCAGGTGGACAGTGATGTGGGAAGATGCTGGTGTGGACGAATAATTCCAGTGCAGCCCAGAATTGTGATTACGGGTGATTGGCCTGATTGATTATGGTGCATAATGAATTATTTGCTGATCGGCTTTAATCCAGGCAAAATCACTACTGTCGTGCGACAGGGGCGCATCCGCCTTTTGTTACTACGAACCGATTCCATGTCGCATTCGGCACGTGCATGCTTGTGTGCACACGCACTCGTGCAAGGCACATAAGAATCCCCCGCGTGTGCGGATTCGAGCCGGAGCCAAAGAATCCTGAAGGAAGACAACGGGAACCTGTCTCCTGTCTCCTGCCGTTCCCATGGCAACAGGGCGACGGCGGCCGGCTGGCGGGCGGGCAGACGGATGTGCGGAGAGTCTTTAGAATACGGATATGTCTGTCTCTTCCTGCAAGGGGGGGTGGCCGGATCGGAGCCGGGAGTCATGCGGGAGAGCCGTCACCAGCCGTGTGACCTATTTCTGAATCCGCATGACAGGCGAACAAATGCGAAATTAAGGCACAGAGCGCGGCCTGCGTGTGGGAACGCATGCCTCTTTGTGCATGTGAGCAAACAAAAGGCGCACGGCGCTCGGCGTGACGATCCCCTTCCAGAACACCGGCGAGCAGTGACTGCGAAAGACAATGATGGGCGACTCGTACAAATTAAGAGTCTTTCCATGCCAGAGGCTCAATAGGAAACTACTGATCTTTTATGGCTTATTATGACCATACGGGGGGCAGGTTTGGGGGGGGGGGGGGGTTGAATCCCGCTCCACTATAAATGTGTGGAGTTTCACACCAGAGGCAGCGTGTAGCTCAGTGAGTTATAATATTTTGCAGTCGCTGGTTCAAATCCCAGCATAAGCAGATTGGTTTCTCTGTTGGGCCATTGATCAAGGCCCTTAAACATCAATGATTATTGATGTCTGACCTTGCGTTCTCAAAAAAATATCATACACAAAAGACAAAATGTGGTGTGTTGGGTTCCTTGTGAGGACCAAAAATTGGGTTTAGGGGAATTATCATCCGTAAAATGCCCAGTGTGCAGACTCTGTAATGGACTGGCATCCTGTCCAGGGTGTTTCCTGTGTTCAGATTCCTGGGATAGGCTCCAGACTCACCATGACCCTGTACTGCATAAATGCTGGAGGATGGATGAATCACTACCATGCATGATAAATAAAGTAACCTGGGCTGTGTACCCTGTGTACCCTAATTCACAGAAAGTTTTACATGCATTGGAAATCTATGCAGCTGTACTTTCACATGCCTTGGGATGTACTGATGCAGCTTTGTTGCGATCGCTGCTGCATTTTACCCTAGTGGTACCCGACTGAATGGAGGTAATTTTCTTGCCATTTTGACTTTTACGAGGCACTGGGAGATGTTTTCTTTCAATTCGGCTCTGGAATTTCAACTCAGTGTCATTGTGCGAATGTGCTTTCCGCAGCACCGGCAACATCGCAAAATCATAACCTCATTTCTACATGGCGTCTATACCTTACTGCAACGTAGCAGAATGAGGTAAATGCCCATGCCAGTTAGAGTACCACAAATTATATCATATAATCACCTCTTTTACTGCAAAAGCCTTTATTTGATTTAACTGGTCCATTTTCACAAAAAGATATGTCCTATAATATCTCATGTTAATTACTTCTAAGGGTTCAACTATACAGTACATTTTGGCCTTTGATCCATGCCAGGGTTGTGTATAGACTTTAATGCTCTCATATTGTTTATGTGGATTCCGTCTGCAGGCTCAATTTTCCTCATTTAGCTACTATATCTCAAAGACCTCTGGGTTTTTGTGGGTAAGAGCCACCTGCAATGGATCATCATTCTACTTCACACCTTGTGCTTCCCAGGATTCATCAGAACAAGCAGCTACAGAAAATGGACAGACAGACGTCTCAATAGAAAAGAATCTCAGCGATTTGCAAGTCTCCTTGACATGGTATCTTTTGAGTCTGCACTGTCATGTCTGTGACGCCTGAGCAGACCACAGAAATGGGGAGGACAAGCTAGGAAATGCCAACGGAATACTGACACTGTCACGCATCACGCGTGAACTGCATGCTGCATACGTGGCACATCTGAAAGCATTTTTCTCGGGAAATAGCATGATGCAATGAGAGTTATAATCAGTGTATGTGTGTGGTACATTTAGCATGTCCTGCTACATCACATTTTTACCTCTTCTAGTACAAAGTAAAATGAATGCTTTATTTTTCATTTGCATAAGTACATTGAAATGCTTCCTTTTACATATCCCATATTGCTCTCCTTTGATAATCTACATAGTGGCTCCTATAAATCGGGGTTTATTTAACTAAACAAGCAGAAAGGACAACCAGGAAACAAAAGGACTAGGGGGGGGGGGGGATCAAAAACAGCCACAAAGAACCAACAAGGAACAGAACACATACACACACGTAAATGCACTACTAACAAACCTACACAGGGGACAGATGAGAACCATAACAAATCAACTGATCATCAAGGGCAACAAGGAACAGGTGGGGTAGTTACCATCAACAAGCACAGAGAGGTCAATTAACAGATACGGAAAAAGGACCAAACGCTAAGAAAAACCAAAGCTAGGACAACCGGATGAACATGAAACAAGGAGCAAAAACAGGGAACTGTAACTGGAATTCCAATATAAACGTTAAACACAAAACCAATGAACATTAAACAATAAGTAGTTGAGACAGTCTCAAACCCATAATCAAAAAAAGGAGTCAAAAACAGAAGCTGATGGCTTAACCTGTTAAGCCATGCAGCAAAATAGGCAGTAGGCAATCACAATAGGGACTAAGGGCTACAAGATGGTGGAGGGAACAGGATGGCCAGCGACACCTGCTGGCCAAACAAGGACAGGGCCAGCCAGGCACTAATTGTGACCCATAAAGGTGAATATGAAGCTTGGGGTATGAGCACAATGTCAGTCATTTATCTGGTGACCCTAGACATTAAATGCCTTGCTCAAGGGCCCCATGGTGATGCAGCTTTTCTACAGAACATGGGATTCAAACCAGCAACCTTCTGATCATGGGCACAGAGGCCAAACACACATCACTAAATGGACTGTTAATCTGTATTCCTTGGTTTCCCTAAATTTTAAATTGATTCTCTGTCTCTCTATGAGCTGAGGCGTTACCACCACCCATCAAACATGAGGGTGGTAACATGAACCTGCAGGGGCCTCTGTGAGCCCAGCGGGCAGAAGTAAAGCCTGGTATGAGCTAGTTAAACAGAAAGGGACACACCCCCCTAACCTGTGCCACATCTAGCTTACTGCTGCTGGGGTTTATGGGACATACATCCTGCGGTATACTTTAGGCCGGAACACAAAATGGGCCTTGCGATAGTGGCCCTCCTGTGCCATGTCCCCGCTTTGGAATCGCCAGGGACAAAGCAATGTAGTGGACCGCAGCATGGCTGCACAGAGCCAGCCCTCATTTTCTATCATTTTCCACACTCACGCTCATTTCGAAAAGATCACAAAAAAGCGCTTCTAGTGGCCGGAGGAGGCGCTTTTGCGAACAGAAGGCTCATTGTTAGCAGATGTAATCCTACATGGAAAGGGCAAGACGGTTTGAGCAATGCGCCTTCCTCGCTGCCAGATGTGGCAGTGATTTTATAAACTAGATAAATCAACTCCAGGCAGCAAGGAATCTGGGGAATTTTATCTGAAGCCTGGAGGGCTTGAAAGGGTGTTTTTTTTTCTTTTTAAAGAAAGTTTCATGCAAATGCCATGTTCAGTTAGGTAATGAATGGGGACATATTTTCTTATTCCCAGGGCCTTCTCCGTATTGGACTTGGAGAATATTTCCAGTGAGCCAAACCAGTCTTTGTGGGAGGTGGTTCAATTGTTAGGACCCCCACCCCATTGAATTCATCTACGGTCAGTCCCGCAAGCCCAATAGCGCGCGGCCGACAGACGTCGATGATCGTTCCATGTTTATGAGAGGACAGCAATCGCATACAGAGCAGTGCACAGGTTATAGGTGCGTATCCCAGACTCCTGCTCCACGGATCCCAGCATAGGGATTAGTATTGGGCTGTCCGCTGGCTGCTGGAGACTGCATCCCTTCAGACGAGTGTAACACTAAACCGTAGCCAATCCTGAAAGGAGAGGGAAAGAGAGAGAGAGAGAGAGCGAGAGAGAGAGAGCGAGCGAGAGGGAGAGAGAAATCTGGTGTCCAGCCTGTGGAACCATGGGCAGCTGGCTGAAAATGATCCTGGGAGAGAGAGGTATAATTGACTGCACTGTGTGTGTGTGTGTGTGTGTGTGTATGCAAGGGGGATTCAAAATGAAGCCAGGGATATTGTATGGATTGTACCTATGCATTTATATATTGATTTTATGTAATTTATGTATGCATGTATTATTTTATATAAGTGCCTAAGGAAGCCCATTTCTGTGTCTGTATTTGTGTTTATGTAAATGGGGGACAATTTGGGGACAAGGTGTGGTTTAGCAGGACTGGAGGCTCTGTCTGAAATAAGAAGGTTGCTGGTTTGAATCCCAGCGTTGCCAGAGTGATGTCATCATTGGGCTCCTGAGCAAGACCCTTAATTCCCAGTTGTTCCAGGGACTGCCCTGCCTTCTCAATTGTACATCACTTTGGAAAATAACATCCATGAATAAATAAAATGTGTCTGTCTGTCCCTGCCAACATTAAAATCATATATTTTTTTTTTACGCATGTGTTGTTAGGGTGGTCATAACCAAACACTGCTGGTGTATATGAGTGTGTCTGCAGTAGCTTACAGTGTTAAACAGACAAATGGCTGGTGTCAAAGGAGGGGAGAGATTTATCAGCTATTAACCTCAGTTTGTTAGCAGCAGAAAGGCTGGGAAGCAGCATTTCGATTAGCAAGCTGCAGATGCTTGTTTCCAAAACAGTTTTAAGAACATATTCTTTCACGACTGCATGATAAGCATTACCTTTTTATAATTAAATCATTTCACTTTAATTAAATTCAGTTCCAAATTGTTATTATGTGATATGGTAAATATCTGTTGCTACAAAGTGGTCAACCCGGGTCTGTATTTTCATTTGCTAATGATTAGCACTCATTAGCATGACTGACATTCCGGAAGCCTTGGCCCCGCTAACACACCAAAAGTTGACAACATTTTTGAAACCTTTAATGCTAACGATAATGAATGTACATATTTGCATAGCACTGTATTCCACATTCATTTGCAGGATTATTTGATGTTGCTTGAATAATATGTTACCAGTTAGGCATGTTTAACAGATATTAAATTATTAGTAAAAATTTAAGGTTTCTATCCAATTTTTTGTAGTATTAAAAAATTCTACTATGTTTTTTAAATTATATTTTCAATATATAAAAATTCACGTTAATTCATTCATTCTCTATTGAAACAACCTGTTGTATAGTACATATAAAATATATTAGCTACCAATATAAGACATAAAATTGTAATGTTGTAAAAAATGTTTGTATGTTTCAGTCTCTACACTCATGCCTACATAACACACATTCACATGCTTGTGGTGTGAATCAATGAGCAGTAAACAAAATGTAAAAATGCTTATTTAGTACATATATTTAATTTAAGGTATCTCTATTTTCAACAATATGCGGGAAAAAAAGACAATGAAATAGTATTTAAATAGAATAAGGAGATTGCAAACAATGATACAGCAGATGTAGTCAGATAGCTTGGTCCACTACCCTGGCTTCACATGTGAGTTTCCCCTGCAGCAGAGGCCCCTGGCTGGAGAAGGGGGGCTAAGAAAGAGGCTGGCTGCAGGCAGGAGTAGGCCGAATCAGGAAGCGGCCATGTATTTTCCCTGAGCCCGCCCACTGCGGGCAACGTGCTCATTTAGACAGCCGCTATACATGTCGTATGATGGTCTCTGGGGGAATAGGGGGAGAAAAAAGGAGAGGAATGAAGGAGATAAAGGAGAAAGTCTGGCTCTGAGGAAGTAAGGCAGTCGCTGGTAATTAAGACAGACTCAAAATGCGTGCATCGCATTCTTAATCATGCTCTGCATTTTTTCTGGAGTTATCTTCCCATTTTGCTGTATCCTTCTCCTGTTCTCTGGACACCAACCTCAAGTTCATTTAAGCACCATGCAAAGTGCCCTCTGCAGCCAAAGGAGAAAAATTACTTCAGCATACATGATATTTTAAAAAGGAAAATATCAATATTCTCTGCTCAGAATAATAATATGAAAAGTTCCTCAATTAATAACAGCAACCAGATAAACATTAGCAAAAAAAAAAAAAGAAAACCAGTAAGGCTTTACTGAGATTGTGTCCTGGGTGTCAGGCAACATCAGACAAGCACGTACATAGACGCTGGTGTTATTGAGTCTGTGTACTGTGTCTCAGACTATAACATACTTCCCCAGGTTAGGGTTTGGAAAATAGGTCACCTGAAATGAGGAGGCATGGAGGCACGGATCCCGGACTGATAGAAGGGAGCTGAAAGTCATTGCGCTGAACCCTTCTTATAATAACATAACATGATAATCAGATCCATCTGATTATGGTGACCCTTAGTGACCTTAAAGGTGTCCTGCATGTCAGCACAGAGTCCCCTTCCACTGGGATTTCATCATCAATAGGCAGGTTAAAGTGCATTTTATCTTGGCACTACAGGAGTTATAGTTTTAAATGCCACTTCATAGGCGAGTAAAATCTGTATCAGATGCTCCAGAAATTAGCTGTTTGGCAATATTTCGTAGGAAGGTTTAAATTTAGTCCATCTTGTCTATTTTTTGCACAAAAAAAATGCTTTACCTTTATCAGTCTTTTTTAGTCTGAATTTCGTTTTGTAAATTGATGATGATAGTCTTCATGCAACAACTTAAAACACACATGCAATCTGATCCATCTGTATGGTCAGATTCAATTTTACGATTTTCATGTTTTTATAGTTTTTATATTTACAAATTACTGACCAAGTAAAAAGAAAGAAAGTCTATTCAGTCATTCAGCGAGACGTATTTCTGTTAGAAATAGTCATATTCTTGGATAATTAATGTATACATGCAGTCTAACTGTAAAGGTACTCCAATACCTTTGTTAAAATCATTGAACAGATAGAGATCTTTCCAATTACAGTTAACCAGCTGAATGGTGAGGAAAGATTGTGTGAATTCTGTTTTACGTGAAAGCAGAATGTGCAGAAAACAAACTCAGAATGTAACACTATTCATTTTTTGTACATTCTACTTCCATGCTAAACTTCTGTACCAAATGTGCACAATCTTTCTCCACCCTTCAGGTGCTTAACTGTATATGATTGTCTATGTCTTACAATATCAAACACTATATGAACAAATGTATTGGGACACACCTCCTAATCATTGAATTTGGGTGTTTCATTCAGACCTATTACCAGAGATATTATATATCCAAGCACCCAGCCATGCAGTCAGGTTTACAAACATTTGTGAAGGAATGGATCGTTCTGAAGAGCTCAGTGAATTCAAGCACGGAACTGTCACAGGATGCCACCTTTGCGATAAGTCCGTTTGTGAAATTTGTTCCCTGCTAGATATTCCATGGTCAACTGTAAGTGGTATCACTGTAAAGTGGAAGCATTTATGAACAACAGACACGAAGCGGAAGACCACATTAATAATAATAATAATACGTTTTATTTGAAGAGCCTTTCAAAGTACCCAAGGACACTGTACAGTAAAAGCAAGACATAAAATATAAAAGTAGTTAGACTATAAACTACAAATAGGTAGCATGTAGAGACAAAGACACATTGATTAAGAGATACACCAGCGCCAGACTGACATCAACCAAAACAACATAAAATAAATATAAAACAAAATCTCAGAGTCAAGAGCAGTCTGAGCAGCCCAGAGTGAAGAGGTGAGTTTTGAGCATGGATTTGAATATGGAAAGTGAAGTGCAAGTGGGAGGTTGTTCCAGAGTTTAGGGTCAGCCGCATTAAATGGCCTGTCACCATGGAACGCAGATGAGCAGAGGGGGTGGATAGAAGATGTGCATCAGTAGAGCGTAAGGTGCGGGTGGGTTTGTACAAGGTGAGAAGATCCGCCAGGTAGATGGGTGCTAGGTGGTTCTGGGCTTTGTAAATGAGCAGAAGGATTTTGAATTGAAGTAACAGAGCAGGTCACTGAGTGCTGAGGCGCATAGAGCGTAAAAGTCGGCAACGCTCTGTTGACTCAGTAAGTTCAAAACTTCCTTGGGCATTAAGTCCAGCACAAAAACTGTGCACCAGGGGCGTTATGGAATGGGCTTCCACGGCCAAGCTGCTGCCTGCGAGCCTCACACCACGTAGCGCAATGCCCAATACTTTTGTCCATGTAGTGCATTCATATAATGTTTATATGTTTCATGAGGTTTGCACTATGACCAAGGAGAACTACATTTCACCAGTGCATGATTCCATCCATCAAATATCTCAAGCTGACAATAAGAGATACTTTGACTTTAGCCCTTGACCTCCTAAGGTGGAATGCTGGAAATGCAGTCGCTGTGCATGGTTTGCCGGCCATGTGTGAGCTCCCCAGTACGACAGGGTGCTGCATGGCCCAGTGCGTTACGCCCCTGTATTTGTGATCAGAAGGTCACCGCTTCAAATCCTGTCCTTAGTAGAACAGTCATATCTCTGTTGAACCCTTAACTTCCCGAAATACTCCAGGGACATCAAATAAAAGGCTGACCCTGCGCTCAGACCCCAAGCTTCACTCTTAGCCGTGCAGATGTGTGTGTGTATCTCAAAGAAGAACAGGATGGGATTTGCGAAAAGAGGCATTCCAATGTACATGTATTTGGGCAAATAAAACACCATGTCATAGAATGCGCTGTAGATTCTGTGTTCTGACAAACAGCCCCCATGTTCTATGTATGCTCTTTATGGAGGAGCTCCTTCCACTTCAGGCTGTCTCCAAAACACCCCCCCCCCATCACCCTCCTCACTGCTGGAGACGGTGTCAGTTCTACATTTTATTCACTTATAATAACAAAGATGGTATGGGCTGAGCGGATCACACCGGAAAACAGCATTAACTGTTATCACACCCAGAGATATATGAGCATTTAGACGATTTCTGGGAGGCCCGATTGACATTTTTGCACACGGAATCCCTTTGAGCGGGTCTGTTTTAATGACCGAGATATGAATTCTGGCATGTTCTGTAATGCCAAGTGCTATCACTCCTTTTTGTACATGTTCTGCGGTCCTCTGGCGCAGCATATGCTGATGTCACAGCAGCCATCCTGCGTCGCACGCTAGTCCAGTATGTTACGTCTCAGTCCAGAACCGTGTGAGTGGGAAGCAGCAACCTATCACTGCAGTGCTGGGATGGCGGCTTCGGCTAGAGAGTACAGGGAAGGACCTTGCGCACCTGAAGAATGGTGACAACGGGAGCCCAGCAGCCAGAAGACACAACTGATGTTGTGACATGTTTGTTCTATTCAAAAAAATACTAGAGTCATGCTCACTGCATAGGTATCTTCTGTGTCATGTAGCCTTGCATTCTATTAGGTGGGAACTGCTGTTAGTCTGGAGGAACCAAAGTGGGAATTAAGCCAATGGGATTTAAATGTCCACTTTAAAATGCATGAGGGTATCTTAATTGTAGAAAAATTGCACGCTAAGTATTTGTGGTCCCTGAGCGAAATACTAATACAAACTCCATCACTAGCGAAATATTAAAACACTGGAATGAATTATTCGCCAAAAATCCACCAGGGGATTCCCCACAGGAAATTCCATATGTTTTTCCTCATGTTAACTGCACTAGGAATATGCAGCAAACTTGCTTCAGCGATTCACGCGGCTCACAGCAGGCAGTCGATGGTTTTCTGTGCGGTTCCTGCAGTTTCGCCATCTTGCAGGTTACCCCCTGACCTTTCAGCAGACACCAGGAATCATGGGAAATCAGAAGGGCGCTCGATATCGCACTGCGCTGTTGTTTTGAAATGTTGAGTACATTTATTAATTATTAACAGAAAACTGATACAGAAATCAGAAAATAGTGATCATTTGCAGAATATCCAGATACTATTCACCTTAGACATCCAACAAAAACAAGACCAGAAATATGTTTTAATTACATCGTGGGGCAATTTTAAGCAGAAATGAGAGCTGGAACGCTTTCTTAAGGTCTTCCACAAGGAAAACTGGCCCTAAAAATTCATATTGTTCCTGGGTAAAATACCTTTTCAATATTGAATGAAATATTGACATAGTCTGCTATATTTATCCCGCAATAACATTCTAGTGTATCGAAAACTGTAAACACCAGGGACCTTAGCACCGCGCTGTATATCTGAGACGATACCACGGAGCTGTGCCATTTTAGCACGTCTGTGTATTCGCCAGTTAATTCTGCAGTAATTTGTACCAAAATGCCACACTTTGTTTCCACTGTACAGAGGGGAATCGCACACAGAACACATGTGAGGGTTACGGCCGGTTCTCCAAATAGCTGTGTTCCACTGCGGATGTTCCTTTCCGCAGCTTCCTTTTGCTGTTTTTCGGTCTTGCTGGTGGGTATATATTAATTTGGGCTCCTGTGGATTAAGATAGCGGAGAAGCTAAAGACTGCCTTTAGCTGCCTGTCTGTTTTTGCTTTTTTCTTGTTTTGAAGGGGGGGGTAAAGGGAGGGGTTGTGTGTGTGCGTGTGTGTCGGGAGAGTGGGGGGGGGGAGGAGAAGTGTGGAGCGAATGAGGCGCGAACGGGAACGCGTCCATTCCACGCTGGAGGCCTCCTCCCTGCTCCTACATGTAGGCCAAAGGGCAGCTCAGTGCAAGTGGACCAGCACTGGCACTGTAAATATAGATCCTGGATTCGGTGGGCTCCGTCTTTCTTTAGCTACAAATCAATAGCTCCATTTTGGTTGCTGACGCTGCTGTTGGGAGTGAGAGAGAGACAGAGAGAGGGAGAGAGAGGGAGAGAGCAGTCAGGCCTCTCTCCTAGTCAGGGAAAGAATGCAGGGAGGCTGGTGGAGGAATGTGGAATGGCTCCCAGGGGGGAGGGGGGGCAGAATCTGGAAGTAAACACTTCTGTGGCCTGTGTGTCTCTGTGTCTGCATGTGTGTGTGTGTGTGTGTGTCTGTGAGCATTGGGATACATACTTAGCCAGCTTGCTAGGACAAATCCGATCCCCACAAGACCTAAAGGGGCAGACATTATGGAGAAGTGCCGCAAGACACACTCCCGTTTATATAACTTCATCTAATTAGGGAAATTGCTCAGAGTGCAATTTTTTTTGTTTGTTTGTTATGTATTTGTGTGTGTGGGAAGGGGGGGGGTTTGGCTGTGCATGTGTGTGCTTGTGGTTGTGTGTGACTGTAAGAGACAGATTTTTTTCATGTGGGGAGGGAGATTTAGGCTGTTCATGCATGTGCCTGTGTGCGCATATCTGTATGTCTATGAACATGTCTTTGAGTGGATTTTGTTTTAGGTGGGTACTTGGGTTTGCACGTGCATCTTTGTCTGTCTGTGAGCTAAACATTGAGATTCTTTCCTTTGTGTGCGTGTGGTGTTAGCGGTACATGTGTACCTGGTGTGTGTTACATTCAAAGACAGAAAATTCCATTTTGGTTTGGGGAGGGGGGTCTCATTCGCCTGTGTACATGTCTGCCATTTTACGAGGGAGGATTTTGTTTTTTGTTTTGAAGTACTCACACCATGCCTGCATGCATGTGTCTGGCCTGAACATGCTGCAGTGAAGGTTCACTAACCCTGGTCACCCTCTACATGGGGTGTGGTCTTTCAGAATTACTCACTCACAAATTGGGACTGTTAACGCACAGACAGTGGCGTTTGTGTTACTATCAGCGATGACAAATGACCCTTTTACAGACCAGAAGACAGAAATGTGTTCTTGTTTGTTATTGTTTACCTCTTGTAGCTCAATTAAATTTTGCTAAACTACTGAAAATTTATGAAAATCCCTACTGAAAACCTATATACCTTTTCACCACGTATTCAGATGTCTAGGTTCCTAGAATGACCCCTGGCTCATCATATCATAAGACTGGAAAATCGTTTTCCAGAGTTTTCCGAGGGGAAAAAAAATAGCAAAGGCAGAAAAATTTCCATTTACCTTGTGTAACAGGCTCCATCCAGCCTGCCGCTAAAACCTGCATCTGCACAGCAAATGCACAAGACATGATCAGCTCGCCAGGCTAAAGAGCGAAGGAGAATTAATCGAACTCTTGCCTTGAATCCAAGGAATGATGTAATGGTGGCACCAGAGTCGCTGAAACTCTGCTACACGCGGTTCCAGTTCTTCAGCTGGAGTCGTGCTTCTTGTAAAACCAGTATGGGGAGCGTTATTAAGTCGATGTCACACTAATCCACAATATGGAATCCTTGAAAAATCTTAAGTTACCCAAAGAGCTCACTTAATTAGACCAGAAGAGAAGCATTCTCATCCCACTTGTAGGAAGGAGCTAGCGATCAGCGCAGAAGCAGAGAAGCCCTCACCGAACGCATCTCGCGATTTCTCTTGCCGTTAATTTGTTGTTGTTTTCTAATTATGGGGAGACTCTCGCACCTGAACCCACAGCTGAGGCCCCGTGCGTGCTGGTGCTTGTGTGTGTGTGGGTGTGTGTGTGTGTGCGTGTGCGTGTGCATGCATGTAATGGACTATGCGACACACAGCTGTGGGTTCCTTGCAGAGTCCAGTAGTCTGGAGTGGTTCTCACTGCATATTTGTCAAAGAGCGTTAACATACGCCAGGAGAATGGTGCAAATTTCTAGAAGGCTGGCTGTTCCTCAGCTGCATGCTCATACACATGTGTGTGTGTGTGTGTGTGTGCGTGTGTGTGTGCGTGTGTGTGAGTGTGTCTGGTGTAAGCTGGTCGAGTTGAGCGGGGTGTAAGTGTTCTGCCAAGTCAAGAGCCCTCTGCTTTGCAAAAGAGGTCCTGGAGGAGATATAGATGTACTAATTATGTCTCCAAAAAATGGAGTAACTAACATCTGTACCACCCTTTCCAGCAGAAGAGGGGAAACAAACCTCATTGATATTCAAAAGTCTTTTGGAGGAGAAGAAGCTGGCAGGAATTCAGAGAGCGAGCTCTTGTCTTTCTCAGTCCCTGATTCTCCTGGTGTGATTGGACTGGGTCCAGCAGGGTCTGGCTGGGGGCCATGAACAGCATGGTTGGTGTTATAACGGTGGTGGCGGCGGGGGGTGGGGGCTGGGGGCTGGGGGGTGCAGTTAGTAGCATGGGTTGCGTATAATCGGGGCTCCCGGGGTCTGCCTCTTGGGTCCTACCCACTCATGTGTCGCTGCTGGAATCTTATCACCATAGTAGCAACAACAAAAGAAAAACAAGAAAACACACAACGCCATGTTCATTATTTATTTCGCAGTGTCGGATCTTTAACGTGATCTCTGACAGGATGGACATGTGGTGCGTTTTGATTCGTTTTGTGCTCACGCATCCGCCTCATAACCCAACCGCCCTCCTCCCACTGAATATGACCAGAAGGTTCTCCGTCCCTGAGGTGAACGTTAAGAGGCAGCATTGCGAGGTCTCCGCTGACCTGGCACGTCTTTCTCTTTAGCGTTCGTACGAATCCAGCACGATGAAATTGCTTAGTATGATACGGACCGTTCATCATTTTCTAGTGGGTTTGCGGTGACTTTCTGCACATATATATTATTTTTTTTCATGAATGGTTCCTGCAGTTTATTGCCAAGGTCCACTTGCTATTGACTTGTCGTTTGTCAGGGGGGTACAGCATTTTATAAATGCATAACATTGCAGAGAAACATTTGCACGCATTTGCATTTTACCGCTCATGCAAACTGTGCAGGAGTGACGTTCTGTCCAGCTTTCTCCACCACTGACCACTGACCCTCAGACTGCCTCTGTCTGGAGATTTCAGCCCTGGGTGGGCGTGGGGTATGGCTATCTAAACCAATGTTTCCTGAAGTTTTACTACCTGGTTAGGGGGGACTGAGGTCACAAGCCATGCTTGGGTGTGCCTAGAAGTGATAATTTACATTTCAGAAATAAGTAAGAAGACAAAAAATTAGAAATTGAATAATAGAATAAAATTAAAATTGACATGATAAGCATGCTGGGGGTTGTTCTTGCATTTTAACATAAATATTATTAAACCTGACATGTCGCACTACAGGGGGCTGCTTTTCAGAGCTGGCAGGCAGTCCAAGCTTCATAGTGTCCCTCCTGCTCCTGGTCTCATTCTTCTTACAAACCTAAACAGTGGTCCGTCTGAAGACACGGCACAGCGCCCACAGCCCATGGGTGCCATCCCCACGGCACGCCTGTCTACGAGGGGGATAAGCTGCTCCCAGAGGTTAGGTATTTGGCGGTGCCAACTCAAATAACTCTGCTGCTCTTCCACCGAGGTACAAAAGGAGCACCTGCAGGTTGAAGGTGCCCTACAACTGGTATCACTGCTGCTTTTTGGAGTGGCTCTCAAACAACTTACAGTGCAAACGTTCAATTTATCTACCAGATGCTTTCATCCAAACCGATGTACAATTGAGAATGCAGGTTCACATTCCCAATCTACTGAAATACACATCACTCCCAGACCATTAGCATCTTGCGCTTAGCTCGTTCATTCAGCATGAATGTTCCTCCCAGAGTCCCAGCTTGAAGCATATATTGGTGAGTAATGCTGTGTCCTCACGTAACAAGGGTTGTGGGTTTGAATCCAGGCTCTGCTTGTATAAAGTGTTCGTGTTTGCCTGGCTTTCCTGTGAGTCCAGATATGCACAGTCAGATGAACAGGTGTCTCTATATTGGTGTGAAGAGTGATGGAGTCCCTTGAGGCATGTTGGGCCCCCCCCCCCCGCTTCCTGGGACGGCCGCCGGCTGATTGAAACCGAACAAACGGATGATGTGGACAAAACCCTGTGCTAATTGTGTCTGTTAAATGTCTTAGCCTAGTCAGAGCCCCGTCGGCAGAATTTTTGCATAAAATTACATTTGCTCCACCAGCCTTTTAGTCTTGTGCTAATGAACAGTAATTCCTAAATAGTTCCACAAATGCAGATGTACCAAAACAAAATATTAAGTAGAATCAACGTTTTGTCAGGCATGAAAAATATATAACTCACACAGTATGAATATTAAATTAATTATGCGATATGTATTCTGGGAATCCATAACCAACACTTCAAATTACAAAATATATAAATTGTGCATATTGCTCTGAGAGAAGGCAGCCGTTAAATATTCATGTTGGCACTTTCATGTGACTCTATGAGGAATTGTAAGTTTATAAAGAAAAGGGCGTTCGGGTTTTTATTTGGAACGTGCACTAATATTAATATGGAATATTAAGAGGAAAACAATGCAACTGAATAAGAGGCCCCAGCACATAGTGTGTTTATGTAGCAGAATAACCAGTTTGAAGTCCCCAAAATTAGTTTGCCACAGATCAGGCAAGTAGTAAGTGGAACCGGCTAAATTTATCAACCCCCCTCCAAAATTCATTTCTGGCTACAGGCCTGATGGGTCGACATCTTCAGGTTTGTCCTGTACCTGCGTGTTTCACAAAAAACAAGCATCATGCTGCTGTTGACCTTCACCGGGGGGGGAGTAGCCGTGCTGTTGACCTTCACCGGGGGGGGAGTAGCCGTGCTGTTGACCTTCACCGGGGGGGGAGTAGCCGTGCTGTTGAAGCGCAAATCGCGATATCGCCAGCAGAGCAAGAGCCTCGTCGATATCATTATCATTGCTGAAGCTGCACTCCTTTAAAACCTCTACCTCACTGTCTTAAATCCCAGAGAAACGAAAACATCCCCCTCTGTCTCTTAAAATCTCGGCGATTCTGAGGTCCACTTATTTTGATCGACCGTCGACTGTCGAACGCATACAGTGTTGGGGACCGATGATTGGGAACAGGTGAAGTCAGAGACTCGCTAAGAGAAAAGGGCGTCTGGCATGGCTGATGGCGTCGTTTTCACGTGGCTGCCGTTTCCTCAAAAATAGATTTTTCCATTTCTCTTTCTGAATCGGAGCTTCATTACATCACCCTCCCCATGTTTTCAGGGAGGTGGCCGCACAGTCGCCATTACTAGCCACGGGGGCTCCTCAAAGCACCGCGTACACATCATCCATATTCCATTCCCCAGCTACGGACCACAACATCCACGCCCCCACCACACCCCACACGGTCACCCTGGTGACCACAAGCCACGGCGACACGCATTATTTACATGACAGATGCACGTGCCGTGCAGACGCGTGCACACTGGCTGGTACTATTTGCTTATTTCACACACTCCAGGACACTGATTTTTTTCGCTCCTCCAATTTTTCTCTCCCTCCCTTTCTCTCTCGCTCACACACACACGTGCACACTCGCACACCAGCTTGCACTATTTGCTTGTTTCACACGCTGCAGGACACAGCTTTTCCTGCGCTTCTTTTCTCCCTCTCCCTTTCGCACCGTCTCGGAGGCCCACGCGCCCTGCTCCTCTGTAATCTGTGTGATCATCGCAGGACTAGTATGAATATTGATGAAGATCCTGCCATTGTATCTCCCCCCTGTCTTCCCGCATCAAGGTTTTGGGCCTAGGCTGAGCTGCTGTTTTAGGTGCACCGAGGTTCTGTCACATTGGCTGAGGAGCTGCCCCATCGCCCACAGGGAGTTAGTTTGGGGAGGGGTGACAGTGTTTTGAGCAGTGTGAATCAGGGGGAGGCTAGAATCCAGCAGCAGGGGGCCCATAACCACACAAGCCCAACAGAAAGAGCTACCTCTTCTGCTATCTATGCTATCTATCTATGGTTTTAAATCCAACATCAGTCCTCTGTCAATGTTAAACAGTTTAATGACAATGTTACATACAAAGGCACTTCACCAAAAAGTCCTTGTTTACTGATGTGAACAAAATCATTGTTGAAGAATTCGCTTTATTAACCTAAGGGCGAATGCGAGGCTCATTGCGTCACCGGGAGTGTTCGCCGCGTTGCTAAAGGACGCGACATTTGGGCAGCGCCCGCGGGCGAATCCGATCCGTCTCTCTCATTTATATGGAGAATTAATGAACGATGGGGTTTTTCAGCTCGTGACGGCGAATCAGGGCCTGGAGGGAGCTGGACCTGTATATGTATAAATTCACATCGGGGGAGGGGTGTCAGCAGGCGGGTGCTTAAGAGGCAGCTGTCTGTCAGCTCCATCTCACCCTCCTCCCCCTCCCCCCAAAGTCTGCTCTGCTAGCCCACTTTGGGGGGGGGGGCTCCCTTGGCTGCAGATGGTCACACATGTCACTAAAGGTGGACAGTTGGTGGCAGCACTTGGCAGGCACAGACAGCGCGGGTTTATAAATATATAAATGTATGCTTTTCTGTCGTATCCCGTGTCACTCGAGCGAACAGCCAATTAAAGGGGAATATGAATAAGTAAAAAGATAAAGCGGACTACACTGTCGGTGCTCCTCTCCTGGTTTCTAGCCCAGGAAAGGACGTACCGGTGTGAGAGCCAGAATATCCAAGCCGGGGTTGTGTAAATAGAGTTTCCCCATTGGCTGAGCCGTGGGAGGCCGGCGCCGTGTGGGACACGTTTAAGTTAAGGACGCACTAGCTGGGGGCGTCGGGCAGCTGTGGGGCGCCTGGGTGGGGGCATCATCTTCCTTTTTAATGGAGGCCGACCAAAGGAGTGGGCGGAATCGGGAGCCGCGGAGTACCTTGCGGCTAAAGTCCGCTCGGTTAAGGCAGAGCTGGATGCCGGAAATTTCCAGGGCGGCGTCTTGGGGAAGGGGAGCGATTAAAAACACTAATGTGCCTTCGGCAGGCTGAACCGCACCGTCGGGCCACCGTGGCAGATCTGCATGCTTTTGGTCCGTTTTCTGTTATCTTTCCCGCGACGGAAATATCCAAGAATGCGCGTACTGCTGCCGCCTCGTCAGATAATGAAGATCCAGAACAGAAGGGGTGGGGGTTTCAGTGATTGCGTACTTCGGTTTGGGGCCGGCTTCCCGAACTGATCCTCCATCTTTCTAATCTATGAGAAAATCCACATTTAAACCCCCCGCTAGAGTGCTGGCCTGCTTGTGCTATCGACTGTTAAACCAGCACCTGTTGCGCTAGCAGGAGGGTTGTGGGATCTCACGCCTTAGTGAGGACGGATACATGCATGCATACATTTATTTAGCTGGTGTTTTTATCCAAAACGACATCCAAGAAGCGACAGACAGTCCCTGGAGAAATTAGGGTTAGGGTCTTGCTCAGGGACCCAACGGTGACATCATTCTGCCAACCCTGGGATTCAAACCGGCAACCTTCCAGTCATGGGAACAGCATGCTAACTCACTGAACCACACACCATGAAGAGAAATGCAGGAACCGCTACGAGCTCTGAGAGACGCTTTCTGAAAAGTTCCAAATAGTAGGTGAGCTGTCGCTGCTGACCTGCTCTCTGCCTCTGTCCCCCAGAAAGGTCCAGGGGGGATACGGCTGCGTAAGCTTGACTGTGTTAAAGTCACGTATGATTTTTGGTGGCATGGGTCTCCTGGATTAAAAAGAGCTTTATCTAACCCCGGCCTGTCCTCTTTTCCAACACGGTGAAGCTGAATGATTTTTAAAGGGATTCCTGATGGGAAAATGACGTCCGCGACCAGAAATTTAAATTCTTTGGACAGCGGTTACATAGACACGGCCTGCTGCTCCCGGAGACAGCCAGGGTCTGCGTCAAATCTGATGAAATTACAGAGGGCGTGGTGCCAATCCCAGAGCTGGGAGGAGGGGGTCTGCTGTGACGGTCACACCGTTTTTGTGTGCATGTGTCTCCATCGAGCAGCAGCTCGAACTGACGTCGGATGGTAATCCAAAAATAGCAGAAATCACTCAGGATTGCTGGTGCTCCTTGGACAATGCAAAGTAACACACAGAATTTCCTGTTCGTGAAAAAAGTCCATTTTAAATTAATACGACATCGACACACCATTATTTTTCCAAAAGCAGACAGTTGTTTGCACATTTTTTCCAACATAAAACTATTTTGACCGTGCATGCAGTAATCGCAGCACTCTGTGTGTGATTCTTCTCCAGTTCCTTGATTAGTCATTAATGAGTAAATTGATATCATTACAAGAACAGGTGGGTGCTTGATTAAATTGGCTGGAATTAAAACACTTGTTAATCACAAGCTAATTGATGTTATTTCGGCTTAGCGATGCGTTTTCACTCACCTGGAGCAGTTTGCTGTGGATTGATAATGCATCAGCAGGTGAGCAGGCCAGAGGAGATGGGAGGAGGAGACGAGGCCTCATTCGTTATGGCTATGAAGATACTGGTGATTAACTTTGATGAGTAATCAGAGCTTGTTTATGCATAACGCGGCTTATAATTGGACGAGCGGGTGGTGTCTCCTCCCAGCAGACACAGGTCGTGACACCTGAAATGGGGCTGGATCGTTAATGGGAAGCTGGAAGTCAAAGGGATGAGTAGGAATATAAGCGTGTAAATGAAATGATAGTTATGAATTGATTTGGGAGAGGGGCGATCTTGGTACGAGCTTGGTGAGGCCCTCCTCTGAGGCTCTCCTGTGGTTTATGACTGCCTTGTTGCGTGGTCGCTGTTCTCAATTTCTGAACAGCAACAGAGAACATGCTTAGTGTTTTTCTTGTGACCCCCTTGTGAACTAAAATGAAAGAAAACACACAAGTTGGTTAAATCATGTATGTGCCCTCTTTTTCTACACCGCTCTCGTCCTGACTTCTCTGCCATACACACAGTGTAGGGAAATTTACTTACTTGTTCAAAATTGTGCTGTATATTACTTACTGTGAAATAGCAGTCAAATACTTTAAAGTGTTGCTATGGAACTTGGTAAAGAAAGAGCAGAAAAAGGTGAAAGACTCCCTTCAGGGGTTTATCTGCCTGCCCCTCGCTGCAGTAAGCCAGGCCCCCGCTTGCCCCGTCAGCCCTTAGCCCGCTCAGCTGCTTGTACCTCCACTACATGGTGACGTTAGAAAACAACAGGAGAGTTCTAGAATTTTTCCCTACCTCTGGAAGGACCCCCGTGCCGGAGCCTGCACCGTCCCTGGGATTTAAACCTCCGTAACCATGACAACATGGAAAATGTTTATGTGCCTGTGTTAAGGTGTGTGCCCGATTTATTGAATTTTTCAGAATGATCTAATTATCCGGCATAAAGTATGGAACAAGGTTACAGGGTGATGGCCAATAAGTAGTTTTCTTGGATTAGC
Source organism: Mormyrus lacerda (assembly GCA_015163995.2). Taxonomy (NCBI): domain Eukaryota; kingdom Metazoa; phylum Chordata; class Actinopteri; order Osteoglossiformes; family Mormyridae; genus Mormyrus; species Mormyrus lacerda. The sequence continues at coordinate 12,153,378 of JAABNX020000040.1, forward strand.
TTTAACCTTTTGCTGAATGTTTTTACAGTTAGACACCAAGAAGATAATGGTTCTAAATGAATGAGCACAGGAGCTCATCACCTGTATGTGAGTCTAATGTCGATGTCACCTATACTCCCCCAGCAACAGACTGATTAGTTGCCTGAGCCCTGATACCCGAGTCTTTAGTTTAGCGATCTAATCCTCTTGCCTGGTATGTAGTGACAATGTGGGTTTGATCTCCACCCTGTGCCATATCTGGGGCACCTGCAGTGAGGTGGCATATACCGCACTAACAGATGTGATTAGCATGTCATAAGTGATCGCTGACGGTCACAGGGGCAGCCGTGGGGTGGCCTAATGGCTCCATGTTTGTGCTTCTTCACCAGACTCATGGTCCCGACAGAAAGAGTTTTGGGTAGTAAGGGATCATACCTCACATTCAGGATGAAAAACAACATGACAATAGACATCTAACAATTAGGGCATAACGCAGACAGAGAATAAATTCAAGACACAGTATACACAACAAAAAAGTAAATGCAGGGAATGTGAAAAACACAATAGCTTAGCCTTGGATTCCAAGTGATTCCAATGCCACAATAGCTCAGATCAAGCACCAGACTGTCAGAAAAACTGGGATTTGAATGCAACAAAATATTTTTTTTGTGGCTATCATGCCTGGTCTTTTAAGCCTAAAAGATGAAGATGGAGCATGTGCATATAGGTATATAAAACACATTTAAAATGTGTTAGTTATAATTGTCTAATCCCTCCTTTAGGTAGTGAATGCCCTGTGTTAAAGTGTATGTGATCTTATGTTAACATGTTGCAGAGATTAGTGGCATGACGAAGAAAAACATCACTTTATTACCGTACATTCTTATACAGTGAGCTGTAAGTTAACTTATCCCCATTAATCGCTCTGGAGAGTATTAGAACATCCTTTTTCTGCGGGAAACACAAACACACCCTGGATGTGGAGCGGCAAATTGGATACACAGAAATGTATGGAAGTAAGTGGACAGGGTATCAGCGCATGGCTTTGGGAATCGGGCCTGCGTACAATAAAAGCCACATGTGGGACAGCAGATCTTCAGCGAAGGGCTCGTGGCTCTCTGGAGCGGTGGCTGAACATGGTCAAGGCGTTAAAATGCCAACAGTTGGTGAGCGAACTTGCTAATCAGTGAGCCACGGGGGGTGGTCTTTGCGGGGGGGGAGGGGGGGACCCCACAGAGGGGGTCACACCTCAGCTCCAGCGCCACAGAGACCATCTGCGTGTCGTTGTTGCAACCAACAGACGTCAAATGTGAAGTGATTCAAGTGAACCTATTTGACCGGCTATAATTATGCACCTTTAACATTCCTGCTAATGTAAATAAACCAGAGGCCTGTCCTGTGGCTTGCAGAGAAAGCCTACAGGACAGAGGACGGGCCCTTTAAGATCCATACCAGTAATTATATGGCTTTGAGTTTTTGTTGTCTTAACTCCCCCCAAGAAAAACCCATACAGAACCCTTTGCAGCCCTTTCCCGACCCCAAAACCTGTTTTGTTTTTGTGTCTTTTCCCCCTGCTGATGGCAAAACAGCTACCCTTGGTTTTTGTTGCTCTGCACTGGTTTTGTTGACCCGTCCCCTCTCCGGGGTCCCTCCTCCCGCCTCCGTGTCACATGCTTGTTTGGTGGGGTGCCCAGAAACAAGGGCTACAAAGTTTGTTCTCAATTTACAGGTTCATAATTCAAATTTACCAATTTTTAATATTCCTTTTGCTTTTAAGGCAATGTCTACAACCCCTTAACTGTAATGTTTAACAGAGAGAGCAACTAGGTCTCTTCAAATAGAGAAGCATCCATGCAGTTTCCATAAGGCTTAACCAGTGTAGAGTCACTGTAGAGGAGCATTGGGGGAAGCCCCAGATGGGAGGCCATTCCCGTAGGACAAATAATTAGACAGAATTTCCTTCTGTGGGAGTGGTATTTTATGTTTTAGGCCGTGTGCTTGTGATCGAAAAGTCACTAGTTCAGATCCCATCCTTGGTAGACTAGTCATATATCTGTAAGGCCACTGAGCCAGATCCTTAACCCCCCTACACCCAATATGCCACAGGAATGCCAAATGGCTGACCCTACACACAAACCCCAAGTCTTGCTCTCAACTTTTTATGTATGGCTATATGTCCCAACGGAGAGCAAGACGAAATCTCTGAATAGAAGCACTCTGATGTACCAGTAATACTTAAGGTAAATCAAACACTTAATTTCATATAAAAACATAGATTCCAGCCATGCATCTTATTGAAATTATAGAAGGCTGAAATCTGTGCCTTCTCTTACATATAACTAGCTGTATGAATGCAACTAGTTAAGTCTGCTACCTAGAATACATCTCATTTTGCTGGATTTGGAGAATACATAATTCGGACAGATCTCAGACGGTGCTCACTTGTAATGTACACCAGCGCAATGACCTTTCTCCACCATTGCGCACAGCTCACCATTTCCGCCGGAAACTGAGAGCTAGAGCCCAGTACCTCAATATTTCCCTCTTTCTACTGTGTAGTGTGGCTCGTGTGACAGTTCGATGACACCGCTGGCGTCTCCGGGACGGAGAGACGCATAAGAAAACACTCTGAGTGCCGTAACATTGTGTAAAAAACAGTAACACACTTCCAGTGTTCTAGAAACATTATAAGAACAATTGTTATTGGCTGGGTCAGCAGGAACAGTCTTGTAGGCAAGAGAATGAGAGTGAGAGGGAACAGGAGAGAAACGCATCCCTTAGGATTCATTTGCAGGTTGGGCCAGTTGAGGCAGGACATACGGGAGAGACAAAGAGCCGTTTCCTGATGAAGGATGTTAGAAGAAGAAAGGAGGAGCAAATTGCTCTTATGACACAGCATTCATGCAACGAATGTGGCAGCAGCTCAGGGCTACACACACACATTTGTAAAATATTCCCACAGTGGGGGGTTTACTGTACAGGACAATCTCCAGGGAGCCTTGCAATTCGGTTCACGGTCAGGAAACATCCTCACTGATGTGATATAGCCTGAGTGCTTTTGTTGAAAGCAATTCAAGATTTGATGGCGAGGTTGCTAGTATGTTTGTGTGAATTTCTTCAGCAAGGACACCAAGTTGCTCAGATGTATTCCGGAGATGTAAGATGGAAGGTTAGGGACGTACGTGATGCCACCCATCACAAGGTGAGGAATATTGTAATATTGTGTTGAGAAGCTGGTTTTGTTTGGGACATTCCACTTTATTTTCCTTGCAGGATGGCCAGTACTAATAAAACTGCAATCTCCACATTTTCACTGGATCTCTTGCTGGTTCTAAGGCTCTCAGGACATAACTGGTCACAAACAGCAGACCAGCATCGTTTTGATCGCAGAAATGTGGTTAAATGACTGTTACTGACCACTTAATGGTGCTACGATGCTGATTTCCCCTTGTTGCCCCATTATGGTGAACGGCATTGGTGGTTTGAGTCTTAAACTGCTAAGAGACCTACAGTGTTTGGTTTTATTATATTTTCTGTGGTAGGACCTTCTCCTAATGTGATAAAAGTGCACATTAAACCTCAGTAAAACACACTGAAGAATCAGGAAGCAAATTTTGTATCAACCGAAGAATTTCCCAATTTAATGGAAACCGCCTCAATTTCTATCCTTTTTCTAGTGAAGGCAAGAGATTATACACTGGTTTTGATATTAATGGTTCATTAAAAAGGAAGGAAAAATGAGAAAAAAACATGCTACTTATTTAACTTATTTTGTTGCACTGTGTCCCTGGACCCTGCTTCTAGAACATTTAGCCCAAAATGTGATTATAACTGTTTATACATGTAGGTGCCTGGCCTAATGTTTAATTAATATGATTTATAATTGTACACTTTACCCTAATTTGGCAAAATACAATTATTTGATATTTATTTTACCTTAAAAGAGAGTGAAATACATCTTTTCATTTCAGGAAACCAGACTCTAGGCAATGGTTTAGAATGCACTGACATACTATTGTTTATTAAAATATGAAATACTACACACAGAAATACAGAAGGAAACTGTATTTTCACACAACTGAAATGGCAGTGTATGCAAAAATTGATATCTATGCCGTCTTATCTTGCATATGAGAAACATTATTTAAAGAAACAGATCTTAAATCTGGCTCTCACAGACAGCAGAGGACAGTAATGTTGTTTTTAGCAGTAAGAAATTGTGTTTATTTACCATTTGTGGGAAAACACATGTTCTTCTTTCTTTATAAAAAACACACACACACACACACACAGCATGACTGAGTAACATGGTAAAACAACCACTACCATAAAAATAACTGTTTATTGTATTGTGAATGATTGTGTTGTGTTTTTTTTTCCTTGTGTTTCTCTTGTGTTTTTTCCAGTTCTGTCGGACTCTTTTGAGTACATTGTGGTTGTGTGGGTTCAGCCGAAGGATTAGATACAAACAAACGCATTAATCCCTTGAGCTTTCTCCCGTACGTTTAGTATGCAGCCAAGCAAACGGCAGATAGAAATACCCTACTGCTAACCCCCCCACCCCCCCCGCAACAGCTCTCGTCTGCTCAACGAAGAAAAATGTTCTCATATCCCTATTTGTTTTTCATCTATTCATAAACAGTTATACCTGGACATTTTAATAATTCAATATTCCACCCCCAGAGTGCTAGATGCCGCACATGTTTGAAATCCCCCCCCCCCCCGGTGCACTAACATGCTCGTCTTGGTATGTCTGATGGAAGGAGTCTTTGCACAAAGATGCTTCTACAGATTGAAACTGTGCTCTCAGTTCCGTTTTCATCCCTTTCATAATCGCGAGTGATACATAATTCACATGGTAACAGGTTAAGGAATCAAACAAACCAATTTCCTGAAGCTTGCTGACCACACCCAACCGTCTTCTCAATACACCACTGATGAAACACCCAGACCTACAGAAGTGTACACACTAACATACACCACTGATGAAACACCCAGACCTACAGAAGTGTACACACTAACATACACCACTGATGAAACACCCAGACCTA
>JAABNX020000040.1:12158507-12177623 GCA_015163995.2 Mormyrus lacerda
CAGAAGTATACACACTAACATACATATTTTCACCACAGTAATGAGGGTCATACCCATCCCTTCCCCAATCAATGTGCTGCTGATCCTTATACATTTCATGAAAACAAATTCTATAAAAAACACATCAGCTGTTCAAAGAGACTCAACCATGTCTTGCTTTGGCTTGATTATTTCCCTGTAATGTTGTTACAAGTACCTGAAATAATTTGCAGCTCATATAAGACCATAATAATGCCTTCCTCTTTATATGAATTTTGAATTCCCATTCAGGCGAGTACTATAGTATGCGTTTTGAAAGCAGGTAGGTGCCTCGTTGTAGACAAGGTAAAATTTGCTGGGATCTGCCATGCTTAACGTATTTGGAGTTTGAAGGGCAATGTGACCTTATTTGGTTCCTGTTAATGATAGTATCTTACTGAATGTGCATCTAACATGGGAGTAAAAATGTAGGTGGGGCCTGAAAAATACCCAATGAATACTATTCAGAGGCCCCCTTCCAAGGTCAGAGAAAATTTGAATTTAGCAGGTCTTTAAAAATAACAACAAAAAAAACTACTTTGAATGCCAAGTTAGCTTAACACAGGATTGCGGAGAGTGCCCCTCCTTGTCATTTCATAAAAGCATTTCTAAAACAGTATCATGTAAATTAAACACAACAAAATTGAAATACATGTGTGGTCAGGCATCCTAAATGCAGAAAGATGACGGCATGCATAGATACAGCAGCTTTGCTCTGCCCGAACGGTACTATATCTTCTTTATTTTCTTAGTTACCTTCTTAGCTACTACCATCATATCATTAACAAATATATTTGCGTAATCTCATTGTACTGTAGTGCAATGAAGATAATGCTTTTTAATCTATTCAAAAGTGGGAAAGGACCCAACTATGGTGAACACGGTTGGCTAAGGTAGTGCCTGAGACGAAGAGGAAATGCTGTGAACCAAAAAGAGAAGGAGATGAAGGAGAATGCAGCTGCCAATAGGAAGTGTGTCTGTTGTGGTTTCAATGCAGCATCCAGAGAGGGGTGGTCTGAAGGTGTAGACCGTGTGGAGTCGCCTGCCCGCTCCAGCAACTTTAAACGTGTGATTTACATGTAAGCTTCCTTGCATGTGTATGGAATCCTTATTCGACCTCTGAAACTCTGGGGCGTCTTGTCAGCTGGCATTTCAGAGTGTGAAAAAAAGAAAAAAGAAAAACCAGCTGGCAAATTAGCACTTTATAAATCAAAATATTTTATCTCTGTTGAGCCAAACTTGTACTATTTTTCTGCATACAACTTCTGTAGCAGATAATACCTCTATACCTATAGATCACCCGTAGCTCTCCAGTCATGACATTGCTTTGTTCTTTGGATAATTAGTGGACATGGGACAAACTGCCAAGACCTGGGGCAATTCTCAAGGTTCTCAAACCAGGGCTGGCCCATCCTGCTCCAACAGGGACAGGCGGCCTCCACTGTGGAGCACAACTCACTTAGCCGTTTAATTAATTAAAACCTTAACTGGAACCTTTTTAACTTGTCTTCCTAGCTGTGGGAGTTGGCAAACCAACAGGTCTATGCTTCTTCCAGCACCAAGACCAGACATCTCCTCCTAGATTATCTCCAGCTCTCTTTTTGGATTGTTTAGTAACTTCACTGCTCATTTTGGACTCACAGGTTACAAAATATGGATGATATTTAACTGCCATGAAACTCCACTGGGCCACTGGATACTGGCTTTAACTTAAACACATACAGATGGGACCTGTTCAGATCAACACATTGGATTCTAATGCAATAACCTTTATACCTTTGGTGCAGATATCAGTTTGATGTCCAATTTATTTTTGACGTCATCATCTACCTATTACTCAATAATATTTTTTCTCCGATGCAATATGTAGGCATGAGTAATTCATTATAAATTTTGAGTATTAAATTTTAAAATACAGCGCTGGTCTTTTGTCAGCATGCTAGACTTAGCTACAGTATGCTTTCTCTTGCATTGATTCCAGCCTTTAATGTATTCAATGGCACACAGACCTGACCTAGAATTGCTACTTAGAATTCGGGCTGTACCAACTAGCGGAACGGGGCGGGGGTGGACGAAAGACACATAGGTGGTAGGTATTCTCCAGCAAAACTGCACTGAATTCGTAAGGTGTGGGATCCGGCTCGTTTCGCCCAGTTACCTACAAAAAAAAACTTTCCTTTCTGCCTGAATTATTATCGCGGGACATCTTCCCACGTTTTAGTGTCCGACGAAAGGAATTTTTGATGTAAGTATATTAAAGAGGTAATAGTGGCGCTCACCTCCGGCGTGCAGTGTTACAGCTCCCTCCCCGTGTAGCCGCTCGCGACTCCTTTTCAGCCACCCCCTCCTTTCTCCTAACAGTAAAGTATCTGCAGTTCCAGCAAGCCCAATGTAGAGACAGAAAGCATGAAATGCACTTAAGCGTTCCTTTTAAAAAAATATTTGGAAACAATATAGGAGCACGAAGATTCCTGTGGAATATAGCTAGCTACCTCATAATGTTTACGTGCTGCAACAAAGCCGCTGGAGATGGCATCGGCGAGGAGAAGAGCTCTTGGATTTACTGAAAATAAAGATGCGCTGCTTAGGTTACATTATTTAAAATTTTGTTACTGGCGTGAAAAGAATACTGAATTATAATTTTTTCAAACAAAAGAATGCGACGCTTTTGGTAAATCAATGTAGCACAAACACATCGCCCTGGACGAGCTTCAGTCGCTACAATCGAGCAGCAAAAAAGGGAAGACTTTATTTAATACGCACGATAATCGCAAATCTGTGAAGTTTTTAGCAGACTTGTGAGAGAAAGTACGTTTTGATGCTTAAAGGGGGTGATCTCTGGCGCCTTCAGCCACCGTCACGTCCACGCGCGTAAACGCGGAAAAATAATAATAATAAAAAAAACCCTGCTAAATCGACGTCAAAACTGAATAAAAGGTATAGTTTGGCGTCCTGCTCGGATCGCCACCGCTTTTGGTGCCCCTTCTCTTTTGAGGAACCTTTGTCTGCGCTGGCTGAGCTTTGCTGAAGATCTCCCCTCCCCCAAGCTTTGGCGAAACAGGAACAACTTCTCCGAGAAGAAGAAGAAAAAAAGTTGCAGTAGATTGAAACGTCTCGGAGAGACCTTAAATATATATATTTTTTCATGCGTATGCCCAGTCAGGCGCCGAGATTTATAAATAATAACACTTATGATATTATTTCGTGGTGGATGTTAAATGAAGAAGTGTCTGCGCCTGCTAACTTCTGGGGGAGAGAGAGAGAAAAAATGATTTGTTCTCGTCGAAGATCGTAAGCTTTTGCGAAAGCTTTTACTTTGTGGAATAAGTTTCCGAAAAGGGAAAGGATGAGATTTGCGTGAGGATCCCCGCGGAATGGAGGATCTCGGGGGGAAGCGGAGCTTTATGTGTGTTTATTAGAGGCATTGAATGGGTAAGTTGGGCTTGGCGATCGCTTCCCCATGAGCGCACCCACTTTGTGATTTTCCTCACGCCTGCCGCCCGGCAGTAAACACGCTTGGCCTTGCTCGCTGGGAAGTCAGCCATTTATTCCCATCAATTACACTGTAAGGCTTCAAAAATATATGCGTTTCGGTCCAATCAGTGGGATTGATTTTTCGTTTTTATTTCCCAATCACTTTCGATGGATGATCTGTTTGCAGTTTTCGCAAACCGCTCTGCCTTAAAATAAAACGATCAGGCTGAGAGGTCGCTACCCCCCTCCTCCTCTTTTCCTACCCGTATTTGTACTCCGGGGGAAACATACGGGAAAGCTGTGTTAGCTTCGGCTTCCAGGGCGCTCTTTGTATTTATTTAGATATATTTTCTTTAAAGGGGGAAACGTTGATCACAGTTGGGATTGAAGCTTGGTCAGTTGTTTATGACCCCCCTATCCTTCCTTGTACCTTTCAGTGAATATTGAGCAATGTTTGTACACGTGGGTGAAATCAATGCATCGCACTGATTGCAGCTGAAACTGAAACTCTTTTTTTATGGGGTGGTGGTGGTGGTGTTGACGTTGTAGGTTTCACTAACTTTTTTTTATTTTTTTATCTCTTTTCCTGTATTTAATTTGTCTATCACTTAACGTTGCTGAAGTACATGTACAATATTACAATGGCAGCCGTGGCGTGAAACGAAATAAGTGGCATCGTATCCCATGTTTTGTAATCCTGTAAAAAGATAGTTTTTTTGCGGGATTTAATAACGCTCCATATATAAAATAAAAAAACAGCCGCTCTGGATCTTGAGATCATTTACGTTTGCAGGACCCCCCCCCCCAGTCCAAAAGGAATAATTTTCCTTTATATCTTGCGTCTCCCAAATTATACTTAAATCGGGTATATGGAACTGAGGTGATCAATTTGCAGCTTGATAAAAACGAAAGCGAGCTCACCGGTTATGCACGTTGTATAGCTTTTTTTTGGCTCTGCATCGAGTTAAGCGCTAAACGGCCGAGGTGTGTGAGCCATTTTGTGTGGGGCGGCGTGGGCTGCAATTAGACGTCTGTCAGTTCTGGCAAAAGAGTCTGTTTAAAAATCTTAAAACTGTACTTCCCTGAAAAGAAATCCTGATTTTCTTTTCTGATCTGTTCTCAGGAGATCAAAGGTTCCTGCTTGAGTTAAGAAATGAAAGTGGCCTTTGCGTTGTTGTTTTGTCTTGAGGTGCCTATAGATAAATTTGGCTTCACTGTCCTGAACATGTTTGCATGGACCGTCTAAGAGGGACTGGCATTTCAGAAGGGGTTGTGATGCCACGATGGAGAGATGCAGGCATTGAACAATTTAGGTATATTAATGAGGCAGTTATCAGTCACCTGGTTTGTCGTCTCGGCTTCTTATCAACTGCACAAATAAGAGCTGAATTTCTCATTTGGTTAAAAAAGAGGTTAAAGTCTGCTAGGCAAGGCTTTGGCTCTCACCACTGTAAACAGCACATAACGTGGGCTGCTGTTTGCAGGTACGGAGCACGGTGAATTGCATGGGATTTTGCAAAGGGGAGATGTATCCTTGGAGTTTTGGAACATGTTGGGATAGGGTTCCATATTTTAGAAATGACACTGGCAGTGGATGCTTCTGGGATTCACAGTGGGAGTTCTGAATTTGGAGTTATGACTTGCTGAAATGCCTTCATTGTGTCCAGATTTCTGTGTACTGTGTTGCTTCACCTGTTGATTGTGGGTAACGTCACATACGTTGACCACTGTTTGTTCCCAGGGTGTTGGAATGTAGCATGTTATGCAAACTTTAAACTGCTACTAAATATGCCCATACTGGCAGCTTTGCTTTCTGAAAATTGGCAGTGGGTTCAGGAATGAATTTAGTGAAGGTTTAACAATCTTTGGCATTTTGTGACGAGACTGACTCTCTTTGGTAGATGAATTGTAAGTCACTCTGGGCTTGGTTGAGTTGAACGCGGTCATTCATTCTGAAATGCGCTGTGTCTCATTGTGGCTTTTTGAGGCCTTTGGCTATCGTCTCTGTTGATTATAGTGGGATGCTTTTTTGTCTCTAATCCCCAGGTTTTTTTTCTTTCTGTTTCTCTCCAGGTTTGTGAATGGACAGTGTGAACCGATCGTGAGGAAGAGTCACGGTTTTCGGGGCTTCACCGGCTGCGAGAGCCCAAGGATCAGTCCGGAACACGCAGGAATCCCATTTTTGTCTGCAGGGGACGGGGTCAGAGGTCAAAACCCAAGGACCTCGTGGGCAGGTTCTCTCCATGCGGAGCAGCGCGGGTCTATGAGACCTGGGGACCCTTCAAGGTAGCTGTCCAGGCGCACAGATTCTGAGATGTACATGAAAGAACGTGTGGCTCATACATTCAACTTGAGTAGCTGCTGCCCTTATTAACTTTCAATAGGGTGGGTTAGGACAACCCAGTGAACCCAGTGAAGTTTGTGGGATCACATCCTGGGAGATGGTCTGTTCTCTCAGCCATTAAAAGAAATTTGAGCCGTCTTTGATAGCTTTAATATAAAATTTTTCTATCAAAAAGCTTCTCAGTAGTTTAGGCAGGCGCTGCTTATCCACTGGAGTCCAGGTAGTTTTTGGAAAAGGATTTGTGACAGCTATATGTTTTTTATGTTGATCGCTGGGTGGTTTGTCGTCCTGTGGGATTCAAGTTCAATACCCCCAAATGACGACACAGTCGAACTTCCCAGTTCCGGGGAAGCGTGTGCATTCTTCGCTTCTGCACAGAAGCGTAAAGACGTGAATGGACGTGCCGGGCCTCTATTACGCTTGGAGTTTTTATTTCATTGGGGTTAGTCTGTGGGCTCGGCTCTGATACAGTAGGATACCTAAAAAGCCGATGGCTTCTCCGCCACATTGCTCTGAACTGGCAGCAACACAACTTGTTTCTGTGCCTGTGTCGTCTCTCTCTGAATCTCACGACTGTTTGCCTCTCTTTATAAAGGTCGCCCTAGGCACCGTTGCAGATTAAACTTGCTTTTGAAGCCCTGAAGCAAGCGTAATTTGTTCAAACACCTTGGATGAGGTTGATATATATTTATCATTTTTCCCCTGGCCCTGTGTTCAGGTTCAAAGCTTTCTGGTTGGAGTCTTTCAGAAGCGGTTGTGTTATGGTTATGACAAGTCCCAACCTGCTAGGCGAGGAACTGGTCGCTGCTGCGTCTTGGTGTTTGAATCCTTTCGTTAGGCCTCAGATATTGTCAGAAAATACTTGTAGCCACTGTGCTCTTGAATTCATGTTTTCTTTCTTTCCTTCCTTCTTTCTTTCTTTCTTTCCCCAATTTTTGAGTGTCTTAAGTCTCCTTATGACTGCTACAAAACGACGATCACTGATGCCGTGTGCCGCTTAGGATACCTTGTCAATGTTAAAAGCTTAAAGTATATTTTATGTTTCTGTGTATTTTAAGTGGTTTTCTGTTTTGAAAATTGACATCGGATATGTTTTGGTAAACACAAAGTGTATGTTTTAAAGGCGTCCGTGAAGTGTGTGAAAGAGGTGTTAATTGTTCTCCTAGGGGGGTAGTTTAGTCGTAGCTATAATTTGGTCTTTTTAATAGGGAGAAACTCTGTCGATTCACTTTTTGCAGCAGCTCAGCCTTGGAAACACTATTTTGTGATGCTATGAAATCCTGAAATAGCATGAAGAAGCAGAGATCCAAGCTAATGTGAAAATCCATTATAGTGTCTCAGAGCTTGATTCTTCTGCTGCGATGGCTTTAACACATAAGCAGGTAGCATTTAAAAATGGGGATTTCTGCTATTTTTAATATGAAGCCTCGGCCTTGATATGTGCAATTGCTACAAAGTTGGAATTTTCTGTATTGCGAGGTGTATACACAGCAAGCAAGAATATATTCAGTTTTGTTTAACAAGGATTATCCTGATTTAACTTTGTGAAGAAAACTTGTGGGGGGGGGGCGTGTGTGTGCAGGTAGTTTAATTGTTTCGCAGAGCCCTGATTCCTGGATTTTGCTGGTGGTGTGTAAATGTCTCGCCTGTTTTTCTGAAAGATGAGGCAGCATTACAGTTAGATGGTAATATATGAATTATTAATGTGACACAGGATTGAGCTGAAACCTTTTACCAGGTAAATAAGACTATAAAGCCTTGCTGTCACTTTCTGTATTTATGGCCAATCCCTATTGACGCCCATGTCTGAGGACAACTTATGAAGACAGAGACTCAGAGGCCTTGCAGGATTCTAAGATGTTAACAGGAGTTACTCCTCCATCGGCCTCTAAATCCCAGATGCTTTGGGGGATGTTGGGTTTTGGGTTAACAGTCAGGTTAAGGTGGGACAGGCTGTTGTAGGGTTAAATCTTTTTTGGGGGGGGGGGCACACAGTTGTTTTCAGCGGTGTGATGCTTGTGTACACTTGTTTCTAAGAACTGTTAGCTGTCGCTTGGAAAAGGAAGCCCGATCGGTTGGCGGGAAATCAGTTTAAGTTTAAGAAAAAAGAACTTTTTCCTTATTGGAATGTGGGTTGTTTTGGCTGCTGTCCAGCTGCTGGTAATCAGCACAAAGATGTAAATTCCCCAGATGACCAAAAATGATTAAATCGAAGCTGGTCGCATAACTGGAAACTTTTATTATTTATTTTTTTAAAAATAAGAAATTGAGAATTGAGAAGTAGTTTTGGTTGGGTTTATGTGGACAACTTTGTCTGGGTGGGGGGTGTGGCCTTCCCTAATTGCATGTTTCATATCAAGAAGTGTGGTTAGTGCTGTTATGAAAAACCTCTGTGCTGTAATTCAATCAGATATGGATTCTCATTTATACGAGCAGCCCCCCCCTCCCATTTGTTTGCGAAAATGAATTTGAATGATTCCAGTTGTAATTCAAAGATGTTTTGCAATCTTTTCTGGTCTGAGCTTCAGGGCTGACTTTGTAGCAAACCTAATTCCCCTGCCTGGTACTGAGGTCTTCTAAAAGGTTGCTGAGGTTCTTCAGCTGGGCCTCTACGTCCTCTGCAACAAGAAGGCTGATACCAGGAGATTGCCTTCCCATCTGTGTGCGCTGTGGGAATCCCATTTATCTTTAAATTGTGGTTTTAGAATGAAACTGCATTAGAGTATTAATTAAGTGGCCTTTTCATTTTCATCTACCCCCTATAGAGAGAAGATTGACACTGAACCTCAATGTATATCCTGTATTTTCTGTAGAATTCACGTGTGCTATATATGTTTGTGTCTTATTTACTCCAAATGACTACTTGAACTCTTAAGCTAACTGTAGTGCAAGCAAGTCCCATGCGATGCTGCAGATTTACCAGCCTGGTTAACAGTTAAGTTTGAAGAATAATCTGAATGACCAGCTTTATTATATATGAACGTCTCAATATTTTCTTGTGCATATTCAGAATGGATGGAAGAGATGAATACCATCCACATCCTCAGTTACATTTGTCCACCCTATACATTTCTGTTTTTCAATTAATAGTTTTTTTTCTTTGTCAAAATTTAACGCCTAGTTGTTCAGATATGCAACACAACGAAATTGGAGACCCTTAAGTTTGAATGTGCTTGACTGTTCCAGATTGGACGTGTGTCCTAACCTGCTGTAACATTGGGCACATCTGTGGTGTGTATCTGTGTTGACCTAGTCAGAGTAGTTAGTTAAGTAGGTCATGAGTTGTTGTAGCAACTTCAGATGTGGAAGATGCGGATCCTTGCCTCAGCTTGTATTCCCATTCAGTAATGGGAGCCAGAGAGAGAAACCCACAATGCAATGCTTTCTCTTCTTTTCACCATGGAGTATTTTTCCTTTTGAATGCCCTGTGAGAAGTATGAATTTGCAACCTGAAAACATTTTGGCTGCTGGGTTAATAATGTGTGAACCCAAGTTTCCAGCGGCACGGAGAAAACATCCCAGGGAGGGAGGGAGGATCCTTGAGAGCTGAAGGTGTTTATGGGCTATATGGCACCCAGCATTCATTTCAGGTGTCAGGGTGCCGTGCGACAGAGAACATGACTGTAATGACCTTTCTTTTCATATTGGCTGTTAAATCACAGCAGGAGATCCAGTCTTGGTGTCTAAGTAATTGGTACTAGACTGCAGTGCATGTGTTTTAACCCTGACCAGATCTGTGGGTTACATTTTATTTTGTGGTGTTTGGCTGTAAAGGCACTGTTTGCATGTCTGTGTGACTTCAGTTGTTCAAACGGTTTGTGTGTCTTGCCGCCATGAAGCAGGAGGATGGTTCCAGAACTTCACAGGAGGATTCTTGAACAGGGGTGCGTAATCTTATCTGCAAAGGGTATGCAGGTGTTTGGCATAACCTTTAGGTCAGCGGTTCAAACCCAGGTATGAGTTCTCCTCAGCCAATCAGTCCTCTAGTTAGTGATGTAATTGGGGAGTGAATCGTGAAAAACTGCTAACCCAGTGGCCCTTTTTGTTAAAATTGTCCACCCCTGTTCTAAAACCACATGTGAAATTTGAGTGCTGTGTTGTTCCGGGAAACTTTCTCTCTCCTCTCATCCTATTTTGTCATAAATGTTTTGGCAGTGCCCAGGAATGAGAGCCAAAGCAGTCTGCATGTCAGCATGCTCATGTTGTTCGATTGTGTACCTGCGATCCTACTTATTACTGCAGAGCATGTTTTTACCTCAGTAGTTGCATACAGGTGTGTTAGAACCTCGACCGCCTGGGAGAACTCCAGTTATTTCCCTGCATGTATGTGTGGCCTTAGTTTTGCCACCTCAAACAGGCGATTCGGCTTGTGGTGGCATGTCACAGTGCTCCTGCTCAGCGCTGTAACTGGGCTGCATGCGTGTGCCGCCGTGCCAGGAAGCCCCGCAGGCTCTGCCGGACCGTTAACCGCTCAGGTGCTTTTTTTTTTTTTTTTATTAAATGTCCGTCTGTCGGAATTTTAAGTGTCCTGCCGTTTCGATCTTATCCAGGCTTGGGGGACGGCTCTTTTTTTCCAGCTTAGTTTCAGTTTTCGTGCAATGCGAAGGCTCCGGGTGCTTTCCTGTCTGCAGGGGAGGGTTAATTGTTGCTTCTGGGCACCGATTTGAAAACGTTCTCCGTGATTTCAGATCTCACTGCATTTCAGGCAGCGGGGGGCGATGATGTTATTCTGCAGCAGATTTAAACGTTTCAGTGTGTTACGAGAGCGTTAAACGCGGGGGTTGTGAGACCTGGTTACGCACCGGGCTCTTCTGCATAAAGAATCCTGGCGGATTCTGCCGTTGCCATAGTGACCGCCCCGCCGGGCTTCAGATGCTCCAATGCCAGCTGCCTGACAGCAAGTGTGGCGCAGCCTGGCCTTGTCCTCTGGGGCGGCGCTAGCAGCGTACACCCCCGACAAACAACCTCCACTCACCACCAGAAGTGTAAACATAACAGCCATTGGTAATTGATAAAGGATTATGTTTGGAAAAACCAGGGGAAACTCTTGTCAAATATTACGGATTTGAGTAATATCTATTACTGATATACATATGACAGTGTTAATCTTTGTTTTGCACCATTCCTCTCTAGTCCTCTATGTACAATCACTATAATTCAGCCTTTTCTGATTTTCAGTAATTCTGTCCATCTTCTAATCATCTTCTGGTAAGGGATGGAGGGTTAGCCTCTTCTACACAGCATAGGGTGTGAGGCTTGGGGGTACACTCTGGGTGGGATGCCAGTTTATTGCATGGTACATATGCTGTAATTTACAGAATCCATGCACATCTTTTGGACTACAGGACGAAACTCATGCAACACGGGGAGAAAATACAAATTCCACACACACACAGTGATGCCATTCAAACCCCCAAACCTGGAGATGTTAGGCCACTTTTGCAAGAGTGAATATTCACTGTATATAAACAGGTTTGCAGTGTTTTGTAAACAAGGTGCCACAGAAGTTAAACTGGAGCACAGTGGAGGTGGAACCGATGCAGTATGGAACCATATCATGTTTATCCTGGATGGTGACTTGTGTGGTGGTGATGATGATGATGCAAGCCCTTCATCCCCTTGGCCTTTCCACCTCTCATCTTCCTCAGGTGAGGCCTCATCCTGAACCTCAGTCGCCCCCCTCCCTCCCTTTTGCCCCCTCGGGGTGCCACGTCAACCTGCCACTTGCAGTCCAATGAGAAGATGAACATGAAATGGAGTCATTCACTCACCTGACAGCTCCCATCCTCTCTGCCTTGTGATGCCGGTGTGTTTGGCTGCGATGCCACCATTGATAACTGCCTTCTGGATTTTCACAAGGCCTGTTATGCGGGCGCTCTAGGGATTTCGCTAGTTCCGTGATATTTCTAATATGAAGTGGTAGGAGACGGATCGCACAATGCTTGCTTTTATGGAAGACAAAAGCCTCGCTTCTGCTATCGGCGCGATTATTTCAAAGAGGAACGAGTCGAGCTTTCATTTATCGGGGCCTCCATTACATCTGTCAAATATCATTACTTGTTAATGGTTCGGGGAAAATGAAAGCAATGGTTTGGATCTATAAAGTAATTTTTCCAATGTTTTTTTTGTTTAAAAAAAAAAAAAACAAACGCCATGCAAGGTTCTTTTTGTATTGGGGTAAAATAGACACAGGCTATTGCTATTTAGTGTGTTTATGAAGCAGTCTATAACACAACTTGCATAATGTAAACACAGCCTATAGCGAAACGTTTGGATTCAAAAAAGTGGCAGGATTAGCAAGTCATCTTGACTTGCTTATTGGTAATTAACTGCTGTACTCCAGTATATAGTCATCAAGGTGGTACAGAATAAGTCACATGAAGTCTAACTTGTAGTAATGTAAGAGTAAAGAGATTAAAACTATTAAAAAGGACTTTCTGTGTTTAATGAGTGAATAAGGTTGAGTGATTTAAAAAAAAAAAAAAAACCCGTTGTTTGTCAGTTTGGTGCAGCTTATTGAAATGTCTGGAAATGTCGATTCATTTGGTAATTAAGTATTCTGTTGAATACCCAGATGCATATTTGAATAATTGGATTGAAAGATCTTACCGAATGTGTAATTTTTAGTGGTTTAAAAAAGGAACAAACTGGAACATTTTCTCTCTCTCTCGATGTCAGAATCCCCAGCGCTTTTTCACATTGAGCTTAGGGGATCGTTAAACTAATGCTCAATCCTGTTTGGGCTCAGAGGATGGTCACCTTCAGTAAATCATGTCATTGTCAGCTTTATTCATTCTTGTAATTATTAGTTTTTTTTTTTTGGATTATGACTATCTAGAATTAAAAGTAAGTTTCTTGACCAATGGACTAGCTATTGGGATTTGACAAGGCAAGGTGCTTTTGCTGACCAGTGTTCTTTCGAAAGACACAGGTGTGCAAGCTTGCTGATGAGCACATAAGAAGGAGCCTGCCAATCGGTTTAGGACTATTTCATGAGGGGTGGAAAAGCTCCCAGTGATGCTGCGATAATCATGGATGAACATCAGGGAGATGCTTTCGAATGGTCGCCTTCCAGAGTTTGAATGGCGTTAAAGATGAACACTTTTGCCGCCCGCACCAGAAACCTAAAGGTCAATCTCACTCAAATTATCTCTAGGTCCCGGTCTTAGCATACGTTGCTAGCCAGTTTTCTCCCTTTCATTGCACGTGCTTGTTTGGCTGTTTCAGTAGACCAGCCCTGTTTTTCAGCACATGCAGCCCACTGCATTATTCAAAATCTGTAACTTAATATTCCTAAATCTGTTTCTACTGTCATTCTTGCAAGAATTTTTATGTAGCCAGTCCCACTCCATTATATGTAATTTTAATAGAATATTTTTATTTTTTTTATTTTGAATTAAGTCATTTAACTTGTCTAAGAGTAGTTCAGAGTTGATCTGTAAGCCAAATAAATGGGTGGAGAGAGGCAAGTTTCTATGGGGAAGAAAAACATCTGTTCCATTCATGCACATCTGGACAGTTTTCTGAAGCCTTTACATCATACCTGGTGCCTCCTGTATAAATGTCTGTCTGTTCTGAAATGTTATCTGAGAACATATTCGAATGCTCCTTCAGTGCAGCAGGTTGTTAAATACCTGGTAGCTCATTGCTTCTTTTTGAATTATTTACCAAAAATTCATCAAGTCATTGTCACTGTTTGCTGCATGCTAATAATTGTGACCTGGAATTGAATGAGAAAGCCGATATTTGCACATGGCAGTTTTGTGTTATTTTAAGAGGTTTCAAAACTGAACTTTTTTACATTTTATTCAGCCAATGCTTTTATTCAAAGTGACATGTATTTTGAACGACAGCAGGGTCAGGCAGTGTCATTGTAATTTGGGGTTTGTAATTGCTCAAGTGCCCAACAGTAACATTACTCTACTAATTCTAGGATTTGAACCAGTGATCTTCTGATCACGGTCGCAGTTCCCTAACTCACTGCGGCACACACCTCCCCCAGATTTTAATGTATCAAAGAATCTTAAACAACTGTTGACATTGCAGCACTTGTAGCTTCCTTGAAAAGTGCTTTGGTGGGTTGGGCCATAGAGAAGCCCAGTGCAAGGCCAGTGCGAGGCCAGTGGTTAAGAGGGATGCTTGGAGAAGTCCAGTGAGTGTGTTTATCGGGAGCAGGAAGAGCGTGCGGGCTGAGAGTGGAGTCTCCATTCCGATTAGAGCAGTGGAGTGGAGGCTGGTCATTGCTCACTCGTTCAGTCCTGGTGTAGATTTCTGCAAGCGCTTCTCCACCCGTGGCATAACAGAACCGGTGTGTGCTTTCATCCCGGAGGAATCTGTTGTGGCACATGCTGCCGCGTTGGCCTCCGTCCCTGTGCCGGTCCCTGCCAACGCTAATCTAGCCGTATCTATTGTGCGAGACCGACGAGGATCTCCTTTCTTCTCGATGACGTTTGTCCGGCACTGCTTGGATCGGACATCTTGATAAAAGTGACACCTTTTTCCCCCCCCTCTTTTTTCCTGCCCCCCCCCAAGTGGGTTTATTTGTACTTTGACTGTCTGGTCCTGCTTCCTGTTTTCATTATTATTTTCTGATGAATAGGGGAAGATCTTGAGGGAGCGTTCACCTAGTTTTAACCTGTGTTGGCCAGTCTGCCTTGTGATGACCAATGTGTGTCAGAGAGCACCACACAAGCGTTCTATTTTAAGAAGGGACTTTTCTATGAGTATTCTATGGTTGATTGCAGCCATTCTGTGGTACGGTCTATTTGAAAAGGGAAGTTTTTGTTCAGATAATTCAGTTACCCAGAATTGTGCAGGCCTACTAGACAGCATTGCTATACACCACTGAGCAGTTTGAACGGAATCAGAATGAGAAAGGTGATTTTTGTCCAGCTGAGGCCCTTTAACTGCGATGCTAGACTTGCCTTGAGGTCTTGTAAGTAAAACCAGCCTTGACATACTTGCCCTAAGTTCTGAGCCTTCCCGTACTGATAATATCAACTTTTTCTACCATTCTTCTAAGAGTAAGTCATAAACTTGCAACATCTCAAATTCTGTTACTGACTGCCTCAGGTAAGGTTTTCTTTCTTTTGACCTGCATTTCCTGTGCTGATCTAGATAGATAAGTGATTCACTGTGCAGGCTCTTTTCTTCAGACATGGATTAAAAACTCTGCTGCTCTTCCAAGGTGTCATTAAAAGAAGAGGGCAAAGCAGGGGTGAGCAATATTACCTTTAGTTCTTAGGGTCTGACTTATCCTGTCAAGTTCCAAGGCTGTGATTGGAGAAAAACAGGAAGTAGCATTTCAGCTTTTGATAAGACTTCCCAGGCTCAAGTTCAAGGGTGTCGGTTTCTTGTGGGGAGGGGCTAATAAAATAAAACTTTTAATCAAACCATAAAATAAAACTTCAATTAAGCTGTGAATGACTGGTTTGTGTGTAGGGGGGGGTGGTTCTACAGTTCCTTTTGACTGCAGTGGGGGGGACACATGCATCCAATTTAGATCAGTGACAGAGGAAAACATGGAAGGTAAGACTAGTATGAAGCACCCCCTACCCCTATCTGCTGTCACATGCTGACCATAATGGTTACGGAGGCAGGCTGTGACCTTTGACCCCGGGGTGGGTCATTCTGGTTAGCCTCTGCTTGGGGTACACTTTGGTATTTTGGTGTGCTTTTCACATTAAAAATGACAAATCAGAGCCACAAAATTATCACTTAAAATTCAGTGTTATGGGGGGTGTGATCATTTCATGTTGAGGCTAAGCAAGGTTGCGGGGGGGGGGGATAAGTGGAAGTACAAACAGTAGGTTTACTGGGTTTTTCAGAATGTGATTGAAGTGGTTGGGGTGTCCACAGGGTGTCCAGTGTACCACTCTTGAAAGGCACAGAATGTGGGCTGCTCTCCTAGATCAGTGTGAACCACAGATAGTGTCACGTTTTTGCTCCCTCCCAGCTTCTGGTAAAAATGTGGACTGTCCGGCAGGGAGAAAAAACACGAGACAGTCTGTGGGTCCCTGAGGTCCGGGTTAGGGGAAATACTGATTTTGATGATAGAAGAATTCCCCCCAGGGACCAGGGTGACCTGGGGGATGGACGGTCTCCTTCCCTGAAGCAAGTTTCTTCGGTGAACAAGCCTCCCATCTCCCAGTTTAGGTGTGTAGCCCTTGCTGCCAACTCAGCCTCTCGGTGTAATGAGTGTGTTGAAAAGCGTCACCCACACACACGTGGGCACCGGACATGAAAGGCCTGGATTATATGTCTCCAGCTTGGATTATATGTTCCCTCGGTAATGAGAAGATCTGAGCCAGAACTGCAGGCTCCTTAAAGATAGCTGTCCTGGTGGTTCACCACTCCGTCCCCCAGCTTCTCTGTCCTGACGCAGAAGTGCAGCCGCCGTGTGCCTCGTGCTTTGCTTGACATCGTGGAGCCGCAGCTCTTTGCTGGTGATGTCATCACCTTGTTGCGGTGCCTTCTGGCAGTGGCCGCCACGCGGACGGGGGCTTCACCTGCTTTGAGCGTGTGGCTCAAGAAGGGCTTTGATTGTGGTTTCATACTGCAAAGTGGACTTTCTGTAAACCCTTAGTCTCCAGGTATTTTTTTCCTGAAGGCCGAATTTTATCGGCAGCAGAAATCCAAGGACCACTGTCTCAAGAAAAATACCGGCTGGTATTGGTGACCAATGCCCCTGCCCCTCCACCTGTTGGTGACCAATGCCCCTCCCCCCATGATACCAGCTATGTCTGCTCTGGTTCACGGGGCTGAAAACGACCTGGTGATTCTTCACAGACAAGTTTGGCCTGTTTACCCTGGTCCTCCGCAGCAGTTCTTCTGTTTGAGCCCAGGTGCCGGGTGCAGCGCTGCGTTTAGTCACTTGATTGAGCAGTGTTGTGTTTCTCTGCAACTTGTTTGTGACACAGCAGAACACGATTGTGAACCATGATGGATAAATTTTAGCGACTTCCTTCATACATTTAGAGAAAAGTCAGATTTTCCTTTTTTTTTTTTTTGAATTTTGCTCTCTTCTTTGTCGCTTTTGTAGTAATCTGCACCAGATTCGCCAGTTTATGTCCATACTTGATAGACCTTTTACAGGTTTTCACGGTGCGGATTTTAAAGTTTCACAGTGGGAGTTCTGTGATCATGTAGACCCCTCTTACTTGTCTTGACACTAAGGAATCTTGGATAAACAAGGCTGCTAGGAGTGTGAGGAACACGCTAATGTCATTTTTAAAATCCCAGATTTTTCTTCCTCCCTTGCGCCGGTTTGCAGGTAATCGGTAACATGTTTGGCAGGTGATCTGCTACAAAAAAAATTCTAATGATGAAGTTCCAGGGGAAAAAAAATCCCTTAAATGATTCATGAGTATGACATTTTCTGGGGGGGGGGGGCAGGTCTCGTGCTGGGATGCAAGTAATTTGATTTATTTTGGCTGCGATATTTTTGTGGAAAATTGTGTGGTGATGGTGGAGAATATCATGTTTGTCATAATTTGGGGATGTTCCCTTGAAAGTCTTCAAAACGAGTATGTGAAACCCTTCTTTTATGTTTTTAAATATATCACCATGCGGTACCCATGCTACCAATGACGTCACATAAGTTTTGATTGATTGATTTTCGTATTTTGGTTGTTTTTCCTTAACACTTGTAAAATTATCAGAGGAACCAGCCTTTCTCTTAGTATCCACAGGTCTGTCACCCCATACTGGCCTGGTGATCAGGTCACATTGGCTGCTATATTGAACAGCATGACTAGGTGCGCTGAGTGACGCTCTCTCCTTGTTTTGGGCAGGTTTGGGGATTTCACACTCGTGTCCTGTTGCTGTGCAGAAACAGAGATGGCCACTGCTATATCGTGACACAGAGGGACATGGTGAGTCCTGCGATCACAGTCTTCAGTGGGATGGGGTGTGTTTTTTGCTACTTGGTTAAAAATGAGGTTTGATTGTTAAAACTTCTTGTGGGGATTGACCACAATATTGTGAGGTAATGGGATTTTTTTTCAAATTAAGACTGCTTATTAAGAATCAGGGCTTTGAAACTGTTTGCTTTTGTAAAGTGTAATTAGAGACCCATATCACACCTGAGTCCTTACACAGATGACAGATCAGGTGGTAGCTGCATTCTGGGTACGTAAGGCAGCAATAGGGTACTGATAAGGTATGTCTGTTGGGGAGTGGCAGTGGCTGAAGTCTGTGGTCCAGGAGCCAGACGGCCTTACGTGGAGAAGGTCTAATGCTATGAGATTAAGAAAGTGTTAAAAATAAAGGATGCATGAATGGTTGGATAATCAATCCCTAGAGGTAAATTTGAAAATTGCCAAGGTTACCTCTTCAAAGGTATGACTCTATATCCTTGTTTGTTACGTCTCATAATTGTTAGACTGTTTCTGACCAAATGTTTTCTCCTGCTCTTGTTAACATTACCTTCTCAATAGCATTAGCATGTGTACGTCCGAGCGGTGTCACATTTCATGGTACAGCTTTCCGCATTTCCCTTTCATTTGCTGGTGTTTCTATCGCGTTCACCATTAGTGGAAGGGATAGCTGGTGGGGAAGGAGCGTTTAACGGCATGTCCGCTCGCGTTCGCCCCCCCGGAACCCCTGGGGGCCTGGTGACAAGCTACCGAAAGCCGTCTCGCTGCCGGAGGGAGATGTAAACAGCGGGGATGTTTTTGAGAATGCGGTTGAAAAGTTCACAGTAAATATTTGAAATGGCTGGAATTCAAGAGGAAAAGGAGCTCACTCGAAAGTATGTTTGCCGTAGAAGTGTAAACGTCCGTAAGGTCGCGGGCTGAGCTCTATATTTAACTGCCGGTCAGAGAGGTTTTCCAGGGGGAGCAGAGATGATCTAATGGGGGACGTATTGAGTGATGAGCTTCAGGAGGCATGTGTGGCAGAGAGGTGGTGTGGCAGGTATTTCTGCTTGTGAAACCCCAAAAAAAAATAAAAATAAAAAATGGCAGCCAATAGTTTAGGCTGAGGTTTCCATGGTTTGGCCAGGAAAGAATTGTAGGCTTTGCATGGGGGGGGTGGGGGGTTACCTGACTCCTTGCGTCATCCCCTACTGGGTCAGACTGCTAATGCAGGCCTGGCTGGAAAGTAGAGTTTTAGGTTCTGGGGGGTGTATCAGGGGAGGGCAGGGGGTTTGCGGAGATCTCTGGGAAAGGCTGATTGCTCTGTGCCGCTCGCCTCGTTTTTTAGTAGGTGTGTGTGTGTGTGTGTGTGTGTGTGTGTGTGTGTGTGTGTGTGTGTGTGTGTGTGTGTGTGTGTGTGTGTGT
>JAABNX020000040.1:12203888-12228271 GCA_015163995.2 Mormyrus lacerda
CTCTGATTTATGAGGCGCTGCCGGATAAGTTAACGGTCATCTCTGCCATTAGAAAGTCGCTTCTGCCTTCCACCTGGTTGGTTTTTACTTATTGCCAGTATCTCCTGCTTTGCCCTGTTCTTCTGTACCACTGTCTTAGAAACTTTGACCCTGGAAGCAGCCTGACTCTCAGTGTAGCCTTCTGCAAGCAGAACCGGGATTAAAACAGGATTTAAAAATGCAGATTCTTTAAATCTATAGCGGTCTCAATTTTATCCCCCAGAGCTGTGTGTGTGTGTATATATATATATATTTTTTTTTTTTTTTTTAAGTAATATATGGATCTGATTTAAAGATATTTGGCACAGTGAGAGAAAAGACCAGAGTGAGAACCACCCGGCCTGACTCACCCTAACCCCCCTGCGCACCAAGACACAAAAACCATCCAGTTCAGTCGCCACCAAGGACCCCACAGGTGCCTGTTTTGAAAGAATTTCTATGTTCCTCCGGGCCGCTGGTTTAAGGTTGCCATGACCTTGGGACGTCATTCATTGGCTGAACAGTGGCTACTTTGTTCATTACGTTCTCAGGGTTCACCACAACGTGAGAGCGTATTCCGTCTCATCACATTTGGCTCCACGCTTCTCCAACCAAACCCCTATAGCACGGCTGGCGAGCCTGACTCGCTCGTCTTCCTCTACAAAGAGAATACAGCTGTCAGCGTGCTACTCTGGAAATGCTAAGCACTGAGACAAAAATATAAAATCATCAACTGCTTTCAAGATAAATATTGTGAAAGTAACACATTTGCCACATTTCCTGTGTTTGAAAACCGGAAACACTGCAATAATACAGTATTACTGTTGTGGTATACAGAGTATAAATTTTTATTTGCGGCACTGAGCAAGTACATTAAGAACAGAAATGGGAGAAGGGTGGAGTTTGAAGTCCATAAATAAATCCTGTCTTCCATCTTGATATACATAAATCTACTTAGGCAGGTATATACGTGATTTCTGTTTTCATGATCAGGATAGCCAGCAGGACAGGAGATCTGGTTATCATGATACTCTCTACTTCTCAGTTTGTTTGCATAGTGAACTGTAGCGGTCAAAGGCCAAGGTGTAGGTGGACAATGCTTTCTTGAACTCTTTCAGGGGACAATAGATGTGACTGCAGCCTGGAATCAGCTGATCCTGGATATATAAAAAGCCAGATACCACTGATTAGATTTAGCAATAGGACCACCAGGATGTGAGTGATTGCTCCAGGAGGTAGTCAACAGCTGTACCTTGCCAAGGTAAGACACTTTGACAAAGGCCTCCTTGGTCATGCGATCCTGGTGGAGCTCTAAGGTGATATCTGCAGCAAACGGTGGCCATTTCATGTCAAAAATCCCCAGCGCCATCAGACAGGGAATCAGCGTTGTGTCGTGCACCGAGTAGAGGAACAGCTTCCTGGAAAGACAGCCACATGCACAGAGCTTCTTGGTAAAATTATTTTTTGAGACTAAAATTGCTAATGGTCTGAAGCACAGGACTGGTGATAATGTCCATAACAGGATGGATCACACTAATGTTATTGTGGCTTTTACTATATCCACATTTTTTTCAAGTCACAAGCACTCTCTTTCCTAGCAGTACTTGTGCAGTGCCTAGTGATAAAGAGTGTAACATCACCCCCTAGTGGAAACATGCATGTTATACTTTTTTTGGAAAGGAAACTTTGTCCAGAAAAAAGACATTTGCTCCGCGATCCTGAAGGATTTCTGCTTTCTCACCTTGAATTTTCAGATGCTGTGTCTTGAATTTTGTTATCAATGTTGTTAATCAGGATATGAAGAACTGGTCCAACGCAGAGCTGAAGGCCTTCTCTACCATTAACATGGATAAAAATTGTTGATTCGGTTGTATTTTTTCAAAAGTTACATCATCACTTCAGTACCTGGTGACAGAAACTAGCTCCTTCACCTGTCTGTATTTCTGGATGTAATCATAAGAGCTTCTGCATCTCATTAGCTTCCCAAACAGCGTGAGGACTTTGTCCTTCCTCTTCTCTCATTCAAGGAATGCCCACCACCACCACGAAGCAAATACATCACACTATGTCTCCCTTCTCGACACCCCTGCCTACTCACGCCTTGCTCGGCTGGTAGATGTAGCTCATCATTTCCACTGCTCTCCGTTCCACGGTCTCTCTCCAGTTGGCCAGCACAGGTGGACTGGGCAGGCCATGTGTCTGCAATAAGCACAGACAGATGTAACATAAGACCTAAAACATTCACTCATAGAGATGACAATGGAATGCTTTGGAGTAGAATGTCCATTAGAAAAATCCGAGGATGAACATCCCTTAAAATCAATGGTGGATGATTCAGGTCCACAAAGTAAAATCCCAGACTAAGATGTTTTCTCAGCCAAACAGCTGAGTACTCAAATGATTGGTTGAAACAAAATCTTAGTCTGGATTTTCATATTCTGGTCCTGAACTATCCACCTCTGCTTAAGATAAGACGAAACAACCAACTGCGATTTTGCAAACTGACATTTGAAAAAGGGGCTTTTGGTACCTCTCTGGCCACCATGTCATCCCGGATCTGGATGAAGTCCACTGGTTGGTAGGGCGCTATGCCTAGGGCACTCTGAATATTCTTCAGGTCAGCGGCAATATCTGGGAGGTGGGATGACTCTGCCCAGCGAGGACTGATGCGGTGACAGGATTACAGCCAATTCAGAGCAATATGCAACAGGCTGGATATGCAGACCTAATTCCAACCTTCACTCACCTGCCAAGGATACTGAGCAGTTTGCAACCATGGAAATTTGGGTAGAATATTTCACTTTCAGCTGTTGTGGTGAGGATAGGCACTGTTGCTATTGGGAAAAGAATTCAGAGCTGAGGACTGTAATGCCAGGACATCAACAACAACTCTGTTGCTTGGCTGTCAATATAAGTAACAGTGGAGAAAAGGAAGGTATGAGGAACCATTTGTAAAATTACCTTCCTGCTTCTGCTGAAACAGACCAGCCACCAGACATTTGGCAGATTCGATTGTCCGTATGATGTTGGTGGAACGGACACTGCAAGAACACATTAACTTGATTAACTTATTAAATATCCAGACGAGCTTGGTAAATGAATGTCCCTCGTTTATAAATATCATTTAGAACATTTCTTTGTAAACCCAAAGTTCCAGTTCCAAATGTTCCTACTTCTAAAAGCCAAAATGAATATGAACAATGAACTCACAAGACCTCAGTGGGGTGGAAGCTAGGTGAGAGAAAGGGAAGATCTTGAATATACATCTTCCTCAGTCTCGTGCCAAGATCATATAACTGCTGCATGCCTACAGCGGTCAGCTGACCTGGAAATGTACCACCCTGATTTAAAAGAGAAGGTCAATGATCATGAATTACAATGCCAGTAAGTCATAAACACTATACAGATTCAATATTTCACTACTGCCCCAGTCAGATGAAACATGCTTCTAGATCAGGGCTCACCAACCTTTGTGAAGTAGCTCTCAGTTTCACAAGTACTGAGCCATACAAAGGGCTACCAGTTTGAAATACCCTCCTAAATTTCATGTACAATAAACATGTTTTAAATGCTTCTTTTTAGATATTGTCATTTAGCAATAGCAACAAGTCAAAATTAAGATGCTACTCATAGGTGAGTTATGCTATTTTTGGAATGGGTCAGTGGGCAAACAAATTTACATGGTATACTTCCTCTGACCTTCTGCAAGTCATTCCCCTCAAAGGAACTTCTGCTCGATGCTGCTATTTTGCCCAAACTCACACTTAACATGCGGGCTCTGTAGCTGTCCTCTACAGGAGCTGGTGGACGTGGGCCTCCATTCAGGTCTGTCACCACGTAATCCATCTCGGTGTGTACCGGAGCTTCCAGAAGGCTTGGGATCCATTGTGCCTTTCACAGCGAGAGGAACATGCTGATGAAAATCATTCACAGAGATAATGTGGGAGCTACACTTGCTATCAGGACCAGCCCTGTGTGTTCTGGCGCCCTAACCCCCCCCCCCCCCCAGTCCACACAGGGCAAAAGAAAACAAATTTTAGCAATGAATTTATATTGAAAACATTTGTGTAGCAAAGGGGATCTAGCCACTAACTAGCTAGCTTTCGTCAGTTTTAGAAGAAAAGTAGTGAAACATTAAAACTAGTGTAAATAACTAGTCATGGAATGCAACCAGAGGTACGTCTGATTTTTTTCCACGTCTGTTTCTCCTCCTAAACAATTGGCACCCTGTGGGATCACCTGTGTTGCCGATAGGATGGGCTGGCCCTGCTTGCTATCCAGCGTGAAATATATTTCTGTACCGTCAGAAATAATTTCACTGTGCCCTATTCATTGAAGCAACATGTTCACATTAGCACTTGGACGCAGATCAACAAGCTGAGAAAATAAACTCTTTCCTTGAGTGTGGTCCAGTGGCCTCAAGCCTCCAGCTTGATAAGCTTCACTTTGGGGTGTGTTCTTGAAGGTTTCCACCTACAGCCCACACACATCGCCTAGGTGGATTAGTACTTCGAAATTATCATTATTTGTGCGGATTATATGTGTAATAAGTGTGTGCCCTGCAGTGGACTGGCTTCTCTTCTAGGTTTGTGTCAGGCAGAGTATTTCTGATGATGACACTCCTGTTTCACCGAAGTCCCACATTTTATAAGAGGTTATAGAAAATGCATGTATGGACAGATAACATTTTCTTTCCTTTCGGCCATCTAGATAGCCTTTGTTTTTAACCTTCATTGATGTTACATACTATAAAGTTTACAAACTAGGCAAAACAGTATTCATCTGGGATTAAATCGACTGTAATCATCCATGATTATTTAATGGTTATTATTTAATATTTCAAATTATTGTTAGATAATAACAATAACAAAAATACTATATATTTCTTTCTTTATTATTAAGTTAGTAATCTTACCTCCAGAACGTCAGGTATGGATTTTAGCGGGGTCCGAGCACCGTGTCGGAACAGCACTTGAACCAGTCTGAGCTCGTACCGAGATCTGTTTTCCTGTAAAGTACCTCTTCGCCCCGGCTCGCTACATTTATGTGATAAAAGCGCCGAGCTGATTCCCGCCGAGCCCAAAACGCCGGCCTTAATCCAAGCAGCCCGCATGTGTCTGATGGGGATACTAGATAAGATGCAGATCAATACCGTGCTATACAAGCCACTTCTTGCAATTCGCTGCTTACTTCACCAGAACTTACTGTTCCTGTTTAGCACGATACTTTGTGAAGTGTGTATTATTCCCTGTACGTTGTGCAATCACAAATGTCATAATAACATACCGATTTTTCAACGTCATAATTTCTCATAAATTGATATTGTAAAGTAATCCATAGGTTTATATGATAAATGACCACTATAAAGTATGATAAAAATGCAGTTAACCTTAATCAGAATTCCATATTCACAGAGTGCCGGTATACTCCAACTAAAGAATTTTTCATTCGGAAGTTTGAGACTTACGTCTTATCGAAACCGTACACTATAAAGAATTTAAGGTCTTCCGGTACTTGTAGTCTTTCACAGGTTATCTGCTAACGCCCTTATAGTGAAACCAAACGTAATGAGTCTGTTGCGTTAAACTACTTTTCCCAGCAACATCGGGAAGCAGCGGCATTGTTATGCGTCACTTCCTATGTTCATACCGGTAAATGGACGAATGCTTTCCGGATGATTCAAGATACAGCAAATTATTCGTTTTCTTATTTTTTTATAGAATAAATGTCATCAAGTTTTATATTTACTTTCCTCCATTGTTAATATTCAACTAAACGAAAATTTTGCTTTCGATAATAAAGCTTAACCTTGATTTGTCTCAACAGCCAAAAATAGGCACTTTCTCTCCGAGGACTGATTGACATACTCATACTGTATGACGAGCTCTAATTCCAGGCAATTATATCCTAAAACATTGAACTCTTTCTGCAGTAGAAGTGTAACAGTTCACTTAAACTGTATGCCTTTGGAATGTGTCTCAATACATTGAACCCAAAACCCTGGAGGTGCAGCCATCTATAAATATTCTTTACTTGAAGGTACAGTTTTTACATATGCTGCTACAGAAGATAAGAGACGTTATCAGTCACCACAAGGACTTCATTAATTGACTTACGTCTAAGCTTTAACATGATTTTGACTAAGTATTGATTTAGAAGTGTTTCATGCCTGATTAACCTAACAAGTTAAACAGAGTTTAGTCGCAGGTGGAATTCTAGCTGTCCTGTAGTCAAATAGTAACCGTACCTCTTGACCCTGCTTGTGTGTGGAAATCAGACCGTTTGCAGGTGTGTTAAATAAGCTGCCGGCTGTGTTTGTATAACTTCCATTGTAACTGTTATATATACATAAACTAATATTCCATTGGTAGTCCTACTTCTAGTACAATTCACGAAGTTTTACTATACATGTATCCCCCGCTTTACGAACGTTTGCTGTACGTCACTTCGCTTTTAGAAAGGTGACGGAAAGGTTGGGTAAAAACCCAAAGTATGGTACTGCCAAGAAGTGGCGCTTTGTATGTTCTGAACATTTCCTTACAGGCAGAGATGGGCAATATTTAAAATACATATTTATTTAATTTTGAGTATTTCGTCTTTTCTATTTTGCTGGATGGAAAAAATCTGAAGTAATTTGTAACAAAATATGTTGAGAGATTATATTTTATGTATTTAAAATACTTAATTAAATGAACTTTTAAGATCCTTCATCAACAGTCTTGCGGACTTTTAAATATAACCTATCACCATCTTCGACAGTAATCCTAGGAAAGAAGGTGCTTTGATGATCGGTGCAAATTGCCGTAATGTGAAGTATGTAGTATAATAGCCCTATATTGCTCACTGTATGTTGGTATAGGACAGAAAATTAGAACGATTAGAAAACTGCACTGTAGAACTTGTGAATTAACTTGCCAGTCTGCTATAGCTAGTGGCATTCTAGTTAATTTCCACAGGCATGCTCTGGCAGTGGCATCTTGTGGTTTGTCATATATGGTAGCCTTCATTAGTGATAAATCAGGCTAGCTACTTTTGTTTTCATTTATAATCATATTAAAGAAATTCAGATATGCCATTTTTTTGTTTTCCGATCTTACTGGGTCAGTTTTGGTTTTTCCACTTTTCCACCATCCTGGCTTGTACCCTGTGGTTGGTCAGTGCCCCATCCTGGGCTGTTCCCTGCCTTGTGCTCTGTGGTTGGTTGGTGCCCCATCCTGAGCTGTTCCCTGCCTTGTGCCCTGTGGTTGGTTGGTGCCCATCCTGGGTTGTTCCCTGCCTTGTGCCCTGTGATGGGTTAGTTCCCCATCCTGGGTTGCTCCCTGCAATGTGCTCATAGCCTTCGGGAATCCACCACGATCCTGGATACCACAAGCGGTTTCAGAAAATGGATGGGAACTCAAAATGTTTTCTTTACAAATGAATGGCATCCATTCCAGTTTACAAAATTTTTATATGAACACTCTACTTTTGGACAGCAGGGAAAAACTGCCTGTGCCTGCTATACTTAATGATTATACAAAAGTTAGAGGTCAATTAGAAATTTCCTTACTTTTGGAAAAAAAAAATTTTGTCCATTAAAATAACATCAGATTGATCAGAAATACTGTGAAGACACTGTTACTGTTGTAAATGACTGTCATAGTTGGAAGCTATGTCCTGTGTTCCAGCAGAATGTTGTGCTTGCTAATGGAAGTTTATTATTTTAAAAGGTTAACTGGTCACTACTGGGCAGTGGTGTCTTAATGGTTAGGGAAGTGCACTTGTAATTGAAAAATTGCTGGTTTGAATCCCCGACCAGCAAGCTACTTCATCCAAGCACTGCTCCCCAGGTGCTGAATTAGCTGCCATCTGCTATGTCACGATGTCACATATGGGTTAAATGCAGAGGACACTGTTGTTGAGCACTGTGTGCTGTGGTGTGTCAACAATGACCACTGATCTCTAAATCTAATCACTAGAAAGCCCTTTTGCAATTATGTTAGCACAGATGAAAATTGTTGGGCTGGTTAAAGAAGCAATAAAACTGGCCTTCTTTTGGACTAACTGAGTATCTGGAGCATCAGCAATTGTGGGTTTGATTACAAGCTCAGAATGACCAGAAACAAAGATCCTTCTCCTGAAACTCATCAGTCTATTCTTGTTCTGAGAAATGAAGGCTATTCCATGTGAGAGGGGGAGGCCCTAGGGGGTGCACAACTGAGCGACAGGATAAATATATTAGAGTGTGTAGTTTGAAAAACAGACGCCTCATACGTCTTCAACAGGCAGCTTGATTAAAGAGAACCCGCAAAAGAGCAGCCTCAATGTCAACAGGGTGAGGCGACTCTGGGACGCTGGCCAATAAAAAGACAGAGATGGGTAAATGAACATTCTCAAACTGGACAGAAGAAGATTGGAAAAAACGTGCTATGTATAGACAAGTCTAAGTTAGAAGTGGATCACAAAGAATGTTTGTGCAGAGCAAATGAAAAGGCGCTG
This sequence comes from Mormyrus lacerda, assembly GCA_015163995.2. NCBI lineage: Eukaryota > Metazoa > Chordata > Actinopteri > Osteoglossiformes > Mormyridae > Mormyrus > Mormyrus lacerda. The sequence continues at coordinate 12,212,385 of JAABNX020000040.1, forward strand.
GAGGAGTGTTTGGTGACACCCGTCAAGCATGGGGGAGGTAATTTGATGGTCTGGGGCTGCTTTGGTTATGGTAAAGTGAGAGATTTGTACAGGGTGAAGGGGATATTGAAGAAGGAAGACTTTATTATTTAGCTATATTTCATATTAAAACTCATTTCATGTATGCTTTCGTAGAAAACAATGACATTTCTAAGTTCTGTATATCTCAGCATTACACCTGCCAATACTGTCACATATCCACCAGTCCTGTCCTGTTGCTACTGTTACTACCAGGACTACAGCAAGCATAGCAGTTTCTATAGACCTGTTCATTTTTTTCCAAGTCAAAACAAAACAAAATTTCCTTCAGATACATATATACTGCCCAGGCAAAAAAATTTCCCATTTGATTTTTTCCGTCGGACCGCCTTTAGCTTTGATTATGGTTCACATTTGTCATGACATTGTTTCCCCAAGCTTATGTAAGATCCCAACTTTATTTTCATGCAGATTTGCATTAATTTCTCACCAAAAACCTGTATTGACAAGTGAGTTGAACCACTCCATAAAGCCTCTTTTATCACATCCCAAAGACTTTCAATGAGGTCATACGTGAAAATGAATCCTCATGTACCTTTTCGGCCAGGCAGTGTATAAACGCTTTCGTATCTACCTGCCATTTGGTGTATCTAAATTACAACAAACAAAGAAGAAAAAATTAAGGTGACAAGAGCCATGAAGGAATCAATGGTGCACGTACAGGTTTATTAAATTTCATGTCACAGTTCTGCCAGAAACGCAAAAGGATTTTGCTGTGGACAGATTTGAATTAAGGGTGCAAAAAAAAATGTGTTGAAGTGTAATCATGCTCTGAGAAATTAGGTTGTGAATAGCAGTACAGTCCTGCCCTGCTTTAATAATAAGCAGCTTCAGAGAGCTTCCGGCATAATCATGCAAAGAAGAAATGTACACCCCAATTTTTGATATCAATATTTAAAAACAACACTTAAATAAAACATTAAGTGCTAAAATGCAAAACAAATTAATAATATATAGACAATATTACTAAAAGTAGAAATACAAATTAATGCTCATCATTTAAACTTAAGGAAAGTCGGTCATTTCAAGAAAATGTCTCCATCTAGTGGTATCGAGAAATACCTCTTTGATTTTTCAGTTTCTCTCGAATGATTTGGCACATTTCTCAAATGATAATTAACATTTGCCAGACAACAAGAATTTAATCTCTCGTTGTTTAGCACTAGTTTCCATATGTTTCAGCACGTGTTTGCAGACGATCTTATACAATTGTCATAATTCGGCATACCTTTCACTTTAAGTCTTATTATTCAAATGTATTATGTAGTTTCCCTGGGTATTAATTTTACACCAAAAACTATATATTTACGTGATATGCGTGTTAGCCACCATCACAGTTCAAACTTTCAAAATTATTCAAGAATATATTGCATAAATTGCAGTTTATCTGATTTCTGATTCTCAGAGTACACGATTTTGTTGATGCACCCCTTCCCCCTGATGGCTGTATTCTACCGACAGCACTTCTGCCCACTCTGATCAGCAAGTTTTACCGCTGGCACCCCATGTTTTGATTACGATGATCATGTTTGTCTTTCGGCAAAAAATAGCTCAAATGGCCCACTTAGGGGCTTCTAGCCATTTCAGCCCCGAGCCCTCAGAGAAATTAGCCCGCCCCTGGTATACAATATTCACATTTGTAGGAACATTAACTTAATGCTGCCTTTTTAGTTAATACTTGCAAACATACAGTGCAAACAAATGTTTAAACGATTATGTTGGTTTAAAACTAGGACTTTTACCTCTGTCAAAGTGTCAGATTAATCGTTTCAAAACCTCTCCTAAAGTCATTGAATTTGCGGCAAGCATACGCCCATGCATAGTTTGATTCTTTTTTTTAATAGTTTGATTCGATCAGTCGGTACGTTTGCATGCACTAAGAATACTGAATTATTGTACTAGTCCGACTAAAACCGGACTTTTAAAGTTCATGTTAACATGTTAGTATATGTATACTAGGACAAAGACAGTAGTCCAATTAAATGACGTAATCAAGCTATAACTGTAGCTCGATTTAGCTGTGCATGTAATCTTACTGACTAGCATACCATGTTTGGCTAATCGATACCTCATCAAATTATTGATAATAATTAAACTAATCAGTTGAGCTATTGGTGAAATCAAAACAAATACATAAAATTGACGTGCAACTGATGATAGATTTGGGAACCAAAGCAGTGATCTCCTAGCCATCCAGAAAGATATCAGCAATGTATTGGTGAATACATTCTTGTTAGTTGTTATTGTCTTACTGTTAATTTGTATATGTTCTAATGGTAAATTGTGCTTCTTTCTGAGCAAATATATGCACGTACTACCCAGATAAATGGCTTTACACATTTTCTCTGACTGCCTAAGACTTTTACACAGTACTGAATATTAAAATATTCTATATTGTTTAAAATTTGAATGAAACTAAACTTGCAGTAGTTTTTAGTGGTTCTGTTTTTTAAAAATAAACTTTACCTTGTTCTAAACCATTTGCCCTTGACATGCTGTGCTTAATTATACATTATCTTGCATGATTTATTCAACAAAATAAGCTTTGTATTAAAATAACCTGACAAAATCAAATTACAGTTTAAAAAAGGAGAAATTCACAGTAATTTGGAAAAATTATATACATGAAATGAAAACCAGTACAGTAGGTACACATAAAGTGACATTTTCATAAACAAAGACATTAATATGCAAAAAATGGGTTTATATGCTATATTTCACATCACTCACAAGTGATGGCAACAAACTTTATGATATGGAGAACAGCCCTTTCTGCACTCTCATCCAGTCTTTTGGTCACCTACCTCTGTGATTATAATAATGGTCAATCATAATATTTTATTAGATAGCACATATGCCTTTTATGATGAGGCATATAACTATATTGGGAAATTATTTTTTAGGTTCAAAATGTGCAAAAAGATGCTGACTGCAGTTTTAACTTTTATTTTATAGATGCTGATTCTGCGTTTGTAGATAGAGCTTGTCATCCTACAGTTCATGTGATTACAATGTGATATGCATGCATCTGATGTTTCAAGATTTCAGGGTGTTGCACAATAATCAGAGTGCCTCATACAAACTAGCAGTTTTTAAACCGCTCAACACGATCAAACAAACTTTTCCAACATTCGTGTTCCTCTTGTCCGCATGGTCAGAGGTACGCTCACAGTCGTCGGTGTCTGGGTGTATCTACGGGTCAGTGCCGCTCGAGGGTCTAAACAGCCAGGTCATCATTCCGCGCCCGGCTGCTGCTGCCGCTGGTCTTGCTGGAGCGGCGTTTGTCCTTCAGGAAGCTGTGGGAGTGCAGCTCGGGGGGGCCGTAGCCGTTGGACACCTCGCCGCCCTGTGAATAGTTCATCCGCAAGAAGTCCTCTACCTCCAGGTTGTCGTGGCTTTGGTGGCGCTCCGTGGCCAGGTTGGCTGAGTTCTGCTGGTGGGCCATCCTATCATTGAATATCTGGCAGCTGGTAGCATGTGGCCTAGCCGCCACCAGGCACTGGTTAAAGTCCGGCGGAGGAGTGCAAGGGATGGACGGGTGGGCCGGACCTTCAGGCTCGGGGGCTACGGTCACTATGGCGCTGGCCTGGCGGTTGAGGGTCCTGGAGGTGGCGCAGGCCTTCAGGCAGTGCTTGGACTGCTTCCAGGCCAGGTGGTACAGCTCCACCACGCTGAGGAAGAGTGAGACGCTCGCCACCACCAGCATGAAGCCAATGAATATGTTCTTCTCTGTCGGCCGTGACATGTAGCAGTTGACTGGGTTGGGGCAGGGCCATGTGTCACATTTATAGAGGGCATTGAGAAAAATGCCATAGATCATGTATTGTCCCACTATAAAGGTCACCTCCATGACTGTACGGATCAGAATGCTCAACACGTAGGTCTTGAGCAGCGCCCCCTTCAGGTGAATTTTTGCCATTCCCTCCCCCTTTCCGGACTCCTTTTCCTCGGGATACACCTTGTCCCCGCCCCCGCCGCGGTCCCCCTCCTCCTGCTGCCGCTGCTTTTCCTCCATGCGCACCGTGTGCATAGCGTGTCCCATGTAGATGAGGGAGGGGGTTGAAACAAAAACAATCTGCAGCACCCAGAAGCGGATGTGGGCGATGGGGAAGGCTGCGTCGTAGCACACGTTGACACAACCCGGCTGCTCCGAGTCGCACATGAAGTCGGACTGCTCATCGCCCCAGGAGGACTCGGCCGCTGTGCCCAGCACCAGGATGCGGAAGATGAAGAGAACGGTCAACCACACTTTACCTACAGACGTCGAGTGCTCCTGTACTTCTTCGAGGAAGTTTCCCAGGAGACTCCAATCACCCATCACAGCTTACAGCTCCTTCTGATGGTGCCTGAGTGAGAGGGGAGACGGAGGAGAAATTAAGTCAAAAAAATCACGGAGGAGACCACAGCCATCCAATGCTCTTTGATTCATCGGATAGACTCCTTTGAAATGGAGATGTTTGTTGGAGGTGTTTTAGCAACAAATACCAGTCACACATTTTCAGAGACAATATTTGTACAATAAATCTGTTCACACTAATCATCCACTGTACCTACAAACGGAATCTGAGTATGCTTTATATATGCTGCATATGTTGTATATACCATATGTTCACTGACCTTATCTATATACAGTAATCAGCATCTTTTCACTCTGCACCATTGCACTATGGTCCGTAGGCTCAAGTCCTGACTTGTACATGCTGTACTTCGTTGATGTGTATCCATAACTGTACATATGCTATAAATGGTTTCTGCTGCATGTCTGTTCTGTGCACGTACATTGAGAGCAAGGAAAGAATTGGATTTCTTGTATGTGAAAACATACTAGTAAAGCTGATTCTAATTCTGAAGAATGGATACTACTGTATTTCTGCTTTGGGGTTGTTGTAAGAATGTTCCATTTATTTATTTATTAATTTAAAAAAAAAAAAATACACACATTTTCCCATCTTTACAAAGCTGACCAAAAGGGTGTGAATAGCTAAAAAAAGCAGTCTGATCCCTTTCAGAAATGAATGTTTATTTGCTGGCCTGTTTATTTGTTTGTCAGTTCATACTAAACTCCCTGATAGCAGCAATGCGGCTTTTTCTTTTCGCTGTCTCTAAAGACAGCTGTCTGTGGAGGTTCCTGCTCTCCACAGTCACTCTGGATGGTGCTTCTTCTGCAGACGGGGCAGCAGGCATGTGAAGCACTAGTATAAATAGAGCCTCTTTCCCAGAGGGGCCACTGCAGACTGGATACTCCAGCGCTCTGGTCACCCCAGCCTGAGAAGGAGAACTTTTCCCACAGCAAATGCTGCTGAAGCTCTGGGAAAAGCAAGCATCTGGTACTGGGGCAGTTTAAAAATATACTAAGAGACAAATAGGTCTTCGTTATAATCATTGGGTTTTTTGGGGGCAGACCTACAGTCTGTGTCTGATACGGATTCCTAAACCCCATTTAGATCAGTGAGCAGCTGTGCTGATTGAGATCATGGTTTGTACAACTTATGGTCTTTCCCATTTAACACCTGCCGTCTGAATGGATTTGACTGTGATTAACTACTTTTACCGCTTTCAGTCTTTCATGTAGACATTAAATATTCAATTCAATATGTAAAGGTGTTCGGATTCATAGTATTATGATGAAAAGGGAAATTGTCACTTAAGATAGAGCCATTATGCTTTTTCCTACAGGATTTAGGACCACAAATCAGCAGAGTCCCTTTTATATAAACCATAGGCCTGTTCTTCTGTACTCACGCCATACCGGACATGCGGTGACACAGTCCACGGACACCACAACCACTGCTTTCACGGTCAATTTGGAAAGAGGCCGATTAGTGTTCCTGGAAAGGCAGGCACTGTCTGGACCTTTTGGGAATCTGACAGCACTGTCGCAGAGTCGCTGACTTGTGATCACCAAGCCCATGAGTCTGACTTTGTATATAGGTCTTTAAGTATATAAATTGAATCTATTATTTAATGTCCAAAGGTAATTTTTTTTACTGGAATGCAGCCATTTTTGGCACCTTATCTCAAGGTCTGGCTACGCTTCTACAGAACACGAAAAATGTGCACATACTGTTTACCGTGTGATACAATTTTAAATTATCTCATATTTTAGAGTTTGTCAGAAATATCAGTATTACTCATATTCTATGCCAGTCAAAATATTCAATATTTACATTTGAAAATAAAAAAGGTTTCCTAAGTGAAAAGACTAACAGGATTCAGTGTACATGGCAGTATTGGATTTGGTATAATTAGTTATACATGTGCATAATAATTTAAATAAACAAATAAATAAACAAGGAGAAGTAAAGTTGTGAATCGTATACACAATGCAGTGCTTGAATGACTGAGTAAAGTGTGTTAAGTCTGTAATACAATGAAAGGATTTCTTACCACCCCAGGTAGTGAAGCACCCTCAGAATAAGTCAGATAACCATAAGTTTCCAGGCGGCCGCATTTTCCCTCCAAAACTGGGCAGGATTCTGACTGTTTGGCTGCTACAGTTTCATCGGCATGTCACACGACAAACAGGGATGAAGACTCTTACGCTCTTGGCATGGGGACTGTGTGCATGCAGTGAGGGTGTTTTTTTGGGTGGGGGTGGAGCAGAAGGCTAGCAAGATGCCCGGCATGAAGCAGTGGAAATGTCTGCAATAGCCAGCTGTTCAAAGCTGTATTGTTCGTACTGTATATCCTCTGCATACCTAACAAGAAATTCAGGCTGTGATCTCTTGATAGATTAGGCTCTGACCACTTGTCACTTCGTAACATAATCACTCAATTTCCAAGAGGACACGATTCCTTTGGCATGAGTTTGTTTAAGGTTAGTTAATCAGCATGTGTGAATTCATTACTCTTGGAAGTACACATTAAAATTCATAACTAAAATGGGAGTATTTATTATCCTTGTAGCAAAACAGAATTAAGTAGAGAAAATCTAGAATAGTGCCTTTGTCTACTTTATTTGGAGACTGGAAACCCTCTTCATTAGTGATCATTTATATGTGATAAATTTTAACATGAGCTAATGTAATCAAGCAGAGTGAGATTTCAGTTGGTTGGCTACCAATATTCATGTCGTAGAAGTTCTCAGCTTCCACTTGTGGGAACTGAATCCCAGATTCCCCTGCGACATGGGAGGAAAGGATGTAAACAAATGTCCATCTGTTTTAAGGTTGCTGTTTTTAGTGGTGTCTGAAGTTTTTTTTCTTCATCAAGGAAGTAAAATCTCCCACAATATCATTTTCTGTTGCCTCTTTAACAAAGAAGAGGAAGGAGGGTGTGGCTTCGCTGTCCGGCTGAAAGTTCAACATTAATGAAAATAATAAAACAAAGTACCATTTAAACTTTGACTAAAAAGTTTATTGATCTTAGTAAATTTAAGTAAAATTGTCAATTTTATTAATCTATATTGGGGTGATTAGAGGGAAAGTGGTCTAAAACTAGGTTTTTAATTACAATAAGCCTGTTGTTGTTAGTTTAATGGGTTTGTTGTTGCACTGAAAATAAAATGAAAAATGGTTTTAAAGTTACTGCATTCTCTTACAGTGAATACATTTGAAAGTGAGCATTCAAAGCACAAATGTACAGAAAGGTTTATACAGTATAGACTTATGTACTTTATATACTGGATACTGAAACTAACTTTAACAAAGTTACTTAAAAGTAATAATAAATGGCCCTCTGCAATATAAATCACAGATCTGTTAAAATTCTGTTAAAATGACTAATAGGTATAGACTGATAACCCTGAAATTACATCTATTCAGTTACTGTACATTTTTCTTCCATCTTTCCCCATCAATCAGGTGATTAGCTCTAACGCTTTTGTCTTAATGTCCAATGTCATATTCTGTGTCTATGTCTCTAGTATTTTTGTTCTATTTCTTACTCCTCATTTGCACTGTGATCAACGACAATGATGCCTCACCTCAATGTAAGACTCTGTGCATCATATATTTGAAGCTGTCAATAAAAGATGTTTTGAATTTGATTCTGAGAAGCAAACAGAAGATCAAAACCAATGTGAAAGGAAAGAGAATGGAGACAGAAGTGAGAGCGATGTGGTTAGCAGGCCTTTCCGAGACCTGAGAGCGATGTGGTTAGCAGGCCTTTCCGAGACCTGAGAGCGATGTGGTTAGCAGGCCTTTCCAAGACCTGAGAGTGATGTGGTTAGCAGGCCTTTCCGATACCTGAGAGTGATGTGGTTAGCAGGCCTTTCCGAGACCTGAGAGTAATGTGGTTAGCAGGCCTTTCCAAGACCGACCTGCTGCATGTCACCTGAGAGTGATGTGGCCTTCACTTTCTCAGAGGAAATAGTCGTGACTAAATGCTCTCAGGATAGAGGCGAAACAATGACCTGAGTGGTATGCGGTGCCATGCCAGCCATCAATGGAAAGTGCCAGAAAATATTTCTCTGGATACGCAGTGTAATGAATCACAGGAGCAGAAAACAGCCCCCAGACGGCGTCTTCCAGGTTTGTCTGAGACAAACACAACTATTTGGGAATGAAGTAAGTAAAAAGTAGAGGTGTGGTGAAATTATTCACTATTAATATTTAAGGACAATGAATGGAATCGGAAAAATGTTTCTTTTGTTGCAACGCAGACACACTTAGCCCGCCCTCCCCCCCCTTTTCCTTTTACCGCTCAGTTGCTCGTTCTGCGTCAGGCAGGACAGGGAAACAGCAGGGGGCAGGATTGTCTTGCTCCTCTCGCTGTGCTGTGTATGAGCTGTAGACACTGTTTCACACCTGTTAAAATTATTGGATTAACTGATTTAATATATTTAACTGAATACAAATATTATTTTAGATTTTTTCGATTTAGCAAATTCGCTAATCGACTTTATGGCTTAGCGCCCCTCCTTCCCCTCCCTGACAGCGGGATGTTTCCCCCCGATACATCCTTAGCCATCAGGGTTGCCAGCATGAGATGTCAGGCATTTCGCCAGTATGGCGGCGCCCCCCTGCTCCGCCAGCTGCTGAGAGTGCCGCCAAGCCGGGTGCTGCTCTGGCCGCACCATAAGTGGCTCTCCTCACCGTCGCACATTCGCCAAGCCTCCCTTCATCCATAAATATTTAGAAAGCTCACTCATTCGTTCCGAGTGCCAGGATAGCGTGGTTCCCGTTCAAGTATTTACAGGAAGGGTACGTGAGCAGCGATCTCACTTCAGGCTCGGGGCCCTGGGGTGCGGCAGAGCGAACTCGGGCTTGCGTTTCCATGGTGACCTGGGTCGTGTGTCCCTAGAGTGATGTGAACCACCTCATACGTCATCTCAAATCACTACCTGGTGTTAAAGGTCAACTTTGGTGTCTTAAAATCCCAAATATTCTGAGACGGACACTGAGAAGCACCTTAGAATAGCAGATATGACAGAGGTAAACTGAAGAGAGAGCAAAATGATTTGTTAGTATTTTTTATGGATATAACTTGATGGGAAAGACTGTTATTCTCCCAATGGCAGGTCAACAGAAACCAAATAATGGACAATATAGCTTCCTGTTCCGACATATGCAAAAAAAACATAGATCGTACATTTATTTAGTTCTCCATAAATGCAGCTCTTTATTTAACAGGTAACTGCTCAAGAACGTGTTATTTTTTCTGGAAATGTTATATTTAAAACAGATGTCTTTGATGCCACAGAAGCCTGACCCTCACTAATGCAAACTCAGGCCAGTGACATTTGGACATTGAGTTGCTGTGGTAACTTTGTTCCATGGCTGTCTTGATGAAGATGTTGAAGAGATGTGGAAGTAACCCTAACACATTGGTTTCCCCAGAGTTTATGTCAGATGCTGAACACCAGAAAATAGACAAAGTGCACCTATGGACTCCTATGGTAAAATTCACTCCTCTAGATTTAAACATTCAACAATCATTGACATTGTCAAAACATGAGCAAACATCTACAAACATGCACTCCTTCATGACTTGAGCTATGTCCTCACTCAAGACACAGCCCAGCACACCCTTTTCACATCCATCTCTTCATTTTTCATGACCCCGTGATGTTCCGGACATGCAGCTACCTGCACGTACCACGTACAAACATGCATCCCAAATCAGAGTCCCGGGCAATCTCCTTGACCGACATCTCAGAGTCGACCACAGAAAACTTAGAAGATTCGGAATTTCTAACGAGCAAACTGAGATGCAGAGAGAGAAACCCCGGTGTGACCGTCAAGTGAGCCGTCAAGTAGCTCGATAGAGAAACAACGCGCGAAAGAATCAGAGGCTTCGCTATATTTCCTGTGACAACTCTTCCTCAAGGGAGCGCTCGTAATTACCTGCTGGGCTGCGGCTCGCTTGGTGGTGATGCTGTGAGCTGCCTCGTGTCAGAGATTTCCCTTTCAAGGGAGAGTCCAAGGAGAACTCCCCAGTGGAGGACAGCGCGGTGCTGGTGGAGCTTGCCGGGGGGCTGACGAACAGAAGCAGCTGCCTGCGGCCGACTGTTATTTACAGCAGCACTCAGCTTTCCGGGGATATAGATGCAATCTTACGCCGGGGGCATTGTAAGAAATGTCGGGCATTGCTGGAGCACTTCCTCTCCCCCCCACCCCCCATGCCACCCCTCCTGTCATTCTCTCAGTTCTCCTCCTCCGCTCCTTGTTGTCGTCTCCTGGCGTCGCCTCCTGTTTCCACCCACCCTTCGAGCTCATTTCAGTCCTAGGTCCTGCGCTCCCAACAGATGAATACCTGCGAGGCACCAGAGGAAGCGAGATTGTACTGGAAAACAATGCAGAGACTCGGGCCCTCAGCTGGCCCATTAAGCCTACAGCTGGTATTTCATTTCTTGCTATTTTTTTCTTATTATTAAGTTTTATTTAGTAGCGTGACCTCCAGATGGGGAATAAACAGTGGTTGTGTGTGTGTATGTGTGTGTGCATGTATATGTGTATATATCTGTGGTCCAGGTATACCTTACCTTGTGTGTATGTATATGTGTATATCTGTGGTGCAGGTATACTTTTTAGGTCATCATGGTTAGCATTAGCATTTTTTACCATAGACACACATACAGATTAGATATCTAAACCTTCCTGGGGACTCTCCATTTATTTCTATGGGCAAAACCCTAATCCTATCAATGACAGCCTTAACCCCTACCCAGCCCTAACCTTAACCATAAGTAACCAAGCAAAATACCAAGCTTTTGGCATTTATAGTTTTCTGATTGCATTCATAGATTTTTAAAACTGAATTTTCCCTTTTGAGGACTGAAAGGTGGTCCCCACAAGGTCAAAACAATAGATTGTGGGAACATTTCATAATATATTCATGACCACACACAGAGTCACAGACACTCACACCTTATTTGAAATACCCCCTTCTCCTTGCATTATTACATTATTACTGGATTGTTTCTGTTTGGGACACATGGCTAAGGGGTGAGGGGGGGTGAAGCTTTTCAATATAAACACAGGGATTTTTGTTGATGTGTTACCATCACTATTTGCTAAAATAAAATTATTTGCATTGTATGTGGCTCACTAAGCCAAAGAAACACACCTTCTCATGGGTGAGAACACAGCAGCTTTCTGACCTGAGGTCTCAGAAGATAAACCCAGGAATGAGTTTATCTTCTACTTGTTCTGTGCGAATGGCAAACAATTCTAAAAGTTGAAGGACTAATGCGGTTTAATGAGACAGATCAAGAATCATGAGGCGTCTATATTTTATTTTTTAATGTCACTGTTGTTCTCCATCTCTGCTCAGGGCCTTGAATTATGGAAGCAGCTGCGACCAGATTGCAGTAAAAATGTCCACTTCAGATTCATTCATTTTCATATTCTGCAGAACAGGCAATCATCGTGAGCTCTTGTGATATTGCATCCAGGATTGCAGAGGAGTGCAAGACTGGACATGTATTTTGCAAAACGTCTCCTCTGCTATCTATCAATACCAAACTCAATAAATAAAAATTAATTAATACTGTATCACTGAAGAACAAGGATGGGCTTAACCTTCTAACAGACACATATGAAACATGCCTGCAATGCATATGTGCGGAATGCAGAAGATCACATCTGGCTGCACACTGGGACTCGCTTACTGGGCTTCGGCTCTCTCTGTGTACACTTGTATATGCCCTGCTTGTTAGTGCAGGTTTCTGTCCGTAGTATCTGGGTGATAGACTGGTATATGAAACAAACTGCCCCATTGATGCATACATGACCCTCAGCGGGTGAAAACAGTACAGGTCTCCTGCAGCTGGGAATATACCTTTATGTCTTGATTCTCTATGCTATTTCTTTATAACAGTGTTGGTAACACTTTATGAGGCACGAATAATATAGTACAGAGTAGTATACAGTATACAAGTAATATAGTATACAAATAATATAGTATAGACCAGATAATATAGCACCACAAACTAATGAATTGTGGCCCATGTTTTTCTCCAGTGGTTATTATACTTGTTCCTATATCTGTTAATTCTGTAAAACATGGTGAACTACTGAAGAACAAGTAATGAATAACATAAGTGGAATACTGATCTCACTGGTTTCATGTTTGTTCATCATTAATGAATCGTGAAGCATCTTTTATCATAATTTGTTCATCATTTGTATTTCAGTAATAACTGAGTCATTAGTACTTGTGCCCCGTCAAGTAAAGTGCAATCAAAGTGTTTTTCTACATAAGTGCATTATGTTTTATAGAGCCTGTTCACAATGCTAGTACTTTTTAATTCAAAGAGGACTGAGTTCACTCCCTTCACTAAAGAGCCTGAAAGACAATTGCTGGAATTTCTTACAAAGATGGCTGATAGAATCCCTGGAGGTGCTGGGGACACTAAGCAGAAGTAACTGGAAGCCCGCCTGGAACTGGCTGAGCGGGACGGGCAGAGGGTGGGTGGCTGTCACAGGCCAGGCTTCCTGTTCCTATGCACTCCTCCCTCCTTCCATCCCGCAAGGGAGGGTCTGCCAGGATGGGGCCGCTTAGCAGCATGCGGGGTTACAAGCTGGCAGATAGCCTTGGCGCTCAGGTCGTGGTACGAAAGGAAAAGGTGGTCACATGACCCGGGGTTTTGTCGGGTGCTGGGCACTGGTGTTAATGATGAATCGGTCACAGTCGCGCCTCGGAGCGAGAAGGTTTATCAGCTTTGGTCTGATAAATAAACCTGGTATTATTCTGATTCCAGGCACCACCTGGGTGCTGCTTTGTCTTCCTGGCAGGCGAAACACTTTTAGTCCCGGATTTCTGGTCATAAAACTCGCTGTATAAACATGCCCGCCTTCTAACGGCGTGGTCACTATTCGGTAAGCCTGACAAAAATGCCCCCCCAACCTCCCCATCCTCTTTAAACGGGAAAGGGGTGAGAGAGATGGGTGACGTACTGGGACTTGTGTGACTAGAAGCTATTCCTCTTGTCGCCTCTTTCACTCCGACACCTTCCTTATCTTCTCATTCCAGCGTTGCTCATGAGAATGATGATTAAATACCTTCCTTAAATACCTTTAATACAGAGCTGCTCCCATTTCAAATTCATCTGAGACTACAGGTGAATCAGCACCAGATTGAAAATTTGCATATCTGTTTTAGGTATATAGTGTCCTTCTGCTTTAGGAAGACGCCTGAATCTGATTTCTGTTCCAATATCCTCCCTCCTCTAATCGCTATGTTTGCATCACCATCTTTTCATTGAGTTCTTCTGAAAATACAAATGAGTTAAAGGCAGCAAAACTCAAAGCCCAATATTAAATCATGTATGACTGATGATTTCTATTTTTATTATTTAATATGATTTTTAGTAGGAAACTTTAAAATATTATAATATGAATTAACATCAGTCTTCACTCAGGCCTTCCACCCATTTTAAAAAGTGAAGGTGTCACATAAAAATATTAAGTAATATAAACTGGGTCTAAGCAAACTTAGACAGACATTCAGTACTGTTGCTGGCAATTTATCTACACTCATTAAAAGTAATTTAAAACATATGGGCATGAGTCCTTTCAGGTAATATAGAGTCAAATGTAAATTAACCCTAACCCTAACCCTAACCCCATAAATTGTCCATGGACATTCTGAAAAAGGTAAAAATGTCAGTCTTTCTTCCTTATCTTCCTTTTCTCAGTGTGTCACCCTGTTACTTTGTCCTTTTCGACTCTCCAGACTCATAGGAACTAAAAGTTGCCTTTCACTGATTAGCATTCACCTCAGCAAAAGCACTTGTTTGATCTGAAAAACAGTTCTGTATTTTCTGGCATGTGGTGGTTGTTGGGATCCGTCATAATTCAATAAAAGAGAAAATGTGTCTGTTATATTGTCCCCTCAGCTACAGATTATGGCTGCAACTAGTGAAATATTCCGTCAGAGGAGTGTTTTCGCAAAGCATACGTGAGCCGTCTCGAGCTTAAGACGTGGGCTCTCTCATGATTTCTGAGTTTATTTGAAGAACCACTCAAGGTCATTGTTGTCCCATTGAAGATCATTATCGGCACCCTTTGCAGTGAAACCTGAGATACACTGCAGTCTTGCTTCAGGTGGGTTGAGCCACAGCTGATGAAATCCTGCAGAAACCTCCGTCGCTCTGCTCACCCTGTCATCCACATAATGAACTATGGTCCTCTGACACTGCCCAGCTTCCACCTTCATAGATATAGAATTAGGTCTGATGTCTGCTCCTTCACATGCACACACTCTTTGCAACAATGTGACAGTATCATGCAATATTAATACCCATGTAAACAGAGATAGACAAAAAATACAGAGATTTTTATCAGATTTTGTTGCCTTTCCAAGTCTTCTGTTCATCATGGGGCTGCTGTTCTTATTCCTGATGGATCTGTGGGACATTTGTTAAACTCTGGCATACAGGGAATAAGAATGAATAGCTATTGTTCTGGATGTTTCTCCGTGTTAAGAAGGTGTTGGTTTCTAAGACGTATAGACAGACAGATTCAGTGGCACAGAGGAGTTTTGTTATTGGGGAACACAATCATTTACTTACAAAGGTCTATTTATTGAGAGGGGTGAATGGGGTACACATCATTCCTGGTTCCTAAGCCCCTGGAGAGACACTTCATCAATCCCAATGAAAATTGCAGGTCAATGGTGGCTAAATACAGACATTTAGACAGTAAATAGACTTTTCAACATTAATACACTGTAATAATAAATAACAGATAACAACAAAAATAACAATGAAAAGAATGCCAAGGAAAGTATTGCATGGAATTCCATAGTAACGGCTTGGAAATGAACAGTACTGCATGTTTATGTACCATTTTCCTTGGGCCTCCATCTGAATTCGTGATATTTCCAACATTAGACTCCTGTATTTATAGATATGTAGAGGCTCTAACATGATCACAGCTTAATCAGTCAGCATTAGGTGTGTGTGTGCGTGCCTGCGCGTGTGTTTTCGCCGGCTGCCTGCGCTGCACAGACAGAGCGATAGATGCAGCAGTGTCCTTCACCATTCATCACGCCCTATTTTTAACAGGGACGCCATGCAAGTACAGCACCCGAGTGTGACGGCAACACCTTAGAGGTGTAGGTTACATACCGACAAAGTGTGCTTCACTTACGGAACCGGCTGTGCACACGGCCCCCTATCAACGGCCCGGCGTGAACCCGACCCTATTCTGGTGCTGCTGTGATGAGGGTTCGGAGGGGGCCCTCTGGGGGATGTCTAGGAATACCACGGGAACAGCTGATGCATACCGCAGGCATGGATAATATTTTGGTATTGCTTCTTTTCATTGTCACTGGCTGGGAGGAAGGCCTTTTGGAAACAGTATTACTGGGGAAAAGAGGCTTTGAGAGACCATTTCAACTGGGGGGGGGGGGGGGGCAGTTGA
>JAABNX020000040.1:12235324-12248605 GCA_015163995.2 Mormyrus lacerda
ATTCTGTGTATTTGCTTATCCTAACAAAGTCAAGCCTGACTTTTTATATCATGGAGCACTAAGTGTTAGTGTTTCTCAGCTGAATGGTTTGTCATTTCTTAACGTTGTGTGAATGTTACAGCGCAGCCAAGATCACGGCCAACACAAAACACCTATTCCAGAAATACGCCCTCAGATTTCCTGCCTGTGTTTCAATGCTCATGTCAGATTGCTGTTGTCTCTGCAGCTGATAATGGTTCGAGAAACTAGAGCAAATGCACATTTTTTTAATATGCACCAGTTTTCTATATCTGCTTCTCCGCTGCCAGGTTGACGCAAACCTGGAGCCCGTCCCGGAAAGGGCATGCAGCAGAGAACGTCCTGCACTGAATGCCAGGGCATCCCAGGGCATCCCAGGGCATACTCCCTAATAACTAAAACACAGAGACTTCATTTTGCATATCTTTGAACTTTGGGAGGAAACTCCCACAAACAAAGGTTTGATTCTCAAACTCCACACACACTACTGGACGGTCACCAAACCACCACTTTTCTAAAATTTATTTTAAGTCCTTTAAATGTATTGAACCTCCTTTGTAAAGAGAAAGATGTAAATTAAAAGTGACAAATTATCCCCTGAAATCTTGGAAAAAAAGCTACTCAAATGCAATGCTGTGTAACCCACATGAAATGGAGAATGTTAAAAAGAAAAGGATTTTTTTGGGCTCATTTTTTAAATTGTTGGTTCCGTCGGCTGATTGTAGCCAAAACATCCTCACTTCACTATAGCGCCATTATAGAATGTTTGATCGCTTTAGCATCATGCAGCCTGACAGAAGCGAATGTCTAAAGACCCGTGTTATGAGAGGAAAGACGTGTCCAGCCAAAGCCCACAGCCTTGCTGGCTTGTCAGTCTGGCTGTGCAGATCTAAGGAGGGACCGCGGAAGGGGGGGGGCCTGATGTAGGTTAGCTCTATGGCAGCAGTTACCGACTGATGGACTCCGGTTCACATCCGGACGTCAGCAACTTTTGTCATCTGGAGATCTTACTCCATGTGGCACATTTTATTGTTGGGGCCACTCCCTGTTATTTTAGGAAATAACTGACCTAAAATAGAAATTTGGAATGGCTCATTATGCGGAATCAGTAGGGTACGGCATATCTTGGCAATACAGTAAGTTATTATCGCTATTTCGCAATGGTTCAGTCAGACACCCTTATAACGATCACCAGCATGTCAAATGTGTTCACAATTAATTCCAGCGAGTCTCAGAAGCAAACTAACAAATACACTTAAATGTTTTTATTCTTCCCATAATTAATTGTTTAAATGCAGCAATATGAACAGCAGAATCATTAAATAATGTGATACATCGAAGCAGTCTTCTTTGACAATCTTTGCTTGTTTCTTGTTGTAGTAAATGGGAGGCATTGTTCATTAGATATTATATTATTTGGAAATACAATATACTCTGATTGTGAGAAACAGTTAGTTATCTATGAGTTGTATGTATCAACAAAATCTATGTGACCCTTGTCATTTCTTGTCTTAACTATGTTTGTAACTACTGTATATGCAAGCACTGACAACCAAATTCCCTTTATCTGTGAACATACTTGTTCAAATAAACCTGATTCTGATTCTATGATTTTATTCAAATGAATAGCAAATTTTGAAAATTCACTCAATACATTTTTTGCTGTAAAACACACAAGACCGCCAATGGCTTGCTGGCTTCCTAATCATAAGTTACAATATTGGGAACCAAAACTCACTCAGTCCTCATGTGATCCAAAAAAGTTCCAAAACTAAAAATTCCACAGAATTTTCCTGAATGAGTTTTACAGTAGAAATTAACTCTTCGAATGAGGTCTCTGCAGTATAGATCCCTCAGTGCACTTGATGGCCTTTCTCACACTGGCTCCCAGACCATCCCGTTTTTGCCCATTGATCCCATTGTCTTCTGCATCACTACACATCGTCCTGTGAATAAAGGCCGTCTGGCTCTCAGCTTAAATATTGCGACGGCCCCAAAACCCGACCGTCGGACCAAATCCATTCATGCTTAGCAGCACAGCAAAGACCTGGCTCAATAGGAGGCACAGGGACTGAGAACAAACTTCACTTCATGCTCCAACGTGCCAAGTGAAGGTGGCCTCAGCTGGACTGGCGCCTCCACGTCGGCAAGTTGCCCGTTTGCTGCCTGCTTTTGTCTATATCAGTCGCTTCCTAAGAGATCTGCCCTGGTATGGTTAGCTTTGCTGGACTGTGATTCGATCCACTGTTATGTTACCTTAGCTGAAGAGAGTGAAGAAAGCTTTAAAAGCCATACCGCTCTCTTCTGATACTGGTCTGCAGTGAGGATCTTTCACAAGGATATTACTACTCCTATGAGCTTTTAGAAAATCTATAAAGGATGTATGGGGAATTTATAGCAGTTGTTCCTTAAATTTTTGCTTACACCTGCTGCACAGTGGTTTAATCAGAACAATATAGCAACTGATTTGGTGCACAACAGGAAATCTCGCCATTCTGAAATGATTGCTTTCTAACATCTAACATCCTGTTTTCTTTTCTTGTTCACCACCTTGCAGTAGTAATTACCAACAATGGGTGACTGGAGCTTCTTGGGAAATATTTTGGAAGAAGTCAACGAACACTCGACAGTGATAGGCAGGGTGTGGTTGACGGTGCTCTTCATCTTTCGGATCCTAATCCTGGGCACGGCTGCAGAATTCGTCTGGGGGGACGAACAGTCAGATTTCGTTTGCAACACCCTACAACCCGGTTGTGAGAATGTTTGCTATGATGAGGCATTCCCCATCTCCCATATCAGACTCTGGGTGCTTCAGATCATCTTTGTCTCCACACCGTCGCTGATGTATGTGGGCCACGCTGTGCACCATGTCCACATGGAGGAGAAACGCAAGGAGAAAGAGGAGGCAGAGATGAAATGGCGGCAGGAGACAAATGAGGAGGGGCTCCCCTTAGCGCTAGATCAGGGCAGCCTCAAGACCACCAAGGAAAGCAGCAGCAAGGGAAGCAAGAAATTTCGTTTAGAAGGCACCCTGCTGAGGACCTATATCTGTCACATCATCTTCAAGACGCTGTTTGAGGTAGGTTTCCTAGTGGGCCAATACTACCTTTACGGTTTCAGCATCCAGCCTTTGTACAAATGTGCCCGATGGCCTTGTCCCAACGACGTCGACTGCTTTGTGTCACGCCCCACTGAAAAGACAGTGTTCATCATCTTCATGGTGGCCGTGGCCTTTGTCTCTCTGTTCCTCAACGTTGTGGAGATCTCCTATCTGGGACTGAAGCAGATCAGCCTCACCTTCCGCGAGCCACCTCAGCAGCAGGCTGAGGGATTGGTCCTTGAGAAGAGTCTGCCTTCAGTTCTTGTCCCAACCATCCCAAAGGCTAAGGGTTACAAGCTGCTAGAGGAGGAGAAGCCTGTCTCTCACTTTTTTCCCCTGACGGAGGTCGTGATGGAGGAAGGACAGCTCCTTGCTCCCTTTGAGACATTTGAAGAGAAGACAGGTGAGGTAGAAACCAAAGCTTTTGATGAAGCTTTGCCTTCCTATGTTCAGACAACTAAGTCAAGGGTAGAAGTTGTGGAAGAGGAAGGAGAGCAGGATGAGGAACGTGGAGATGAGGATGGGGAGGAGGTGGGAGAAGAGGTGGAGGAACCTTCTGCAAATGCTGAGATAGAGGCCACTGAGACCATAGAAGACACCCGACCACTTAGCAGCATGAGCAGAGCCAGCAGCAGAGCGAGATCGGATGATCTCACAGTGTGAGTTGGACAAAACACATGAATATTAACATAGAACCATAGAACCAAAAGACCAGGGTTGGGGGGTGGGGGGGGAGATAACACCGCCTAAAGGAGAAAGTGCCTTAATATTATGAACCAGCTAGCAATTTCAGATACTGGTACAGAAGGTTTTAAACTTTTAAAAGAAACAAACTTTTCCATTACACAGTGCATTTATGATAATGTACCCAAAAAGAAATTTAAGATAAATATGACTAGTGACCAGTTCAGGAAAGAACAGAAGAGGAATATTTTCATTTATCCAAGATATTGTGCTTTTTTTCAATGCCACCTTTTCTAGCAGAAGAGGTCCAAGACAAAGATGCAGCTGATGATTAGGGTTTTCTAAATGGTCTATAAGCATATTGTCCCATGTGTGAACCAATCATATTTCACACACAGGAAATTGTGGGTAAAAATAATAGAGCATTGTCATTTCAGCTCAGCTAATCACCAGATTTCATCTAAAGGGAGGGATTAACTGTGTGTAGGCAACAGAAACATCATACAAATGTGCTTCTTTTTTGTTTGCACGTAAAAAAAAGCTTTAGCTAGATTAACTTATTAACTCAGAGTTAAAAAAAAAAATCATAAATGGGAAGGAGCACAACAGGCCTGTACTGTGTGCTGCATCATTTTCAAATAGTTACTTGTTCTGTTTATAAATTTAACCTTTAAAAGCTTTTGTAAACAGCTCTTGGTTAGCAACTGTGGGAATAAGGATCAGTCAAAGGCTTTGTTTCTCCCTGTGCAAACAGCCGTCATGTTGATAAAGATCACGTCTAGTCAGCATGAAGGATTGTTAAAGTGCTACAAGAAAAAGAAACGCTCACAGCTCTGAATATAAATCCCGAAAAACACATTTTACCTTCTGATATTTTCCAATCTTATTAAAAAAGATTTTGTGGGGAATATTTTGTGACTTGAATATGGAACATTTTATGTTTGTATATGTAAATTTTAGCACTTACTATCACAAAAAACATCATAACTTTACTTATGATTTGCTAGTTCAGCTAAATCCTCAGCATTTCTTTACATTGTCTTAGTTGCTAAACCATTTAAAAAAATAATTCTACCAAATAAGTTTTCCCATTTTTAAATGAATACTGAAACAGTACCTTTCATGGAATAACCAAATAAAATCATTTGGTGTAAGTTAAATCAACAAGACATTTATCAGGTTATAAAGGTAATATTTTTTGTTTTTTTAAAAGTTTTTTTTATATAGATAAATATTATCAATAGTTTCTTTTTCGATCTCGTGACAAATGAGAAATGCAGTTTCTCTCCCATCTTATAAGTTCACGGATGTCAAACTCAGCCTAAACTGTTCTTTTGTTTATCACATGCTATTGAAACTAAGTAACAGTTAATGTTCTCTTATGTGACTGTTACGCTTTCCTGTCTTTTAACGGTTGCTAATTACATTTCTGTGCTATTCCTGATATTGTCTGTGTACTATTTGTTACAAAATATGAAAAGGCTGCCATTTACCAACTTAATTACACTAAAATATAATATGAACAAAGTGTTGAAATATATATTTCTATACATAGACGTAATTATAAGTGTTATCCTGCTGACATAAATTGAAACATAAATATCATCACACTGTAGCTGCAAACATTTCCACTTATGAATTATTTTGTCACATTCAGATCCTTTGGAGAATGCTTCAGACTATAATTGCCTGCATTTTCATGAATAATCTTCTATTGAACCTCTGCCATTATACTGCCATCCCATAATAATTCAGAGCTCTGTGCCTAAAGCAGAACAATCTCATCCAGAGCTAACAGCTGTGTGCATAAACACAAAGTGACATAAATAATTTCCTTATAAATCAAGTAATATTTGGCAGTTTGAAAATAGAACTCCCTCTGTGTATCTAAGTCTCAGGTTGGTTGCTCCATGAAGGTGTACAAAGCTAAGCTAAACTTTCATCAATAATTCGTAATAGTGCCATTTTAAAACAATAAAAATTAAATTTTGATCAAAATGAGTAAAATTATTTCCTATTTTCTACCATTTTTATGAAAGCAGTCTCTTAACTCTTTTGCTTGTATTCCTGAACTGTGTCCAATAAGCAGCCAATAACAATCACAGTCAAATGGCCTTGGAGATTTTATAAAACTTCAAAGAGAGGTGACCCACTCCAAACTAATTTCATTGCCTGCATCCACCGCTATTTGCTGTGCTGTTGCGCATTTGATAAATACACTTTGATTTGACAAAATCCCCTCCCATGATTTGCCCTGGAAATCTTCCTTGAGGACGGCCTGTTTCCCTCCTAGTATTACAGGAACAAAGTGTTTATCCTTTTCAGCTCATTTTGTGCATCACAGGCGGTGACATGAAACACGTCTGGCTACGGGTCTGCACCTGTCAGAATGTATACAGAGGGCAGTGATGCTGGAGCGATTCCAGGAAGGACAGCAGCCACCTTGCTTTTCGAATGCTGCCCTCTTCTGGCAGCTTGCAAGTGGTTCTTCATAGTGGATATGGTTTAATGGCGTTGTGCATGCCTTGTTAAGGGTATTTTTCTGTACCTATAAAACAAGAAGACCATGACAAAACTTTCACATTCTTATTGGTCAAAATCATCTGAATTAAGTCTTTTGGTGTCCATCTCTGAAAATGTGACTGCCTGAGAGATATGCCCAAGGGCTGGTCAGTACAAACAAAGATTTTATATTAAACAATTGGGAAATACTTTACTAATGATAGTGCTTAACTACATATCCTCAATCCTCTGGAATTCTGGGAAAGGACCTCAAAATTGTCAGATCAGCTTCACACAGGAGGCAGGGTGTCTGTGAAACATGAGTGCTGCTATGCATCACTACATCAGCAGGGGGAGCTGCTGCCATGTTTTTTTTTCTTTATTTTTTAAGGCTGTATATCCACTGAAAGAGGGTCTGATGCAATGAGCAAAATGATTTTCGTGAATACAGCATTTCATTTTTGTTAATTGAAATTGAACATATGTGCTAAATGTTTCAAAAAGTAAGATTTTCAGTTTCCACAGCGCTTGTTGAATTCATATCTTTCCTGTCTTAATAGCTTTTCTTTTCGCTTTTTCACAACACACACACACAACTAGTCATTCCTCAGACCGCAACCCTGATCCTATCAAGCACACTGAACTCTGCACAATAAATGCATTCATCCTCAACCTCCAACATTGATCCTATTAAACGCAATGACCTCTGTTCTACAAACACACTCAGCTAAAATGTCATGGCCCACTGTTTGCTGTCTGCAGTTATGATCAGGTTGCCTTTCTCAAGTGATATTCATTGAGCTTCTCCAAAATCTCAGCTTCGAGCTGGACCCAGTGCTGGAGGGGTCACTGTCAAAGACCTGCCCTTTTTGCTCTCAACCTACTGAAAGAAGAAGGACTTATAGCTCACATGGTGCAAAGATTCACAGCAAAGCGTGACCGAAAAAACGCTCAGTTTCTGACTGTTTAGGGCCTTAAAACTACTATATTTTGGGTGTTTTTAATGGTTTTTACTACAATAAAAGGTGTTTGTCCTTTGGCATCAGTGGTAATCAAGCTATTACACAATGATTTTCTAAGAATAAGAGTTAAATGAATGATGCATATAAAGTACATTTCTCATCTTCCCCTATGTACCATAGCTAAATAAAACAGAAAAATCAATCAAAACGTTTGTCAGGGAGGAGGAGGCGGTTTGGAATTATTACTCATTTCCCTTGTAAGGCTCAGTCTGCTCTGCTCTGGCCCTCAGGCTGCCATACTGAGCTTGAAAGTGGAAAATTTGCTATTGTGCATAGTGGGAAACCGCATGGCCGGCTTTCAGTTCTTCCTGACAAGTGCTGAGATATTCAGAGAAATGCTGTTTGAAGTTCAGCCCTGCAGTTTGAGGGTCTGTGCCACAGACAGCTGTTAAAAAGGCCTCTTTGTTTTGTCACATACTGTAGCTTATCAGTCCCAGCTTGACACCCATCATTTTATTAGTAGCAAATGATGTAAGGTTGATTTTAAGTGGTGTCACGTTTTTTTGAAGAATCTCTTTTCCTAAATTATTTTTTTCTTACTTCATTATAAGATGTCCATTTCAATCATCGATACTGGAAGCACAATAATGTCCAGTATAACCTGTACAGTTGAAAATTCATTTTATTCATTTTTTCTAGGCGGGAAGGTAAAGTTACTATAGAGATAAGTTTATTACAGAGTACACAACTGTACAAAAGTTACCAGATTTCAAAGACATACACGATCAATAAAATAAAAATAATATTGGCCAATGATTACCTATGACACTTAGTGATTTGACGCTTAGAGAGGTGCATGAAATAATTTATGCAATGGAGATGCCAGGTTAGATGCTGCGGAATGACCAGCTTGGTTTCAAGGAAAATTCCGGGCCCCAAATAAGCATGCAAAGCTGTACATCAAAGATGCTTTGGGAAATTTGGCCATTGTGTACTGTCCTGTTGGGATGTCAACAGCAAAAACAGTTATCAAACTCTAACGACATACGATCACAAGAAAAATATGCACATATCAGTCATTGCATAGCAATGATGTTGCAGCGTTGAAGGCTGCTCATGAAAGATGTCATGGGTGCAACGTAGGCCTTCCCAAAGTGACCAACAGAGGGCCTCGTTTCTGATGCAATACTGTGAGCTCTAGACTCTGAAGGATGCAGCTTTCAGGCCAGACAGCAATTTTCCAGTGTCAACTAACGTTCTTTCAAAATTAGCCAGATTGATTCAGTGTGACACTCATATGTCTGCAGCTTTCCTGTCTGGTGAATCTGATTACGATATCCACAGTTATCCAAATGTTTCTAAACCATGCTTGGAATGTTAGTATAAATTGTTGTATGTTCTACTTTGCCCCAATGGTAGCAGTGACCTTAGAAAGCTCCATACCATATTGACAGTAGACAAATATACTGCAGTACAAATGTAAAATACCATTTTCTCAATTTTTTTTAAATCAAAATTCAGTTATGACCTAAACCAAGTTGTGTATGCTTCGTTTTACCTTGGGACAAAGAATACTTTCATTCAGCTATGTATGGGTGTAATTTACAGGGGGATGGGGAATGGGGGGTAATCCCCCCCAACATAACCCTCCCTTCAAATAATCACAAATGGATGGAGAACTCAACCCTCCCGATGACTCTGTCACACGGCCCCAGAATCAGCTGCTTCTCCCAGGCTCTGCATGCGTTTGCGGCGTCGAATTTGAAGAGCCCTGCCTGGCTGGCTGCTGATAACCGTGGCGAATCCTCCTAAAGCTGGGGTAGATCTGCTCAAGGCTGGTGTTTATATAAGGCTGCTCAACAAACCTCCAGGTGCCATATAGTGACGATGCCCATTACTGAGTCTTATGTCCTCAAAATATCTAGCCATGCTGTGGAAGTAGGTTACATGTTGTGTGGTGGGTGGTGTAGCAGCCCGACAGGTTAAGCTGCATCTCGCAGCTCAGGAGCCACCTCAGCTCCTGCTGCATGCATGTTCTCCACTTCTTCATGACAGCCTCTTCCCGTTACAGTCTGGTTTCCTCTCGCGTCCCACAGAAGACATTCCAAGGAAAATTGAGGATTCAAAGTCGCCCTCACCTGATATACCCAGTCATACACCTCTGTATGAAGTATACCCAGTCATACACCTCTGTACGAAGTATACCCAGTCATACACCTCTGTACGAAGTGTACCCAGTCATACACCTCTGTATGAAGTATACCCAGTCATACACCTTCGCCATTTCCATCGCAGACCCAGAGTAGCAGGGACTCAAATCAAAGAGCAAGTTTCCAGAACACACTCAATCCATGTTTTGTCGTTTTTGAGATGAGACCACCAGTGACCTAAATTCAGGCTTCCTTATCATATGTTATAGTATTAGGAACCAAAGAAGAAGTTTGTTAAAGTTCCAAAACTCACTAAGTAATAGACATTTTCTAGAAAATATTTCCCGTGAACTGAATGAGTTTCAGAAATTTGCTCTTCAAATGAAAAATGCAATTTAGAAAACTGTTAAGTAGAACTAAAGCCCATTCCAGCAAACATTTTTCATGTCTTTTCATTTATTTGTAAAATTTCCCTCTGGATATTGTTATTAATGCTTTGTCAATGCAAACTGAACTGACAACAAGTCCTACGGCTTCACTTTCATCCTTTGACATGCTCTGTGACCTCAGGCTGACTTTTGACTAAAGGCCTTTATTTATCCACAGAGCAACACAGAATTCTCATTCAGACTTTGACAAATAATAGCCGCCTCAATGAGGACTAGGTTTTACCCTTAATAGTAACCATGGTACATGTAAATACAAAAAAATGCTGTGACGAGGAAAATATAGGACAGCATCTACTCCTGACTATGGGAACATTCAGACTGACAGACTATGCGAATCACTGAAATATTATGACTGCTTTTCCTGGATCTACAGCAAATCCAGCGGATCTGGAATATGGGATGTCTTTAATTACTATGCCAGGATATACACCATCAATAAACAATGTAAAGTAGCCAAGTAAACAAGAGCATGTTATTCCCTGGGAAAAGAGCTGCATGCATAACCGTGCTCACGTTTTAAGCTTATCTTTTTAAATAAATAATATTCTAGACCTTTATTGATTCCAAGAGCCTGGAGGGGAGATTTCTCAGGGTTTAGAAAGCTTTAGTTTCCTGTCAGAGTCCTGCTACCATAACTGTCCCATCTGTCCACAGTGAGTGGGTGGGCCACAGGTGGCACTTTCTCACCATTATCTTACGTGGCAGCTGTGTATTAGTGCCACCTTGGCTTTGTCCCTTAAGATCTATTTCCTGTAGGCACTACAGAGTGCTAGCCTTCAATGCAAATCAGCCACCTGACGCCCAACAAATGGTGCGGCTGGGAGGCAGGGGCATACACAGGGGCGGGGCCACAACGGCACTGTCTCCAGCTGAAAGCTGATTGGCCCCCAGAGTACCCCTTCCCCTGACACTCACCAATTAAAAACATATCATTGGCTATATGATAACATTGGCCCCTCAGTATGAATTATGGTTCCCCTTAGGCCCTCCACCTTGAAGAAATCCCAGAATTGCCTCTGCTGGGAAGACTGATGTAAAGACAATTCAACCCTTTCATCCGATTACATTGGTATGATTGGCTGACTTTTGGGTATGATGGAGCTGGTTGGTTAATTTAAGCCACGCCAAGATATAAAAGGTAAACAAGAAGCAAAGATTTCTTGCCATGTGCCTCCTGTTCCCTGTTCTGAGATTTCCCTCCCTGGGCAGCTCTGGGACACAGAGGGACTCAGATATGTAATTACTTTTTCACTTGGCAGAGCAGAAACACGAGCCGGAATTGGGATCATTGCAAAGGAAGCGGCTCTGGTCAATCAACCAGATGGAAAATCGGTCATATGGAGGGATGATTTTTGTATTTAGATAGAAAATCAGTCATTTGGAAATGCAACCTGTCTGCTCGATATGAGATGTAATCCTTCACAGCATGACCGAAAGCATTCAAGTTCACTCTTAAGTAGAAGCAAAGGAGCTCAAAGATCTACCCACATCTACCTAAAACACAACCAGCACACAAATGTTCAAGTGTCATCCCATCGCCAACATGGCCATACACAACACACTCATGTACAGAGTGCATTGGGCACGGCGTTAGAATGACAAGGAGACATAATCTTCAGTAATCTTGTTACTGAAGGAATTACTAAAGGTCCTTTGTTGCTGGATATTACATAAATAGATGTACTCTACATGTAAATTATGAAAAGCAATCCAGGAAATTGAGAGTACAATCTGATTTTCCATTCCACAATTAAAAAAACTTTGATATGATCAAAAAAATTGAAACAGGAAATTTAATTTGATACTAAAACAATTTTTGCAAACAGAACAAAGGCTATAGCCCGGAAGGAAAATGCCGACAATTATATAAAAAATCAAAATCTGATCCATGAGCAGAGCTCTGATGAAAATATGTTTATCGTATTTACCCAAATAATCCTCTCCTCGAATTGGATTCTCATCTAAAAAAGACAATGCTATAGAGAGTGAGAGAGAGGGGATGTGACTTTTCTTTCTGTATAACCTTTTTAATAAAATGCATGGGGATAGATAAGGGGTGGAGGAATGGATCAATGTTCAGAAAATAGTTAATTATAGTTGTGGGGTTTAAGAAACAACATTAAAGCAAAGTACAGTGGATTGTGAAGTACTCTGTTTTACTCTGAGCCACAAGTGTTTTTTGTAATTAAAGTGACAGAGCAGAATAATGCAGAAAATGATAAAGACTGAAACACAAAATATCTATCCTGGGGTTAAATCTAATTGAACCTCCATTAGCAGCCCACTCTCTCTCTAATTAATGGTGCGCTGTGTAGAGACTAGCCTTCACAGTTAGCAAGTCTTATTATTTTCCATGTGTGCTTACTGTGAGATCGATGAACAAGTAGCAATTTGTCCATTAAGTACCTTTCCTTGCTTTCTTCTGTAGCGGTGGGCAGAAGGTCAAATAAAAGATGAAGGGAATGAGTGCAGGTCATCTTTTTTTTTATCAGAGCATCGGAATAAGCAGGTGTGCGGAAGTAATATGAGACACTGATGCATTCTGGGAGATGGGGCAGGTGTACAAATGAGGCAGAAAACGTACAAGCCTCAGGAGAGATTTTCAGACGTGTACGAGGGAGAGGGAGAGAAGGATGAGTCTGCTGAGAAAGTGTGGAGGTGAGTTAAATTTAGGATAAGTTCAGAAGTGGGACATTGGCTAGAGGTATGTGGAGAGTCTGGCCTGTGCTCTGGAGGGCTCTGGTATAAGTGTCCCCACCCTGGGGATGCTATCATCATCAGCTTCCATAGCAGTGCCATGGTACTAATTCCATTCAGATGCTGCTGATCTTCAGATGCCACCTCACCAATCTTCAGGTGATAAACTGAACAGTCACTTAACACCCATTAATCTCAGCAGCTTGGAACTTTGTATGATATCCATACATTTTTGTAGATTGTATTTACCTAGCTAATGCTTTCATCCAAAGGAACACACATTTTTCAGAAAGCGAAGATAGACTGGAATTGGGCTAAGGACCTGATTGAAGGGCCACAAATGCTGAAATCACTCTGCCAGTCACGGGACTTGGACTGGTGGCCTTTGGAATACAGGCATAACATTATAACCCACTGATTCACACTTGCTTCATTGTCTCCAGGGAGAAGTTCTTTAAACACAGTGAATCAAGTGACGACTGAATGATGCACTGCCAACTGTGTTAAGGAGGCTGCTAAAGGCTACGAAGGTGGCATCACTGCACAAGCCATGGGATTTGAACCAATGCCCTTTCAAGCACAAACAGAGCATTAAGCTGCAGAACCACAGAAATAAAAAACACATAAGTATCTATAGCTGCATACGTAAATGATAAAACAACAAACATTTGGTAACGCTTTACATTAGCTGCACCATCATCATGCATTCATAATGCACT
>JAABNX020000040.1:12253380-12265112 GCA_015163995.2 Mormyrus lacerda
CAGACAGCGACAGGGATAAGGGTCTTCAATAGCATAGTTATGTCTTTGTAAGATCCCTTTGCAAACAATGTCTTCTCATACATTTTGTAAACCCACTGCAGAGTAACCTGAGATTAGATTAGATTTAAGTGAATTTTTCCTCCAAAGTGTTTTTCCTCTAAATCAGTGGTGGATTCCATGGTGTATGTTCTGATTCTTCATAGCATGGAAGTGTCATAAAACTGTGATAGACAGACAGACAGAAGATCAGCGTACGGAGGTGTGTGGGGTCTGAGTGACAGAGTGAGAGAGCGTATGCCCCACTGGGAATGGGCCGCTTCCCCATGGGAGCTGATACAGGCTCTTTCTTCTGCCCTGTGACCTCTTTTTGAAGGCGAGTTCGCTGCTCCACAGAGATGACCATGAAGGCTTATACTGAGGTAGCTCTGCAACCACCAGCCATCCAGGATTTCAAGTAATATAAATTCTTTTGAGTTCCAGAAAAGTAGGTCTATTTCCAGCTGTATCAGAAACAGATTTGACAGCAAGGCAGGTAAGACGAGCTGGAGAAGAACATCTAAGCATAGGATTTAGGTTCTCTGCCAGACCCCCCCTCCCTTATTACTCTTGTTGGGAGGGGGCTTGTTACAGGTTGTTACTGTCAGGTAAAGTCACCCTTGCTTTCTCCCTGATGTAAACAGTCTTATTTTCTGAGCACTGCGGCTTTTTTCCCGAGCTCCAGTGCTCCTTGACCCAGCTTTCAGCTAGAGAACAGCCGCATCGATATGGTCTGTCTGTATGCTGTGGTTTAAAGGAAGCTAAACAGTAGACTTGCCTGCAGCTTGAATCGATATGAAGGTTCAGCTTCCATTAAATTTATTTCTTGCTTTCATTTTGTAAATAATTTTCAGTCCTTATCCAGAATTTTTCAGTTCATATTCAGGGGGCATTAGCGTGAAGTAGATTCATTTTCCAAGGAAGGACAGCAGGTCTTTTTAATTGGCTATTTTCCAAAACCCATGTAGGTAGCAACAGATATTGCCACTTTATTTGGACACCATAATTAATGCACTAGTGACGGTGCCTGTAGCTAAGCTCACGTAGCACATCACACATCATCGAGTGTTTGTGCATTGTGACGTGTCTCCGACAGTCATATAGTCCAAAAATTGTTAGCAGAAGACCTGTGAAAGGTCAGAGTTTGCATATTGAGACCTTTGAGGAGAAAAGCGGAAAAATCAATTTATCCGGTGACAGGCAATCGTGCAATCATGCTGGCCCAGCCTTGTCTCGTATGATTATTTCAACATATTCTGATGCATTTTAAATGTTCGGCTGGCTGAATGGTTAAAATAATTTAAAACACTCTATGTTAATCTGTATTAAAGAATTAAAGTAATTTTGGGAAAGCAGTGTGCAAGCCAGGTGACAGACTTGGTATAATGGTGGAATTGTTTTGTTTTTTTCTCCCAGCCTTTTGAGGAAGATTTAGCAGATCTTAATGAAGGGTTTGTTTGGCTCAGCAAAATGAAACTCAGTGTCCTGCAAAGGGATAAATGCAGCCAGGTGAAGCCAAGAACTGGGAAATATGGAGAGCATTAATGTGTCAGTGTTAGATTTACTGCACCGAATGATCTTCACAGCCTCTGGTGCAACTCTTGTTCCCATGACTGAGGTATGTATAACTTTAAGAGAGTTCAGATGCCAGATAAATGATATTCTACCAGTAGTTTCTCTTAAGAGTAATTACTAAGAAACACCTTATTTGGTTTGTTATTTAATTTTGCAATGCGTGTAACATGTTAACTGCGTCTACAGCAGACTCTGGAGCCTGTTTCTGTCCCATAACACAGTAGGACTGAAGAGGGAGGCAGCAATAGGCATTAATTAGGAGTCGTGGGTCTATCCAGGGACAGAGACATCAAAAAGGTTGAAGGTGGCAGAGTTACTATGATATGTGAAGTAATAGAACGGCAATTAAAAGAGAGCGATGGGGATATTTACAAAAGCGCTGAGAGGGAAAAGAAAGGAAAAAAGAAAGTGAATGAGTTTGTTTTTTTGTGTCATAGTGCAGAACCAGCTGTGAGGAGGTCATCTGCTGTAGGAAGCTCTCATGGACATTGAGAATAGCTATTCATGCTTTCAGGTGCTTCATTCTGCTCCACACAGGATGATGTTCTCTGCGCTGTCGAGAAATTGGCTCCCACCCCTCCACATCTTGTCTTTTCATATATTTTTTCATTTTAAACGGAAGAAGACAGGCCATGCCTATTAGTGAGAGGTTTACCGCCGCTGAATCTGCCTTTGAATCAGGTTCTTTTTTTGTCCGCTTAACATCTCAGACACTTCAAAACACAACGCGATTCAGCCCATCTGACTGCATGTATGCATAGCTGTGGAGGAACGTCAGGGCTTCAAGCGACTGAATCACTCAGGCTTTGGGTTTCCACAAACCCAGAGAGCTTATTTGGTTAGCAAGCCCAGCTGAGGAGTGCGTTCTCCCTACACTGCCCCCACCCGACGCAGCCTCTGCCAGACTGTGTTCCACACCCCTGGAGTCGTGAGCTATGACCTAATGCTTACATAAACATGCTTTCCTTTCGCTCCTTGATCCAGTTCTTTGTTCTGCACCAAAAGGTGGCCAGTCACATTGCTGAAGATGTACTAAAAATAGCTAATCCCCAGTGGGGAAGGACCTCTGGGCCACTTGCCCTTCATGCTAGAACCTTCCAGAAGCAGTGAGTGTCGTCTGTCGCTCAGTCGAGCAGATTTTAATTGCGGCCTCCTTTTAATCAGGCATCTCAATTTAGCGGCAGAAGGTAAATCTGCCGGCATGCACAGGGACAGTAATTACCTCCATGCACGCTCTGAAAGGTACTCTCACTCTCCTGTAGCTGTCAAAGCTGTGGGGCTGGCTGGCTAGACTCACAGCAACTCAAGTCTCAAATCTGGGGGGGTGGTGGCTTAGACACAATATTTCACATACCAAAGATAAACAAGTGCACCTCACTGTGGATTAGCATTGAAATGCTGACTGGTTACAGACGGTAATTGTTCTCAGAAAATTTGGGGAAAAAATGGGATTTTCTCTTTCTGTTATTATTTGTGCCAGGCCAACAAGTGAAAAATAAATGGAAATGCACACAACCATTAAGGTTGTTATTGTGTGTTTTAAAAAGAGGGTCATTCCCACAAAAGAGAATTCTAAAAAGTCAAAATAGGCGTTTTGACTTTACACAGCAGGCATTTTCTAGGATAAGGGGTGATATTTAGAAACAGACATGACAAAACATGTGAAAATGACCTTATTCACTTAGATAGAGCAAGCAATGGAAAAGAAACCAAAATCAAACCGAGGTCAGACAGAGAACGTTGAAACCTTTTTATATATTAATTTCCAGAATTTTGCAAAAAAAGTTCTGATGGTCAAACAAGGCATTTAGAAATAAAAAATTGAATATCAGTTCTTTGGTTTGCGTAAGTGAAAATTAAATTGCTGGACATCTGTTGTACTGTGAGATATGGACATCGTTCCCTATAAAGATATATATCCTTGCAGGATGATAGATCAGACAGTTGTCCTTTTATAAAAACACAGAGGGCCAGACGTCACCTCCCAGGATAAAGGGAAGCCAGGGTGTCACATGACAAAGGACTACAGGTCAGCTGTGTATGACTCTGCCCCGGAAGGTGGGCGGGGTCAATCGGGCGCTGTAGTTGAGGCCAGCTGGTCATGCCTGCGTAGATCCAGTGTGAGAGGCCAGCTGTTGCAGGCGATGTGGGACAGTGGAGATTTACCCCGATCACTGGTCATTGAAAACATGCGGGGGGGGGCTTGGGTCATCTTCCATTCTCTCTGTGGGTGTGCTTTATGACCTGGCATTCTGGCTGTTCTTTAGAGTCATGCCCTGGTGGTGGCTGAGAGGGGAGGCAGTGGGGTCTGCCTGGACCCCTGCCTCCCCACGGCACTGTTCACGTATGAAGCTGTCGCACCGTCTGGCTCCTCTCTCCGACACCCCACTGGGCCAGAGCACGTTCTTCATTGTGAGAAGTTAATTACGCCTTGGTGAAAACCTGGGAAAGTGCTTGTCCTCTATGCCAGGCATCTCTGTAATGCATATGCAAGGACCGCTAGCTCTCTATAATGAGTGGGGTCATTTCCATTTTAGAGCTTGAATTAAAATTGACAAAACACTGTTGGTCATTCAGATAGAAGCTGGAGGGGCGGCATGAACTGGAAATTATCCTTGGCTGAATTTTTAATTTATTTTGCATTTATTTATGTGATAGTTACTAATTAAGCAATTTAACAAGGTCCTCAATATAAAGATCATTATGAGCTGACTTGAGCAGAAATGCCTTTGCAGGGCAGCAGTATTGCATGTAGATAAAGGCTGGTGCTCTGCTATTACAAATGAGCAAGTGCTGAGGAAAAGCATTTCTCTCAGAAAATGAATAAAGGCATGGAACTATCATAACAAAATGTGCACAATCCAGCGCAGAGATGTCAGAATTGCACAGAATTTCTTCACTCTGCAGTCAAAAATGGCTTTTGTAGTTTCTGATGGACGCTGTTCGAGGTTTAGGGCCGAGAAAGGGTGTGATATTAAGGCACCAGCATGAAGGATCAGTCGTATGACTGTGGTTTCATGGTGATGACAGGCTGGCGTGTGAGATTTACTGAGGGAAATTCGCAATTGGTTGGGTTTTGTATGCTGAGCAAGACATGTGTGTTAGACAGTGGTGAGAGCTGAAGGCACTGAAAGGTGGGGATATGCTATGTGTCTGCTGGCTTCACGCTTAAAAGATAAGCTGGATAAATAAGAAACAGGCCTTCTTCAAGAGCCCAACAGTGAAATCACACTACCAGCCAAGGGATGTGAACCACCGACCACCGATTATAGGTGTAGCCTCTTAACTTACAAGTTATATTATGTATTATAATATGTAACAATGCGCTGTATTGCTGTGATTTAAGGTCTATGGTTTCAAATGTGTAGTAGTGCCCCCACCTCGCTTTTTTCAAATGATAGTGGGAGTGACTAACACTGCCAGGAGTCAGCGCAGAGAGATGGGGGCCGTATCCCTCTCCGACGCCGGTCAGCCGTTACCCAAGAACTGACTCCAAATGGGGGCCGTATCCCTCTCCGACGCCGGTCAGCCATTACCCAAGAACTGACTCCAAATGGGGGCCGTATCCCTCTCCGACGCCGGTCAGCCATTACCCAAGAACTGACTGCAAAGAAGCGGCAGCAGCCCCTGACATAAAATGGCTGCTTTCCCCCTCTCTGGATCACCAGGCCTCATTCCAGAGCGTCTAGAGCGGGCGGGGCTCACGTCACATTATTTAGCTCTGCTGCAGATGGCTTCGCCCGAGAAAGTAAACTTGGAAACGGCTGTGAACTTTTTCCCTTTTTTCTGTGGGAAGGAGGAGGGAAGGGGTTAAAAAACGGCACGTCGCTCTCGTTACCCAGAGGCATCCGGCGTCCTGCCACATTCAGCTTGTTGCTTTACAGATGGTTTTGGGGGGGAGGTGGGATGACTGGAGGTCTGCTGAGGTATTTGGGGAGGAGTGTGCCATTGTGCAGACCTCTCAGATGTGCCCTGAGGGACAGGAGCAGTGTGTGTGTGTGTGTGTGTTTTTCTTTCTTGTGTACGGTTTTACTGCTAGCAGATGTGTCCAAGTCTTTGTCGCCTTTCTCTCGAGAGCTGTCCTCTCTGTCAAACACACTGTGTATTTAGATGTCTGTGGGGACACAGGGGGTGGGGCATTCACAGGCTTGTGCCCCTGTTGTACAGAAGAGGAGGGGGGGGTTATTCAGTCCAGGAAAGTGTCCCTATATACTTCCTCAGGGCTGGTTTGTTCTGACTGCCCAAGGTCCATCTGTACATTTACGGTTACTCTACTTCTGGAGCATTCCTGGCCACCCCCTCCCCAGCGATAGCCTGAAAGGCAGTTAATTGGGTCCACTGAGCCCCCGTTCCTCTTTGTGGGCTCCTTTCAGACGAGCCCTGGAAGCTGAACACTCTGAAAGGCCAGCGAGGAGGATGTGGAGCTGAGGTTTACTGTAGAGGCATTACGGGCTGAGCAGACGAGTGAGACAGATGCCTGAGCAGGGGTATTAATTTGAGCAAAGCGTTTGAAGGACCCGCTGCTTTGTTTCTGCATCATTAAATATGGGGGGTGGCATATGCAAGAATGACTCACAAAGGCCTTCGAAATGGCAGAAAGTTGAAAAGAATCAGTACAGGAAGCCATTCTCCACCAAGCCCCCCCCCAACTCCAGAATCGGCTAACAAACGCTGCTTCAGCACTTAGACACCATCAATGTTTCCATTTTCTCATATAGCCATGTTTCAAAATGACAGTTTACTCCCCATTACACACCATAACATGCTTTAGTTATTCTGTGAACGCTGCATGTTTTCGGGCCTTCACATTCTCACCCACTTAGCAGTTTCTCTTCTAAAAATGGGCCACCAGGACCAGTGTTCTGCAGAACCCACAGACAAATATGTCTTTGGCAGAGAACACATCCCTCAGGAAAATAACGGTAGCTTCCTCAGTATTCTGGTGTCCTTTGCTGACAAAGCAACAAAGCAGAAGTAAGTAGTGCCCCTGTTTAAAAAGCAGAAGAAAAATATATGTGTAAAAGCCATGTTCGATGTAACAGCCTATGAGATGGTGTCTTGTGTCCAGTAAAAATCTTGAATTAGAGATGAAGCTTCAGACTTCACATCTTTGTAACACTGGAGATCAGTTACTACAGGAACAGGGTTTCACACACTGGATATCAGCTACTACAGGAACAGGGTTCCTCACAATGGTGGTCAGCTAGTAGAGGAAAATGGTTTCACACAATGGATTCCGGGTGCTGCAAAAACAGGGTTTCACACTCTGGAGGTCAGCTACTACAGGAACAGAACAGGCTTTCAGCTACTACAGAAACAGAGGACATCTCAGACTAAATGGTACATCCACCATGCTGTATTTTATTTCCTATCAGTGTCACGTCCCTTCAGCCCAGACCAGGACAAATGGATATAAGATGAATGGATGGATGGAATGTCAGTTTTGTGTTTTATGGTTGGCCATGTGCATCTTGATGTTGCATTAGACAACGGCTCAATATCCAGCCCCCTCTGTCCACCGCATCAGCTCTCTGGGCTTAGCAAACACATCGATTTTAATCTCGTCCATGGAGCCTCTTTGTGTGTAGGCTCCGTCTTCGGTAAAAGCCACTTAAATGCCGGTTTTCCCAGGTAGCGGGAAAGATTCATGTGACTCATTACAGAGACAGAGCTGCTTTTGTTCACAGCTGGTGTTTGAGGTGCTGTGTGGGCGTCGCTGATATACAGCTACTCTCTAAAATAGGTTTTATCCTAGATGAATATCCATAGTAATGCGCAGCACAGTGTGGTAGCAGAGTGCAGTGTGCGCACTGCATGGGCAAAGGTGTATTTATTACATTTAGTTTGTCATTAACAACAAACTGGTGCGGCACAGTGTTTTCAAAACAAGCCAGTTAGGCCATTGCATATCCCAGTGTAAAAAAACAATTACGTTTTTATTTATTTAGCAGATGTTTTTACATGAAGCAATGAATGTTTTTTTGAGAGAAGGTCAGACAGTTTGTGGAGCAGCTGGGGACTGAAGGCCTTGCTCAAGGGCTAGCAGGCTTAGGATTTCAACCAGTGTCCTTCCAATCACAGACTCAGCCACACAGCACATGCAACACATGACAACAGACTCATAACTTTATGAGCGACTAGGCATCCTGCTCCAATGGAATGGGCTCAGACAGGAATTTTAGAAACACCGGGCTTCTTTGCTTTTCAGCCCCACTGATATCTATTCTGTCTGCCTGCTGCTGGCTGCAGCTGAGTTTACTCGGCTGTAATTCTGGCAGTCACGGCGGCGCCCAGGTATTTTCTCTGTTTTTTTTCCAGGCTTATGCCTTTTTTCCATCAACTTGGAATGCCTTGGACGTGCAGTTTGGATGATGAAGATTCTCTGGCTGGAATCACTGTTCTGCAGCATTTCTTGGTGTAACACAGGTCCCCACGCCCCAGCTGGGCCACTGTCATCCTTAGCGGTGCAAAGCTGACCGGACTGATTATCCACAAACAGGCCACCGTCCTGTAGAAGAATCCCAGGAATGTGGCCTTGTTTTCTCATGAAGGACGATCACTGTTTTACCTCAGTTTAGTGGAAAGCGCAAAAAAGGGTCCATTTCAGCATTTTTTTGGCTCGTACAATTGAGAGCTTCTTTCAGATTTGGATTTTGTTGAATTTTAACTGACAGCCACTTTATCCTTCCCATTATTTCTTGGGTTGGATTCATTTATGTGTACATTGTGAATTTGAATTTTTTTTTTTTTTTTTTTTTTTTTTAAAGATTTTTTCTGAATGTGAAAGTGAGCTTGGCGGCATTGACGAATCCTGTGAGTCTCAAAACTCTTGGAACAGGATAGGAAGATGGCCAATCTACCAATATGGCGCAGAGCTTCTTTATGATCCAGAAGACTGGAGTTGACACAAAAGCTTGCTGGTCCAAAGCAGAGGGAACAGGCAGAAGTTATGTGTCCTGTTATTTTTAAAGACCATGGGAGATATCTTGGAGATATATATACGTGGGTTTTATGGTTGGACGTTTAAGGTTATCTGAGCCCTTTACTTAAGAAGCTCCCCTCCCCCTTAACTGTGGGGGTGGGGGGCATTTGCAGTAAGTGGTGCACGACGAAACTTGATAAATGTTGAGCCTGTTAGAAGGTACAAAAGAGTCACAGGGTGAGCAAAAATGCTGAGGGTTAGTAGGAAGAGAGCTTTTAGGCTTATACCACTTTATGAAGTATGTGCATACTATTTGGATGAATCATTGTCTTGTTATTCTTCAGGCTAAATTGACATCAGTCTGAAAACAGCCTGAAAGCTAATTAGCACCAGATGAAAAGACAGCATGTCTTTCTCCTTTCTGCTCTGTGTTTTGCACTTTCTTGGCAGGCAGCAGGTACGTAGTGAGGTTTCACACACCCCAAATTGATGTTTTTCATATTAATGTGTTCCTGCTCTCTGAATTTGTATGGATGGTCAGACCTGCATTCTCATGCCGGGCCTTTTTCTGTAAATCACATCAGCTGTTTCCTCTCCAGTTTTGTAGTCCCTTTTTTTTGAGATGGCTCCCTTAAGATGACTAAAAACCGCCTGAGCTTTTCAAATCAGAAAACTAGCGGCTTTTGAAAAAAAAAGACCCCCCACCCTAATCGACAACTTTTACAGTCACCACCCCAACCCCCCCTCAGACAAATCAGGGTCATGCTTTGCTGCCCACCGTCTTGGGGTGTGACTAGAGGAAGCAGACAGCCAATGTGATATCTCCCCTCACCTTAGGTATCCACAGCTGTCTCAGACATGGTCTTTTAGGGGGGTGAAAATCCTGAGCCATTTCTGTATTTCCCAAACACACACTGGGAAAACCCCAACCATTAATATTTTCTTTCCAGGGCTGCGCCTACTCCACCCACTGAGCAGATTGCTTCATCCATCTGACTCTTGGGCCTTTTTTTCCTTTTTTTTGCAGACCCTAAGAAAACAATCCACTTCCTACATTCCCCACCCCTGGTTCTTATTTACTGTCTGTAATCACATTGGCCCAGTCTGTTTGCATGTGAAAGTAATCAATGCTAAAATCGCATGACTTGCCCCCCCCCCCACATGCACACACACACACACACACACTCTACATCCCGGCCTGGAACTGCACTAACAATCCACAGACCATGAAATAAAACAAGGAATTTCTTCCCTTGATGTGAACAGTTAAGGCTCGTAAAGCTGTGATTTCTAAAATCTGGCAAATCTACCAGATCTATAAGGGATAATGTTAGTTGTTTAAACTTGGGTGTATTTCAGCTGGAAATATGTAGCCATTTAGGGGGAGGGGAGTAATGACTTTGAATTTAAACAACTAAATTCAACTAAATTCTGCTTGATTCAGCCTCCTTGATTCATGAGACAGTCATGTGAAACGTGCCATGAAATAAGAAATTAAGGACTATTGGCCTAATAAAGAGTGTAATCCAAGAGAATCGCTGCATTCAGCAAAGATTCTGATAATGGCCCCTGTTAACCGCACAGCAACACATTAGGAAGGAGCATTTACACATTGTGCTTAATCAGCTCTCTGAGGAAGTCGCCTGCCTGCTGTGGAATACAGATCTTCCTCTGGTTTCTCAAAGTGATGATATGTGGCGGTTGCACTTATGGGAGAGTCTTCAGAACTTAGAGTGGCATCCTGTGCTTGTCAGTGTTTACTGGTGTGTTGAGTCGTCATAATCTTAATCCAATGTGCTGATTTCAATTGCTATTGATCACTATTCACTTCATCTCTTAAAATGGCCTTATCTATTAGAAGCTATATATCTATGCTTGATTCAGTCTTCCCAGCTATGCAGTTGTCTTTATATTTGTGGTATTTTGTGATTTAAGGCCTACAGGTTTCTCATTCTTAGAAAAATTGAGGGTTCCCCTGTGACCGTCAGTGAGATTGTAAGGTCCTAATCACCAGGAGCAGATCTGAATGATCTCTTACTCTGGTTTTTAAACTAAAGAATCTATTTGTGAGCCAGATCACCAGACCCCACACAACTAACCTTTTTTGTGGCCGGACACTTAGATCTTTGCACCCTATAACTCTTTGACAAAAAATATATTTTTAAAAGTGGGTGAACAAAAGGGGAAAACGTATCCAAAAAAAGATCTCCAGCCAAAATGAATTCCTGGTGAATTTGTCATTTAATTTGTCGCATACATCCCAGCAACTACAAGGCTTAAATGCTCCAAAAGCCCAAAGGTCAGGAATGCAGCACTGTTAAACTACTGAAATGCTCTTGCCGCCAAACAGAAAGCACTAACTTTTGCAGTGATTAGCAATCAGCTGACACACCGCAGGCTGCTTATGGAACTCAACAGCCATACTTGTTGTGTATCTTTTGCTCTGTTGACTGTTTTGTCTTCTCTAACCATGATAGGGGCTGTATTTTTCACTCTTCTGCTGTCCTTATTGAATTGTTGTGGTACTGTCATAGAGAGTGACTTAGTTTCATCACCAGAAAAGGGCTTTTCAAAGCATCCCTCTGTTAGCCAAGACATTTTGAGATAATTATGAGACATCCTTTAGTATGAGAGGAAAAAACACTCTAATTACTCTGCCTGCGCTTCCAGCGTAAAGGTCCCTAAACTTGGAACTTTATAGAAATTGAGGTCAGTCCCTTTTCTGCTTTTGTCTTTCCCTCCCTTTCAGGCTAGACTGCTTCTTTAATTATAAACCCATTGCGATCCTTCAGTTTACCTCCCATTCCCTCACAGCTTAGCCCAGAAACGAGGCCTTTACATTTTCAACCCGCCTGATGTCGTTTATTGGAAAGCTTTGTTTCGAGAGAGTCTGTATGGAAACCTCTTTCTTCATCAGTACCACTTGTCCTCCTCATTAACATGGTAGCAGCACTGGGAATACACAGGGACACAAAGGCAGGTATTAAAGTGATATAGAGCACAGAGAAAGTGTGGTAATATTGAAGGATAGATCTGCCTAGATTTGTATGCAGGTGAGAGGAGCTGAGCAATATTCTGGTTTTAAGTGCAGCATTAACTGTAGTCATATTAATATGTTTCACGGCGGCGCAATGAGCAGCACTGCAGAGTCAGAGCTCCAGGGCCGCTGCTTTCATTCCCACCTCTGTGTGTGTCACAA
>JAABNX020000040.1:12317775-12327920 GCA_015163995.2 Mormyrus lacerda
CAACTCTGAGCTATTAGTTAAGTTCTCCCCAAGCGAGCTTGATGGGCCGAATGGCCTCTTCTCGTTTGTATATTTCTTATGTTCTTATTTTGCTCTGAAACCTTCACTAACAGACCAGGATACTCTTCTCCTCACACATTCTGGGTAAACATTTACTCAGACAAAGAATTAAAATGACAAACATGCCTAAACTGTGATTCCTGTCCTACTGATCAAAATAAGTCTACATGTAATAACATGTATTCGCCCCCATTACACAAAGGCAGAATTGCCTCTGATGCACACTAATTGTGGGTTTTTACTTAATTGTGTTAGTGTGTAGGTA
Organism: Mormyrus lacerda; assembly: GCA_015163995.2. Taxonomy (NCBI): domain Eukaryota; kingdom Metazoa; phylum Chordata; class Actinopteri; order Osteoglossiformes; family Mormyridae; genus Mormyrus; species Mormyrus lacerda. The sequence continues at coordinate 12,318,101 of JAABNX020000040.1, forward strand.
CTGCGTAACTTTTACGTTAAGATAAACTGCCACCTGCAGATTTCTCAGCAATCCATCTTTCAACCATTTATCCCTAACTTGCTTATGGAGTTGCCTGTTAGCACAAGGCAGGAGGCAGATAACCTGATGGTGCATCTTTGAGGGTGGAAACCAGAGATCCCTGAGGAAACCCACACAACAGAGTGAGAACATGCACACTCCACACTCAGAGTGGGATTTAAACACCCAACTATGGAGGTTTATGACAACAGTTTAACTCGCCCTTGAGCCACCCATCTGTGATTATAAAAACAGGTCATATTTTTCTTCTCGGTTCAATGTACTTTTGAGTTTTACAATCTAGCCATAGGAATTGCTATTCCACTGGGAAATGGGCTGTGCTTAATTGATTCAATAATAAAATAAGTTTAAATAGGTTGGAAATCACTGTACTTTTACTCGACTAAGAAAGGACAAAAGTTCATTCTTTCTACATATAAGTATGACACTGAAACAATGAATAGCTGGGTGAATTAGTAGCTAAACATAAGCCTATAGTAAAGCTGAATAATTTACTTCAGTTGAATTTTATTTAATTATAATAATAATAAAAATAAGTATTGCATTTATTAACAAATATCATTATCAACTATACAGACAACACTAAAATACAATAAAATAAAAATAATAAAACACTTCTTCAGCCACTCTTTCCATACCACTTTTTTCCAGTTTATGAAAAAAGAAGGGGTTATACTCGACCACGGCATATCATTGGACAAATTACAGGAGCCGACTAGCAACAGCGTTACTTAGCCACTGTGGCTCGCTTTCGGCGCCCGTCAAATTCTGTTGGTGCACTACCGGCATTGTTCTTAACCTCATTGGTAGATGTCCATGCCAGTTTTTGCGCCGACAGTTTGCCCGCCCTTCTGTACAGTAGCACTGTGCTTTGCGAAAAACAAGTGGAAGCCTTCGGCAATATTCGGAAAGTGTGACGGAATAGTCGCAGATTCATTGGCCCGCGGTCGTTTGGTTTCTCCTCCTTTCTTCGTAGAACCCGTTTTTGATTGGTCAACGGAACCCCGTCTCCGCCTATGTCTGCTTGAGCGTGCGCAGTTTGCAATTCCCGCTGTAGGAAAGTGGCGTAGCTCTTTGCTGCATCTATGTACCAGCCCAGCCTTTGTACGTAACTTACGCACTGTGGGCTGGAGTGACAAAGAGCGAGCGGAGACAGACGGAGAAGGAATAAAAAAGAAATTCAGAATTTGTGGAGCGGTATCAGCTAGAATCGTTTGCGGTTTTTCCCCCACAAGTAAAGGGGTCTCGATGGTGGCGTTTCGACCCGTTATATCATAGGTTAGGGTTCAGATTCTTACTTCCGCGTTTTAGAATTGGACGTGAGACTAGGTCTGTTCTGCCAATTTCATTTTTAAAGCTGGTGATTTTAAATGATTTTTTTCTTCATTTGAACCGTTGGCCGAGCCGAGCAGAGGGGAGCCGCCATGGCAGGAGCAGTCGGATCGCTGAGTCTCCACCTCAGTATATGAAGGGTTATGGTGCGGTGCGACATTTACGAAGCGAAGAACGCCGTTAGCCAGCGCAATTTAGACCATGATTTCTCTATTTTAGATCAGCGATAAGATCACGGACAGCGTCACAAAACGGCACGGCGCTGATTTTAATATAAGGACGCAGGAAAGGGCCGTCGGTAGGTAATTGAAAACGGGCCCCCACCTCCAAAGGCCTGGCGATCCGGTAGATCGAGCTGTCCCCGGTAACGGTATAGATGCCTATAATCTAATGTGCAAAAAAGAGGATGATCTGAAGAAAGAAGAAAGCTGTTGGACAGATAAATCCAGTTAACGAGAGCATTCGGGAAAGGGCTGACGGAGGAATCTCCCCCTCTTTTATGCATTAAATAACTGAGATTGAACTACTATCCGAATAACGGAGGACAATAAATAAGAATCAAACCTGTAATCGACGTTACGGAGTTAAGGGACGGTGTGTTTTTTTTTTTCTTTTTCCTTTTTTTTGGATCGGAATATGTCGGGTCGGCCCAGAACCACCTCCTTTGCAGAGAGCTGCAAACCGGTGCCGCAGCCCTCGGCCTTCGGGAGCATGAAAGTTAGCAGTGAGTATCCGAGCGATCCGCCGTCATTCTTTCCCGTCTACCGATGCCGGTGCCCAGCCTTTATCAGGGTCAGTACGATTTCCTCTTGGTGCTTTTCCTTTCATCCAGCAAGTGTCACCTTTTTATTTATAAGGGATTAGGAGACCTGCCACCCCTTGAGTTGTGACAACTTAGATGGGCCCCCTTTTTAAAAAAAAAAAAAAAAAAAAAAAACCGTGGTGGGGGATCTGCCAATGCAAGACTGTGAGGCGCTGAATTAGCAGGATACACCTTACAGCGGAAGGTAATAGATGACCATCTCGATCTCGGATGCTAATGGGTGACTTGCCTTATAACTTCTTTGCCCGTTATTTTAACCTGCTTAGCTAGATAAATGTGCTGTTTATTAGGAAGGTAACACCGAGGCCCGTTGTTCCTCTCTAACAATCGGCGATTGGTTTCGGGATAATTCACGCGGTTTATGAATATCTGGGGCTAGTTGGTTTTCCGCTGGATTTTAACGTTATTGTTACGGGGAAGGCCGTCTGTGGTCGTGACATCTCATAACACCCGAAAACATACACTATGTGAGTATTACATGACTTTTCTGGGCTGCCCAAGCCGTCCGTGTCAGTTTTTCTTGCCGTCGTCTGGTATTAATACTTATTTCTATGGTTGCGATCATGTTCTATGCACATCCTTTAGTCGTGCTGTGGACTTATTATAGGAGCCAGCGCGACCCAGTGATGTACTTTTAATATGATGCCTTTCCACCGAAATTCACATCTTTATTTGGAAAAATGTCACCTGCGAAGTCGGCATGTGTGACATTTAGTTCCCTGGACACCTGTTCAGCCTCCCGTGTAGCGGTGCTTGAAGATGGAACTCCGCTGCTCGGGTCTTGGGGCCGGGGGGGACTGTAACTGTCCTTGAGAAAACGTACTTCACCAAAACACCCTGCAGTACATATTTATGTCTCTGTGGGTAAAATCGTTGACTAAACATAATAGATGAATTCATTTGCTGTTAATCGGTGGTCCATTCCCTGTTTTCTGAGTCCACCGTTGCAAATGATCCTCTCCAGCTCGCATTATTGTCTATGGGCTTCTGGCTATGTAGTCCTCAGCTTCTCACGCGTTTTGCTGTGTAAATGCTCTTGTGATAATAAATAGAGGATCCCTGTAACTCCGGTCCGCCTCTGAAGCATCAGACGGGCGGAGTAAAGCTCCATGACCTGCCTCCGCAGGACTGTCTCCCTCCCTGTCAGTTTAGACGGGAGATTGGCTGCCATTGTGTCCCTTCAATTAACTGCATCTGCACATCATTTTGCGTATTGTGTTTTATTATCTCTGGATGCAGCTTAAGTTTCTGTATGTAAAGAAACAAAAGTTTGTGTTCTTGTGTGTTTTATTTACTACAATAAATCTTAATTTAGGGCAGAAATTTGTGTATCTGGTCCCCTTCTGGCTGGTTTCAGTTAAAGGTATTAAATGCTATTCACTGCTGATGTAGCTGTAGCGGTGCTGTTTGTGAGGCTGCTGTAGTCACTAAAATAGTGTGTTACAGGAAAGTCCAAGGTGCTAGATAAGTGAGACTAATAGTTTAAGGGGGAAGGCAGACTGAATGCATCCTGTGAATGTGGATGTGAGTCTGTCAGGAGCTGAGTGCATGTTTTTGGCTGGCGCTGGTCAGCTCGATAATGAATCCGCGGAGGTGCTCATTCCAGCACTGCAGTGCAGTGGCTGCAACGCCCCCCCTCCCAGTGGTGCACAGGCCATAAATGCTTCCAAGGGGGTGTTACTGCTGAATCCTGCATCCTCCCTGCATTCTCAGTGTTGTAAAAAACCACCTGTTCAGCTGTTCTCCCTTCTGGTCATTAGGGCAGTTTAAACTTGTCTTCATTGATTTCTTATTGGCTTAACATAGTAACACTGTCTAAATTAATGTTTTTTCTTTGTATAGACTGTGTATTGGTATATGGAGTGCTTGTAAATCTAGTGACTGGGACATTTCTTTTTGTACTGTGTGGTCTGCAGGGGTGTCCTGTGATTGGATGAATCTGGGATGTGTGGCACATCTTGATGGGTGGAGCCTGGTGTGAGTAGGGCTGTGATTGGGTGGATTCTGTGTGGGCGTGGTCTGTCTGGGTGAAGCCTAGAGAGGGAGCTCGCTCACTCGGGAGCACAGGGTGGGGGTGGTTAGTAGCCACCTGACTGGGGCATATGGGAGGGAGGGGGGCAGCTGAGATGACAGCCTAGACTGAAAAGTGGAGACAGAGGGAGGAAGGGAGAAAGGCAGCTCAGCTGTGACTTAACTTCTGGCACGGACCTGCTGGTTGAGAGGGTTCTGAGGAATGACAGTGATTGGCAGTCTCCATAATGAATGAGGTGACCCACACCCATTAAAGGATGTCTTTTTTTTTCTCTCTCCTTCCAAAGACAGAAGATGGGAACTTGATAGAGGATATACTGTGGGATTTGACATAGAGTACTTTTACCATGAGCGCTATGATTGATAGGGTAACATGCCTGTCTTTTAAGGTGTCTGGTCTTATTGTTAAGTGCCTGTTTTTTCTTGAAGTCATGGAAGTATATAAAATTACAAAGTCATGAACTACTTCAGTAACCTTCTGTGGTTCTCTGTACAGTTGTAGTGGATTGTAGGTACTCTTGGAGATTAACTGACACATCTTTTCTGGTGTACAAAACATAGATGTAAGACAAACATCAAACATACTGTGCACATTGCAGTCTTTTGAAGATGGTATGTAAGGCCTGGCAAGCCAATGGAAAAATGCATTGTATCTCTTTTTTGTTTTTTCTTTGAGATAATGAGATAAAGTAGCATGAATGAAAAGGGTGGGGGGTTGCTATCTAAAAAAAGTGGCTTTACGCACTGCGTAATCTGTCGTGAAAGCAGCATTACGCAACATAGTTTTTATCTTGCGCTGTTATTTTAAAAAACAACTGAAGGACGAAGAGAGCCTGAACTCCTGAAAGAAGAAAAGAAGGCACCAGGATGGCATTAACCCCTCAAATGAGTTATTTATGATTTGCACTGGATCCTGCAGCCTGTTGCAGGTCTTAACTGGAGAGAAGAGGTGATGGCACACCCCAGCCAGGCGTGCAGTTTTGTGGCTTAGCTTTGTGATCTCTGGCTTGAGTGTAGTGGACTTGAGGGGGAACCTGGAAGTTCATGGGGAAAGCACACTTAGCATTGGCTCTATTGCCGTTTAGGTAGTGCACAGTTTAAGAACAAATTATGGTGGTATTGTTGGAATATATGCAATTGAATTAATGGTTCTTGTTCCTTTGAGTTTGGCCTTGTATAAGAATATCAAAAGACACTGACAAATTTGTGGGGGGAAAAATCCCCCCCCCCCCCATGACAATCAAGTAGCCTCTTCCTTGGCTCAAGGGAACATTGGGAGCACTGACCTCCATGGTACTGTTTTTTTGGGCCACCCAGATTTTGCTGGTCTGCTAAAGAAATCCCATTGAGACCAAGAGGCGAGTTCCGACCTGCCGTGTTCTGCGTGTGACAGCAGAATCCCAGTGGGGCAGATCCCCCTCCCCCCGTAAAAACTATCTAGGTTAGTGGTCCAAGTGTGGAGCTGAACAGGTGCTCTTGATGTCGCCTTATAAGACTGGGACCCCCAGCTGACTCACCTCAGTGTGGGTACCTGCTGCACATGCCAGTGCCTCAGAAAGCTGTGACTTGTGTCCTAGGGAGCTGTGTGACGGCTGTGTCACATGGTGGTCATGATGGGCTCCATCCACATCAAGAGGGCTGCCAGAGATGCTGAAGGGGAAGCCTCTGCTTTTGGGTCCTGTCATGATCCAGCCCATAACCTGCAATTAATAATGCTGTGGTTTACAGGCTTCTGTGTTTGCCGGTTCTGCCCTGTTGACCCTGAGCTCAAAGCTTACATCTCTTTGGACGCCTTCTTGTAGTTCCCTTCGGCAAGTGACTGAGCTTCAATTGCTCTGGTGAGGTTTTTGTTTTTCTTTGCTTCTGAAAGAGTATGAACGAGTCACCTTGGATAAGCAGCTAGCGATGAGTGCATCCAGGAGTTGCTGGTGTCTCAGAAAAAGCTTCCGCCCCCCCATTGTTGTTATAAAATTTCTCAATGGCAAATGTTAGTCTGAGGCTGTGCGTGCATGAGATTGATGGTGGTGCATGTGTGTGTTTTTATGACCTTTCTGTGCCCCAAGTCCCCTCCCCCCATGCCATGAGTTGTCCCCAAGTGCCGGGCCACTGTGCAGCGAGGTGTCGGGTCACACCGGTGGAATCATGGGAGTTTGTGGGCCCTGCCACTCGGACTTTATTTCTGTCTGCACCTGGGTACAGACTCATTTTTGTCCCCCTCCCCATCTGCCACATCACAGGCGTCAGTCAGCTGCCGTCTCCTTCTCCATTTCCAGCCACACGTGTCCTTGCAGAAATTCCCTGGGAGGAAGGAGCGTTCCAGCCATTCTCACCCCGGGGGCTTGAGCGATGCCTCTCACCCCACAGACCAACTTGGTGCAGTGCGTACTCTTTGCTGGCTTTCTACATCCTGATTTGGAGGAGGCAGCTCTGTTCCACCTTTCACCCTTGGTGTGGGACCTTGGAGCACAGAGAATCCCACTTCTCCATCTAGGCCCGAGCTTTGCCCATAGGAGTAATGTCTTTCAGTGTGGTCCCGGGTCTGTCCTGTCCTATTTCTCTATGATAACATCATGACACATAGACGTTCTCCACTGAGGTACGGATGACTGAATCTTTGAGCCACAAGACTACTTATGGCACGTGTTCAACACATCAGATACTTCAAGAAAGTACCAAAAGTAAAGTACTTGAAGGTGTTTGTTTTCCACTGGCATAGAAACTGGTACCAGCGTGAGATGATATAACTAGTATATTGTAGGACTGGATGATGTGCAATATTAATATCAATATTGCTTGTTAGTCACATGCAATTCATATGTCACTAGTCAGCTGGATTAAGATCAGGCTTTTTTTTATTTTAATCTCTATATGGACATTATAGCACAGGGAGATTTTAAGTTTTGCTAAATTTTTTTTACTCTGTCATAGGAGAAAAAGTTTAGCATGTTTTGTAATTTTAGTGATTATTCCTTTTCAGGATTAACTAGTATGAGTTTAAAAATCAGTTTAAAGTTCACCTCTGCTGCTTTTGCATGAACGCTGGATGCGTTCTCAGAGACAATCGTAATCATTTTCTTCCTTGCTGTACAGGTTTGTGAGAAATTTGTTTGCAGTAAAATAATACCATACTGTTCTAGTATATTATACAACATACTTTCTTGTTATTCCATTGTGGTCTTATATCTTTCATTCGTCTACATATTTATTATTATTATGTATTATTTTTACTTAATTTATCATTTTTTTTCTAAGTTCGCAACTGTTTTCAAGACAGCAGTTGTATTGTGTTTCAGAAGCAGGCTATTTGCATAACGAGATGCTGAAGACGGGTTTCAAGTTGCACCCAAAAGTACTGAAAAATGACCCCAGTTGGTTTGGCACTTTTTTTTGGTACCAGTACTCAACCGGAAGTCAATGGAAAAAGGCAAGTACCTGGTGAGGTGGAAAAGCGCTCTTAGTCTCTGGACGTGAAACACTGGCATTTCCCAACAATGCTGCATCAGGGCAAGACGTCCGTTTAACATCAGCATTTCAACACGTTTTATTTCCCCCTGTGTTCACGTTTCTCTCTCAAAATGCAGTCGTGCTTTTTGAGGGTTAGTTTGCTTAATCTCTCATCATTTTCTCGCTGTTGTTTTTTTTTGGACAGCCGGTAGAGTAGAGTGAGAGTGTTCATGTGCACAGTGCTACATCTTCATTACATATGTCAGTATTTGCGGTTTGCCTGTCTGTTCTGTCAGATCGGCCATTGGGTGCTTCCTGGCGTCTCCCAAGCTCGTTTGACTAATTGGGATGTGCCTTTTTCCAAGCCTGGTCTTCATTGTTTTGGTTTAGCCAAACTCTTCATTAGATGTCATCATATTACTGTTTTGAATTAAGTATTTATATTTAAAAAAAAAAAAAGTGGACTTTCATTAAAATCGTGCCGAATTAATTAAGCTGCATGCTTTTTCTAAAGAGACTTTAATTTTCTAGTTTTTAAATCGTAATTATAATAGTGAGTATCATTAGCACAGTATTACTCATTTAAGTCAAAGATGACTGGTTCAACTCTTGAAAGATAATGGATTAACTAAAGGAATAATTAATCAAGGTAAAATAAACAAGCATAGGTATTATTTTGCATTTTGTCAAAGTGGTCACACAAGGTGAGCATATTAGCATGAATGTCCTCGACTGACGTTTTTTGCCCTTAGTTTGAATCCATTCACAGTTAATAGCTCAGCCTGTGTCGAAAGTGGCCTTGTGAATTGTAGCCAATAGGACTAAGAGACAGTGATCCTTGTGAGAGTATGACAAGTTTGATAATAAGGATGGCTAGGTCAGTTTTTTCTCTCTGTGACAGCTGACTTGACACTAATAGTTTTAATCCTTCTGTCGATTACATTAGCGTTTGACGTGCTCAGAGACGCATTATGGGAATGAACTGAAGGCTCTTCCTCACTCTGTTTGTATGCCATGGTGTCAGTGGTGTTGGCTTTCACACTGTGACAAGTGTTGAGCCTGCCTGCATGTCTTTCTGTCTGCATGTCTTTCTGTCTGCATGTCTTTCTGCCTGCATGTCTGTCTGTCTGTCTGCCTGCCTGCCGGCCTGCCTGCCTGTTTACATCCTTCCCTGGTTACTTCCCTGGTTCTCTTGGCTTTTCTTTCAGAATTTCTATCCTTGTAGAGTTTTTAAGAACTCAACAGGTATCGGGTTTAAGAGACTGCAAGGAAGCATAATACTGGAACACTTAGAAGTCGACTAATCATTTTTCTGATTAGAAATGTCACAGAAGTATTGGGGCACCTGTCCATTACACCTACAGGAAATTTTTGACATCTCATTCTAAATCCATAGGTATCATTATGGAGTTGGTAGCCTATTTCCAGCTATAACAGCTGCCACTCTTCTGGGAAGGCTTTCCACAAGTTTATGGAGTGTGTCTGTGGGAATTTTTGCCCATTCATTCAGAAGAACACTTATGAAGTCCGTTGGATGTGAAGGCCTGACTTGCAATCTCCCTTCTAGATCAACCCGAAGGTGTTCAGTGGGGTTGAGGTCAGAGCTCTGTGTGGGCCAGTCAAGTTTTTCCGCATCAAACTTTGACTCAACCATGTCTTTATGGACTTTGCTTTGTCCTGGTACACAGTCTTGCTGGAACAGAAGAGGCCCTTCCCCCAAACTGTTCTCACACAGTCCGAAGCATAAAATTGTCCAAAATGTCTTGGTATACTGAAGCATAAAAACAACCCCATACCATTATCCCTCCTTCACCAAACTTTGCAGTTGGCACAATGCAGTCAGGCAGGTAATGTTCTCCTGGCAACCATTGAACCCAGCCTCATCTATCAGACTGCCAGACAGAGAAATATGATTTGTCACTCCACAGAACATGTTTCCACTGCTATAGAGTCCTGTGGTGGCGTGCTTTACACAACTCCATCTAACACTTGGTGATGTTAGGTTTTTATGCAGCTGCTTGGCCCTGGAAGCCCATTCCTTGGATCTCCCAGCTCACAGTTTTTGCTCTGTGGTTATTGACAGAGGAAGTCTGGATCTCTGCAGGTACTGAGTCAGCAGAGCGTTGGCAC
>JAABNX020000040.1:12334598-12354291 GCA_015163995.2 Mormyrus lacerda
ACCCATTGCTACCCCCCCCCCCCCCCCCCCATTTCGTGTGAAAGCTGGGGTGGGGTCATGTGATGAGATCATCTCCTTGCGCCTTGTGTTGAGTCTGCTCAAATGGGATGGGAGGGGGGCTCTCAGCACCATGGGGGCATGCAGGAGAAGGCTGCCCTGGCAGCCTGGCAGTAGGGACAGCTGTATCTCATCGTTCAGAGCTGCAGTGCCCTGGCTGGTTATAGGGGTCTGCGGAAGGGGGGACTTCAAAGTCGGCCCGGCCTTTTAAGCGGGAGGAGCTGTGCAAGGCATTCCCGGACTTGACGGGCCCACTTCAAAGGCCTCCAGGCAATGCTGGCCCCCTCCTACACCCATCTCTCTGAAACGCATGCAGACACACACATATGCACAGTTTGCTGGGTCAGCATGCTTCGTGTGTCACAGAGAGCTCCTCCTTTGTGCCAGAGACTGTTAGGGTCCGGATGACTCCTGCATGAACTCTGTTGGTTTTTTTTTTTTTTTTTTAATATTGTACTTTATTTTTGCTTAAGTTGTTCCGGTGCTCTTGCCCTTGGATGGGTGACATGGCTTGAAAGCCATCCATAAAGGTCTTTTTCTGCAGGAATCTGTGTACCACTGCTCCTTCTGGTGGTTAGGGTCATGCTACATAGTCTAATTACTAAAAAGTAGCTGGAATTGAGTTGGCTGCACAAGACATTTTTGGGGGAATTTATTGCTTTCTAGATTCGCAGCCACCCTGTCTTCTTGCCATGTGCTTCCTTTCCTCAGAAACCAAAAGCCTCCCGTCCTTTTTTCATTTCTTTGCCATTTCTTTTCTCTCTTTATTTGGATTTATATTGTTTTGCGCTGTAACTGGCTGACCAAAGCCGCTTGTCGTTTCTTTACTTTTTGCTAAGCAATATGACAGGACTTGCGCTACTGCCAATCTAGGGCTGGGCAATTAATCGAAGTTTAATTTCAATGACTATTTTGACTTCCAGTGATTATCAAAACAAAATAATTGATAAAACGATTATCGTGCCGCATTTCATTTCGCAGTGATGATCCCTTTTGTCTTGTGTTACAAACCCCACGCACCCTTTCTATCCCCTTTTTAGTCTCTTTCTCAACTGAGTATTATTTAGAGTTCAAGGAAATCCACTGTTAAAAAGACATTTTTAAAAAGTTTAATAAATGCATGAGTAATCGTGATCTCAATATTGACCAAAATAATCGTGATTATGACTTTTGCCTTAATCGAGCAGCCCTAGCTATTTCCAATGCTTTCGCTGCTTTGGCATTCACATTCACCCAAGAAGACCCATTCAATCTAGTAGCAATACCTGAAAGCTGTTGACACTCAGTGGCTGTATATATAGATCTACTGGATTGACAGTAATGTAGGCAAGGCTGAAGGCCCTGTGTGTAATAGAAAATCTTGACCAGAACCACTTGGACGTTTGGGCTATGGAATGAGAACGGGAGAACCCAGGGGAAAAGTGCGGTAACTTGTTGACGATTCCAGGTTTGCACCCCCAGTACAACATCTTTGAACCTGGAGCCAGCTGCTGAACCTCCGTATTGTGTGCTGATTAGGATACATGCCTGAACTACATGACTTGACCTCATTTGTGGTCATCTGGCACTATATATAGTGTAACTTGACACCAGCATCATTCTGACATTTTGTGGTGGTGTTTTTTTTTTTTTTTGTGTGTCCTGTCAGGAACATGGGTGTTCTGGACGGTGCCTGTTTCGCTTTCTGCATTCTAAACGAGCTGGAAAGCAGATTCTTGGAAAGACGGGTCTGTGAAACATGATGCTGGACTCCATTGCGTAATGCAGATCAGAGGGATGCCGTCTAGCCTGGGCATGGAAGAGTGGCCGATGCACCAGAGCCCTGCTGGCCTCAGCCTGGAGCTCGCAGCTTCTGTTCCAGAGTTAAGCCTCCATGAGTAGTATTATGGGTCCCTTATGTGGCTTTCCCAAAATGACATCTGAGATGCTGTAGAGTTTATCCTGGTCAGGTCAGGTCAAATTCTTGACGACTTACATATAATCCTAATCAAAGTGAAGATACTCAATCCCTCTTACAGTTGTAGAAATTCGGTGTCTCCGTTAGTGTGGGGCACTGGAGAAGTGGCCAACCAGTAATCTGTGTAGGGTCATTCATACAAAGCTGTCCCCCATGAGAAATCGTCTTGCTACTGTCCCAGCCCCATGGACTGTATTTTTGAGTCCGGTTCTTAATATGCTTGTTTCTTTGTAACGGACAACCAGGAAAAGGCAGGGATAAAAGCACCTTTATTTATTTATTCATTTTTGCAAAGGTTTCTTTCACTGCCCTTTTGCTCTCCTATCTTCCTTTGTGTTTACGGTAACGCATATCCAGTTTGGAGGCGGTAGTGAAAATGCGAGGGCCCCGTTTGATCCCTTTGTGTACTCCAGCTATCGCTTACGAATGGGAGCGGCCGACTCCTTTGTAGTGCCGCGTCCTTAATTTGAATCGATTGGCTGAGCACGATGCGGCTGCTCGCTTGTGGATGGCTTCCGTAATTGTTTTTGATCTTTAATTCTGCCGCATAAACGGCCTGTTGCGACGGCTTGGCAGAAACGTTGAATCCGGTTGCTATTTTGAGACCCGGTTTTCACTGGGGGTGGGGCGGCAGCTCATTGGACGCAGCTTGTACCACCCGGAGTTGTTTATGTATCGCTGCTTTAGCTGGCTTTTTTAAACATTTTTGGGTGAAATGTAAGGGATGTGAGAGGGTGTCAAATTTGGGTTGCATGGAGAAAGTTCCCTCAAGGTTTCTGTTTTCCTCATTACAAATTTGGGCTGCTGTTCATTTTAAAAGCAAGTGTCGCCTGGAACCTTCCTAGAAGGCGTGAAAGGTGCCCCCCATTCTCTTACTTTTTCATGTGTTTTTTTCCCCCCTGTTTTGCTTCGGTTTCTTCTCCACTTTTCTAAGGCTGAATCCCAAGATGAAGTCCTTTCTGACTAAGCTTGCCTTTCAGTGAACATTTCATGAGGTCCCCATCTTAGACCTTCTCCCCATAGGTGGAGAATTGATTTCTTTTTCACATCCTCTCCACCCCTCTGCTGTTTAGGTCAAAGCCCAGGCATCCTGAGTTAAACATCATAACTCATAAGTCCTGGTCCATCCTCTTGCATTTTTCTTCGCCCTATAGTTTTAGCCTGGGTAATATTGTGCGGGCATTTAAATGGCTGTTGTTCACCATGAGCTACCAGGGTGGGAATTAAACTTTTTAAATGTCATATTCCAACACATTTAGCTTTAGTTGATCCGTCCTTCGCAAAAGAGGCCTAACAGTTGAAGGCCAGGCATATTTGTTTGTGTTTGCTGAGAAACCGTGGTATTAAAACCCAGTCATCTTTGCGCTTCCAAGGTAGCTGGCATGTTCGATGAGGCCCGGTGGGTGACATGACAGACCACAAGTGGATTAGATCTCTCCGGAGCCCTAACCCCAGTTAAGGTCAGGCTCATCAAACTTCCCCAGCCGCAGACATGCTCCTGAGCCCGACTTGTGTTTTTTTTTTATCACTTTTTCACTCTCAGGAGGAAATATTCTACCGCCATTATTCTAGGGACATTGCCGGGGAGGATTTGAACCTTGGCAAGCACCTTCAACTGGAGAACCCGCCCATGTTCGTGTCAGTGTCCGCCCTCCGGCAGGCTTCCACAGCCATGTCACAGGAGGGGCTGTGCTCAGTTCCTGCATCAGTTGGCCCTGTTCAGCCGTTGCAGCGTAGGTGGCATGGAGGGAGGGAGAGAGAGAGTGTGAAAGAGAGAGAGTGAGGGAAAGCACTTTATTTATAGAGGACGTTCATATCTGGGTTCCGTGAGTAATGCTGTCCCGCTGGAGGGGTTTGCCAGTGGGCAAACGGGAAGTCCTACAGGGGTCACCACAGGAAGGCTTCGATCTGACCCACAAGCATCCCATGTGTGAGTCCTTTGTATGGATCCAGTGACCGCACTTCTCCTCTGGCTGCAACGGTGCGTGTGAGACCTGCTGGGGAACTCGCGTTGTGGTGACTCGGAGACGTACGCCGTGCTGTATTCCACTCAACGGTCTGGAGCTGTTGAGAGGTTTTAAGGGTTACGGTGTTTCATTGTAAATATTAATTTGCCTCCTAAAGGTGCCGCTACCTGTGTAAGCAGTTCAAGGGGTATTTGAATGGCAGTTATTTTGGATTAGACTGCAAACACTTTTCAGTTCTCATCCTTTACAGTAAATGGATAGTTTCATGCAAAGGGTTAACTGGGCATTTACACTGGGGGCTAGAGAATCGCATAATTCAAGGTTTGCTGTCCATTTCTTAAAAGAAATGTTTGAAAGGGTAGCTTGTAGTGGAGGGACAGAAGTTCATATTGCCGGCTGGTTGTCGCTGCTGTTCCACACGCACGTCTGCAGATATGTGCAAACTAATATGCAGCTTCTTTTTTAACATTGACCACATCTCCACCCACAAACCAAAGAGGTTCAGGGGGGCTTCCTTTGAGTGCCACACTGGTTAGAATGTCGTGGGGGGGTCTGGGCCAGCTGAGTAATTACCTGAGCACTTCTCTTAATGCTGCCATCCTGCAACAGCAGCATGCAGAACACACTGCAGTCATGCACAGGATGAGTCCAGTCAATACAGGTGCTGCCTCAGAGTGTGTGTGTGTGTGTGTGCGCGCGTGTTTGTGTTTATGCTGCAGTACAGCTGACATATGCTGTTTCAGAGCCCGACAATGCCTTGTTTCTGTATTTTTTATAATGCATTACTGGTTTAAAATTTTGATCAGTACTTTGTCATTTATTTTTCCGCTTTTGACGGGCTCACATTAACATTTTATTTTCGTAAATAAACAAACATCCCTTCAGTTTCCTCCCTAAACCACTTCAAACCCGTGTCAGCGTCTGCACCACTGTAGGTTTTAACCAAAATTTTCAGTTTACTCAATGGCTCCGTGAGCGGCTGCCTGTGACCAGAGGGTGGCTTTCTTCTGCCCGAACCGGGATGGCGCCCCACAAGCTTTTTCATTCAGGTCATCTGGGTCCCCCGATGGACTGTGCCTGACTGAACGCGGTCACCTCGTGGCGGGCAGGAGACACTTTGACCCATTTCGCTTGACGTGGGTGGGATCTGAGAGTGGTTTCGGTAAATGCTTAATTGGCTTTTGCGCGCTTTCGATCTTGACATGAAAGCTTTTTAATGTTCTTGATTGAAGAGGAAGAGATTCATCGTCTCTTTTCCACTTACTCACTCATTCTCTCACTCACTCACTCACACACACACACACACACACACACACACACACACACACACACACACACTGTAAAGGCTCATAACTCAAACCCTCAAACCAGAATCCCCTTCCCATTAAAATGGAGCCTTTCTCTTTAAAAACGTGCATGTGTCGACGTGCACGGGGAAACACTCGTGTGCATTATAGGGTTCCCCATGCCAATGCTGAGCGGCTGATGGGGCTGGGCTGCACCTCCCCCCTGCCAAACACGCACACACGCGCACGCCTGCCAGATGTGCTGCCTCCTTCTCCAGGGACTTGAATTGATGCCGGATCGCCTGTAAGTAACTAGCAAGTAATTTAGTTTATTTTTACGCAGCATCCGAATAATTGAACCTTTCTGTCTAGTAATGTAAAAGTGAGACTTTGCAGTGAACTGGGCAGAAGGTGCCGGCGATTTCAGAGACCATCTCAGCGACGCATGTGACTCCACAGAACATGGTCTGAAAATAAGGGATGTTGAAACATCTGCTGAAATCATTTAGCACATCGCTGTGTGAATCAGCAGTTCTGGTGATGACTGTTCATGTACAGATCAGCTGTTATCTTGTGTTTATTTTGAGGTTTGGACCTCGGTAAAAAATAAAAGGCATTTATGATCATTAATTGCTAGGTGACTAAACCCCACTGCTCCTGCCGGCTGCCCTGACTGACAGAGTGAGCCTGCTGTGCTTTGGGTCTTCAATTTTTAATTTCTTTCCAACACCGCCACAGCACTATTGACTATTGTGTGCGACAAGTAGGTATGCAAGAATATTCTAAGTCTGGGAGCCTGTAGGTATGTGTGCTTTAACTGCTCACATCTTTGCTGATTTTATCTCTTTAGTCGCTTTCAAGTAAAATCTGGGTAATGCGGCTGCAGCGAGCACAGTAGAAAGGGGAGAGGTGAGTCACGGTGAAACCTTGATGTTTGGTGATGCTTCATTTTGAGAGCTGGGAAACAGTAACTGAAATAGCAAAAAGGTGAAGATGTCGTGAAACACTCCACAGAGGCGACAAGACGGGACTGTGGACTTCCTGTCAGTGACTTCACAGGCTACAGCCTCGGAGCAAAACAATGTCAGGGGGGACGCTCCATAAAAAATCATCGCTTATTTGAATTTCTTACTGCCTGCTTCCCTAGGCCATCAACAGAGTTAAAAAAAAAAAAAAGAAAAGAAAATCGAGAGATTGTAAACTGCCAAGTTGTTTAAAGGGACACTGGTTTCCTTTACAGTATCAGGTCAGTTGTTAGCTCTCCCACTAAACCAATCGCTGATCTGTGAGTGCCTTGATGGTTGCTGACACAACCTCAGATCCCCTGAAGCTTTGGACTTTCTTAACTGCCCTTTTTCTTATATATAGTTGGTAGCATTTCGCCAGCTGGTCGTGAGCCCTTTGTGAAGTGTCTGAGGCAGCTTGCTTGAGTGAGTTCACCGGGATATGAGGTGGCAAGGTAGGTGCGGCCTGCGGACGATGGCAATGGGTAGGTCTTTGTTCAGGCAGGATGGGGGAGGTTGCAGACGGTTTGCTTATAAGTGTGTCATCTGCTGGTAAGGCTCTCCCTGTCTGAGCAGGTCACCCCCATTCGAAAGCCATCTCTGTACATCATCTGTCCGAGGCGCAAAGGTGCGTTTTCTGATATGCGGATTTTGCGGGAAAAGCAGGGTCGCAGGGTTTTCCGTTTGCCTCTGCTGAGGGCTGATTTCGCATGTGTTACTGGATTGGCTTTTTATCATGATTTTTTTTTTTTCCTCTGCTCCCACGGAAACCTTTGCTCACCGTTCTGTGTTTCCACAAACAGAACTTGGTGAACGGGAGTGACGTGTACAGCGGTGTCAACGTCCCCCTTAAGGTTGGCAAGGCACCTGCCTGTGATCTGACTGTGCTGTGATGTGCATTTAAAGGTGCATGGTCAGGGAACACGCCGTGCACTTGTGAGTTAAGGGTCTTTAGCCTTTAGACGCAACCTTGTCACGTGTCTCTTCATGCCATTTAATAATTGGGGAAAGTGTGTTCTTTATTATTCTTTATTATTACACTGCCAAGGTTTACGTCAGTAAAGTATGGGTTCTTTTTACTGAAATTTTCAGATACACTTCCTTTACAGATCTGTCATGAAATATGCGTTTGTTTTACTGCATATTAAAGGAGGTGTATACATTTTTAATCAGTCTTCTTGCAGCTGTTTGATTATGTTTGAGGACTCATTTTTTATGCTGAAATCATTTAGTTCAGTTTTACACCTGTCTTGTGTGCAGAACAGTGATTTCTTCCAGTCGAACCCGTGACACTCTGTCACCAGCCAGGTTTATGTTTAACAGCAAGCTAACATGACTTTTGGCCCTGGCGCCGCTCCCCAATTGTAATAATGAAAAGGTTTTATTTGTTTCCAGGCTGAATTTAGTTTCATTCTGTGATTCCTCTTTCTCAATCTGCATCTTTGACTCTTGGTGTTGATTTCAGACCAGGGTCCACCCTGATTTTGGTTTATTATGTGCCAGGAAAGAATTCATAAGTCTTGACCAGAGAAAAATGAGAGAAATGTATGCATCTTTTGAAAAGTCTCATAAAAGCTGTTCATTTGAATGTGTAACGTAACTGTTATCATGAGTAGTAACAGGTGGGGAGTTTGGAGGTGTTAGAGTGTTGCTTGTACTTCAAAGAGCTACACATCTTGTATGATAATCCCTCAGTTGGCGTGGTACCGCCAGTTAACCCCTAAGCCAGATGTCTTTGAGGGCCTGGTCCATCTAGCGCCACCAGGCTCTATGTCGGGAAATTGTTACCCGTCTGAGGGCTCAGGGCTGTCAGCTGGAGCTCAGCATGGCTGGAGGCTCCCCGTTTAAAATCAGCCTAGCAGGTAGGTCTCTGTAAGAGGCCGACAGCGTAGCGCTGGGGTATGGGAGAAGAAAAACCTACTCTGGAGCTTTGCTCTGGTCTCATTAGCCATGTGGGCAGTCGAGAGAGCAGAGGATCATTGGATTGAGTTCCAGCAGGCACAGCTGCAGAAGCCGTGTAACGGATGGCTCAGCGGGGTCTGCATCAGGGAGGTATTTTAGACGCATGTGATCAGTGGTCATGAATCACGGGGGAGAATTTGAAGGCGACTGGGTTGGTATGACTCATGGCTGTGCTGCTGTTGTATGTTTGCATTTGACACACTTTTAGTGATGTATTATTAGTGATACACCGATAAGGAAGTTTCTGACTGAATGGATTTTCAGAAACACTTCATACTCTTCACGGTCTCACTTTAAGGTGAACAATCAAATTCATCGTGTTGAAATTCAGGCCGCGGCGTTAGTCGACGTAATTGATGATGTCGACGCTGACAATGCGTCGGCATCAATATTTTAAATCCACGCATCGTTTTAAAAATTTAAACGAAATTACCACTATGATTTCGAAAACGCTTCATTATAATAATTTTTTTCCTTTAATATCATTGCATAATTACGGGAATAGTTCAGTTTTACACTGCAAAGTTTCGATGACATACCATGGTGGCAACAGTGCGTTGGGCTTGCTGGAGCTAGTCTAGTGTTATCTAGTGTTATAAACTAAAAGGGAAACGTACTTTAAAAAATGATTTGCAAACTGAATTAAAATTATTTACCAAACAAAAATGTTAGGCTTAAATAATGTCCATATAGTTCCAAAAGGCCAGCCTCCCCTACATAAAGTCCTGCAATGACTTAAGGATTGTTGTCAAAATACAATTTACTTGAGGAAAATTAATCATTTAGATTAACTTGCCAATTGGTAAAATAGTCAATAGATCAATCAGTAGAAAAATAGTTAGTAGTGGTAGGCCTTAGTTAAAGTGCTTATTATTAAATCCTCCTTGTGAAATTTTAGCAGAGTAATGTTTGCAAAATGCATTTCTAACTCTGTTAAAATAAATCCACATTGCAGAGATATTTCTATCTGGTTAGTACCCTGGCGTGCAAAGCAATATGGGTGACCATTTTAAGGGGAATTAGCAGAGGTAAATACTGGCTCTCTTTTTTTAAACTTTCAGTAGCCGATTGTTGTATCGGCTGATATTGAGAGTTGGCCGATACAATTGGTGCATCTCTGCATATTATAACTTATTACTGACCACGGTTGTCTCCTCCTAGATTTTCTGAGGTCCACCTGAACCACATGAACGTGATCCTCTTTCCTGTAATGTGCGAACTGTGTTTTGTGGCAATATTGTCATAACCCAAAATGAAGAGTGTCACTCCACCTGTCACTCCGTAGGAGACAAAGATGGCAGCAAAGTGACCACGGTGGTGGCGACGCCGGGCCAAGGGCCCGACCGGCCGCAGGAGGTCAGCTACACAGACACCAAGGTGATCGGTAACGGCTCCTTTGGCGTCGTCTACCAGGCCAAGCTGTGTGACTCAGGCGAGCTGGTGGCCATCAAGAAGGTGCTGCAGGACAAACGATTCAAGGTGAGGATGCTGGTGTGGGTCTGGGGAAGAGGCACCCTTGAGTTTGCATCAGAAGGGAGTATTTTGAGTTTCAGCTAGTTTCTTATCAATCTGCTAACAGCTCTTAAAAAGGATCTTGGCTAGGGAGGGTATATTGGCCCTGGGCTGTGATATACCGGAAAGTCTGAAAACTGTCAGGGAGCTTGTGAGGAAGAAGAGAACACTATTGGGCTATTAAAGGGGGACGTACATAGTGCAATGTCTAGGTTATAGATGCGTCCAGCTTGCGTGTTCTCAGTAATTTGGCACCGCCCCTTCCACAGCTGAATTTTTTGATCCCGCATTGTTATATTCAAGCACACAAATCCCCCCTCCATTCCCCCATCATGTGTATTCCTTTTTTACTATAAAACCAGTGCAGATACCTTGCTGCTATGGTATTTCCTGTTGTTTTTCCCCCTGAGGCTTCTTGGTCCAGCTGCATGGCATAAACATACTTTGGGTTTGCGTGTAAGTCAGTAATGGTACCTGGGTGGGAGGGAAAAATGCCCGGACCACCTGTGTCAGAGGTCCGCTAGGGGTGGCTAGCTGGCTGAGCTGGTTTCTGGTGCTGGTTTCTGGTGCCGGTTTCTGGTGCTGGTGCGGCCCACAGCACTGACATTCCTCGATCCAGCCCTAGAGGTCAAAGCACATTTATCCATACCTGGGCACCGGAGGTACCAGAGGCTGTGTGAACAAGGCCTTTACTGCAGAGGATGACATCACAGGAAGACATGACACGTCTGAGCAGGGGGCTGGGAATAGTGCGTCTCGACGTGCCCCCTGACAGGCAGCAGGGCCCTGACCTTTCACTGCTTCACCACAAGGAAGGGGCATAGAGCAAACACAGATGACTGGACACGGGACAGATGTTTTTCGTCATTGGACCCCTTGGTGAGAAACACAAAAGATGTATCCTGTCTTCAGTGAATAGGAACCCCCCTCACCCAAAATACTTTATAGACACAAACATGTGTGTTCTCTCACACACAAAGTCCTCATTGAGTCCTGCCATATCTGCCCACTCATGGCCTTTGCAGCAGCAGTGTAAGAGAAGAACGTATGGTGTCCCAGCAGGGTTTCCATACACACCCTGCCTTTGGGTCCTCCTTTGTCAGCATGTGGGTCCCTTCAGCGCCTCAGGATGCAGGAATTCCGTGCGTACGTTTGTGTACAGCACCATGTCTACTCAGGAGAATTTCTCTATCTGGCAGTGATCGTGAACTTCAGTGGTGCTGTTCTTTTTTTTTTTTTTTTACACTGATGGTTCTGTCTTATGGATCCCAGCTCCTGCTATGAAAGGTCAGGCTAGGTATTTAGATTTTAAGGTCGGAGGTCTTTGAAGAGTACAGCCAGAAAAACTGCCCTGGTTTTCAGTGGTGAAAGTCTAATCACTAGCCTGTCTCCTGACAGCAAAGATCATCTATATAGTGTTAAAAAAAAAAAGAAAAGCAAAGCTGGGTGCCTGGGGACTGAATTCAGACCTGCAGAGTAAATATTTTACTGTTTCCTCAAAGGAATATTAAAGAAATATAAAAAAAATGAAGAATGTGCCAAATTGTGCATGAGAGAGAGAGATGTGTAAGTGAATATCATCATGACTGATCTCTGCTGAGAATGAGGTTCATTTCTGATGCAGAAATGTACATAATCACACCCCCCACCCTGCTTACTCAACACAAAAACACACCACACCCTCGCCCCATCAACTATGATGTACAGAAATGTTTTAAGAAACATTTCAAACAGTTTACAAACCACCATGCCATTATTCCCACTGTCAGCGGACTGTAGAGAGCATGTTCTGTGGGGGGGAAAAAAATTAGTGAAGTTAATTAGTGAGAGATCTAGTGCCCTTAACGATCCTTGCATGATGACTTGTGGTTAGTTGTCGGATTGAATCGGCACGTATGGTCGGTCTCTGTGGTAAGAATCTCATTCTGCTTCGTATGTGAACACACTTGCCCTGACTTCTGGTCCTGCATTAATATTGCCTCCCAGCCATTGCCCTCTTCCTGAGTCAGCGTGTTGTAATATTTTACCACTAGAGCCAACATTAAACTGTTGCTATGTAACTTCATGTGTTAAGTTACCAGAGTCGATCTCTGACAATGTTGTGCCCACAAAGACGATGTCGTCACCGGGGGTCCTGAAATAAACATTCAGGTTGCGATTTCACACCGGGGAGGAAGAGCACATTCGCTTTTTAATGCCATTTGTAAGAAAGTTGTGGGGTAGTTTAGGGTCACTAAGTCACCATATGAGTGTGTGATCATCGCTCTGTCTAGATCCCCTCAGCCATGATGCTGAAAACACACTGAATGAATTCCCCCCACCCTGAAACGGATTAGCATCTCTGTCCAAATTCATCTTATTTACACCAGCAATCCTAAAGCTGACAAGGACCCCCCAGGCCACTGTAGGACTGGCTAGGTTGCCCCCCCCCCTCATTTCACAACCTTGAGGTACTTCACACAATGATCATATGTATGATGTAATAATTTAGCTGTTAAAGGATTATGTATTTTACACAACTTTATTAGATTTAGTATTTTCAGTGCTCCTTTTTTCAGCGTCAGTATCAAGTGTAGTGATGAGGACAGTGTGTGCCTTAGGAGACTCTATTCCTTTGCTTGAATCACGCTGGAGTAGCGTGGCTCTGTTCTCAGTTCTGGTAAACACGGTATTAATGAACAGCAGCCCCAGGGAAGGAGCCGGAATTCCTTCGGCGTGTGCCTCAAAGGGCAGCTGAGCCGGCCAGGGGCCAGAATGTGGTCAACTGCACGTCGTGGGATTGGAGCCGTCCCTCTATTTCATGTTTCTATTTCACACCCATCTTAGTGCATTTGGAGACACTTTCCTTGTTTGTGGGTGACTTTTCCCGTAACTCCACCCTGGTCGCCATGTTTGTGAAGCTTTGAGATTAAAGCAATGCTTTGGCAGGATAAGCTGATACAATTATTTACAAAATGTTTGTGCCATACCTGATTCCTACATCATCTCAGAGCAGAAAATGCACAGGTAGCTAAATCCCCCCCCCCCCCCCCATGTCACTTACTTTTCCCCTCTTTAAAAAAAGATCGAGACTGGTTGGGGTCACTGGAGCTTGAACGTTGATGTCTTAGCTTCAGTATATCTGAAGCCTTCTCTGATTGTTCCCCTTCTGCCCTCCAAAACCCTGAATTGACCTTGATCTCCCATTCCTTTCAGAATCGTGAGCTTCAGATCATGAGGAAGCTGGACCACTGCAACATCGTGCGCTTGCGGTACTTCTTCTACTCCAGCGGAGACAAGGTGGGTCCAGGCCTCACTGAGGTCGCCATATTTCTGGCAAAAAGTGCTGTGGAAGACCCTGAGAACAAATAGTAGACAAAGGGAAAGACACAGTTACCTGGGTCAGTGTATGTCCTGTGTTTGCTCCCCTGTGCACGGTGCCTGCAGTTTCATGACTCAGATGTTCAAAGCCTTTGCTCTACTTCCCGAACTGTAATGCAACTTGCGATTACAGTCTAATCAGCCTGATCAGATGGTTTGCTAATAAATTTTCCATAATGGAGCCCTTTGAGGTCCTTGCATATGTTTTTCATTAGGTTTTGCCCTTGGGAACATTTCTGTGTGTGCAGGCGATTGTGTGTGTGTGTGTGTGTGTGTGTGTGCGCATGCAGACGTTCAAGCAGGTCCGTCACACTGTAAAAGTGTGTGAACCCTGCTGTTCTCGCCATTTCCTTCCTGCCCTCATTGGGCTCAGTTCCCAGCAGCCGACCGATGACGTTTCTCAGTTTCCGCAGCGCCGAGGCGTTTGGCTGGCGTGAGCCTCCCCTCGGTCAGAGTGGCTGGGAGTTGCGATTGGTATTTGTAAGCCTCTTTCGGATCCTGGTCTCCTTCCTGTAGAGTCTCTTGCTACTTAGCGCCTTGCCTGTTGCATGCACTAATATTTCAGTTTATGACTCGGTTGTTTTCTGAGAGGGAGGGTGACGTGTGAATGCTGTTTGTTTTTTACATCCATCTGACATTCTTCAAGCAAAATCATTCTTATCCACAGTAATGCACCTTGCCAAAATGACTAAAAGATTACATGTTTAGTTCCTCAGTCATGTAGGATATTCATATTTTAAATTTGTGTATGGTACATTCTTACTTTTGTTTTATGATTGTAAGAAGAACATGACTTAATATGAATAACAGCAGTTTTGTATTAGTAAGGTATATCTGATTTCTGGAGATTCATGGAGGTCTAAGTTTGTTATATTGCATAGGATTTTATTCACTTGGCAGTCCTGGTATGTTCTGGAAGCCCAGGCTGCCAGGCGATTGCAATGGTAGAAAATCAGCAGCCCACAAAATGCACTTCCGGTTGGTAACGGCTATTAACCAGTCACTAGCAGGGATGAAGGGGATGGATGACTGGAGATCCTAAATCTTCTGATATTTACGGGTCTGCACTAGGGGCTTGAACTTTAGTTGCAACTTGAATCAGCGATGCGAGAGTGTGTGGGTGGTGATGTTGCATTTAGACGCCGCATTGGTGCTGCATCAGTGCTTCATTTGATACGCTTACAGCACTTTAAAGCAAGTAGGGTTTTTCATTTTGCTTAGGTGGAAATGTCTATAGTTGCCTTTGCCATCTGGTTTACAGCAGGTAGTCATCCCAGGGTTTTTTTGCAGGACGATTAGCTGACCTGACCCCCCCCACACCACAGCTCCTGCCCCACCTGTGTTTACCCTCAGATACCCAGGATTGGCAGCTGGTCTTGGCACAGTGTGAACAGTTTCTGCTCTGCCAGCATACTTGTAAGACAGTGGCGGGCCAGAACTTCCCATTTGGAGGCCTCCCCTTACTCGTTACCATTTTGTTGACCTGGACAAATAAATCACAAGACACAAAATGTCACCGGTGAGGTCGGAGGTCACTCTAATTACTTTGGAAAGCTTGTGAAGTATGTTGCACTGTAGAAACCTGCTGACCTCAGCTGTTCCCTTGGGGATTTGGGTTACTGAACACTCTCCACTAGAGTTATGGGATGTGCAGGTCAACTTGCCCTCTGGCTTATCACGGTTCCATTGCCGATTCTGACTAAGGATTGCTTTTCCTGCCACGAGTGTTAAGCCGGACTTGACGGTAGCATGTAGGTCGCATCGCTATGGGGGCTTTAAGGGGGAATGTTTAGGTATCAAGCCACCCCCAACATTGACTTGGCAGGTCTGTAGCGATAGTGTTTGTCACTTACACAGCCCCATTGCCGTTTTGGCTATTTTTAAACCGTTCCTGTCTGACACAGAGCTATGTGGGCCTTGCTTCCCGTTTTCCACTCCGAGGAATTTTGCTTGTTGCTGGCAGCCAGATTTCTCTAAACTCTGTCATTACTGTTATGCAGTAAATACACCATGAGCTCAAGGAGCTGGATGGATCATCCAACCCTCCCAGGTCTTATGACTGATCATTGCACTGAAATAATATGGTTGTCATGTCTGAATTTAGTGCTCTTGAGTGCCAAATTCTTGAAGTAGTTACAGCTACTATCTGCCTGCTGTCTGTATTCTTGTGTAGCTGTGGGTTTATTACAAATATTCAGTCGTTCAGTTCTTTGATGAATTTTTCCAGTGTTATTAAAAACTGCATTTGAAAAAAAACACTTAAAGATAAATCTGGATCTTTCCTACTAAACAGTCATTGACCCTTTTCAACTCATCAGCAAGGTTATTGATGAAGTTCTTTACAGGCAGGAGGAACTAGAACTTTTTTTTTTCTTTCGGAAACATGAATGGCTCTCTTAACTTTCTGTCACACCACAGTCCTGAGACTGCTCTCAAAAAAGTGCTGAATGATGCTCATCTGAATTCTGATGCAGGTATAAGAAGTTTTACTGTTTTTGGACCTTCAGGCAACCTTTGTTACTGTTGACACGACGGGTTGGAAAACTGGGCATGGCCATTTGGAATAATCTTCACATTGTTCAGAATTTATTTATAAGGCAAGGCTTATCTGGTCACTATTGGCAGATCCAAATAAGTGAATTGGTGTCCCCCAGGAATCAATTTTTGGGAATATTTTATTTTGCCTTTATATGTTTCTGCTTAGTCAGAATCTTCAAGAATTATGCAGATCACAGCCAGATCTATTTATCTCTCTTGCTTAATGACTACAGCTATGGACTCACTGTGTGAGTGCCTGGAGGAAATGAGGGACTGGATGCAACAAAACGTCCTTCAGTTTAACAAATGCACTTGAGACTACTCTTATTAGTAACAAAGGGGGAAGGCTTTGATTTAGTTGCATACGTTGCCTGTCAGGCTCTAAAGACAATGGCCGAGATCAAAAATTTTGGTGTAATATTAGACAAGGATATTAGTTTCAGATGCCGTATTAAACCAACAACTAAATTTTCAGTTTGTCATCTGAAAAATATAGCTAAATTTAGAGGCTGCTTTTTCAAGCAAGACATGGAGAAGCTTATTCCTGCCATTACTTCCAGTAGGGTGGACAATTACAGTACTCTCCTGACTGCCCTTCCCAAAAGGACCATTAGACAGCCATAAGTCATTCAAAATGCTGTTGCTAGAATTTTAAGAAATACTTAAAGCCCATTACTCTTGTTTTTAAATAACTGTCGTGGCATTTACTATTACGTTTGATTTTGAAGTCCTTTTATTGGCTTATAAAACCTATAAAAGTCTTAGGCCCAAAATATATCAATTACTATTTTACGAATATAAATCTGGTTAGTGTCAGAGATCCTTGGAACTGGTCACCTTTTCGTGCCTAAAGCTGAAATTAAAAATGTCGAAAAGGCTTTTAGTCATGAGGCCCACAGTTGAACTGGTTCCAGAAGAACCTTAGATATAGACCAACCGTATGCATCTTAAAATCAAAATTAAGCCTTTTAATTTTATTATGCTTGTATTTGTTTTATGTCCTGTCGTTGTTCTATTTCCATTTTTGGAAATCATTTTATTGTTTCATTTCCATACATACATCATCACACAAATACACACACCCAAGTGGGTATACCTTAACTTATGGGGACACAATGTCCCCACAACGTGATGTCCCCCCCTCAATTTAATAAACATCTGTGACTGCAATGAAAAAACGAATAATGCAAAAACTCTTGTATTTTGCTTGGTTACTTACGGTTATGGTTAGGGCTGGGTAGGGGTTAAGGTTGTTATAGTTAGCATTAGCATTTTTCCCATAGAAATGAATGAGCGGCCCCCATAAAGATATTTGTACCCGTCACGTGTGTTTGCATGTGTATCTCCCTTGTCTTTTTTAAAAAAACTTTTGAATATCCTTCCCTGGATTTCATTGATAGCCCTTTACTTCAGTCAAGTTACTTGTTTTACATTAGTCTTTCCCTCTGTCTTCAAGAACCATCTTAAGTGTGCTTTTGTATCAGATGAATACTGTAGCTCTGATGGGTCAGTGAAGTGCTTGCAGGGGCTACACTGGCTGTGTTGGCTCTTGGGTTTGTCTACCCAGTAATAAATAGTTTAGGAGCTTAACAAGGGGAGTATAGAACTTGGGCTGTGGAGCCAAGCTAACGAAAGGGCAGCATTTTCCACTTTCTGTTTCCTGAACTGCCATGCCAGCCATACCAACACCCCCATTGTGCATTACTTTAACCAGTTAGGGGCAATTTGTCCCTGATGCCATGACCGGCTTGTGAAGCCTAGCATCGTGCAGCAGTGATTCACTGACTTGTCCCGGGGGATGCTGGAGGTGGTGTAGGCAATATGATGCCCTGTCTGGAGAAGGCACAGAAGGGCGGGGCAGAGCCCAATGCCACGGTGAGGTCACGTCTGATAGGCTGCTTCCGGCTTTCAGAGGAAGTGGGGTTGCCTAAGTGACATGTGTGGGCCTCTGTGTCCTTTGATGTCCTCATTCCATGCCAGCAGCACTTTGTTTTGGTTGGAGAGTGTCCATGTCAGGCTATTTACTGAACAGCTCCTTCCCTATCCTCTTCTCTTACAGTGTCTCACAGGTTGAGGTTAATGTTGTCTCCTGGTTCAGCCTGTAATTTCATTTGTTTTATAATGCAACTTGTGCTTTCTGCCCTTTGAGTTTATGCATTCTTTCATTTGAATATTCACATTGATGCTGTAGAATGGGCCTTTTGAACTCTACTCAACTCAATTGGATTAATAATGCTTTTGGTTGCATGTAGAGCTTGAGTAGGTGAATAAATGAATATGTCAGTTTTGGACAGTGGTTAAAAAGCTCCGCGTTTGTGGTGCGACCCAGTCAGGCAGGGCTGATGCCGATGGGTGTTGTTTGCATTGTTTTGAGATGTAGAGGCTTGTTTTTCTCGCAGGTGGGTGTTCTCAAGAGACGTGGTCAGACGCAGAGGCGAGCCTTCCTCTGTGCCTGCAGCTTCCTGCTTCTTTAGCTGTGGGCTAGCTGGCTAGCTGCGAAAGCAGCCACATGCGGTGAGGTAATACAAGCATTTCTTTCTAGCTGAGGGTCGCTGAGGTCAACAGTGTCAGGGGACTGTTTTCTGTCCTCCGTCCCACAGCCATGCTCAGCTCAGCTTCTCTGATGAACTGTTAACTCCTCAGTTTAGATCTAGCCTCAGCAAAGGGCCGTAACATTCAGGTAAACAACAGCACTCAATGAACACTCAACCCCTAAGTATATGTTATTTGTCAGTGTTGTGCGTAATTCCCTGTCATTGATTTGGCTCACTTGTTCCAGTATGGCATACAACACTTTTTGCAGAGCTTTTATGGTGCCCTGGCTTGTGGGAAGAGGATTTTCTGGATTGATTTCAACCGGTGTGTAATAATAATTTGACATCTATGGAGGCAACTGGGCATAAAAGCCATTAGTAGTACAGCTTGGACAGCCTCCATCTGGGTGTACTGCATTTTCAGCGCACAGAAGCGAAACGAAAGACGCTGAGGAACGAGAGAGCGATCCAGCCGGTTGCTGGCAGCCTGGTGCATGTCCCACTTTTCACATGGTCGGATAAGCCGGTGGCGTTTCCTGTTTCCTGATGGTCCGGTTCAATGTCTGGTATTGCTGGAAAATGCCCTTCCTGAAAGCACGCAGGACAGGGTGCTGATGCCACATTCTGGGATCGCTGTCATCACAAAGCGTCAAAGGGCCACGCTGGCACTATCGAGTGCTGGCCGGGGTTCTATGCACCAATGCAGGGATACGTGTGAGTTGCAGTAAAGTGTGAGGCGGTAGCAGCATCAGCAGGGAAATGGAATGGCAGGGTTCCAGGAGCAGCGGTGATAAAATGTTCTACTGCTGTGCAGAAGGGTGACTTTGGATTCTAGCGGAGGATAACTGATAACACGGTGTCACCGGGAGTGCCTGTGACCGGCAGACCGTGGAGTTCCTGAGGTCAGAATTCCATAGTGCCCCCTGAGTCCAAACATTGAACAAGAAGATCTTCATGTACAGGGATGCTGTCTTATAGACAATCACTGAGATCCTCATGATTTTACAAGCACATTTATACTCTTGAATTTGGATTAAGCACATCTAGGAATCAGCCAGTGTTAACTGATGTTCTTAGACAAGTTGTGATCCTACTGTTCCCACTATAAGGATCAAACAAGTGTAAACATGTTAGCTTAGAAGGAATTTCCTTAGTTGTTAATTGCCAGACAATTTCAAACAGGTCAAAAAGTGTCCAAAAAAGAAAATACTTTTTAAGATCGAGGTTAATATAGAATATCATCTTAGGCAGCTTCTGTTGTAAGCTGACACCGGTTTGAGGACAGAATATCACCAAGCTCAGCTCCTCGTCCCCACAGAGTGGCGCTTGCCTCCCCCAACCCAGCAGACTGCTACCTGCCCCCTTGCGTCGCCCAATAGCAGGGTGCGCCTGTGAACCAATGGGCTTCCTGCGTGTCCAGGCGCCGCTTGGGAGCCAATCACCTCTCCCGTCTCGCCCTCTGTAGCCAAGGGATTGCTGTTGCCGTAGCGGGGGGGGGGGGGGGGGGGGGGGGGGG
>JAABNX020000040.1:12366757-12392145 GCA_015163995.2 Mormyrus lacerda
GTCATCATCCAGCACTCACTGTACACTGCATGACAGATTAGCCGGTTGAAATGCAGACCCTAAGCGCATGCCGCGCTCTGGCGGAGTCTTCATGTCATCATCCAGCACACACTGTACACTGCAATAAATATTTGCTCTGGTGGAAAAGCGGAAAGGCATTCCAAGATCCGCCCTCCATTTAAATGGGGCGGCTGATGGATGGTCGGGGTTGGGGGAGAGTGACATTTCACAGGAACAAAAATATCATTGAAACTCATGACTGGCCTCTACAAAAAAATGTTGAATTCTGAATACTGGGCCTTTTATTTCATGGTAAGTTCACTTTAGGCACCGGCATGGTGTAATAGTCACTTTCCTTCAAACATGTGAATAATAGACATGCTTTGTTGTGCCTTTTAAGCTCATTCTGGAGACTATAGACAGCAGCACATGCTGGCAGACGCTTACTGTGACTGTAGCATGAGCATCTACAGATTAGCAGGGTGTTTATGAGCTGCTATTAAACTGTTTGTATGTGAGGGACATCAAAAAGAAACCCACAGTTTGTCACTAATCAGATCAGCTGCTTGTAAAGCCACACCACTGACATATGGCTTCTCTGCCTGATCCTCACTGCGCACGTGGTGACACACTAATCCAGCATTTAGCAATTACAAGTTTATTTTCTTTCAGATAGCAACACAGGTGTAGCTTCTTTTCTTGCAGAGGGAACCTCAGTGTATTAATGGTGTGTCCGCGTGAGTGTCATTGCTGGATTGTAGGTTAACACTACAAGGGTCAAATTACGGGAACTTGGCACAATGGAAGCACTATATCTTTGATGTAATTATACAACAATTCTGCTACGAAAGTGATGTATGTTAAGTTGAATGTCAGGAAACAGTCATTAAAGCGGCGTGGCAGTCAGCACTTTGATATGTGAGAGGCAACTAGCAGAATTCCAAAGAGGCTTAAATAACCCGCAGGTGCACTGAGCACAAACACTGCGAAAATGCTTCATGCGCCAAGGGAAACCTTCAAAATTTATGACAGCATATGCCAAACATTGATGAACTGTATCAAAAAGTAATAGTGGCCACAAGTGGGAGATCACTGAGAGGAATTGATAAACACTTAATGGGACAGTTTCCTTCAACGCACAATATCTGTTGGTATGAGCAGCCGTTTCATGGAAGGAATCATGTGCAGTGACACACAGACGTGGGGAGACTCAGACAGCCAAATGTCAGACGAGACCGATAAGTTCTTTTGTATCATTGTATCTTTTTTTTTTCTTGTTTGTTATGTTTGTAAATGTGAATTTTTTTTTCTTTTTTCTCTCAAAAGACTCTGCCTTTTGCCAGGCCACAGTTGTAAATAAGAAACCGGTTCTTAATCTGTCTCGCCTGGTTAAAAAAGGTTAATAAAAAATAAGTTGATAAAAATAAAATAAATTGGTAGCTATTGACAGCTAACAGCAGTAGTCTTTTTGGAGACATAATCATAAAGTTACTTCGAAGCCATTGTGAGATTTATTTAATTAATATAATGCTTTGTTTTTTTTTTTAATGAAAACTATAGGCTTTTGGCACGTTGCCCTACAGTATTGTGATACTGCATTTCCACCAACAACCAGGGGGGGTGCTACAACAACCTCAGCAACCCTACTTCCAGTGCTACTTGCTCTGTATGGTAGGGTGAGCAGATAATCCATGTCAGGGAGGACACTTTGAGCTACTTCGGGTTTTACAAACTACTTTCATACTGAAATGCTCCTGTGTTTGGCTAAATAGTTCAGGTCTTTTTGTGCTTGACTAGTTTGTTTCCTTGACTCAAAGACTCATCCATCTGATTCACATTAGCATTAGTGACACATGCATGATTATAGGAGACTGACCAATCAGCACACAGCAAGAGTTCAGTGCTCAAGTGAAATCCAGGTCCTTTTAATTGAAATGGTAATTTACAAATCCTGTCCTAGCTCAGACTGTCCTCCCTGACATGGATTACCTGGTCACCCTACTGTATGGTCACATACACGCTAATGAATATATAGCCATCTTACTGCAGTTCTGTAAGAGGATCAGGTGTATTTAATAAGGAGACCTCCATGGCTTTCCCAGTCACCACATCTAAACATCATGAAATCCATTTGGGAAGATATGGAGTGTAGAAATCTGCACCTCTTTCATCTCTCAGAAAACTGGAGGCTTTGCAGGTTCACAATGGACACAGTGCATGACCTTTATGACGCATTCTTAGAATAACTGAAGCTGTTCTAAAGGCGAAGGGTCATACTGCTTGTTAGGTCAACGATAATAATGAATTATTAGATGTTTCTGTTATTTGGTCCACCCTTGTAATTATCTACTCAGCAGGATCTGTCATTAGCCCGTGATGGAATGGTGCCATATTCAGGGTGTTTCCCCTGCCTTGTGACTCATTGGAGAGACGAGGAGGGTGGATGCATGGAAGATATCCCAGGTCTGCTGAGAGAGGCTCTTTCTGCCTCATCTCCTCTCTTGGTTCTCAGTGATGCACAGGAGTTGGACAATGAAACAACTAGTCAATATTGTGTGAGGTTTCATGCTTAAATATGCGTGTCCTGGGGGCCAGTCTTCACTGATCGCACATTCCATCAGTTAGAACAGAGTGTGAAGGTTGAATTAGCAAAGCAATAGCAGAGCTGTACATAAAATATTGCAATCTACATAACTTAATGGGAGACATGTCAGAGTCTAAAAGAGGACAAACTGTTGGTGTGCGTCTCGTTGGTGCATCTGTGACCAGGACAGCGAATCTTTTTCGAGTATCAAGGTTATATCAAAGGTTATGGTCGGCATATCATCGCGAAGGAGGGGCCACGTCCAACAGGAGTAACTGTCTAAAAGACATAAAACCACAGCTGCCCAATTCACTGCAGACTTCAATGCAGACCTCACCTCTCCTGATTCTACAAATCAATAGGGGCTCAATAGGGTCGATATTCATGGTTGGGCTGCTAGTCAGTTTCAATGGTGCAAGCAGCCACATCTTGGCCTTAGACAATGTGAAACATGTATTGTTCTCTGGTGAGTCCACCATTACGGTCTTTCCCACATCTGGGAACGTTGCAGTTTGGAGAAGCACCAAAGAGGCTCAGCACCCGCACTGTTGCGTACCCAGAGTGCAGCACGGGGGTGGATGAGTGACAGTTCGGCTTGCAGTATCATGGTATTCCCTGGGCTCACTGCTTGTTCCAGATGGGTGCCTCATTGCCCACTGAGAGTCAGGAAACATTTTCCTCCACCAGCATCACATAGTGACCTGAGCACTGTTCTGCAAGAGGGATGAATCAAAATCCCTCTGGCCACTGTGCAGGACCTGTATCTGCTATTCCCAACACAAACTGATACTGTATTGGCCACAAAATGTGTTTCAGTTTAATTGTCCAACCCCTATATGTCTAGTGGGGGCTGGCATTTATTGAAGTGTGGCAGTTTGCCAGCTTCTGCCTGTCCCGACCAGTTTCACATGGTGCCCTCTGTCAGGCGGAGTGAAGGATCTCTTCATCATGACGCTTCTACTGCGGTTAATGCCCTGGAGTGGCAAAGCAATGGATCACATGGTTAAAAAAAAAGCATGTGGTTCACAGCAGTAAGCTGAGAGCAGAGGCAGACTAGAGTGCTGTGATACAGCGGCCTCCAGAGAAAGAGCTCTTAATTACACGACTAGGAAGTGATCATTTTTATTTATCTCAGTGCCAGCCATGCCGCAGTTTGCTCAAATTCAACTGGAATTTCACATGCAGAATCCAGTTGCCTGAAATCCATTTAGCCGTATTTGTGTAGCACATCTCCTTCTAAGTACCATTAGCTAAAATGCTATTTATACACCAAACAGCCAAGTACATTGATTTCTGCTTTTACCAGCATCCGTCCAGTTTATCTTGAATTACTGGTCCATTATAAATCTCTGTGTAATCCAGTTAGGGGGGGTGGTGTTTGATGACAGCACTTGGGCGATCTGGGGATTGAGGCACTGTATGTCAGAACGGCAGACATGTTAGCATGTGTCAGGACTCAAGAGAAATAGCAGCAGGTTGCCACGCAAAGGTACAGCTTGGAGTAAAGAGGGAGGCTCTCGGAAAGGACTTAGGGCAGATTTGACTGTGATCTTAAACCTATGAGAAGACAAAGGCTGTTCTTTTTAAAACTAAACTGCATAGAAGGTGGTTTAAAAACCTGCACAGCAATACTCCAGAACCCCGAGAGAGAGGGAGAGAGAGAGAGAGACATTTCCACAGTTTGTATTGGCTAATACCAGGTAGTAGCCAAACAGGTTTCTGTGTTCAACATTCACCTTCCTAGACCATGCAGAAATATTTGTTTATTATTAAGATTTATATATAGGTACTATATCAGACGGTGATCCTGTGTATACTGCGTGTAACCTGAAACACATGCAAATGCTCCAAAATCAGAAAGCAAAAGTGCAGCTATTCATGCGATCTAATGCACACTTTTTGTGCAACATGTACTGTGTATCTTAGAGAGATGTTTGCAGTGGTTGGTTCATGAACAGGGGCACCGTAAAGGGTTAGCATGGCTCCAAAATTTGGAACATTATTGCATTGCTCTGCCTTGGGGGCCCTATATGATACGCTTTATCTAGAGATGCCTCTGTCGTGGAGATAGTGAGAATTGTTACAGCAGAAAGTACTAGTTATGAGGCCATGTCTTTAACCAGCATGACCCCTGCTGTCTGGGATATGAATTGCTACCTGTCAGGGAGTCAATGAGATGTTTGCAGCATTGTCTGGAACCTGAAATCTGACAAAGTTTCTTTGTGTGGAAGGGATCTGGAGCATAATTATGACTCAAGGGCAAATCCTTCAACAGTTGTTTGACTGTTGCCCTTAATGTATGCTGTTTGTTTGCTTTCCACACGTTCAGAATCCTCTGCATGGCCCTAATGCCCCTTTGCTGGTCTAACCCCAGTTATAGCTGCCGTCAAGTCGCTCCACAGCCTTAAACAGTCAGCTGAGGGAGGGCCTCAGACACCATCTTACACCCACGGTGCTTCTGCAGCATTAAACCTCCATTCATTACTGGTGGTGTCGTGCATTTCATCATGCCTGCTGCACAAGGCACAGCTCTGGCATTTACAGCGAAGAGGAACCAGTTTAGACTGCACTCTGTTGGTCAGAGGCATGACCTTTGACGTGCAGAGGTGAAGCTCACTGTATTCCTGCCGCAGGCAGCGTTTATCACGGCTGTAGCATGTTTTATGTGGGCCTGCGTAGAGGTCAGGCTGTAATCACCCCAAGGGAATTCCTTGCTCTTGTGGGTGGTTACTTGCTTCTTAGGTTCTATGGAAGTTCAAAAACCAGAGACAGCAACCAGATGTCTATTACTACCAATGCATGTAGCCCATATATTACTAGATGCTGTAGATATCTATTGCCGCACTATTTTCCTTTTCTCTTTTAGGACATTTTGGCAGAACTTGATGGGATACTCATGCCTGCCTGTATCTGTATCCTAAGGTTCTCAGCATACCCTGTTGATCCTGATAATATTGCAAACCAACTCACCCTGACTATTACTGATATGGAGCTAATTCCCTGCTGGGACGGCTGCTCTGCATTTGCTCTCACCCTCCCCTAGCACTCCCAAAATGTAAAACTCCACCCCTAGCAACATCCAATCACAATCCAGCCCGGAATCATGTGGCACCTTAAATGGCAGATGAAGAAGAGCTCATACTAATGGAAGGTCCTGAGGGAACGCTTTTGCATGCTGGTCTTTCTACCAGCTCAGCTTGCATTTAATGGGCCTGATCTGGGTGTTCACTGAATCCACACAGAAGGAGATATTTATTTTATACTGGGAGCTCTTTAGCGGTTTTGCTTTATCATTGTAATTCAAGTACATTGAGTTGAGTGATCATGTTTTACATTTAAACCAGCACAAAGGTGACTATCATTTTCACCTTGTAATCTGTTAGGTCAGGGTACTTTATGGATTTGATTTTTCGGGTGGGAAAAAAAATCTGCATACACAATAGGAATATGACTAGGGAAATATACACTATCCACCCATTTTCCAACTGCTTATCCTGGAGAGAGTCACGAGAAAGGGGCCCTACTCCAGTCACCATTGGGCATAATGCAGGGGAGAGTTGGTCTTCCTATCTAAATGGGGACCGTCCATTCATTTCTATGGGAAAAACCCTGATCCCAATCATGACACCCTTAACCTCTACCCATCCCTAACCTTAACCATAAGTAACCAACACAAATACAAGACTTTTGGCATTTTTACTTTTTTGATTGCATTCACAGATTTTTATAAAACTGAGGTTATCCAAATGGGGACCTCAAAAGATGTAACCAAAAGTAGGGAAATTTCAGGTTTTACTGCACTTTGGGGATGCAAACCCACACACACACACAGAGACACACAGACAGAAACACACACACACAGACATACACAGACACACACACAGACAGAAACACACACACACAGACATACACACACACACAGACACATACACACACACAGACAGACACACAGACAGAAACACAGACACACACAGACAGAAACACACAGACACACAGACATACACACACAGACATACACACAGACACAGAAACACAGACACGCACACACAGACATACACACACACACATACACACACACACAGAAACACAGACATACACACAGACAGAAACACAGACACACACAGACAGAAACACACACACACAGACATACACACACAGACAGAAACACAGACACAGAAACACAGACACGCACACACAGACATACACACACAGACACACACAGACAGAAACACACAGACGCACACACAGACATACACAGACACACACACAGACAGAAACACACACACACAGACACATACACACACACAGACAGACACACAGACAGAAACACACACACACACAGAAACACACACACACAGACATACACACACACACAGACAGAAACACATACACACACACACACACAGACAGAAACACAGACACATACACAGACACACACACATACATACACAAACACATACACACACAGACACACAGACAGAAACACACACACACAGACATACACACAGACAGAAACACACAGACACATACACACACACAGACAGAAACACACAGACAGAAACACACACACACACAGACAGAAACACACACACACACAGACAGAAACACACACACAGACATACACACAGACATACACACACAGACATACACACAGACACATACACACACACAGACAGACAGACAGAAACACAGACACACACAGACAGAAACACACACACATACACACACACACACACAGACAGAAACACAGACACATACACAGACACACACACATACATACACAAACACATACACACACAGACACACAGACAGAAACACACACACAGACATACACACAGACAGAAACACACACACACAGACATACACACACACAGACAGAAACACAGACACACACACAGACAGAAACACAGACATACACACACACACAGACACATACACACAGACACAGAAACACAGACACACACACACAGACATACACACACAGACACAGAAACACAGACACACACACACAGACATACACACACAGACAGAAACACAGACACACACACACAGACATACACACACACATACACACACACAGACAGACAGACACACACACACAGAAACACAGACATACACACACAGACACATACACACACACAGACACATACACACACACAGACATACACACACACACAGACACACACACAGACAGAAACACAGACACACACACACAGACATACACACACAGACACACACACAGACACACAGACAGAAACACACAGACACACACACACACAGACATACACACACAGACACACACACACAGACACACACAGACACACAGAAACACAGACACACACACACAGACATACACACACAGACATACACACACACACACACAGACAGACACACACACACACACAGACAGACACACACACACACATATACACACACACACACACACTTTCAGTTCTGCCCTGCATGTTCCACCTCCCACCACACAGCAGGTATTACTGTATTGCTCAGCTCAGAAAATCTTCCCATCCAAACCCCGTTTCCACGTTCAGGTTTCCGTAAGTTAGGTCAGTGTATCGTGACATTTTGGTGACGGTCTCTTGCTCTGCCTAACCCCGTCTCCCTCAGAGTTGTCCAGTAACCCTTCCCTGGCCTCCATCCTCATCCCTGCCCACGCCCGAAGCCAGCCTGGTGTTTCCACCCCCACCAACGCCTCTGCTGCTTCAGGTACGGCACTTGGCTTTCTGCTCCCGGTCCTTTCCTGTCCCCTCCCCTTAGGGCACTGTGGTCCCCATTCCATCACCTTCCCCTCTGTGCCCTCCACCATGCCGCCTCGTATTTATCTGCCCTGGTGGCTCCCTTGCCCCTAATGAGGTCTCTGCTGTCCTCGTTTCAGATGCCAACAGTGGAGATCGTAGCCAGACCACCAACGCAGCCTCCGCCTCAGCCTCCAACTCCACCTGAGATCCTGCCCCTCCCCCAGGGCCCCCCCCCCCGCTGACCGGCCTCGCCTCTCGTCCTTGGCTGCCTTTTGGGGAGGAGTCATGGGTGATGGGCGGGGTCACGCACACACACACACAAAAAACCCACAAAAAAAGAGGAAACCGATCTGACCGGGTGCCCCCCCTCAACCCCGTCTGCCTGTTCATTCGTGTGTTTTGATTTGTACAAAGTGATAGCAACTATGATGACTGCTATTCATTTGTGTGCTTGCTAAGAGAGACGTGGGGGTGGCAAGGGGCTGTTGAATAAGTAAATATATAAATATATAAATATACAGTAAATACAATATGTATTCATGTTTCTCCCTTGACAATCTTTGTATTGAAGCAGTATTGTAGCTATATTTATCTTTTATCACTTTTTCCTCTGAGTTTGGGAGAAACCCCCCCCCCCTTTGTAACTTGTAACCTTTGACCCATCCTCAGAGCTCCTTGTGCATGGCTTGAGTTAGGAGACTCTTACCACAGTCTGTTTATAATCAGCTGAAAGCTATTGCTCTTTTTAGCAATTAAAGGGCCACGATATTTAATCCTTAAACCGTTTTAAAAGCCCCCATTAACAAAAAAAAATCTGGCAACCCCAGAGAAGGTAATTACAGTATGTTAGACAACTGTGAATGGTGCACAGTTTCAAAAAAGATGGACTAAAAATTTCTTTTAGTAATGGGACTGGGGGAGATGACACGGGTGGGAAGTTTTTAGCAATCGACATCTGCATCCGTGTGCTCGTGTTGTATTTATACATACGGTTCATGTATTACTTTGCATTATGTAAAATATTTACAGTATATATCAAATTACAGTTCAGAAGTCAGAGGTCAAGAGCTGATGCGGCTCTGCAGCAATATTTGCTGATGCCTGAAGCTTGTCGAGTCTCTTCAGGAAGAGTCTTCTCTCCAGCAAGCACATTTCCTGCTTCTGTCAGTCCGTGTTGATTTTTATTAGTGACGTAGATTTGTATAGATTTTAAATCCCCCCCCCCCACCTCTCCTTCCCGGCACCTCTTTTAACTTTCTTTTCAACTTATTTATTATTGCATGTGACTTGTGTAGACTTTGGTTAAATGGATCTGTCATAGCAATGAGGGATGTGAGCTTGAACGAGGCTGAGGAATTTTCACCCAATTTCTGAGGTGAGGTGTGGACCCACTCAGGACGTTTATGCGATGCGATTAATCCGCTGTTTCCGCCGACAAGTTGATACACGGTTCCTTGTATGTACACGGAACTCCTTTGGCTCAGGCTACGTCTGTGAAATCCTAAACGAATCACAATTCTTACACATAGGATTCTTCATTGACTGAACGAATAATTCGGGCACCTTACACAGGAGTCGGCATGTCCTCCCTGTCTCCAGTGACACTCTTGGGTTACCAAGGGAGTCTGCGCCAAGATCTTTGGGCGATAACGAGTTAAAACCAAGTGAAACTTAGCACGGGGACTGGCAATGTGTGGAAAGTTCTGCAGTTTGATCTCTACTCATTGGGTTTCACATTAGTTTCTGTGTAACTAATATGGCTCTGCTCCTTATCTGTGTCCAGCACCTGGACCTACAGTGGGATCAGCATGAAGGCAAACGTGGATCTTAGTTTTTTTTTTTTTTATTATTTATATTTTGTTTGAACTTCCTCTGCATTCTTTTGTAAGTTTGACTATTGCTCTGTGGTTACCTTTCATATGGCTGCTGGGTACCTACTCCTCCTACAGGGGGAGTCAAGTTGAAGGAACTGTACAGCCTTGGAGGAGTGTTCAGCTTCTCCTACTGACATCCTCTTTTCCCTCCTCTACTGAAGGAGCATTGAAATCGGTCAGTAAGTGTTCAGAATCTGTGTTTGTATGCCTCCAGTTCTTATGGTCCACCTTGTAATCCACACCCGCCGCTCCTCATTACAGTTCTTCAACAAGTCTTACAATTGTAACAAAAATGTGTGTGTGTGCGTATCATGTATATACGGATGCTCCTCACCAAATTCTGGCTTGTACTTTATTTTTATGTGTATGTTTTGTAAATATGCGGACCCAAGAACTGTTAATTAGCAAAAAAAAAAAATAAATACTGATGATAAAGCAGGGGAGGGGGGGGATTCAGGGCAGATATCGTTTATTCAAAAATGTAGATGAGCATTTTCCAGCCATATAGTTCAATCTGAAATGCACAGTAGGTGCCAGCTATATTATTGTAACAATAACTAGTCATGTATAGTGTATCTATAGTTTGGAGTGCCTTGCTTCCTTTAGGGTAACCCTCTTACTTCTGTCCTTGAAAGACCCTGAGGGTGCTGTTGAATGCCGCCTCCCTCCAGCCCTCTTTCTGTTGTGTTTTTTTTTTTTAAATCACATCCTTTGCTGGCTCATCAGCTAATCTCCTTTAAAACCTCATATTTACACCTTAATTCCCATTTCTGTAAACATCATCTTGAGGTCACGCTGAGTGTTTTTTGCGTACGCTCTTCCTAAGGGTCCTTTTGGGAGAGGAAGAAAAAATGCTTCAGGAAGGAGACCTGGCACTCTCTTCATCGTAGGGTGGGGGGTTCGCACTCTCTTCATCGTAGGGTGGGGGGTTCGTACTCTCTTCATCGTAGGGTGGGGGGTTCAGGTGTGAGGCACAGCATTAAATTCCTGACCCTGTACCAAAGAGACTCTGCGTTTTCTCGGTGAACCGGTGAGCAAAGAGGCAATAACATTTCGTACGATAACATTTTGTCTTTCTCAGTCATCTGCGAGACGCATTCAGCAGCACTCAGTGGGAGCAATATCATGTAGCCTCTTCCCAAAAAAAAAACAAAAAAAAAAACTAAAAACATGACAAAAAAATGCTTGCTTGTAATATTTGCGTTCATAGACGTGTTGCTATCCAGTCACCTGACCTGTAAAATGAACCGTGTGATCACTTCTTGTGACTAAAGTTAAATAAGAGTGAAACGTTATAAAAACGCAAAGTTTAAATACTTAAAAAATAAAAAAAGAAATGGACTGTGGGTTATATTCAGACTATCACATACTTGTGAAAAAGCTGTCATGATTTAAAAGAAAAACTATAACGAAAAACAACCTGTATAACATTACTACTTGAATGCCTGTTTGTGACTGAAATTTTTATTTCATTTTAAATATAAACTTTTTTCTGTGAAAGTATGCTAAATGTTTTCCCTTCCCTGTAAATATTTCCATTTTGTCCCTCTGTGTGACTTGGTTCAAAGAAATAGTTACCTGGTACTGTAATTTGCATTAAATAAAGAATAGGATAGCCTGGACCTGAACCAGTCTGCGTCTGTGCCTTGTCTTGTTGTGTTGATATTTGGAGTGGATTTAAAAAGGCATGTCCTGTCCGAGTAGCTTTACCAATATCATGTAAACATTTTGTGGATTTGATGTATGCCAACTTAATGGGACTTTTGGCACCAGCTTGTAGATTTCAGCTCCTGCATTGTTGGACTGAACTGTCATATCTGGTTTCCATGCAGGAAACCTGTACCGCTTGAAAAGCCTTGGCACTGATGCAGATAGAACAAGGCTGTAGTCCATGCCAGTCAGATCTTTTTTAATGATTATATAAGCCTTTTATATTTACAGTACACTACCCTCCTGGCTCACGCTTGTTACACAAGTATTTTCATGGGTTTACCGGGACTGCAAGTCTTTCTAAAACTCAGGAGATCTCTCCTTTGACGAGACCATAGCATTCTTTACAGTATTTGTAATCACTATCCACATAAGTCGATTACTGACAGGTGTTGCAGTTTCATCCTTGAATAATGAATTTTTTGCTTAAGGTGTGTACATTTTAGGCATTTGCTTCTGCATATAAATTAAATATACTGTCCCCACAGGACAATAAAATGCCCTTCATCTGCCCCTGTAACAACTAAGACGTAATTGTGTTTACCCTGCACTGTTTATTCTTCCACTGGTATAGATTTCATATATTTGATCTGAGGGACCTATTAGGCTTTTCTTTGATTTCTGGTAGGTCTCACTTGTTCTTTTATTGGTTTACACTCTGCAAAGACTCTTAGGTCCATGACACTGGTAGCTGTACAGGCACTGACTAAGCGAAGCACACACCATCCTCACTATATACCATCCACTGCTCTGCTCTCCAAAGACCTGGTTTGGGGCATCAGTGAACCACATGGTTCCCATAAGAATGAAACGCCTCATACTTCGTAGACCCTGTGCTGTAATTCTCTAGCAAGACATTTGAAACGTACATTTTTCCCTGGGAAACCTCATCAGTATGTACCTTTCATAGATCATCTTTTAACAACCTAGGCTAAGGCATGCCTTGTTCTTAAGGATTTTGTGATTCGCCTTTATTAGGGGAAGTGTATGTATGTACCACTTCTGCATTTCACACCAATCAGGTTTTTGCCTGAATGTCTGGTTGCCTTGGAGCATGAAAAACCTGGGCCTGTATTTCTGCTGGCTGCTCTGGCCTTTACATGCATCTGATGGGCTGTACCACAAATGCTACCCATAGGTAAATTCTGAGGAAGAACAGCTGTATGACCTTTGGCAGGTTATTGGATTTGGCTAGATGCAGGGTTCTGATGGTTGTAGTGGCAGAAAAACGACCAGCAGATGGAGCCAATTTTCTTTTAGCAAAGAAGGCATTCACAGGTAAGAATGCTCACACATAATTTGATACTTAAGTATGATACCGCTTAATCCATCAGGAGTTACTTAAGTGTCTTCTGCACAAAAAATCAACACTTTAAAATGTGCTCAAAAATGCATGTAAGGAGAACAAGAAAGGATACATAAAATGTATAACCAGTCTGATTTACCAGCCAGTTCATTAGTCTGACATGGAAATTGTTCAATTTCAATTAAATGTTCTTTGAATGGGCCTGTAATGTGGCACAGTACCGGTCGGCAGCACATTGTACATCTCGTGAAAATTGAGGTAATTTTTTCCATTTGGGTGTTGCATTGTGCTTCTGCTGACTCATATACAAACCGCTTTCATTCATTCTGGTCTCTAGAAAGCCAGAACATATTTTTCAATGACATGAAGTAGTATGTGTTCCATTCTATTGATCAATAAAATTACATTCTCTGGATAAGTGAAACAAAAACTGCTGCTTGAAATAGTGTTATGTTTTGGTTACCAGAATTCTCCTCCTCCACATGTCCAATGGAGGAGCTGCATATTCCCCCTGATGGCAGCATTCCGTACAAGGATACGGACGTGTAATCAGCTTCATGTACTTGAATGTTTTGATAGTCATTGACATTTATGTATTATGGAGTTTTTTAGCAAATGCTATAACATCTATAGCCAATAAGTATCGCAATAAACCAATTCAGCAGAGTTTCACTCAGATGCAGTGTCACCAACTTTGGTCAGCTGGCTGGAGTGATTTTCAATTCACAATGCACATTCATTTACATGTATGTAAGAGCTTCATTACCTTGCAAGTAGTCTGTAGGGTTTGCAAAGTACCTCAACGCTTTTGATGTAGCAAATTTTAGGTTTCTTGTGTGAGCGTGAGAAAGTGTGAGTGTCATGCGAGATGTGCGAGAGTTAGCAACCCTGCTCAGATGTTCTATTTGATAACTAGGAAGCTAAACTAATGGCATCACCTATGCTCCAGTTTGCCATAAGAATCAGCAGGAGGACAATGTGACAAAGAGCTACTTATGTGCTTTTTCATGAGAAATGAATTGTGTTCCATAGCTTCTTACTCAAAGAGCTCCCTCAGAACATCTGCAAGGTCCATTCTTAGTTGTGTAGGCTGAACCAAACCGGGGCAAATATGACAGTCAGCAAATGCATTATATGGAACTAATGACTGTTCAAGCTTTACAACTCTCTTGAACTATGTTTCTGAGATCAGAGAGAACTGTTGGACCTTACACTTACCAACATGACTTTGACGAAACAGCCATTCGAATACTGAATCTATGAGAGCATAACATTTATGAGGGCAGTGTTGTTAAAAAAAAAAAAAAATGAGAGTAAAATTACCCTTGTTTCAATCCCATGCAGTTTCATAATGACTTTTCAGATTTTCAACTGTAACTTAATTGTCTGAATGGTTAATTGACCAAATCAGGCCTATAATCTACCTAAAAGTGATGTTCTCAGAACTTTAGCTACCATCATTTAAAGGTGTTCTCAAAGTTGGCAGAGAATACCATCCATCCATCCATCATCTACCGCTTTTCCGATTCGGGTCACGGGGGCAGCAGTCTAAGCAAGGAAATCCAGACTTCCCTCTCTCCAGCCACTTCGTCTACCTCCTCTGGGGGAATCCCAAGGCGTTCCCAGGCCAGGCAAGAGACATAGTCCCTCCAGCTGTGTCCTGGCTCTTCCCCTGGACCTCCTCCCAGTGGGACATGCCCGGAACACCTCACCAGGGAGGCGTCCAGGGGGCATCCTGACCCGAGCCACCTCATCTGGCTCCTCTCAATGCGGAGGAGCAGCGGCTCTACTCTGACTCCCTCCCGAATGACCGAGCTCCTCACCCTATCTCTAAGGGAGAGTCCAGCCACC
Organism: Mormyrus lacerda; assembly: GCA_015163995.2. Taxonomy (NCBI): domain Eukaryota; kingdom Metazoa; phylum Chordata; class Actinopteri; order Osteoglossiformes; family Mormyridae; genus Mormyrus; species Mormyrus lacerda. Next base: position 12,381,839 of record JAABNX020000040.1, read on the forward strand.
CTGCGAAGGAAACCCATTTCAGCTGCTTGTATTCACGACCTCATTCTTTCGGTCACTACCCACAGCTTCACACTCGGCTGCGAACTACTCCATTGAGAAGTCACGGTCTGATGAGACCAACAGAACCACATCATCTGCAAAAAGCAGAGACCTAATCCTGAGGTCACCAAACTGGACACCCTCAACGCCCTGACTGCGCCTAGAAATTTTGTCCATAAAAGTTATGAACAGAATTGGTTACAAAGTGCAACCCTCACCGGAAACGAGTCCGACTTACTGCCGACAATGCAGACCACAATGGAGGCGCTGAACATGGCCCATTTGGACTCAATGTCCCCCACCTTCCCAGGACATGGGCGAAGTTCTGCCGGAGGCAGGAGCTGAAGCTCCTTCTGACAGGGGATTCTGCCAGACGTTTCCAGCAGACCCGCACCCTATGCTTGGGTCTGCCAGGTCTGACCTGCTTCCTCCAGTGGAGCCAACCCACCACCCAAATGTCCAATATATGCGGCCGCAAGTCCGATGACACGACCACACAAAGTTCATCATTGAACTGCGGCCTAGGGTGTCCTGGTGCCAAGTGCTTGAACATGGTGTTCATTATGGACAATCCGTGAGAAGCACAGAAGTCCAATAACAAAACACCACTCGGGTTCAGATCGGGGGGCGGCGGCATTCCTCCCAATCCCACCCCTCCAGGTCTCACTGTCATTGCCCACATGAGCATTGAAGCCCCCCAGCAGAACAAGAGAGTCCCCAGGAAGAGCGCTCTCCAATACCCCTTCCAAGGACTCCAAAAAGGGTGGGTATTCTGAACTGCTGTTTGATGCATAAGCACAAACAATAGTCAGGACCCGTCCCCCCACCTGAAGGCGAAAGAAGGCTACACTCTCATCCACCACGGTAAACCCCAATGTATAGGCGCCCAGCCAGGGGGCAAGTAGTATGCCCACCCCTACTCTGCACCTCTGCCCGTGAGCAACTCCAGAGTGGAAGAGGGTCCAACCTTCCTTGCTATGCATTAGGTGAGCCCAACTATATCTAATACAATCTCGCACACCAGCTCAGGCTCCTTCCCCACCAGGGAGGTGACATTCCGTGTCCCTAGAACTACCTTCTGCAGCCAAGGATCGGCCCGCCAAGGTCCCCGCCTTTGGCCACTACCCAGCTCACACTGCATCTGACCCCTATGGCCCCTCCTACAGGTGGTGAGCCCATTGGAGGGGGGACCCACATGCCTTCTTCGAGCTGTGCCCGGCAAGGCCCCATGGGTGCAGGCCTGGCCACCAGGTGCTCGCCATCGAGCCCCACCCCCAGGCCTGGCTCCGTGGGGGGGGGGGTGTCTGCTCCAGGTGAGGTGGCAGAGAATGTTCTTACTGTAATGTTAGTGGAGCCTTATTTCCGTGTTTTGCATTTTAACAAAAGTTATGACAACTGCAACATTATTACCTGTTTAATACAATATAATACAACACATTTATTTTTTAATATAGTGCCTTTCACAACAAAGTTGTCCCAAAGTGCTTTACAGGGTTGTGTTGTAATACATAAAACATAACTAGAGAGAGATACAAAACAGGAAAATGGATGGTCAGAACATGTGTTGACACATAAACGGACAAGTATAGTAGATAACATAATTAATGTTGAAGATTATTGTTTTATACTATTATTTTATGAAAGTGCAATATGTGTACACTGCAAATGCACCAGCCAGCTTTGGAAATATAAGCATGGCATTTATTTAATGCTGTGCTGTTTGTTTGTGTCTGCATTATTGTTCATAGTTGTAATAGTGGGATATTATTCTGGGAATATCAGGAAAGCCTGACACTTTAAACAGTTCCATACCTTAATCGTAACATTTGGTAAAAAATTCCTAGAATGAAAATTTGCTAGCTGGGATGGCCATGTTAAACAGTGCGGGTGTTTAGCCTGCTCCAGCTTCTGCTCTGTTTCCAGACAAAGGTGAAGCTCTTCAATACATGTGTGACAACAACATCAAACAGGAAGCCCAGTTCACCACCATAATTAACCAAGTTCTTTGTTCCCATTGAAGACCACAAGACTTTTCGGACTGAGCCCTGTTCTTAACTAAAAGACCAGCGTAACAAACAGCAAGGTTGTAAAAACCACCGAGACAGAAGCAGCCCTGTGCTGTTTCTGCAGGAGTCTTGTGCACACACTCGATAGCGGTAGTAGCAGATGCCTTACCCAAGCCGGGTTCATGGGATGCCCTTTCAGAGATGATCATATTCCAGTGCTCATGTTTCTGTGGTTATCTCTGTTTTTCTTTCGCTTTCGTGAGAGATGCTGCCATCATGCACTCGTGTTCTTCGCTGTACTTTTTAGACAGATAAACATTTAGCAGCTAATCAATCACACTAATCTGTATTTAAACAACGTAAGTCTTACCTCATGCTCCAGTAATGTTTCTCATGAGTAAAATGACATTAATAATTACAATTATACCATTGATAATACAATACAATTGCTAATAAAATGAATGTTATGTTATCTGTAACATTGTAAGTCTGATCTCACTGGTAGCAGCCATGCTACGAATTACCCTGAAAGACGTAATGCAGCTCAAACAAAAACGGAGCTACCTCACAGTGTAACAGAAGTCCAGTAGAAGTTTTGTTATCAGCTAATCAAAACTAAGATTGATATGCTTGTCTTTATCTGGCACCAGAAAGGGTTGTAGTTTCGACACTAGACCTGAAACTTGAGACCCAAGGCAGGAAGAAAGTTTTCCTTATAGCACCACAGAAGGGTGACATGTTTAGGGAAATGAGGTCACATGCTGCTGGAATCTTTTGGGCAAACAGTCTGGTTGGAGCGCACCCGTGACCGATAAATAGATGGAAACTGCTGCATGAGTAACTTGCAATGCGGGGGGTTGAAATATGCTCCACCCTCTGCCGGGTGTCACTTCTGAGAAGAGGTACTTAGGGTGCCCACATGAAACTCCCTCCTTCGGTTGATATTTAGGCACTTTCAGAAGCATCATGGGACGTGAAGCCCACATGGCGGTCCTCAGCTCAGCTCATACGCCCCCTATGTCTTCCCTCCCTTTCCCACGCAATGAGCAGCCGATGTCGTTACCACAATTGTAAGATCTTAGGGGGGCTTCCCCTAATCACACCACACTGCACCTAGAATGTGATAACTTCGGAAGTTTATCATGAGCTACTGACTGACCGCTATAATACAAGGACGCATCAATAAAGTTTCCATCTGTCTATCAGCAATACTCAAACAATGTACAACTGTGGCGGTTCTACAGTCCCATAATGCTCTGAAAATCAGAGATTGCTGACTAAAGCAGGGATTCCTTGGGCAGTGTTAGGTGGTTTCCCAGTGTCTTGGTAGTTCTTTAGAGCTTATCTTCCAGCTTCCTATCATGAACAATGGCCAACTGTTCATCTCATTGCAACACCGTATCTCGTGTTTTACATTAGGACACCTTCAATACCAATTTTTCTCAGTACAAGTGCAAAATGTAGAAAAAAACATGGCATGAAATACTGAAATATTTCTTTCCCTTAAGGTAATACCTATTTGTAGATGCCTTTGAGAAGTTTATTATGCATTTTCACCAAGATGGACAGAAATACACTCTACGGGGCAACTCGGAGGCGACGATTAGCCTGGTTATGTTTGGACTGCGGGAATAAACCCAAGCATCATTGGGAGGGTATGCAAACCCAACACCTACAGAGCAGAGGGGGGATTTAAGCCCCCAATGCTGGAGCAGTGACACAATACTGACACTGAGACAGAGTGATATTTTGCAGTGATTTATACCCTGTAGGCAATTCAGTGAAGGTGTTGGTGTTTTAATAGAACACAGAGTGAGGTATTTTGTCATCAAGTCAAATCATTTACATTAAAGAACTTCTTAATGCATATTACCTGAATCTAAGGCCTATGGTGAGTTATTAGACCCTACAGACACCCACTTAACAAGAATTCCAATCTATTAGGTATACAGTCACTTCAAACAGAAAAATCTCACAAACATCAACATTTTCCTTCAGCACATTTATGGTAAGACCACTTCATCATAACAACCTGCTTGTTTGTGGGGGCTGAAAAACATGTGGGCTCATGGCCTGTACAGTATTATACAGACGGGGCTGCAAGAGAAGCAAACCAGCACTTCTACAGTGAACAGTAGCATCACAGCATTGCTTGATCTGACGTACATTCGGAAACCACAGACCCCTATCATCTCTATGGTAAGTCTACTCTCTCATGACCAAATGATATTCAGGTCAGATTAAAACTACAGTTTACAGTGCTTGAGTCAACAGCCCTGTGGCTTTTGAATATTAGACGTCTAGGTTTGCAAGGATGGATGGTTGGATGGGTGGGTCTGTTTACAAAATGAGCAAAAAAGAGATACAAACTAAGAAATAAATGCTATGAAATCCTATGGTTAGAACATTAGGTTACCATGTTAAAACCTACAAGGGTTGGAGGAAACATCCTCCAAACTGCTATTTTTTCCATCTTCCTCAAATAAGGACGGCCAGCTCACGGTCACACAGACCCTGCTTTGCCAGCAATTTGTTTACTTCATCCATATTTAGACCTCTGTTGTGCTATGATGGCAGGAGTGTGTTGCACACAGATGATGCAGAATTGCTGCAACACTTTCCGAAGTGGCACTGCCATGCTTAAATCAGGCTTGGTAAAACTCTGCCTCCGGTATCTAGTAATAAAGAATGCAATAGCTGTCTGGTTGTCTTACCTGACCATGTAACTTTAAAAAGCTCATCTTTCAAAAAATAAATGTGACAATTGATAGTTTAACAGTATATTACTCTTAATCAATTGCTTGCATTCTGGGTCCCCCAGTTTGTTTAACTGGTATTTGCAGCTGGAGTCAAATGATAAGGAAAATAGTGAGTTACGGGTAGCTGAACCACATCCCTTGATGATGCCTAGCAGCAGTCAAACCACAGAAGCGTTTTTGTTGGTGTTTTTCCGCAAACCCCCACAGTAACAACTGAAAAGATAACTACACACCCACAATGTATCAGATAGGAGGCATACTAGCATTTAGTTCACTGTTAATGTCTAATACAATATTCAGAATAGAAATATATACTATATATTGTATTGCCTAAGACTTACAACTTGCATCCAATCAATTATTGCTAGAATCTGCCAATCCCTGGATCAGGAGCCTGTCCAGAACTGGAAATAAAAGGGTCATACATTGTACTGGATGGCAGTTCATATCTGGGGAAACCTTTCGTACTAAATGCAAGCTAAAGGCAAAGAAAAGTAATATGGAGTGAAATGCATACACATTTTTTTGGGCGGTATTTACATTTTGTGACAGATTGTATAGCAGTAATGCACTGCAAGGACATGATAGGTGGGATAATCGCCATAGTTAACACATGGTTAATAATAACCCAAATGCAACCCCCTTCCTACATTTCATCGCCTGCCAGCGGACATTTTTTAAACGCTGTCTGTGGTTTAACCGATTGTCATGTGTTTGACAATGATCAGAAATGAGGTTGACACACTTCCTGAAATAAATTGCTGACAAGGATTGAAGAGTTAATTTGCATTATAGCACTCCCGTTAGCAGAAATGAATTTGATAAAGCTGCTAACCGCTATAAACTTACATGATGGTGCATGACAATGTATCTCACTGCCAACTGTCCAAGCCAAAGTAAAGCAATGCATACCTGTGATTACTGCAAAATACTGTGTAGGTCATGTTGTGCTTAATGGTGGCATTCTTAAATTCTGAATATATGATTGTTTTGTATTGTTTCACATTATGGGTCTTGAATATTTTCTGTATTATATTTCACTGAGGAATACTGCTAAAAAGTACGAGTATACTGCTTGTAAAAAGGTCAAAATAAATCCTATTCCAGACTAATTAATTATTATTTATTTATTAAGGAAGTAAATCTGACAACACACTTTTAATATTATATGCATATATGTAGATATATATAGATAATCAGACAATTATCAAATTTGTACCATGGTCAATTTAGGATTTGATTCTTGAGGGGCTTAACCCCTAGTAGGATTCACACTTGGGAAAAAACATGAGATGCCACCCCTGGGTCCACAATGATAAAAAAAATTCTAAATGTATGTGAAAATATGGAGAAAATTTGTTTATTTAAAAAATAGCTGAATGAATTGATCTTTTATTTGACCTAAATAAAGTATGAGTTCAGGTACGTTGAAATACTCTTTTTGGCATTTCCCATCATGCATTGAGATGCACACACACATAAACATATTCAGTTGAGAGTGTGGCCTGGGGTCCGAAAGTAGGGCCAGCCATTATTCAAGGACCTATGGAGCATATTTGTTATCTAAATTTATTGGGAGCCAGATACAGAAAATAGTGCGGCTGATGCTCCCTTAAGTAACATCTGGAATTACTTGTTTTGCACCATGATTTACTGTAGGAACTATTAATGTGAATTATCCATCCATTCATCTTCCATAATTTCTTCTTCAATGCAGAGTCATAGTGAGCCTGGAACCCAGAAAGTGATGTGCACAAGGCAAGTGAACATCATTGAGAATCACTGCCTTATTGCACATGGCTGATGACTTGTCAATAAGAAATGCCATTAACTTAGGCACAAGGTAAATCATAGTTTGTTAGCAAGCATGAATACTATTTTAAGGTCAGATGAAACTAAAGCTGGATTTAACCTCCAGGTGAACCAGCCCTCTTATCACATCCCGCCACCCTACCATAGGCAAACTACTGCTGCTGAAACTTTATTACTCGACCCTGAAGGCACTCTCAGTTTTATCCTTCACTTCATGTATTATTGATTTCGGTTTCAAGAAAAGAGGCCCAAGCCATTGTTTAAAATGCAGGATGTAGCACACAATCAAGTGATATACAGACAAAGAACAATACTGAGGGACCAATTCAAGTAAATCCATGTGTTAATGTAGCTCAACAAATAGCATGTTGAATGGTTATAAATGGTTTCTGATTCAAATCCCAGAAATGCATGTTGTAACCTTCTCTCTGTTACAATTCACTTTGAAAAAAGTTTTCAAATATAATCTAGTGCTGCATATTTCATACTTATATAGTGTATGTATGTAGAAATATTTATTACTTATATAAATATATACGCTCCCTGGGTTATGATGAGCCGTGTCACGATATTTCCACTTTACCATGGGTGCTTTCAGCAGTTTCCATTAATGGAGAGTACTTGTATAATCATTCTGTTTTTCACTTTCAATACATTATTCAATGAATTACATGAGATATTCGACTAATGTAAGTCTTTGTAAGCATGTAAGAATGTTTAAGGTAGGCTAGGCTAGGTTATAGTGTTTGTTGGGTTAGGTGTAGTGTATTAAAATGCATTTTTGCCTTGCGATATTTTCGCCTTACGATAGGTTTATCAGAATGTAACCCCATAGTAACCTGGGGAGCATCTATACAGCAGTCACACACATATACCAAGTTCAGAGACTAGAGAGTAGGGGTTTTGCAAGGCCACGCTTAGGTAAGCTAATAAAATATACAGATGCAGCATTTTTGCAAAACTATGCAGGAAGCTGGTTCATTTTAAAAGTGTCAGTAACATGCATGTAGGCGACAGTGCATGCACTTCGCAATCCCTGACAGACAGCTCATAGCAGACAGCAATACGATTACGTTTCATTCATTTACCAAAGGTTTTTATTCATTTTTGAGAAAGCAGGGTGAGCAAGTCCTTGTAGAAACTGGGATTTAAGGGTCTTGCTGAATGGTCCAGTGGTGAAAGCAGTCTGCTAACCCTGCCATTTTCGGATTATCCTGGTCCAAAGTAGCAGGAAGTTTGGTCAATAAACACAATTCATGGCTAGTTCTTTGCTATATGTTTACAAATGGACAAGCCAGTGTATAACAAGGTACAAGATTATTATATCTATAGCAGAGGGCTAAGTAGTAAAATGCTTAATGGTGATTAATGTTAATGTTTTTAGCTATGAAGAGACACATAATGGTAAAATAGCATCACCACTAGTGTACAGAAGCTACAAATTCTGGGTCCCCTGTTAAAATGTCACCTTTAGCGCCCCGTGAGGGTTGGCACCTTCGACTTTCCGTTTGAAGGAGTACGAAATAACAGTATAGTAGTATACAGACAGAATTTGATAGACAGAATTTGCCGCGTGATAGATTTTAGGATTTGTAGGTCCTATAAAGTACTAGGCCTTCTGAATCTGTAAGTGAATCCATGCCACTTTGACACCCATGAAGTACTGCAGTGTTTATAGCAGGTTCATAATGGGGAAGTATTATTTTTCTGCAAGAGAAAATAAGAAATTGGGCACTGAATACAGACAGCAGGTCGTCTTCTATGTGCTCCAGCATAGAGCCATAGCCTGAAAGAATTTAGAGATCAGTGGTTATTGTTGACGTTCCACAGCACACAACAACGAAATGTATCCTCTGCATTTAACCCATATGTGACATCATGACATAACAGGGGGCAGCTAATTCAGCGCCCGGGGAGCAGTGCTTGGGGGCGATACCTTGCTGGTCACGATTTGAACCTGCAATCTTTCAATTAGAAGTGCAGGTCCCTAACCATTAAGCCACCACTGCCCACCTTTTTTAGGTGAAAGACCCAACATGACCCTGAAAAGGATAAAGGGCTACAGGATTATTGATAATGATGATTGATGGATGGATGGATGGATGGATGGATGGATGGATGACACGTATACAGCTTCAGCAAGAACTAGCTGTACTTGGAAAGAGTATGTATAGTGCTGCATAACTCATAGGCTTCATGGTTAAAAATACTTTGATATAAAAACATTAATCTTAAATTTAAGTTTATTGTACATTTTAAAGGTGTGTGAAGGTTTCTAGTAGATGAATTAGATTACAATAGATCGGTTGTTGAAGGGTAAAGTGTCGAGAGGCCTCAGCGTCAGGCAAAAGACAACAAAAGACATCCAAAAAATTTGGGGTTGGTGATTTATTTTTACACCATCTTAAGCTCTGATTCCTCCCATTAAGCACACAAGAAACAAGAAGAAAAAAAAGGAAAAAAAACAAAAGAAACCTCAAAAGAGAACTGATATAAATAACCATTAAGCAAATGGAAGCGCATGCAACAATCAGACTTAACTGTAGCCTCTAGTCCTCACACATCTGAAGATCTCCAAATCCTAGAGTGCACAGGTAGATGGGCCAAAAAAAACTAACCCCTACCACCATCTTATAAACCCTTGTCACCACCCCTTTAATTGGAAACTACCATTCCCCTCCGGCTACAGGGGTAACATCCTACCAAAAGGGACAAAAGGAAAATAAGATGGTGCTACAGAAATAAACACCTGGTCTTTTGCCCATGTCGAATATCCAAAAACACCCGACAACCCCAATTACCCTTAACGAGCATTTACCCTTATTAAACCCCCGAGGATAGCATTCCTACCCCTGCATACACCCCCACCTCCCTGTAGTCATCCTGGAACAGAGGCACACTTCCCTATCAACCAGGACATTACAACAGAGGTAAGAACTACCAATTCACAAAAGGACATTAAATATCAATAAAAGGCTCAGCATGGTTTCCACAACATGTGTGCGCCCTTCCTCTTCCACACTCGCTGATCCTGCAAACAAAATAACCTGGGAGAAAAATGCAAAAACAATAATTCACCGTTGGGGTAAGATGATATGTTACTGTCCCCCTAAGACAGTGAGGACGCTTCCGTACACTGCGGCCTCACATCAGTTAAATTTGTTTTTAATTTATCAATAGCAAAACACACAAAAATACATGTCATACTTCCTTCCTTCCTTCCTTCTGGGCACCACAGTAAGTAGCAAACCATTCACATTGTCCTGGTGTTCAAACTAGTGTTTGAACAGCATCAGACTACTGTTTAGGCAGATATATATTCAAAACACAAAAACTCTATTAGATACAAATTGATTGTTTTTTTTAATTGATAAACTTCATGTTCACGTTTTCATTGAAAAGGAGCACCGATATCTCAGTGCTGTGATATGCCAGAAGAATCTGAAATCTAAATGGAGATTTCCATATTGTTTTTATGGGCAACCATGAGCTTGGCTTTCAATTTAATTACAAAAAAATTACACAAAAGAGCAGAAAGGCAGGACCTGAGGATTCTGTAGTAACACGTTAGCGTGAATAAGTCAGTCAGTTCACAGTATCTCTCCCGAAAGGCCTCAAATCAAAGACGTGGTGACGTCTGCGAGGCCCCAAACTTTCCAGTGCAGATAAACAGCAAACATGTGACCAGGGG
>JAABNX020000040.1:12411411-12425471 GCA_015163995.2 Mormyrus lacerda
AGTCGAGGGACCCCTGTCCTTGAGGTCCACTCTGCTGTCTGTAGGTCCCTAAATCTTTGGGCCATAAAAGTTGGAGTACTGGCCTCCCTTGTTAAAAGTGTGTGTCTGGGTGGGTGTGTTTGTGTGTGCGGGGTCACTAACCCCCCTTTGGTGCTTAGGCCAATGTGTACCTCAAGTACCAGGCTCGGCCTTGTCTCAGGCCACCTGGAATTTAAGCTCTATCATATGTGCATGTGTGATCCTACAATCTTAACTAACTTTAAAGAGTAAGAAAGGCAAAGAGAAGTTCTGCAAAAACTGAAATTGCCTTCTAGCCCCTATGCTGTCACATTTAAATTTGGGGGGGGGGCGGGGCAGCTGTAGCCCTCTCAATGTAGGCAGCTGACTATAGTGTCTTAACTGTAACTTTGAGGAGTAAGAAAGAGAAACAGATGTGCTGCAAAAACTGAAATTGCCTTCAAGCCTCTATGCTGTTACATTTACAGTTGGCAGCTGCCCTATTTATAAACATCTTCCCCTGCATCTGGGTACATTGTAAATTAACCTGCCTGCTCCTAGAAGTCAATTTTTCAGCTACTGCACATGCTAATATGATTTCATGTGATCATACTTTATACTTTTGCTTTAGGCTTCACAGACTTGGTGAGAACACAGCAGGATGTGATGGCTTCCCTTGGTGAAGATGTTAATTTGAAATGTGAGCTTGCAGTACCAAAAAATGTGAAACAAGTGACCTGGCAAAAAGTGTCGGGGCAGAAGAGTGAAAACATGGCAACGTACAGTGAACGTTATGGTGTGGCTGTTGCTGGGCCCTTCCGAAAAAATGTCAATTTCTTAGAAATAGGGCTGCAGCAGTGTTCCATAGTCATTAGGAGAGTCCAGTGGAGTGATGATTCGTGCTACGAGTGTCTGTTTAATCTCAGTCCTGATGAAGCCATCAGTGGGAGGACCTGCCTCAAAATCTATGGTAAAGTCACATTTACCTGTACATTCAAAAAAAGACACCAGTAATTTTCTTATTTCTACAATTGAAACTGGCCACATTTTGAGTTGTTAGAAAACAAATAACAAGCGATTCTTCTGCTCTTTCAGAACTACACAAGCCTATATTTGTAGTGAAACCTGCCAGTGGTGAGAGTAAATTATTGCTTACCTGCTCTGCCACTGGGAGGCCTACACCAGAGTTGTCCTGGGATATTGAAGATACTGCTCTGGAACATTCCGCAGCATATTATACCAGTAATCAAAATGGAACTATAACTGTTAATAAAACCGCTACAGCTCACATAACCTCTAGACATTTTGCAAAAAGAACACAAATCAAATGTGCAGCACTGAATCAATATGGAAAAAGGAATGAAAACATTGTAACAATCCCACATGGTGAGATAATCATTGACCTTTTGAATCAATGCCTCATGTTTCATCTTTATGGCTATAACGTAACTCTTTTTTTTAAAGATGAAATGCTATCAAATAAAGCACGTGCAGACATCTGGTTTGTGGTCCTTGGTAAGCACGGTCATACCATATCCTTAACACTGAATGGCAATTCTGTATTTATCACATGTTTTTCACATGGTTTTTATACTTGGTCATATTTCTCCTCAGGTGTCCTGGGAATCCTTTGTGTGATGGGATTTGCTTTCTATTTACAAAGGAAAATACGCATCAGGTAGACATGAACAGGTCTTTAGTATTGTCTATAGTTCTGGACATGTCAAGGATAATTCCTGCTACCTATGCCTGGATAAAATGGGTACACTGTACAATTGAGGGAGTCATTTCAAGAGAATTGTCACTTTTTCAGTGTAATTCATGTTATTGCCTGTATCCCTACATTTTAGGTTTGTGGTTCAAAAGGTTTGTTGTCTTTACAGGAGAAAAAATGCTTCCGGTGGGTCAACATTGCAAGGGCACAAGTATGTTCCACTTTTTGGGATCACAGAACATCAGTTTTGAACTGTTTGCTCAGGAATTTGCTTGTTCATATTGATTTAATATTCTGAAACTGTTTATAACATAAATGGACGGTGTGTTATCTATCTTCTACCATTAGCAGCACAGGAAAGTCTTCTTCATTAAATGAAGACTATGAGCTGTTTAGCTACACTAATTGTTCTTATGTAACTACTAAATAAGCAGATGTCTCTTAATATGATATGGTTCAATCAAGATTGAATGCAAAGCAATCATAGTATCTTATATAATGCAAACCATATGTTTTTTCCACCTTTCAGGCTCTTTATCTCCATAAAAATACAAAAGCAATAGGTTACCTTTTTCCTAATAATGAGTAGTCAAATATCATAGGGAAGATGCAGTAATATGACCATTTATGGATTCCTTTTCAGCACACCAGATTCTTGTCAAGATCAAGTCGGGTGAGGCATTATCATGTTCTGCAAATCATGCTTATTTACATGAACTACACTGAAGTTACCTTTAAGGAAATTAAATTTGTAACATGAATTTACTGTATATTTAGAATATTTTCATGGGAGTGGTGATGGAGATTACAAAACAAGTAAAAGACACTGACAATTACATTCAGACTAAAAAAAAAGTAGGGGTTTCAGTGTCTGTAAAGGACTAGAAAATGATTTGAGGTCTGGGTGTGTGTTCTGGGGTGGAGGACCCAGTGTTACATCATTAATAATAAAGTACAGGTAAAGTCAGTAAAAGTGCCTGTCACCTGACTACACCCAGCTATGCAATATCCATGCCTTCCTCACGTCTTAGGTTTCATTTAATATTCCAGTACATGTGTTTTATTACCTTTCAGATTGCTTGATGGATTTGCAATAAGGAGACGTCAATCACGGTATGTCTTCATTTTTTACACAATTGTTATCTCACTTTTAAATAAATAAAATTGTGAGTGTAGATGTGTGTGTATATGGGTGCGAAATGTCCCCACAATGTGATAAAAACCTGTTATTTTGATGGTATGTGGACTGTGTTTCTCAGTCCCTACAAGGGGAAACTCAATTTCATAAAAATCTGTGACTACAATCAAAAACCTAAAATGTCAAATCTTCTTTACTTATGGTTAAGGTAGGGGTTAAAGATTTTTCCCATAGAAATGATTGGATGGTCCCCACAAACATATGGATGCAAACGTGTGTGTGTGAGTGTGTATTTTTTTTCTTAATTTTGTTATAAGTGGTAGGAGACATCAGCGACAGCACAGTATTAATAAATCTCTATCTACATTCTTTTCAGGTCTTTTTCTGTGCAAATCACGTAAGGCTTTAATTTGAAATCATCTGTGAAACTGTCCTGGAGAAAAGTGACAAAGTTTTATGAAAGCATTTGCTATTTTCCATATTTTAGAGTTTTGGAGCTTATGAACATTGACAGATAAGCTTATATTGTTTGAGGTCAGAAATCTAGGAATTATAATTTCATTTCAGTTAAATTTCTCAATGTATTTCTATTTTTGAGAAACGTACAGCTGTGCTGGTTTGTTAATAGTTACATTTAGTACTTTTGTTGAAGGTGACATACATTTCAGAATTCTTGAGTCAAGGACTCAAGGCTTTTTTTTTATCACATGCAAGATATACAGTCCAACTATGGCCTGCATTGAAATGCAAGGTGGTCAACTCTGCCTTAATAAGAACTAGTGAAAAGAAATAAGACTTAATGTACCAGTAAATAAATATATAACAAATAAGGAACAGTAACAAAAAACTAGATATGTGCATTGTTGCTCCATTAAAGTGCATGGTGTATGAGAAAGGAGCAAATGTTTAATTGCAGCTGTTAAGTAGGTTGATGCTTTGAAGGTTGAAGCTCCTTCCAGGGCTCTCAGGTCTCACTGAGAGACCCCAGAAGCTCTTTCCATACATCAGCCTGGTAATCTGCTGATTTTGGCAGGTCTGCTGATGCTTCATTTGAGGCATGTATCCTGTAGGGAGCGTAGCTCAGCCTTACAGATGCGTTCAGCTGAACGTACCACCCTCTGCCAGAGCTTTGCTTACCAGGGCAGAGCACTTACCAAACTAGGCTGTGAGTCCACTGGTGAGGATACATTCTATTATAGCGGGAGAACATTTTAAAACAAATCTGAGGAAGCATTTCTTTACACAGCGTGTAGTTAGAGTATGGAATAGTCTTCCTGCTAGTGTAGCGGAAACTAAAACCCTGGGTTCCTTTAAATCAGAGCTAGATAAGATTTTAACAACTCTGAGCTATTAGTTAAGTTCTCTCCAAATAAGCTTGATGGGCCGAATGGCCCACTCTCGTTTGTAAATTTTTTATGTTCTTATGTTCTAACACTGAAGAGTAGAAGGCTCTGAGAATGGTTAGAGAGATGTTGAACCACATCCTGCACAGCTGCCTAAGCCAGCACAGCCAATACCTGGCTCTAGATTCTGTACATTATTCGACCAGATGAGTTCATCAGAGATATAGACTGCCAGATATCTAAACGTATTCGTACCTCAACTAGAACCCCATTGATGTTCAGAGGGTTGTGTGCACCGATGTGCTTAGGCCTAAAGTCCACCAGGATCTCTTTAGTCTTTGAGGTGCTGAGTGAGAGACAACCTCAGATTGTCTACCTCCAGGTAGGCCTTCTTTTAGTTATTGAAGATCTGGTGAATTACTACTGTTTCACCTGCAAATTTGACTATTTTATTTAATCTGTGTTTGGCCACATGGTCATGCATACACAAAGAGAACAGCAGCGGGCTCAGAACACAGCCTTGTAGGGCACCAATATTGAGGGTGATGGGAGCCAAAGTACATGATCCCACTTTTACCACCTGAGGTCTGCCAATGAGAACTTGGGGGGGATCCAATGTAGGGACCCAATCACAAATGAGTGCTTTTAGACCCAAGTTCTATCCTATTCTAATTTGGCTTTAGTCTGCACGGATTTACAGTATTGTGGTGGAAGTTGTCACTCATTGGACAGCCAAGGTCTTAAGCCTTGACTATTATATGACCATTTTTTGAATTCCTTTTAAGCCCACAAGATTTTCCATTACAAAAAAAGTAAAGTTGCACTGATCTGATATTCGAATAGCGTTTAATGGACTATCACACTTAACAAAGCGCATGCAATTGAGTGAAACAAAAAAAAACAACGGATGATTTGGGAGTCGCTAACTTGGGCTGTTTTTCGAACTCGCTGCAGCTTGTGATACAAGAGAGGCTGCCATCGCAACAAAGTGTAACTGAGCTGATGCCAATAGGAGAAAAATTGTGGTAAAATTTTAAGCATTCGCCAAGAGATTCATATTGAACTGCAAATGCCTCAAAAACGCTTAAAACAAGACATACCAATGAGGTGGATCAGTACATTATGTATGCTTATAGTAGCCTAATTAAATATTTTTTTGTCATACATTTTTTCCATCTGTATTTGCGAGCTTAAAAAAATTAATATATAAAGTATAGCAAAGTAAAAAGAGCTGTTGTATCAGAATATGTATCAGTATCAGCAGTTGTGTACCAGAATCAGATCAGAACTGAAAAAATGTGGATCGGGCCATTCCTAAAAAAAATAAGGCTTTATCTTAATGTTCCCTGTAAATCATGCCTAATTACATAAAAAGCACTCAAGTGACCTCTCACAAGCTGATATTTGACAGCATGAAATTTAGGTGTGTGGAATATTTTCATGTGAGTGGAGATAGATATTATAAAACAATTTGGGAGGAACAAGTACACTGTAAAACCTAACAGAACTTCTTAAGAAGTATGTTAAGTAAGTTAATAGAACTTAATTTTGCCTAAAAATTTATTCGCGTAATAAGTCAGTTGTTTTGAGTGTACTTAGATTTTTGGAGTATTTTAAGTTGTGGTGATATAATTGCAGTTTGTTGTTGGAGACTCATTGACAACACCCTATTGTGTAAATTGAACACTATTAGAGTTAATATAGATTAACACTGCAAAAACAAACAAAGCACATTGTAAAGTGTTGAAGGTAACACTCAATGAAGACCCATTTACACACCATGCAGTGTTAATTTAACACTGGCACATTTGCTGTGTAAGGTTCAAGGCAATGAGTTTCCTTAAATGAACTGAGTTGCCACAACTAGGTTAAAAGTTGTCACAACTAGAATGTAATGATAAATCTTAAAGGAAGAAAACTGAGTAAATAAAACTTAAATGGTAGCATTTGCGTAAGGAGGATGCATTTAAGTTATTGTTACTTAAATCAAACTAATGAATGCAGCTGATGCTCAACTTGATTTCACTAAGTTGCTTAAATTATGCATATTTATGTTACTTTTACTCAGTAAAAAAAAATATTTTTACTTTAATTGTTTGAGTTCATAAACTTAAATGATTTAAGGTAATCAGTTTCCTCAAACAGTTTGAGTTGAACTACCTCAGGTTTTACAGTGTACAAGACAGGACGTTCAGATATAGAGACTAGGAAAATAGTGGGGGGTGTCAGTGCTTGGAAAGGGCTAGAATATCATGTGGGGTCAAACATCAGAGTCTGGATGTATGTTCTGACATACAAAGTCATACAGGACGGATTTGACTCGGTCACTTAATAGATCTGTCCCTGTCACCCCCAATATTGAAAACGCAGCCACACCCTTTTCTTTCAGATTGCCAGATCGTTCTTCAGTAAACAGAAGACAAAGACGGTATGTCTGGATTATTTCCCTCAATTATCATTCTTTTAAAGGGCTTGAAGACGCTGTGGAGCCAAGCATCATGGTCTAGGTCTGTGTTCTTATGTGGAGATGGAACAGAACCCAGTTTAACATGATTAATTATTATTCTGCAGCCAAAGTCAATGAAAAGTGTTTGTCAACTGACTGTGTAACATACATGTCTTAGGTCTAATATTCAAATATATCTATTTTATTGCCTTTCAGATTAATGGATGGTTCTTCAGTAAAGAGGAGACACTCAGTGTGGGTTTTTTCCACAATCACCATTGTTCATATATAATTTTAAATTAATTTTCCATTAATACATTCAGTATAAATGATCTTAGGTACAGTACAGTATTAATACTCAAATATTCTTACTTTTCAGCCCAACTTCTCTTATTCAAAACACGTAAGGCTTTAATTTGAAATGTTTCCTTTGAATTTTCCTTTCTTTATCAAAGTGGTATTTGTTGTTTCACGTTTTAGACATTTTTAAGGACAAAAGGTAAGCCCAACTTCATTGTTATACACAAATGAAACAAATATAATTCAGCTGTGCAAATTTAGTTTGGGTTCTGTATCGTACATATTGTTTTGAATGTATAATGTCTGTTTTATGGATGTCAATGGCAATACTGCATGGTGATATATTGGGGTTTGAGCACTATGATATAAGTATATTTGTCATTTAATAATTATGTGGTAACTTCCTTGCCTTTCTTTCCTTTTAGGATTAATTTCCATAAAACAGAAGTCTAAGGATCCTTGCTTAATTTTTGTGAAATTGCTCTTAAGGCACTTTTTATCACAGCCCTGAAAGTCCAGAGCATGTCAACGACATAACACAAAAACTTTAAGAAGACACAAAGACATAAAGAACACAAAAACATCAAGACAAAAAATTAAGCAAATTAAATTTTTAAATGTGTTCTCTTATTGTATTGTGGTATTGTGCCTCTGACACTGATATCTAAGGTAGCTGATTAGTGTTGACACACTACAAATTCAGAAAAGTTGCTGAGATTAGATTTTCAGATTTAAAAAATGTGTTTTGAGAGCAGTGTCATAAACGGACATTTGAGTAAATTGCTTTTGTCGTGGCTGCTTTATTTAACCCATGCAGCAGATATAGCCACACATTGATTGTTGTCTTTATTTTTAGATGTTTTTGGAATACATAAAATATATATACTGAATAGTTGTATATTTGCAAACAAGGAAGAAAGCACACATATTGTGTTGATAAAACTGTTGGTTATATCTCATATATGGTTTTTATTTAAAATGGAACATTTAACACGTAACAAAAAATATCATGTGTTGCTATTCTTTCTGAAAATACCAATATGGTTTTTGGTCCATATCACCCAGGCCTCCTGCAGTGGAGGAACATGAAGTTATGAAGTGAGGGAGATCCATTTTTAATGACCTATGGACCTATGGAACTAGTCATGTACACGACATAATTGTGTTATTGAAAACACATGAAAACACATTAATCAGGTTATCGCATGTAAATATAGAGACATAGTCAGCTAAGACACACAAAAAGGATCTCATTCACTGTGCAAGAGAGACTGTAATTGTAATCAGTTTTATTGATTGAAGCATTCAGAACTTTCATGTGGTTTGATTACTAAAGTGTTAGACCTTTGAAGTGGCACTATTTTTTGCAAAGTCAGCGGCCTACTCCATGAATATTGATGAGATCGGTGTCACCACTCCAAATAAGAGTTTGTATGCTGTCAGTGGTCCATCGATCAGTCTGGAATGTCATTGTCACTGCGTCTTATATAAATGTATTAATAATATTATTATGGGAAGCATACCCATAAATTGAGAAATAAGTGAGACTAAAAATGTTGCTGTGGTTTTTTTTTTCCAGAGCTGTGTATCTTTTTGTACTATTCAAGTTATCCCATTAACATTTAATCCATTGCTATTGTCATAACGACACATTTATAAAGGCACGCTTCACATAAATTGGTTTCACTTTCGACTCCTGTAACCAATAGGAACGATTGTAACATTTAAACTTCGCGCGGAAACGAGAGTGCAGTTTGTGATCCGTGATTAATCATTTTAAATAACAAATAAATGGATTCTATGAATACTCTATTGATTTTCGTGTATTTACTCCTCATGGTTTCTCTTCGCGGTAAGTAACCCGTAACTATAAAATGCATTAGTAATTTAAAATTGTTAATACCGTTTAATACCCGTCTACCCCGTGCAAGAATAAGCTGGTATGGTTTTATGTATTCATTTTGTTTTCTAGGTTCCACAGAATTAGTAAGAACGGAGCAGCTTGTGATGGCTTCCCTTGGAGAAGATGTTAACTTGAAATGTGAGCTTACAAAACAGAGAAATGTGAAACAAGTGACTTGGCAGAGAGTGTCAGAGCAGACGAGTGAAAACATGGCAACGTACAGTGAACGTTATGGTTCGAAAATCGCCGAGTCTTTCAGAAAAAATGTCTGTTTCGTGGAAACGGGGCTGCAGCAGTGTTCTATAATTATAAGGAGAGTCCAGTGGAGTGATGAATCGTGCTACGATTGTATGTTTAATGTCTTTCCTGATGGAGCCATCAGTGGGAGGACCTGCCTCAAAATCTATGGTAAAGTCACTTTGATTTATAACATCAAAATGACCATAAATAATACTGAATCCAGTAATTTTACTATCCTTTTTAGTTTGATTTGCACACTTCTGAAAGCGAATGAAACGCTGATGAAAACATAAATTATTTCACGATTCTTTTAGAAAGCATGACCGGGATAACCGTCTTTCTGCTCTTTCAGAAATTCACAATCCTGTATTTGAAATAAAACCAGTCACTGTAAGTAATGAGGGGATATTCCTGCTTTCCTGCTCTGTCACTGGAAAACCTGCACCAGAGTTATCCTGGGATATCGATGATACTGCTCTGGAAAATTCTACAACATTCTATACCAAAAATCCTAATGGAACTATAACCCTTACTAAAACTGCTGCAGTTCAAATGGCCCCCAGACTTCTTGCAAATACAGCACAAATCAAATGTGCAGCACAGCAAGAATTTGGAGAAAGGAGGGAAACTTTCATTACAATCCCAAATGGTGAGACAGCTGATAGAGATGACATAACATCAGATACAAGACATAGATTCTTCTTGTACACTGCCCTTGGTAAGCATAGTCAGTCTTCATACTTTGTGATGTATGGTAATTGTGTATTTCTCACACATGTATTTGACATTTGGCTTTTATGCATGATTGTATATTTTCTCATCTGCAGTCATTGGAGGCCTTTGTATTTGCGGAGTCCTTTGTATTTGGGGACGCCTTTATGCTTTTTTAAAACTCACTCTAAGGAAGGAAGACGAGCACAGCAGGTAACAATGAACTGACAGCTGTTTTTATTATTGTCTATAGAGACAATCATGTCAGGATGAATTCCTCTTACTTTTGTTTAAAAATGGGTGTACTCTACATTTAACTCAGTGTCTTCGAGAGTGTGGTTATTTTTTCAGTGTAACATTTACTTTACAACCTTTTCCCCTATATTTGTATTTCTGGGGGAAAATACAATGTCTTCTTCAGTAAGGAAAGCACAATATGTCTTAATATTTTTGCAATTCTCATGTCTGACTCATGTCATTTTGTAACAATGACATCATTCAGCCAGTGACGAGCTTTAACCATGGGTTCTAACCTGCTACCCACATGCTACTCCAAGTTCTTGTTTAAGACTAACAGCAGTTTAGGTGGGTGATACTGTTTTCTTAATGTACATACATTTCAGGTCTAAATGGAAAAACCAGTTACTGAACTTTATGATATGCATCAGACAATAGATGTGCAGGCTGCTCTCACTCATCTCATCTTCATTCAGGTGTCAGTTTTTCTGCACAGTGACTAAATTATGATCCAGTCTCACTTTGTGATTTTAACACAGTGTACATTAAAAATCCTACTATACTTTACATGTCAGTTTTGTGTATTTCACTGTATTTCCAGTTTTCAATAGTGTAAACTGTCAGTGGGATCTGGTGTGGAGTGGGAGACCCACACTGCCTGTTATTCCCTTGGTCACCTGCACAAAGAGCTTTCAGAAGGTCCATCCTTTGACAGGCTGGAGGCTGTTTGTCTGAGCTCTGCAGTGACCTCCTGCATTTCTCCATCTTGGAATCTGGAATTCAGGCGCAGCTGTGAAATTTTGGTTCTAACTGAAGCTGTAACCTGTTGAACTGCCAAGCTCTTAACCTATGAATTTTAAATGATCTTTTATCACTTTCTTTTCAGCACAACACAACAGATTCAAGTGTCAATCAGGTATGGCGTTCACTGCTGAAAGTTAAAACTGATTTACAATGCTAAAGATAGTAACATCATCCTGCTTCCCATTTGCTGCACACCAAAGTCTTTTCCATTCAATGGAGACTTTGAAATGTTTGCCTGAATGTTTTTGTCCTGCTGCTGCCTTATGTAAGATGTAAATAAAATTCAATATGAAATGAGCAGATGCCTCTCACTGTTATATTATGTAATCAATTTTAAATACCTAGTTGCAGTAAAATCTGTTTTATTCTCCACTCTGACTAACTCTGTAAAAAGATAAAGTAAGAAGCTTAATTTTTTATCCAAGATTTTGAGATTATTAGTAAACGTTTCAAAAGTATGTTTAAATTGAACACATTCAGTATTTATCTATGTTACGAAATGTAGAAAACCATAGGGATGATTAGTAATATGACTGTTTTTGAATTTCTTTTCAGTACACCAAACTGTTCTCAAGTGAAAACTGGGTAAGGCTTTAATGTAACGTTTCCTGTAAATTATACTTAATTACATGCATAGTACTGAATTAGCCTTACAAGGCTGAGAATTTACAGCATGAATTTAGCCCACATATAGTATGTTTTCAAAACAGTCGAGGTGTATATTTCAAAAAGTTTGGGATTGGAGGAACAAAGAGAAGATGTCCAAACTAGCAAAACAGCGGAGGTGTCAGTGCTAGGAAAGGGCAAGAAGACCATGTCGGGTCAAACATCAGGGTCTGGATGTGTGTTCTGGCGTGGGGACACAACCTATTTTCATATGATTAATAATAATGTGCAGCTGAAGTCACGAAAATGTGTTTGTCAGTTGATTGCACCCAGCTGTGAAGCATCCATGTCGCCCTCATCCAGTCTTAGGTCTCATTCAGTATTCAAATCTACATGTTTTATTACCTTTCAGATTACTGGTTGGTTCTTCCCTGAAGAAAATACTAATACAGTAGGTATTGTTGTAGCTTTGATAATGTATAAATATATGCATTCCATAGTTACTCTGTATGTTAGGGGTGGGAATTGGTAGATTGCCGATTCGATATGTATTTCGATTTTATGTTTTTTGCTGAAGAGTAGCTCACATCAACATTTATTGTAAAGACAAGGGCTGTAACGGTACAAATATTCAGAAGGTTCATACTCTGACAGGCTGGGGGCTGTTTGTCTGAGCTCTACAGTGACCTCCTGCATTCCTCCATCTTGGAATCTGGAATTCAGGTGCAGCTGTGAGATTCTGGTTCTAACTGAAGCTGTAACCTGTTGAACTGCCAAGCTCTTAACCTATGAATTTTAAATGGTCGTTTAT
Source organism: Mormyrus lacerda (assembly GCA_015163995.2). NCBI lineage: Eukaryota > Metazoa > Chordata > Actinopteri > Osteoglossiformes > Mormyridae > Mormyrus > Mormyrus lacerda. Next base: position 12,423,662 of record JAABNX020000040.1, read on the forward strand.
CACTTTCTTTTCAGCACAATAAATCCTTATGAAGTGCGAAACAGGTATGGCGTTCACTGCTGAAAGTTAAAACTGATTTACAATGCTAAAGATAGTAACATCATCCTGCTTCCCATTTGCTGCACACCAAAGTCTTTTCCATTCAATGGAGACTTTGAAATGTTTGCCTGAATGTTTTTGTCCTGCTGCTGCCTTCTGTAAGATGTAAATAAAATTCAATACGAAATGAGCAGATGCCTCTCACTGTTATATTATGTAATCAATTTTAAATACCTAGTTACAGTAAAATGTGTTTTATTCTCCATTCAGACTAACTCTGCAAAAGGGCCGCAGCTTCATTTTCCCTCTAAGATTTTGTGATTATTAGTAAACGTTTCAAAAGTATGTTTAAATTGAACACATTCGGTATCTACAGTATGTTACCATAGTGATGGTTAATTATATGACTCCCTATGAATTCCTTTTCAGAACACCAAACTGTTCGCAAGTGAAAAATGGGTAAGGCTTTAACGTAGTTTCCTGTAAATCATATTTAATTACATGAGTAGTGCTGAACTAGCCTTACAAAGCTGAGAATTTACAGCAAGAATTTAGCCGATATATAGTGATTAATAGTAATGTGCAGCTGCCGTCAGTGAAGTGCCCGTCACCTGACTACACCAGCTGTGTAACATCCATGTCGCCCTCATGCACTCTTAGGTATCCTTTAATATTCCAATCTACATGTTTTATTACCTTTCAGATTGCTGACGGGTTCTACCCTGAAGAAAAGACAAGTACAGTAAGTGTCTTCAATTTTTCTGTTGTCATTGTGCCTTTGATAATGTATTAATATCTGTGTTCCATAAGTACACTATACATTAAGGGTGGGAATTGGCAGATTATTTACCAATCAAATTAGAATTTTGATTTTTCATTTTTGTTGCTGAAGAGCAGTTCACATTTACATTTATTGTAAAGCCAAGGACTGTAGCGACACAAATATTGATCATGTATTGTTTAGTTACATCTGTTTTGGTTTAGAACGCCCAGAAAAACAAATTACACAGGCAGAAGCTAAGCTCATTAGTTGAGCTCCGAGACCCTTCCACGTCACATAAATTGCTAGTTTGGGAACATTCTGGTTACACCAACACCGGAGAGTGAGTAGTTGATTAAACCAAGACTCCCCATCAGCTCTGTTATATCAAACTGGGATATGTTGCTGGAAATACACCCAACATGCACAACAACTGATTTAAACAACAATCCAACAACTCATTTGAGATAACAATATTCAAGTGTGTAAGATCAAGTTGGCCTTCCCATGGCATTTGGGACGGTTTTGCAATGTAATTTAGACTGGTCTTAAAAAAGGTTATAGATATGCAACCATACTCTGTAGCAGAGAACATGAAATTTAGCTCAATATGTAATTATGAATTGGTTTTGTTATTCGGTTACAACGACAGACACATTATTTTATGTTTGGTTTACAATCGTTTGTATATGGTTTGTTTTTTTAATAATAAACAATTTAACAAACAAATTTTGTTTTCCTGCTGTACTTCAACTGAACCGAACCATGAACCCAAGCAGACAGCCTCACTCATGTTTAGGCTTACTTCACAGAATCAAAGTTTACCCAGACTTCGGATTTCGGTTAAGGTGCTGCTCATAAAGTCTCTGCACAGGCTTGTTTGTTCATGATAGCACAGTACCAGACCTGCACATGTCAGTCCTTGTGCAACTGGGCAAGTATCAGAAGTAAGAAATGAGGCTGACATCACAGCAACCTGCAATTAAATAGATTTTTTGAATTTGATTTATA
>JAABNX020000040.1:12459060-12519907 GCA_015163995.2 Mormyrus lacerda
AGCTTATAGACCTGGATCATGTCCCCCCTCAGTCTCCTTTGCTTGAGGCTGAACAGATTTAGCTCAACTAACCTTTCGCTCTTCATTGTGAGGATCTAGTCTGTCTTGGATTTTACCAAAATGAAATTGCACAAATCCTGCCATGGTGCCTTATTGTTTTTACTTGGAGGCCCTTAATGCTTTGATTGCTGCACTTCTGCTCTAGCTGCAGTCACCGACGTGGAGATGCAGGAACATTATGATGAATTTTTTGAGGTAAGCCCTGCTTGGAGTGCGGTTTTTTTCTGTAGCGGTGTAAGATGCCAGACCATCAGATCTTCTGTGTGGTCCTAAGTCAATAAATGCGTAACTGAATATGCAAGCTCCTGAATTGTTAAAATGATACCCAAGAAACCCATTGTTAAACCTTCATGAGGGTGTGGATGTCATGTCTTTGACAATTGCTTGCTGGCTGTGGGAATGGCTTGCACAATGAAATTCTATCCTTATCCTCAGGAAGTCTTCACAGAGATGGAGGAGAAGTATGGTGAAGTGGAGGAGATGAATGTGTGCGATAACCTGGGGGATCATTTAGTTGGCAACGTATATGTGAAGGTAAGTATTAGAAATGCCTTAAAACGTGAATAAAAGTGCTCCATGAAAAGTTTGAAGTAGGACGTCAGTTATCCAGTGTTATCCAGCAGTTATCCAAAAATGTTATGTGATATGCAGTTCCGCCGTGAAGAGGATGCAGAGAAAGCAGTCATGGACCTGAACAACCGCTGGTTTAACGGGCAACCTATCCATGCTGAGCTCTCCCCCGTTACAGACTTCAGGGAAGCCTGCTGTCGCCAGTATGAGATGGGGTCGGTCTCCTATTCCTCATTCTCTTTTTTTTTTCTTTATGCCTACCTATAAGATGGTAACATAGGTGGATTGGTGGTAATGGAATAGTTTTTTCTTTTATCAACCTCCTGTTGGAAGAGTGATGGGTGGCAAATTATAAAGCAGTGTTTTCCAATCTGGTTCTCTGGGACCCCCAGACGGTCCACATTCATGCTCCTTCCCAACTCACGGTAGCAAAAACCCTGAGGACCAGGTGGGAAACACTGTTTTTAAGTTTGCTATAGAATAAATTTCCTGCTTTCCATAGAATAGAATGAATGAATAAAATTACATATAAGAAAAATATGACCCAAGTAAGATATTTCAAGCTTGTTTTGGCTGGGGTAATTAACTTGTAATTCATAGAGCAATTAGATGTCTTCTTTAAATAGAGAAATTGTTTTTAGAGGCATAAATGGGTGACTACATGTGTTATGCCTTTCTCTGATAAAATATTAACTCTCTTGTCCAGATACCGCTGTCTTGGATCATGGCTCTCTTTTCATTTCAGTGAATGCACACGAGGCGGTTTCTGTAACTTCATGCATCTGAAGCCTATCTCCCGAGAGCTCCGTCGGGAGCTTTATGGACGCCGTCGTAAAAGGTAGGCGACTGCCAGCGATCGGAGTGCTGTAATGTAACACTTTATTCTGTTATCACTATACGCTTTTCAGTTCTTTACAAAAACATTCCTGTCTCCTCTAACAGTCACAGTGGTAAGTAATTATCATGATTCCTTTTGCCATAATACTTAAGGGGGGCAGTGCGTGGCTCAGTGAGCTAAGCCTCCGTGGCTGTAATCAGAAAGTTGCCATTTTGAACCCGGCTTCAGCAGGATGGTCACATGTCCATGGGCCTGTGACCAAGGCCTTTAACAGCCCCCCCCCCCCCCCCAGCTTGACGGCCACAGCTTGACGGCATGGCTGCATGTATAGGGTTAGGTCAGCAGGCCATTGTGTTCTTTCTGCAATCTGATTCTCCCACACTCCACTTCCATATTAGATTCTTTTGTGCATGTCTATCATAGGCTCCCATTGTTCAGGATGTTTAAATGTAATATTGATTGAGTTTTAGGTAAAAAAAAAAAAAAAAAAAGTTACTGATTTCCATCTTATTTTTCCCTCATCAAAATACAGACTTCTGTAAATTACTTCATATACATTGGATTAATTTGAGCTGGTTTGGTATGGTCCTACCCGCAGGCACCATTCTCGCTCCCATTCCCGGGATCGCCGCTCCCGTTCTCGGGACAGAGGCCGAGGGGGGCAGGGTCATGAGAGGCGGAGATCAAGAGGCCGTGAAAGATCAGGACGGTTCTGAGTTGAACTGCAAACCTCTCCTGTGTTTCTCCTACATAATGCGCTGCCACCCAACAAATGTGTGAAATATTCATCTGTTTTTTTTTGTAGATAGTTTTGTTTTTCAATAAAAACAAATTAAAAATCTTAGTGATTGATTCTTTTCCCATCGGCATAATATGACCTAAACAAGGTAAAGCTAATTATGCTATCCCCATTTATATTCCCAGCTAAAGCTCTAATGTCTATTTGTTTAGGATATATCATGCCCCAAATGTTTTTGTCTGTCTGAAATCATTTGCCCCAAGTTTTTTCTTTTGTACTTGTTCCCAGGTGCAAGTTGTTATTCAGGAGATAATGTTCAAATACTATTAATAAGTGCAAAGCTTCAGGTTATGCTTTTAAAAAGTGGCTTGAATTTGGAGTTCAGTTTGCTCATACACTTTACCAAAGACATAGCTGAGGCTTTTGGTTTTAAGCAGAAATGGAAACTGCATAATTTACACAAATCCAACCAATATTCTGTGTTATCACTAGGAAAAAAGTCAAGTGTCTGGAGATTTGGTAAAGAAAATTTGGTAAATTGGTACATTGTTTTAAAACCAATCCTGTGCTTTTGGGTAAAGGGTTTTTTCACATATGGTTGATACATGCCTCATGTACAGAGGTCAGATTGTGCTATTTTGAAAATAAGTACATATAGCCGCCTTGATATGTCAGAGGCAGGGTATGGTAAACATGGTTTTGTTCCTAATGTTCTACAGATGCTTCATAAACTGTTACTGGTTTTGGATTTGTGAATTCAGTTTCTATATAGCAAGAACGTTTGAAGGAATTAGCTATTAATACGATTTGGCACAAATCACGAAATGGTTTGAAGCGCAAAAATTGTCTGTGTACTGGACATCACAATTCTGTCATTAACGCCCACCTTACTTCCGTAAAGTTATTAAAGCCAGAAAACTGAATATGGAATATGAGGCTAATTTAACCGCGGTGACAGGTTCCTAGTCGTTTTCTCTACACATATGCGTCTGTTTTGTCCTGTTGTGAATCATTTGTTTGGTAAACAATGGCTCACCTTCTATTAAGTGTAATATGAAGACACCTTTTTCTTATTACCTGTAAAACAGAAACACACTACTAAGTGGAGTCTAGACACAACCAATCTTTCATAATGAGTAGAAATATAAACATAGCCCTACCACTTGACATGATGTTTTTATATTTCATCTTGACTTGCTGCCACGTACACTTTACACTACTATTACATTTGAAATCGGATGTTATGTTATTGTTAACATTATAGGTTTACATCATGAGTAACATCACAGTAATGGAACTTTAGGGAGCATTACATTACACAATAGTAAATAATAGGTGACTTCTGAATTGTGTCGCATCTGTAAGCCTCTATATTTATTAACACTATTTCAATTCTTTTCAGAAAATACTTCACAATCTAATACTCAGTCGTGGGATATTTTATACGACGTTCATTGACCATGAAAATGTACTTATGCATTTACAATTTACTAGGTCGGCATGCAGTACATACGTTGCCAACAAGCCTGCCTGCTTTTGTTGGCTGCAGTAGTATCGGACTTTACAGTGTTGATTTAAACTCCTCATAATCCTGCATAATTAGCATGCAGTTTTCCTCCATGAAACATGGAGATCGCGCCATGAGTCAAACGGTGCCTTCCGCTGCTGAACGCGCACAAACTCCAGTGCAGTTAACACCGATTTAACAAATCAACTTCTAAACTGGCGTCGTAGTATTGATTAGCACCGATTGAGACAACCCGATTTTGTCAACACCGCGTTAACCTCCGGGTTAAATCTGACTTGTTTAAACCCCCTTCGTAGTACAAGCCACTGGTTATTCTCGACGTGACAGATCTGTTCGATAAAGAAAACTCAAAATGGGATTAAAAGTTTATATGACCCGAGTTACTTAAAGACAAACAAGCTTTCATACAATGGATGTAAAAAACACCCAAAGGTACAGGGATCTCTGATTAGATAATGACCGCTAACACGCCCACATGGGAACCAATCAAATCCTCTCCGCACATTAGCAGCGTCCGATAGTTGGATAATCTTTCCTCTCTTTAATGTCTGAGAACAGAGGCTGTCTTCTTATTTTGTATCAGACGAGAATTTAACAAAGTCTTTGAAACCGATTTGCTACAATTCTGAATGAGTCGCAGGTAAGGGGAGAATCATATCAATCATGAGTCATCGATATCGGTGTTTTAGATGCTCGGTGTCTTTCAGGTATTGCAGTCCATAACAGTACTGTAGCTTTAAATAACTATCACAGAGTACAAATTATTGTACTCTTAAACATCGAGAAAGCCGACATAAATATTAATATCAGTAATGTTGGTAAGTTAAGTTCCGTTAAGTCGCCGCCGCCTGCTGCACGTCATCTGAATGAGCCACGTGGTCGCTTAATAAAAGTAAATACCCGAATACTAGAAATGGGCCGCACCTTTGTGATATGATTTAAACGCCGAATTTAGTATATTTAATAGTTGCAAGTGTTAAAGTATCTCGGTATGTTTTTGTCTTTTACCCGAAAAAAATCTTGATTCCTAACTTAGACGAAAGTATAAATGTGAACTTGAATATAACTTTACCTTGTGTCCCGTACCAGTTGCTAATACAATGATTCATTACACCCATGCAGCACACGCAAATACAGTGATTCATTACACCTTAAATTAATTTTGATATCTTACACAACCAGCAAATGTGAGATTGCTACTAGCAATAGTAAAGTGTTAGTTTCATGATTTACATTTGTAATAAAAAATATGGCAATGTTTAGATTTTATTTATTTATTTTATTAAATCATGCGATTCTTGTACATGAAGTTCTCCCACAACGCGATATTTTATACAAGCACTACAGCTCAGAGCTTCAGGTCATGAAAAAGATCTTGGTATCAGTATTTTATATACATATGCTATGTGACGTATGAATGAGATTATTAAGTTTAATATGACTCTGTAAATCATATAAAGAGAAATGTCTTTTTTGCCCCAGTTACTTATTATGTTTTATACTGGTTGCGTAATTTCTAAAATACTGCATGCTGAATAAACGAGATTTATTTTTAACACGTTAATAAAAAAATAGCTCAGTCCTACTGACGTTCATCATTCATCATGATAAAATGTGGTGGCTGGCGTGTCCCCCGTTTCTCAGCAGTATTTTAGAGACTATTGATCCTGTTTTAAATTTACAAGCAGTAGAAAAGATACTGCCAACATACTGTGTTTCTAGTGTTAAGCTGATTGATTCTGTGCGTGGGACATAGCCAAAAGTAGGTGTAGATCAAAACTATGAGACTATTGCCAAGCCGTTCTGCTGTTCCCATGGCCAGCAGGTGAATTGTTAACTTGGAGAACTTACTACCAGAAGAGATTCAACAAGATCTATTACGATTATATGGTGTCTGCACAGATAAGGAATTTTTGTTTTTTGTTTTCGTTACATAAGAGCAGCAAATTAATTTAGATAATCCCAAAACAATAACTAACAGGCTGGTATGTGTTAGGTGCTCTCGCTGTGGGCCGATACCTTTTTCTTATCTTCAGGTGTCTGTGTAATAAGTGACCTATGGTCATTGCTGTGGTTCTGGGCGTTTTTAAAAATGATTAATGCAAATTATTATTGACATTAATATTTTTAATTATTAATGTAAAAATTAATAATTAATTATTCATGTAAGAAAAAAACTGTGTCGAAGGAAAATGGGAGTTACTGTTTAATGGCAGTAAAACACTTGTTATTGAATTTTCCCTCAAGTAAGACTCGGTAATTGTAATTCAGTTGAATTACAGAAAACAAATCTTGTCACTATAGATATGAAACCTGATTTTTATTTATTTATTTTTTTTTTTACAATGTACCAGTATGATTTTAGTACTTGCCTATATTACACAGTTGCCTAGATGCTTGATTTGTGAAGAAATAGATAAAGCCATGTATGTAATTGGTAGAGTTAAATATTTGGTTTAGAGAGTTCATGTAATTGTTTGATCCATATTAGATTATTAACAGGTTTGCACTAACTAAGCACATTTTTATTTTTTTTCAATTATTTTTATCAGGCATAGTACCTCTTGTTATGTCCATTTCTGATATCACCTTTATTCTCATGATTACTCCACAGGACAGCAATGCCCTCTGTTCCCTCTGACAAAGAAAGTGGCAGTCTTGCCCCCAACTGCCCTCTTATGGTCAAGAGTAGTGCCAGTCTAATCCAGGTTAATGAAGATGAAAACAATATGTGGTCATCATCTGTCAGCACCAACAGAGAGGATAACACAACGGAAAGGAAGTGGATCCGCCCTGACCTTCCCAGCAAATGCACTTGGAGGTTGGGCAGCTTAGCCTCTGAGTCTCCTCATTTCTTTCCTGAAAGGTTTGCATCAATATTTTCTGTTTCCTAGCAAATGTCACATTGCTTTTCACTGTTTGTAAAGACACCCGGTAAATAAAATGCACTGTTTCCATCAATAGCGATCTTCATAGAATGCAGCGAGTACATTTCTTTCATCACGCCTCTATTGGCATACAAAGTCACATAACTGTGTACTGTTCTGTCCCCCCCCCCCCCCCCACCTTCAGAGTAAAAGCTCCCACCGTCCTGCCCAATATCTTGTGGAAAATTGGGGACACCCCCCTGGTCCGCATCAACAAGATCTCTAAGGCTTTTGGACTCGAGTGTGAGCTTTGTAAGTGATTTCTGTCTGTCATGGGTCAAGCAGAGAAATATAATGTAAGATTCACAATACTCATTCTTGAGCCATTCTTTAGTCTTAACCTCTAGATGTTCCTTGAAATACTGACGCCATAAACACAGGAGAATAGCTCATATATTCACAATAGGATGTCTGTTTGGCAAGCAAGCAGCAGCATATTTCTAAAAACTGACTTATAGGTGCAAAAGGTCAATTATTTTTCTATTTGAAATAGTTTTAACTGAGCACGCAAAAAAAAATGAAAATATGTAAAATATGAACCAATATTTGCTGACTCTACAAAAACAAAAGCTCTGACAGTGTTCTTTAGGCCAGTTTTTCTCAATCCAGTTCTTTACTGCTCACCGACAAGGACATGTTTTTGCTCCTACCCAGAGCTGGGAGGGAGGAAAAATCTGGACTGTCTTGGAGAACCTGAGGACCAGGTTGAGAAACACTTCTTTAATCTACAGTTACAGTTCATCAGTTATGTCCCCAATTGTTTGGAAAACAGTGATTGGTAACAGGTGAAGATTAAAGGTGGGGATTAACCTGAAATTTAAAGTGTGGGATGTTGTATGTCTTCCTGCCCAAACAGAACACAGAATGTCATCCTTTCACCTGTCTATATTTGCCTTAAGACGCCACACATGTTATGTTTTTAAGAGACCCTCCCATTGTTGAGCAATTAGTGTTTGACTTTACTGTCAAGTCAGGTCTTGTTTCTGTGAAGCAATTGAGTCACTGGAATGTGGGTTAGAGATTCTCTTGAACTGGTTTACACTTGAGTGTAGGAAATAATTTGTATATAATTTGCCGATTGTGCATAGTGTGTGTGATAGATAGCCTTTATTGTCCTATAAGGATATTTGTTGTCACAGTCTGATCACCACAAACAGAAGTATATTACAGGCCTCTGCCATGTTAAACATGTTAGACTCAAATACATAGTGCACACACAATATACATCCAAATAAAGCAAGCTTTTATCTTAGGTGTTGAAAAGGGATTGCTTGATCATTAATAGTGCTATTTCACTGCCACCAACGAAGAAGCCATACCTGAGCCGTATTGCGAACTGACAGTTTTCCACTGTAATTTATTTGGGCCAGAAAGTGTGACCAAATCAAGCTGGTCGCATCACCACCATCTGATTGGTTGAAATGAACATAGATACCGGTGATTTGAATCAATATACACAGATTATCTGAAGAAAATCATGTATATCCTACAAATTCATTATTGCTACTATCACTGCGATGTATTCCCAATAACTCTGAACATGAAAATATCCAACCGTGTACTGTAACAATTACTACAGAATCACAACGATAAGACGTCGATTCTCACAGTCAAATCAGGATATAATAAGTGATGATGTACTCTGCGTGAATAAGCGTCTCTTCGGTTTTATGTTGCCATCGCTCTCTTCGGTTTTATGTTGCCGACCCTACTGCAGTGGAAAATTGAACCTTTGTGGTTACAGCTCGGGTTTGGCTCGTTCCTGTGTACCAGTGACCTTTGTGGACCTGTCCTTTACAGAAAAAAAGATTTACATTTTTAATTGGTTTTGAAATGAAAATATGAAATCAAGTGCAGCAGAAAATTTAGCTCAATGACTTAAGGGTGTAAGAATGTTTTTCTTTACCTGTGCTGCTGTGGTTCCTGTGTAACCCATGAATATGTTTGCGTGACTGCCTCCATAGTGGCAAAGTGTGAATTCTTCAATGCGGGCGGCAGCGTGAAGGACAGGATCAGTCTGCGCATGGTGGAGGATGCTGAGAGGGAAGGGATCCTCAAACCTGGGGACACCATCATCGAGCCCACATCTGGGAACACTGGTATGGCAGGAGAGCATCCTCGACAGATGACAGAATTATTTGAAATGATAGTAATGACCTTGCTCAATATAGAAAAGGAAGTTGCTTTAGCATGGGTACAGAACTGAATGTATTATTCAAAGGCAACATTGTAACTCTTGCCGGATTGATGATCATGCCGTCTCCACACCTTTGCGATGGCGGTGGATTTGGATGCTGTAATTGTGATCAGAAGGTTGTTGGTTCAAGTCCTAGGGTCCGCAGAATGATTTAAGGAGATTGCCTGACCCTGCCTTCTCAATTGTGCTTTGCTTTGAGTAAAAGGATCTAATAAATAAAATGCCAATAAATGCTTAATACCTGCATACATATTGTAGTGCCAGGCAGACCATAGCATCACAATAGCAGTGAAGGACGAGGAGACTTGCTTGCCAGGACAGAACATGCCCTTTATCACAGTCACTATCAGGACCGAAACCAAACCCAATGGGGAAACACAGGGAAGTCAGACACAAGACGGTAAAGCTCACAGATGGTGGGTAATTTATAGAACACTAAAGATATGCAAGGATCGTACTGGTTTCAAGCCACGAGCAAACACATGTGCAATAATAGGGAAATACAATTATAACCATAACTACAACAACATCAATACAACATGGGGCTGTTTACAATCACAAGCAGGGCATGCTGGGATATGCAGACTCTACTAGTGCTACAATATTGTAATGTCTGGCACACAGGCATTGCAGCTGTGATAAATGATGAGGGGGCTTTTTTTTAATGGAAGAATATGCCCATTTATTAAGTCATTAGAAATACTAACATGCATTAACAACCATCGACATTAACAACCACATAATGGGAAAAAGTAAGGAGGTAGGATGCTGGACAGTAAGGCACACAGATGGTGGGTAGTTTGCATAATAACTTGACACACAAGGATCGGACAGGGTTTGTGCAACACACAGGCAAGGGCACACGTCAATGACATCTTGCTTGCGCTACGATATGTTGGGTAGAGAAAAGTCAGGATTTTGTATAGGAATTAACAGTAGGTCTGTAGTCTAGTGATCGAAAGTTCAGATCATTTTATTTTTCAGGGAAGCAACTTGAACTTTAATACTGGAGGAGCTGGTATACGAAGCTGCTTTTCTTTCCTGTTTTATGGATGGTCACCCTCCTCTTTGCTCTAGGTATTGGCTTGGCCCTTGCAGCTGCTGTCAAAGGCTACCGCTGCATCATCGTCATGCCTGAGAAAATGAGCATGGAGAAGGTGTGGGAGTCCTGTCCATAAAATCAATTGGCCACCCCAGTGGCTATTACCAAGTCTTTGTGCTTGCGTCAGTTTGGACAACCTAATCTCTTTAATTAAGATAATTGCAATAAATTTTATGGCACACTACTGTTGTATGCGCTGTTTGATGGTTCTCTGTGATGCGTACATCATAAGCGATTTTAGACCCTATGCAGTGGGTGCTTACCCCCCCAGTTTTTTTTTCATCCCCCCTGTAAAATACTTTTTAGCGTTTTTTTCCCCCCCTCCCATTTGATACCCTTGATTTGGCAAACTATGGAGTGGGGATCACCCTCCTCACATCAAATATAATCAAGGGGGGGTTCCCATATTTTTTCAAAGGGCTGAGTCACCCTAAGGGTCAAATGCTAGAATTGTGTATGATGTATACCCTATCCTGAAGTAAGATTAATGTCTGCATTTTTAGGTGGATGTTCTGCGAGCCCTGGGTGCAGAGATTGTGCGGACACCCACCAGTGCTCGTTTTGACTCCCCCGAGTCCCACGTGGGTGTTGCCTGGAGGCTGAAGAACGAGATCCCCAATGCTCACATACTGGACCAGTACCGTAATCCCAGCAACCCCCTGGCTCACTACAGCACTACAGCTGAGGAGATCTTGGAGCAGTGTGATGGTGGTTCTCATCCTGTCCCTCCTTCTCGGAGATGTCTGGTCTTACCATGTTAACCTTGGCAGACTTTCTGTGGTTTGCATAGTTTTGAGCTCTACCACTGGGCAGGTGAATTTAGACAAATCTGACTTTACACTGGAAAAATTTGGGTACCGTTTTTTTGGCACAAAAAATAATTGTTCCACCTTGCGTTTAACAGCCTACCTATGCTAACTTAAGTCCTAACTGGTGAAACTTACTGTGCACATGCTGTTTTGTTCTTCTGCAGCAAAGGTGGACATGGTGGTGACAGGAGCTGGCACCGGAGGCACCATCACTGGCATTGCCCGCAAGCTCAAAGAGAAGTGCCCAAATGTCAAGGTTGGGGGCGGCTGCCATGTAATCTGTTTGTCACATTTTATTGGTCTGTTTCAATCTCCCTTAGATGGAAGATACATGGATTATCAAACATTAAATAGTGCCTATATTAATGTCTGATCAAGGTGCAAAAAGTCACCTTTGGTAGGGTAGTAATTAAGCATTGTTTGGATCGGGTTAAAAATACTGTAACAGGTAGGTTTGCACGCTGATCTTTCAGGCATGTGGTACTTTAAAACATTCTCCTGTTTGGGAATATTTTCCAGATTATTGGAGTTGACCCTGAGGGTTCAATTCTGGCAGAACCAGAGGAACTGAACAAGACTGATAAGACCCAGTATGAAGTGGAGGGTATTGGCTATGACTTCATTCCTACTGTTCTGGACAGATCTGTAAGTTCTTCCACAGGGCTGTCAGAAAATATCATGAACAAGCCTTTCCTTGCTGATAATGTTAAAATACTTGAATGGAAATTATTATGGAACCAGCACGCTAGACACGGTCAATGATGTTCTTGTACATTTAACTTAATATAAGATATACTTTATTGATCCCAGTGAAGAGCTGCATACAGCAGTGAGGTACATTTGCATGTGTTGATAACATGAGCAGAAGATAAGAATCTGATTCTCACTTTGAGATGAACAATGTAACTCTGTCAGGTGGTTGATGGCTGGATCAAATCCAATGATGAGGAGTCCTTTGCCATGTCTCGTATGCTCATCAGAGAGGAGGGCCTCTTGTGTGGTATGTTCTTCAATCTGCAGCTCATCATTGTACTGAGGAACCTCAGCTGAATTTGGGCCTGGAAGAATGAAGGTTAATTTGTAGCTGTGGTGTGGTGGAACAGTAGGGTAATGAATTAATCATTTTAGAGTTCAAAGGTATAAGTTTCTGCCTTGAAGGCTTCTGTTCTAGTAAAGGGATTTTATTTTCAGGACAGCGGTAATGGTTCTTGTATTGAGGTTTTCTCATGTCTATCTACATCCCAACAGGGGGTAGCTCTGGATCTGCCATGGTAGCAGCGATAAAGGCTGCGAAGGAGCTGAAGGAGGGACAGCGCTGTGTGGTCATCCTGCCCGATTCTATTCGCAATTACATGTGAGGAGCAGTCGATTATGGGAAAACATAGTGATAGGCACCATGTCTGTTTACGAATGCTTGAAGTATCTGCAGCCATCGCCACAACACCATTATGATTCAGCCCAACACTGCATCCGGCTTTGTAATGTATTATGGGCCTTAATGTTTTAAGCATTAAGGCCTTTGCACTGTTTTCTCTTGTGTATATGCACAGTAGAGACCTGTTCAGGATGTTCAGTGACATCTGCTATTGCTAGAATGAGTTTCCTGTCTTTTCCAGGTCCAAATTCCTTAGTGACAAATGGATGTTCCAGAAGGGTTTCCTGAGGGAGGAAAACATCATGGTGTCCAAGCCCTGGTAAGATCTTGCCTCGATAATTTAGACATGTTGGAAGGATGAAGTTCTTAGATGCAGCACTCTGATCTTTTCCTATAATCCATGGATATGCACTGCAATGAAGTTGTGATTTTGAGTTGAATTTGGTACTGAGCTACCATGTTAGTTAATTTTTGTAATGCTTTGTATGAAATGACCTTTCCACTTCTGAATATATGGAGCAGAACTCAAAACCTGCTGGTGCTAATATATCATCCTCATAGGTGGTGGAATCTAAAGCTGCAGAACCTGAACCTGTCTGCCCCCTTGACTGTTTTGCCCACCGTTACCTGCCAGAAGACAATCAAGATCCTGAAGGAGAAGGCCTTTGACCAGGCACCTGTTGTTGATGAATCTGGGTGAGTCTGGCAAGCAGAGACATGGAGAGGATGGCTGTCTCTCAGATGGTCACCCTGGACAGATCTGCTTTTTTGATGTCTTTGTGCACTGGCCTGTTACATGCCACATGTCATTAAGTATTCTGCCAAGGACCATCTGAGTATTTGCTCGAGCAGCCATATTAAACAGCTCTGAAAGAGCTTAGACAGCTACTTTAGGGGTATTCTGTAGCTCAGCAGGTTAGGAAATTGTGCCTGTGATTAGAAGGTATCTGCAGAGGGATGTCACCACTGGGCCCTTGACCAAGGCCCTTAACCCCCAATTGTTCCAGGAACTATCTCAACCTGCTTTCTAAAAAAATGTATGTCGCTTTGGATAAAAGCATTTGCTAAATAAATGAAATGTAAAACATCCTAAATCCTCCTTCAATTCTTCCCCTAGTCTGATCCTAGGCATGGTGACTCTCGGGAACATGCTCTCCTCTGTGCTGGCTGGGAAGGTGAAACCTTCAGACCCTGTCAGCAAGGTCCTCTACAAGCAGTTCAAACAAGTGAGTATATGGGGTCTTGTCTATGGCTCAATATCCTCTAGCTGCAGAGGGCAGTATAGACAAGAAAAAAAGTGTTGAACAATTTGAAACAGAAGGCAGGTTTACACCGTGGTGTTCATGGACTTGAAATCCAAGCCCTAATAGACATGTATGTACATAGTTGTACACAAGTGAGCTCACAAGCCCATACTACCATTGATTATTTACCTACTTAGGTGTTTGGTGAAATCATCATACTTGTTTGCCTTCCTTCTGTAGATTAATCTCACTGACAACCTGGGGAAACTGTGTCGGATTCTGGAGACAGATCACTTTGCTTTGGTGGTCCACGAGCAGATCCAATGTGAGTTGTTTCTCTCTATCTCCTGGGGGTAAAGTTGAGGAACTCAATTAGACCAAACACTAGACCTACCACTGACCTCTGTATTTTAGTATTTAGTGACTAATTGTCATTGTTGACACACCAGAGTGCACGACAATGAAATGCATTCTCTGCGTTTAACCCATATGCGCCAATGTGACATAGCAGGAGGCAGCTAATTCAGCGCCCGGGGAGCAGTGCTTTCAATTGCGAGTGCACTTCCCTAACCATTAAGCCTCCGCTATAATAGATCTTCAGGTAAAATGATTAAATGAAACTGCTTGACCTTCTTATATTTGGAGGAGTGCTGTTTGGAACCATTTATTTGATGTATTTGATAAGCCATGAACATGTACTTTGACAGCTATCTCGTTGCTTGCTAGATAATTTTATTTCATTGCCATTTGGCACAGTGGGAACGGTACAAAGCTTGCAGTAAATAGATAGAAATGGAAGGAGGACAGTATGATGTTTTCTCTTGCACATCTGTCTTTCTTGCTCTGTCCCTGCCCTCTCATCCAGCAGACATGGCAGACGGTTCCTCAAGCCTTAAACAGATGGTATTTGGAGTTGTGACTGCCATCGACCTGCTGAATTTTGTCACCGCCCGGGAGAAGAGGGAGAGGTCTCAGTCCGAGTGCACTGATGATTCGTAGCACTTAGGCCAGGAGCAGAGCTGGGGCACCGCAATCTGGCTACTCCCTCAGGACTGTCCACTATTACATTAATAGTATTAATTTGCGAGGAAATGCCTTGTGTTTTATGGATATATTTTTCATACAAGTGATTGATTTCTAACTGGATGGACGACTTAGGCCAGAGATTTGAGATCCTCCCCTGTATAAATCCTTTTCAATATGGATTTATGTTACACCCAACCATGGGTGTAAATTATGGGGGGTGAAGTGCCTTTTTCGTTACTTGACTGTGTCTGTTCATAATGGTATTTTGAAATCTTAAAAGCAGTTGTACTGTAATTGTTAATGGTCAAAATACAGACGTTGTTTGTTTTATTAATGCCAATCTACCCCACCTTTCAAGAAGGCTTGTGATTTATAAACTTTTCTCTGCCAGCCATCACTCTGCCTGTGCCTCATTTGAATGCTCTATACATTGAATAAAAATTCTTGCATTTACCCAGTAGTAATTTCACTTAATTCCCCTAACAGAGCTCTGTAGCCCTCTCAGGTTTGGCATATAAATCATTAAATTTTTAAGTTTTTGTTTTAATTAAGAAAAAGTAGCAGCTGTAGCCACATGGAAAAAATATTTCAATGTTATACTTTAGGTCCCTGACAAGTCGCCCAGTTACAGGTCTCGCGACTTGGTTGAACATGTAAGTAGTGGAAGCAAAACAGGGACATTCTTGGGAACCATTTGAAACGGGAGTCTGATGGATGATTATTACTTGTTTATCCAATGTTTTTCCAAAAGGTGGTGCTACAATCACATTATTTCTTCTTCCTAAACTAGAATAGAATAGAATAGAATGTACCAGTAGCAAGTAAATTGACACATGTAGATTTCTAACCCACAGAGCCACACGCTGCAAAAAAAACACAAGCTTTAGTACATACTCATGCTTTAAATATGTCTGTTTAATACCTGCATACCGTACTGATTGGAAACTTTTTGGTGCAGTTGGATTAGGGTTAGGGTTAGGCTCAGTGAGTAGCCTTATTCGATTGCACCTCTGCAGTTATGGGTCTGACTCGCTCTGTGTGTACCTGTTCTCATGGCTTTTCACTGTCTGTTCTGGTTTCCTCTTGTAGTCTAAAGACATGGTAGTGTACTGACTACCAATCATGGGGTACAGGCCCTCAGTGACCCTCACCAGGATTTGTGCTTAGAATGTGCATGGTCAGCAATTAATGAAGAATATATACATCTTATGCTAAGTATTAAAAATGATTTAATAACACAATAAATAGCTCTTGCTGGCAGAAAGACAGCATTGGCCTGTTTTGCTATAAGCAGTGATATGATCAGTGTTCTGTTACCTTAACAAAGTTTCTCTTTATGTCGATTTTGTCTGCTCTTATCCCTACTGGTTTTGCTGAGTACATTACAAAGACCTAATGACAGCTGCATTGGCAATTAGAGAAAATAATAGGCACAGTTTTGGAGATGACACACCCTGCCACCCCCGAGGCCTGGACTCTAATGTTTTGTGTCCAATGGCTTAGGCTTTGCATCATACGATTTAAAATGAGCAGACTTTTGCGTCTTTGTGACTTCATGCATGGTTTAAAATGAGCTCCGGGGAAGACACAGTGGATGGCAGCCCATCAATAAAATCACAGCCAGGCGCCTGTGCCCCCAAACCCAATGGCTGTGCAGAAGTTTAGTCTGCGCTTATCCCCTGTTACATTTGCCCCCGATTAGCACCAATCCCCCTGGTGCATTCTGTACTTTGGCTGGGCCTGTTTGTAATGCCACTGGGGTCTGTGGAGTGGAAAAAAGGCCACGCTGTTGGGTTTTTCCATAAGCCTCTTTGCAAAGCTTGGCAAACACCCTTGGGGATTACATCAATACAGCTGCCATCAGACCAGGTCCTCAGTGGGGCAAGTCAGAGGAGCTCTGTATATATGATGTGAGGAGAATCGTAAAACTCTCCTTTATTTCCCAAACCCGATAAGCTCATGTGTATAACAGAACTTTTTCTCTATTGCTGTGCATTCACATGAAAGAGGAAACAATATGAGTATCTGCACCAATGTGTGTGCATGTGTGTGTGTGTGTGTGTGTGTGTCTTGAAGGGCATCATGTTACACATCAAACACATTTGGATGGACTGTGCTGAATGGCCACATTCCGCGAGTGTGTACAGGTCTGAGGTTGCTGGCTAGTTGGATTCAGTAACCAATCGTTGGTGTATATAGCACTGTGTGACATGCATATCACGCTCCTGTGCTAGCTAAAGAGCAGGTGCAACAGAGGGGAGCAGTCACATGCAGGAGGCCATAGCCTCAAGCTTCAGGAAGGCCCTAAATGTAGGGCAGAGTCTCTCTCCCCATAGCAGTAACTGTCTCTGTGACGCCACATTATTTATGACCCCCTAAGCCTCAGCACACATGGGCGTAAAGACCATGAATCAACAGGGGAAACTGTCACAGCAGTTTTGCCCATTTTCACATTGTACTTTTTAAAACTGTTGTTTAAATTCGAGAATAGAATCCTGTTTTAACTGACAAGCGGCTAACATTCTGACAGAACAATTATTATGATTATTATTATTATTGTTGTTGTTCTTCTTCTTTTTTTTAATGTTGTTTGAACCAGCCATGCATAATATAATCAATGAAGTTTGACCATACATAATTCAATTTTATAGAATATAATATTGAAATTTGGCATGTCATTTGATGAAGGACCTTCCACTTTTGACTAGGCTCATTCCCTTGCTCCTGATACTTGCTTTCATTGCCCCATGCACATGTAAAGCTGTTGGTTCAGGAGGTTGAATGATGGTTCCTTGTTTAAGCTGTTTTCGCCTTCATTTGCTGATTTCTTTGGCCTATACTTTACCAGATGGTGGGATTTTCCGTCCCTAATGTGGAACAGGCCGGCATGAACATTTGTGACTTTGTTCTCTTTCCTGCCTCTCTCTTCACCCCTCACTGTTTACTCCCCGTAATATTCTCTTCTTTTCCTATACGGTAGTTCTGAAATGATTTATTGCCGCCTTAATAAGTCTATGCACTTTAATCATTCCACACCCATCCTGTTTCCCATGTCTGTTATCATGATGATAAAGAGGACTGTGGTGGTTATGCTGATGTGACATTTAACAGACCTATGGCAAAGGGAAAGAGTTTAGCGTCTACTAGGGGCCAGCCATCCCCTGATGTAGCTGGATCCGGAATCCATATTAAGGGATTGATGACTTAAGAGCCAGCTATGATGAAAGGAAAAACAGAGCATAAGGCCAGTTCGACTGCAGGGTCATTTCCAGTTTCTCTGCAACCACTTTTCCTTTTCAACAAGGCCTACATTTGTGTGATCCCGCAATAAGATCCCGGTCCTGTGGTCAAACAGGTGAAAAACACATAAGAAGTAGCAGTATTTCAGCTGTGCAAAATAAAAATCAAAAGTTTCACTTCATTTCCATTTTGGAATAAGTAATTCAGCTGTAAAATACAATGTTACTGTATGAGTAAAATACAAAAAACTGACTTATTAATCACTAATATTTAATTTGATTTAATAACTGTGCTGCCCCACAATCTCCTATACCCTTGAATATGAAAATGAAAATAATTATCTATGTTTTACTATGGTCATGTCTTTTGCTAAGTGTAAATATGCTGCTTTCTGAATTTTTCTGTTTGCTACATTGAAATTTGGCCTGCCACACTCAACTCAATTAAAAGCATTTTCCAGCTGGATAGTCAGTCTGTAACATGTATACATGCATGTTTGTGCATTGGCGTTCTCCCTTGTTTCCCTAGGCCCTAGTTCACAAATTCACATTAATTCCCTGACTTGAAAGTGGTAGCAACCACACTCACCACTGGCCACTGTCAGTATCCCTGCCACCCCGCTTGTTTTGGCAGATGCTTTTTCTGGCACTGGGTCCTGCTTCTACCAGGCCAACTGTACCTGGCAGGTCATGGCACTGCCTTGCCTGTTCTGCTGACAGGATGGTCTTGCCATGAGATGATGCCATTGCAGAGAAATTCAGGCTAATTCTGCTTATTCTGTGGGGCAGGTATATATAGAGCAGCCAGCAGGAGTAGTGGGACACTGTGACAAGGATTTCTTCCCCCTGCCCTGTTCTCCTGTGCTCTGAACCTTGATTTACTTTGTCATTTCTGCTCCAGAAACACCAGCGTGCAGAGTAAAGCTAAAGCTGAACTCCATGGAAATCGCAGTCCAGCGCCCCTGGTTCCACAGTGCCCTGAGCCCCTTCTATCTTTTTGACCAATTCTTCAGAGAGGGCCTCTTTGATTATGACTTCTTCCCATTCTCCTCCTCCACTATCAGTCCATACTATAGACATACATTCTTCTGGAACCTGGAGTCCTTCAATTCTGGAATCTCTGAGGTACGAAAGCAGCTCCGTGCAAGACTATATTTTTGGGAGCAGGGAGGGAGCAAAAACTTGGACTGTCTGGGGCCCCCAAGAACTGGGCTGGGAAACACTGATTTAGCATACAGCGCATCAATAGTTATTCTTTGTATTGCTGTTGTTTCATTTTGTTTTTAATCGGTTTTCTTAATATTCATGAAGTTCATCATCCTTAAATTATTTTCCCTCATGTCACTATGGGGTTTAGTGTTATTGAAAATCTTATCATAATAAGTTTAGTACATGAAGGACTGTTTATTAGGATGCTTTATGAGAGAGCTCCATTGAACTATGAAACGGGTGGAGGCATGTTTTCCATTGCCCGTGTTTGTCATTGCTAAGTTAAGTGAAACAGTACAATTATGCATTGTTTATTTGTTGGTGCTTTTCGGTGCGTATATTTCTGTATCATTTTTCAGTTTAGGCAGTGATATTGTTGGCTAATGGGGGGAAAATTACATTAGTAAAACTTCACTGTAGGTAAAAATAAACAAAAAAAAAAATCCGTAGCCAGAAGACACCTGACAGTGTAATGAATGAAAATGGCATCATTGTCTTAGCCCCTTCATATCATCTTATCCAAATGCTGCATCTAGATTTTTAGATTAGAATATTTAATTAAGATTAGATTCATCTTTATTGTTATTCTGCTGAGTACAGGTTCAGAGCCAATGAAATGCAGTTAACATCTAACCAGGTGCACATATATACAAATACAATAAATTATAAATATAAATAATCTATATAAGTGTAAATTATGGTGATGTGGAAAAAATGCATTAGGTAGTCCATAGCATTAGGTAAGGACAGAAAAAAGAAATTGACGGATCAGATTAGGTCAAATATCTATAAAAAATTCTATAAAATATTTATAAAATGCAGTATTTCTATATTCACCTTAATTACCAATAAGTTTTAAATAATTGTTTAGATTTTAAATTAAAAAAAACATGCATGGATCATCTCTCCTCTGTACAGGTGAGGTCTGACGGGGACAAGTTCACAGTCTGCCTGGACGTGAAGCATTTCTCCCCCAAGGAGCTGAGCGTCAGGGTGGAGAATGACTGCTTGGAGGTAAAGGGCAAGCACGCTGAGCGGCGGGTAAGAGGCCAACTTGTCACGACCCCTGGGGAGGATGAGTGTTGCGGTTTCTCACCCGTTTATGAAATTAAGGCCTTCTGACATTTTCAGAGATTTAAAATGGTCTTCACATATGAGGCATTGCAGGAAATGTCTGGTTGTCCCAGGCCTTGGGGTTGAGTCATGCCTGCAGTGAGCAGGACGTTCTTACATTCAGCACTTCAGGCAAAACGTTGCTCTGCCGATGGACGTTTATGCAGGGCCAGAGCGGTTTGGAATTGGGTTTATTTTGTCGGCTTAATTTCCAAAAAAAACACATTCAGATGGAGTACGTTCTGTTTTCTCCAGGATATCTTTGAAGTCTTCCATATGTACTCTGACCTTGACTTCTTGAGAGCGTACAGTGTGTGTGTGCGTGTGTGTGTGTGTGTGTGCATGTGTGCTACAGACCGTCTCATGGGGGAGTCTGTAGAAGGGTAAGTATTGTCGTCATGGCCATGACCTCTGGACCAGCATGCTAGGGCTGTGCCTGGAAGCAAATAAAACCTGACATAGGAACTCCCAAAGACGCAAAATTACCAACCACGCGAATGACTCCTCCGCAGGCGGGAATCGAGCACAATGACAGCTCTGTCGCTAGTAACTGGATTTTGTACCGTACAAGGTAATCAGTGACGCCAGCTGTAAAGTCTCAGGTAATGTCTTTCACTTCAATTTTTATTTTTTTGCTTCATAATCATGATGACTTAAAACACACAGTCAACAATTGTTTCTGCTAATCCTTCATATTGGACAGTGGGTTTTATTCATAACAGCAAGCTGGAGTCCTGGTATATCGTGACTAACCTTTCAGCATAGGATAATATGATAATATGTCCAGCATAGCAGCATACCATTATTAAGTTCATCAGCCAGCCTTTTCCTTTTTATTTTAAAGTTAAAATACAACAAAATCAAACCAGTCTTTATATTTAGGTGCCATTTAACACTAGTGTTTCCCAGTCCGGGCCTCAGTTAGTCCATGTTTTTGCTCCCTCCTAGACAGTCCACATTTTTTGCTCCATCTTAGTTTCTGGTAGGAGCAAAAACATGGACTGACTATAGGTCTTTGAGGACCAGACTAGGAAACACTGTTCTAGTCTATTGTGAAGGCAGTAAAAAAGACTGAAGTATGGAGTTGTTTGGAAGTGATAATTGTGTGCAGTGTTAATAAGAAACCTGAGAACTTTCTGCTAGCGCAGTGGCCCAGTGGACGCAGTCCCATCGCCTCCTAGGCTGGTGGCATGAAGCCTTCCGCTATTTTGTGCATGTTAAGTTTGCACATTCCCTCCGTTGAATCTCTCTGGATACTCAGATTTCACCCTTGTAGTCGAAAATTAATTAGCATCTCTGTATTTCTCATAGTCTGTTTGTTTATGTGACCTGTGACGAAATGGTGTCCTGTTGGGGGCAGGGGGGGCACAAACCTGCAGCCTAGGTTAGTGTCCACCATCCCCTATGACACAACCTAGGATAAGCTTCTAGAAGATGGATGAGTGTTTTCCATCTTTCAAAAAATATCAAGTTCACATTTCCAATAAACACATGGACACCCTGCAGATATTTACTGTATGCAGACCTGGGCTCAACACCCCTTATAAATTATGTAGTAATATTTGTCATTAATTGTTTAATTGCTTTTAGGAAAAAATCCCCATGTCCAACCTCTCAGTGCTACATTGCTTGATACTGGTGAAGATATATTATTGCTCCTATAGACAATGGATAATATTTAGGAGCTCACATGAAATATAATTATATGTTCAATCCCGCAGTACTTCTCACACAATAAATCCTTAGGGGTGCAGTCAAACTGCAATTTTGACTGCAAATTTCTCTCATTTGTGTGCAAACTGTAGACTGTAGAAGGTGTGATATTCAGAATTTTCCTTTTCAGGTTTCCTTTGGTGAATTAATGGTGAATGAAGTACTGAATTGAAGTCAGTTCAAATCCTTAAAGAGCAGTCAAAAAAGTGCATCAAGAGTACATTAGAAATGAACATTAATATTATAGAGCATTCTGGATGTTGAATGTGTGCTTATTTCTTACTGCTTTAATGAAAAAACTCTCTAATTTAAGGTCTAAATAAAAAATTTTAAATAATTGCAGACAGCAATTACAGCATTTAACTATGTATGATGTATCAAGTCTCATACAGCCACTGGCTACTGTTGAGAAGTCATCGACAAATTGTGTATCTGTGTTTTTAATTCCCAGATTGTCCTTTGTCACATTACATTGTTATCTATTTTTCACTTATTCTACTGCCCTTCTTTTTCCATCCTTTAATCTTCTTTCCTGTCTTTGGTCTAACCATAACTGCCTGACCAAGGATGATCATGGGTTCATCTGCCGGGAGTTCCGTCGCCGCTACCTCCTGCCCCTCAATGTGGGGCAGTCAGCCATCTCTTGCATGCTGTCTTACAATGGACACCTGACAGTCTGTGCACCCAAGGTCTTCATGGCAGCAGAGTCCCACCGCAACATCCCTGTCACCCATGAGGACAAGCCGAATCCTGCTGTCTCCTCATAGATGGAGAGTGCCAAGAGCTAAGGGGGGTGAGGGGCACCAGTGGAAGCTTTTGAAGGGCTTGGTTTCAGAAAGACAAACAAGGAAGCTAGACTATGCCTGAGAGGCAAGGCAGGTCTCCAATTGCTCATCTTCATTAGTTTCCCTTTTCTCTGCCCTCAGATCCCATTCACCTCCTCCTGATGTCAGGATCCGTCATGGATATCACAGATACGACCTGCTTCTTATGTTCTCTTTATAGTGACGTGATTATCATTAATGAGAGCAGTGGGAATGGGTGGAGACGGATGCTCTTTGAGATCAAAGAAAAGTAATAGAGAATGACATCACCTAATCCAGGCATCTTTTCACAAGGTCATCATAACTTTGGTCCTTGGGCAGCTACTGCTCTGCCTGAAGTGAAGTCAGAATAAAATGGTTGGAAAAAGAGACTTATTGTTTATACTGTAGATGCCTATTTGAAAGCAGAAAATGTGAATGGAGAGTCTGAGGTAGGCAAAGCATGATAATTCTCTCCTGTTTTGTAGTTAATGCTTTGTAATCTGGTATCCTTTCATCAAAGTCTACTAAACATTAAATAAAGCTACTAAAGTAAAAAAAAAATGCTCCTTTCTTCTAGGTTGAGCATTGTACAAACAGCAATACAGTGACACTGCTTGATCTGTCCTTATGTGGCCTGTTATGAAATAAAGTCCTATTGACTCCTGGTATGTGTTAGATGAGGACCCTAGAATGACTAATGTTAGGTAAAATACGGTTCACACAGTTTGGTTTTGTTAAAGTTTAACAGAATGCACTCACAGAATATCCTGCACTTATCTCTCTCAAGGGGTATAATCAGTGACGCCAACACATTCAGAACATTACTCATCCAGGGTGTCTCCTCTTACCCTCATGCCTTTTCTCTGCTTTTCAGATTCCAAGTCCTTATTCTAGACTATTGCTGTGACCTTAAATGCCCGATAAAGAATTGATTACCTATTTCAGTTGTCTGCTAGATCTATCTGTACCAAAAAAATATTGATGAGAGCATATTGACGTGAGGTGAGGATTGCATTTCGTCTGTTAAAGAGGGTCACCATTTTATCTGTCGGCCTGCTTAATGTTCACACAGTGGCGTTATACAGAACGAATATATGTGCTACAATGTGGACTGTCCACCTAAATGAGAAGAGCACAGCTGTGTCCCAATGAGCATATCGGGGAGATAACAACTCCTACGTGACATAGCTCTGATTGGAGAAGAACATATAACATGACCCCCTCGGGGTCAAAATGCATCACAGTTCTCTGACAAGGTGTCAGAGACAGTCTCCAGACACCTAATGCTGCCATCAACCAGGTCCCTAGTGATGAGCGTGAGAATCAGTCCATGTGCTGCGGTAGCCAAGGCCCCTTAGCTAATCCGTTCAGACCTTGCTTCCATATTACAGAGGAGATACTGGCTGCACCTTCGCACAGTTTCTAAAAACAGCTGGTTTTTGGATTAACTATTTCAGCTCCAGAGTCAGAATGTATTCCCTTGTTTTTTCTGAGTCAGCATTTCAGCAGGTCATCTAAGGAAAAAAAGTATAAATCATTCTTCTACATAATACCACAGTTTTGCAATACCATAAAGGTTATATGTTAAATAATGAATAATTACACACACACACACACACACACACACACGCACAGTGGTCAGTTTATCAACCTGCCTGATTCTCCAAACAGTTAATATTGTGGCTGCAGCTGAATATACACAATACAACACACAGTCAGGGTCATACAGTTCATTTACCATTTCACTAAGCATTAGAATTGCTAAGACACTTGATCTAAGTGATTCTGAACATGGTCTGACTGTCGGTGCATCTCAGACACAGCTACCGTGCTGTCATTTTCATGCACAATGGCATTTGTGTGACAGAAAACACTTAATTAACGAGAGAGGTCAGAGGAGAATGGAGGGACTAATTAAAGTTAACAGGAAGGTCACAAGGGCAAAAATACCAGCTCCGTGCAGCAGTGATGTGCAGAATGACTTTTCTGAATGCCTAACTCCTCTACTCTTACAGTAGGTCACAAGGCAAAAGCAGTTCCAAACTACAGTCAAATAAACAGTCACCCTTCATAAAAGTGAGTAAAATTCAATCCATCTGCTTTCTAAGCACTCATCTAGCTCAGGTCATGAGCCTATCCCAGAAATCATAGTGCACAAGTGGTACAACCTGTATGTGATGTCAGACCATCAGTGGCGGATCTGAGGGGTGGGGGGGCAGTGACCCCAAGCCCCCCCCCCAGCCCCCCAAATATGTAGCATGCTACTTGGGTTTTAAATATATGTATTATTATTATTTACATTTATATATGTGGGCTAAATTTTGTGTGCTGGGAACAGGCAAAACTAAAACGTAAAAGCACATTTTCTTGCTCACGGTGGTTGAGTCACTACAGTCGGTAAAAAGTTAACAAAAGAAAAAATAATCAAGCTTGTGGAAGCATGACAGTCTAAACAAGAAATCAGGGTGAGTTACATATTTGTAAAAACTGTAAAATGTAACTGCAAAACATAGAGGCACTTCAGAGACACCAGGCTAACTCTGTGCCTTCAGATTGCCGGAGGAAACAGTGTCTGGGGCAATTCCATGTGCCACAGAAATAGCATGCAGACGCAAATGTTCTGGGCAAGTGTTTATGACAGCCATATACATGTCTTCTAACACAATAATTTTTCACATATTATTTTGAGTGGTACATTTCTGCAAATTATGGGTTTCAAAAGTATCAGCAAAATGAAACCAAACAAAATAACCTTTCAGTGGAACTCGGTTCTGTTTAGTTGTTCTTAGTTCCCTTCTATTCATCAGTTCCCGTGTCCCTATAGTGTAAATATGAGAAAAAAGACAGCTGCAGGCAATCACAGATCAGGTAACATATATTAAAAATAAAAAATAAGAAACTCTAATCACCACAAGGACACTAATACAAAAATTTTAAGAAGTCTAAACATTTGCCAGGAAGACAATAAATGTTTCCCTCATGCAGTGAAGAAGATTGTGAGGGATGTTAAAAAGTATCTTCAAAACCAACTGTTATAATGTACTTTCATGTCAAGGAGCGGTTTGGAAGGTTGGCACCAATGAAATCCTTAGTAGCACTCATATATTAGGACTCACATATTGTAGCACCTGACGTTTGTTAAGCATCATTGGAAATGCAATTTGTATAGATGCTTTGGTCATATGAAACTAAAATCAACCAATTTGACCGTGCATACTATGCCTATATTTGGTTTCAGAAGAAGACTGGATACCAGGAAAAGCACCTAATGTTCGCAATAAATCTGATGGGGATTACTGATGCTTTGACTGCTGTTTTGTTGCCTTGTGTCCTTGTTAAAATCAATATTATAATGAATTCCACCAAGCACCAGGATATCGTCACCCAATGGCAGAGAGCCAGAATGTTTATTAGTGCTAATTTTATTAAATTAATTTAGTACCTTTTCATGATTGATGCCATTCATTCTTGACTGCAGGTGTAGCTAATGATGATGATGACAGATGGCTGGTTACCTCATATGTCCTCCGAATGGAGGAATGTAAAACATTATGCACTGACTGGAGGTTTCTTACAGTTCAGTGAAATACTTGAGAATGCCTTTCGTCTAATACACAACACAAAAGAACCATTTTCTTCTACATATATCTGGACTAAGCCTTTCCATGTCTCAAACAAAGCAGGTACATGTCAGGGGGAAGGAGTGTATTATTTATCTGACAGTCCTGATAAGATTGTTAAGCCAGCTGCAGTCAAGGAATAGCAGCCTGTGGTGCATTGCAGGTTTTAAGAGAAGGGTCTTATACAATTCATTGCAAGGCCACCAAAAATAATTAACTCGGCTATATGTGTTTACTTGCAGGTGGTATAACATGAGAATATGGAATGCAATAAGAAGATTTTTTTTGCTCTCCAAAAATGAATGCTATTCTATTGGATAGCTAAATGACCATATCTCTGGTTCCTAAAGCTCTCCTTCAGGATACCCTGCAATTACATTTATGTGTTAAATTTTACTACCAGCTAACTTAAACAGCTCAGTTAAAGGCATGAGGTAGTGATTAACTAAACAAGATGTTCTAGACCTTGTGGGTCTGTCTGGTATTTCACAAATCAGCCCACCATTTTTCCTAATGTGTCCACTTGGATTGTGTTCTTCATATCATCACTAACAAAGGAAGTTTGGCTCCTATTACCAGCTCCATATACATCATTAATAAACATTTTTCTGATGTTTTTCCACCACCCTGTCAAAGGCAAGACCTTTGGAAATAGTTTGCTTGCTTTTTGGGGAACATGACTGTAACTACAGAATCCCACAGGGATCAATTCTTAGGCCTTGCTTCATTTCCAAGCAAGACTTGGAGAAATTTATTCATGCACTTCCAGTAGGGTGGACTTTTGCAATGCTCTCCTGACTGGCCTTCCCAAAAGGACCATTACATAGCTGCAACTCATTCAAAACACTGCTTATAGAATTCTAACAAGAACATATTACTCCTATTTCAAAATCACTGCACTATTACGATTGATTCTAAAGTACTTTTATTGGTTTATAAAGCTATGAATGACTTAGGCTTTAAGCATATCACTGATATGCTTAAATAATACAAACCAAGTAAGACTCTTAGATCCTTGTGAGCTGGTCAGCTTTTTGTACCTTAAGTTCAAGCTAAAGATGGTGAAAAGGCTTTTAGCCATTATGAAGCCCACAGTTGGAACCGGTTCCTCAAGGACCTTAGGCTTTAGACCTAGGGCAAGAGCTATATGTTCCTACCATGGAATACCTCTCCTTGTTACAATGGATTAACTCTAATTCTCATCACCCCATATTTCTGTTGCACACTCTTTGATATAGGAAATCTATGGTGGAACCTTGTTTAACTTAGACCTAACACTGTTTGTAAATGCCTTTCCTGAAAGGGTCTAATTTATGTCATCTCATAAGCTGCCCTTTGGACTCCCAGAACCTCTGTCTATATCCCACAAACCCTGGGCCCACATATTGATTAATTTCATCAGAGATCTCACTTGTTTTGTTGGATCAACTTCCATCCTTGTGGCTATGGATAGCCTCTTGGATAGGCCTCAGGTCTGACCTTTTCCCACAAACTCCCCATGCAGGTTAATCTGTCTTTAGGATATCACCTCTCAGTCCAGTGACCAGAACGAACATCTAAATCAGAAGACAGTCAGGTTTCTTCCTACCTACTGTGATTCTTACCAACATGACCGGTGAATGATTTCATCCCTGGGTGGAATATGTCTAAACGTCCCTTATTAATGAGTCCAATAATCTGACCCCATCCTAGTGTATTCTTGGTTGCCAGCCTCCCTTGTTTCTGTAGTCTCATGAGCTGTTGAACATAACAGCCATAGACCAGGCACCTTGAAAAGGTGAAGTTAGCTAATCAAGGGCACCTCCAGTAACATGTGTGGTAACAGAGGCAGCATAGAGACTGGTGCTGATGTCCAGGTTCCCAGCAATAACAAGTCTGGTTATTCACCCAGTACATCTATTTCCGGCTCCTCTATAAGAAGTTAAATTCACATCTTTCCAGCTCATTCCCAATTGTTAAACAGGTTAACCATGTGAATTACCACCTCTGCAGAACAAGATAAATCCCGCATACTACAGTATGTTACACTGTTAAAACCAGTAGTACAACTCCATTCTTTAAGGTGCCCTTGCTACTCCATCTTAGCCTGCCCCCTCCACTCTTGATCCTAGATGATGGCGCTGTATATGCAGTCTAGACTCTCCATGACTCCTGACATTGCCAAGGATGTCTACAGTTTATGGTGGACTGGAAAGGTTACAGGCTGAATGAATGCTCTTGGGTATCAGCGTCAGATATCTTGGATAGTGTGTACTTGGGTGTCCTGCTTCTTAACCTTCATGAGAAACCCAGATGCAGGCCATGTCCTTCATTGTCAGTCAATCTCACTCACACAGAATTAACAATGCTACCCCTTGTATGTAATAGTTTTAATTTATGGCTTTCACTTGTATGAATTCCCTTCCATGTATTCTGCGATTTTGGACAGCCCTCATTATCCAGTTAGATTTCCCTATCTGTTGGAATCCTGCCATCTTTACAGATTTTGAATTCAAGAAATACATGAATTTGTTGGAGGTTAACTATAAATAATGGGGTGACATGAGGAGAGGATTTGAAATGGCAGACATAAAATCATAGTTTTAGACTAAAATAAAGACAATTTAAACTTAATTTTCTTTGGTGGCCTTGCACAGCACTGCAGGTCTCTCTCCCTCAGTAGCCTGATTTCAGCCATGTACCTAGATCAGGATGTGACTGCAGGGGTTTGCTGCAGTGTAGGAATACTCAGTATGGTGACGCTCACAGCATAAGACGCCATGTGTGCCTTTCCCCAGGTGAGTTGACAAGCTTAAATATAGCCTGGTAAAGAAAATTTTACTATTAGTACTGAAACTTGGTATTGAAACTAGGCTGTAATGTTTTAGTGAACAAGACAATTCTGGCAGTCTTTTGAGAATAAAGTTATAAACTGCAGCCAGGGGGCATTTGAGTGGGGGGGGGATGTGTACACCCCAAGATTTAATTTAGCCCCATTTCCCCCTCCAATAATTAGACCTTGGTATTTAAATTATTAAGTTGTATTCCCCTAATATCAGACTCTCTCTACACCAATGGCAGTAGCAACAATCACATACATATTAGAAGAGTAAGGCCTTTGCATGTAAGGACATGTAATTTCTGATGACTTGAGCTTACAGCCGGCTGGAGAAGAATACTGATACGATGTTTCTGTATATCTTGCACACTGTGAACCACATGCATGTAGGATGCATTTACGTACTTGAGTTGACTTGAGTTGAAGAATGGATCTGAATTATCCTGTTTAAGAGTAGATGTGTTCAAGAGAAGTGTAAGTAAGTATAGCTGATCACTGTCCAGTGGGCAGAGGTTGGGGATCACCGAGGGGCCATTTTCAGCCGAGGGTTAACCTCAGCTTATTCATAACTGTACAATTTCCATTGGAAACTGTATTATATAAACCTTGAGACACGGAGCACTGTTTCTTTTATCAATATATATTTCTTGCTTAACTTATCAAGGGTTTTTTTCTGATTTGTGTTGTCTGTGAGGAATAAGGAAAATATGCATTCTGCAGACTGTGTTAAATTTCTCAGTATCAACACGCCCACTACTGTGACTAATCCCACAAGTAGACAAAACGTGAAAATTCTCCCTATATGCTGGAAATCCCCATTAACCAGCACAGATCCCAGCTGCTTTTTCATCTCAGGCTACAGTGTGGAAAACAAATAAACCACGCTTGCAATATCTGCCTTTTCAGCTTCGCGCAGATACTCACCCTTAGGCTCTGCGAATGAAAAGCGCGAGAGGCTGCAAAGCAGTGCGACCGGTTTCCAATTCAATTTGCTTGTCGTCACTGCAGAATCCTGATAATGCTGTGAATGTGCTGAAAAGAGAGTGCGAGAGAACCATTACCTCACCTTCACCCGGTCGTCTTGGAGCCGAATGACGCACGTGGGGCAATGGAATGTTACGCACTAGTTAATATTATACAGGAGGCAATAGTGTCTAAAAGAATGTTCCACATCAGTCCTTTCTATTCAGTTACTAATCACACATGTGCTATAGTACTTATTTAGTCTATATATATGGTAGTCAAAAACAATGTCACAGCAAAGAAAGAAAAAGATACTGGCTGCTGTGAAGCAGTTTCGTTGAAAAATATTTTATGTTTAGCATACTCAGTACCAGTCATTGTCCATTGTCATTTCCTTGTTTGTACTGCCAGTTAAAACTCGTGAACCATACCTTTTTCACCTTGTTAAAATAGTGTGGAATGTATTTTATCTATGTAATTGTGTCACATTAATAGTAGAATAAAACGGCAATATTCAGGCAATGCTGAATAAGGAATTTGTCTGACATCAGAAGGTCACTAGTTCAAGCCTGACCTTGCCATATCTACAAAGCCCTTAACCGTCGGCTTAAGTTTAACACCTGGCAGGAATGGGTGAATTCTAAGAAATGTATTGATTTAAATCGTGTTCAATAATTCAGTGCCAAAAAAGTTTGCAAATAAAGGTTGCAAATAAAAGCAAAAGGTAAATTAAGAGGATTTTGGCAGTGAAACATAACATTGAAGTTAGTATTATGTATCATAGAAGCATAACTTTGTTGATGATAAAAAGCTTATTGCTACGTTAGACACTGGCTTAAAAATTGTTGCATTACTAATGGTCTCGGTCAGTCATGAGTTTGGGCCACGTCAAACTGGATAAAGTTGCAAAATACCTCTCAAGCAGGGAAACTGAGTCTAAGAACAACAGGCAATAGGAAGCTATTAAAATGTAGAAGGATCCCCCAGCCGAAATGTAAGAAATCCATTCTCTGGCATTAAAAAAACATCAGTAATATAGCCACTGAAACAGGATTGGTATTCATTGTGACTAGTTAAATTTCAAACACATTTCAAATATATTTTCCTAAAATACAATATCTTAAATCTTATCTTCACACATTCCTAAGTCTGAGAACAAAAGACCGAAAAACCGGAATGAGGTGTGTTTCTGAATGTTCTGTCACAAAAATTATGGCACAATGGTATAACAGGCAAAAGTAGCATAATTCTGTTTTTAAAGTAAATTTATTTTAATAAATATTTTAAATAAATTCACGTGAAATACAGACAAATAAATGAGTCAACTTGAGAATCTCAAAAAAAAAAAGTGCAATAATGACATTACATGGATAGCAATGAAATTTTAATTGTAGTGTGTCAAATATTCCTCAATCATACAGTTGGATTGAAGTGCCAACATCAAGCATCTTCAAAACGAACATCAAGACAACTTACGGATGAAAATATTGAAAATAAAGTGCATCCTTGAAATAGGACTAAAGATCCGGTAGCCCATGCCTTCACAAAAAATTGGTTTGATTTTCTAGAAGTCTATTATTTATTCCAGGGTTATAGAATTACGTTTTCCTTTGTTTTGATTTGTTTGAAGATGCAGGGGTACATTTGTTCAAAGGCACAACCTTTCATGGTGATGGTAACACTGGTAATGTTTTATTACAATTAGCCAATTATTACGGAAGACGAGAGGTTGCAAGACTTTTAAAACCAATTTTATGACACAAATAAATATGAGTGGCAATAATTCCTTGTGAAGTCTATTGCTACAAGTAGTCAATTTCCATAAAAAGATACAAAGGGTAAAAGGATTAAACAGGCACGATCTTTTGCCAATCAAAGGATCCAGGCTGTCACTATGAACATCAAGTAAATGTAATAATTTTTTTACAAACCAAATCCAATGTTGTGTTCAAGTAGTGCTCTACAGATTGTGCAATGGCAAGCAGCGTTTTTACATATAGACATGACTCGTCTTTGGCTTGCTAATACTGTCATTTTTCTACAAAGCCAGTTACAGCAGAAAGGCAACGCAATGGCCTGCACCCTACAAACCTTGCCAGCATACAAAAAAGTTTGTCCTAATATTATTCTCATATTTTCACATTTTTTCACATTATACTTAAAAAACTAAACTAAAATGGTTCTTCAGTTGCAGGACAGAAACATTTTTAAAAAAAAAAAAACAAAAAAAGAAAAATATCATACAATTACCCCTGCACAGTCAGTCCTGTGCTGCTCTCATACAATTACCCCTGCACAGTCAGTCCTGTGCTGCTCTCATACAATTCTTTCCTCTTGATAATTGTATTTGATTTTTAAGTATTGCACATATTCTAAATTGTAGTCATATGCTAAAAGGTATTCTACAAACCAGTAATTGCTGAAACTAGGGGTAAGTGAACCAAAAACATTCTATAGGAGCTGATACTAAAAGAAAATAAATTCAAAGTTTTGGATACCAAACAAGTTTTAACCAATATTTTTCATTCAAGACTAAATTTCTAAAGCTGGAGGTAGTGAAAATGCTAGGTATTGTAAAATGCAGAATAATTCTGATTTCTTTTGTCAGACTTACGGACAAACTGACTTTTCCCCACCTACTTTGCAAAGACTGACTGCTATGTTCAGTATGTAGATGACCTTAAACAAAGCATTCAGTAAATTGTGACTTTACCATTCATAAAGCAGTTCTGATTTATGTGCCCTACCAATTATACTTTTTCTCTAAACTTATTGTTCTAGTTTATATGTCAAACTTCTGATACCCTTTCAGCTGTTTTTTCTTCTTCCTTTGGAGTATGCTAAAAACTTATTTGGAAGGTTCAACAATTGTTTCCAACAATTCTGTGGTACTAAATGCTAATTCAAAAGCAAGCTTTGGTCATTTGTAACAAACATGAGCTACATAAACCCTGGTTTGATATCAACTTCTAGAAGGACAAAACTCTTCTGTATCCCTCCAGACCTGCTGATTATCTGTGAAATATCATTTACATACATTAAGTTGATTCCTGACCAAAGATTGCCACATACCCTTGCATTAGAGTCTCTCTAGGCCAACAGCCCAGTCTAGTATTGCTTTTCAGTGAATTGAACTATGGACTTTTACAGAAGTTCCATTATTGCTCATTTTCGATAATGCAGAGAAATGTAAATATATAGATGAATGTTCTTCATGTGTGCATGAGTTGCACTTATCTTTATATACTCTCCATTCACCTTATACTGCAACTATAAACCTGTTTTAGAGCAATCATATTGCTGTAAATTGTCTGTTTAACCACACCTGCAATGGTCCCTGCAGACTCCTTCCAGGTGGATGCTCTTCAGTTATGTCTTCATCCATTTCAGTTTATGTTACATGTTTTCCTAGGTCTGTCTCCCAAAAAGTGTCAGTCTAATTGACCATCAAACAGCTACCGATCTGTTGCTGTCCTGTGTTCCCAAGCTGCTGCAGCTCTGAGTCTCTGCTCTGGGCCAGGCCCAGATTCCAGCCGCCTTGCTGGGGCAAAATGGAGAGGTGTGCCGGTAGCCGAGGCCAAACGTTGGGCTGGGGCCGCTGACTAATATGCAGATGTGCCTCCAATAGATGGGCCGCTGAAGCCACCGGGGATAAAGAGGTCGAGAAAGAACAGGAAGACTCAACAGGTTGCTGCCAGAAGCTCTTCTGCATGTTGAGGGGGGTTTGACACTGGGGTAGCAAATGCTGGTACTCAGTCATAAGGGGGGCTACGGCAGGGGGGTCAGCAAACAGCGAATTCGAACAGAAAAGGCTGGGAGATGGAGTAAATGTTTGTTGTTGTAATGTCACAGGCTGCATCTGTTGGTGCTGCATCTGGAGCATTCTGGAAGAAGAAAAGAGGAGGATTTCACCACGGGAACGTAACATGCCAAAGGAGCAAAGTTAAGGAGCAATGACCTTGCATGTGATGTGCTACAAAGTCACAGATGAATGATTATTATATAGTATTTTCCTCAACTGACATGTCTGACTCAGCAGTCTCCTGATCATATAAATGGCTGATGTGGATAAAACTAAGTGGAAGGGCCCTCACCGCTGTTGGAGCAGCACCTCCTCAAGCAGTCTGCGGTGCTCACGAGCACCTGTGGAGCTGGGTGCACAAGAATGTCTGCTCAGACCCTTGATCTTGTTGAGCCCCAGAAGGCCTTTGGTTCGGGTGGTCTTCCTCAACTGCTGCCGGAAAGCCCTGATGCCTGAAAGAAGAGATGTAGATGCTTGTCATTAACGTCCTTTAAGCTTCACGAGGAAACATATTCACTGCTTGCTCCTTTTAGTGGTAAATGAAACAAATCCATATCTGGAAAACGTTCATAATGCAATATATTTCTGGGCCTATAGATCCATGTCAGAGATAAATACCTTGTGTGAGTGAGGTATCTGAGGCACGTCGGCCCTCCTGAAAGCTGGCTCCGGGCATGCCACCCTGGGCCTGAGGCAGCATGGCAGAGGAATGTGTAAAAGTTGTCCCCATGGCTACAGGGGACCCGACACCTCCAGAAGATAGGAGAGCAGACACAGTGGCACTGCTGCTGGATGAGGAGGAGGACATCAGGCAGCTATCTGAGGAGGCACCATCAGTGGGACTGACGGAAGATACCACGATACCTGTATGACGTGAAAGATGAAAGCGTCTAATAAGCAGGTAGAAAGGCAGCCACTGTTTGGCAATATACACACATATTTTTGCTTGGTATAATCTACTATGCATAGGGTGACCTGATAATCAATATCAGGGAGGATACTTTGAGCTAGGATGGGATATGTAAACACTTAAGTCCTGAGTTCTTGCTGTGTTCTGATTGGTCAGTATCCTATAATCATATGTTTGTCACTAATGTAAATGTTAAACAGCTAGATAAGTCTTCCAATCAAGGAAGCAATAATAATAATAATAATAATAATAAAAAGGAAACACACCAGTCAAAGTGCAAGAAGAACTGAATAGCCAAGCACAGGAGCCTTCGACTTTTAAAGTAGTTTGAAAAACCTGAAGTACTGCCATCCCTGACATGGATTATCTGGTCATGCATGAGATAAGTCTACTCACAGGGAGGTGAGCACTGGTGAAAGCGAGCTGAGACCTCAGCCAGGGTGTGTCTGCGGGATGTGGTGCTGGGAAGGTGGACAGGAGAGGCCTGCTGATGCCCTTCCTCCTCCTCCAGGTCTCTGGAACATGCCTCCTCGCTGATGGTGGTCTCTAGCAGGCTATTGGGGGAGATGGATCGGGTGCGTAGTAACCCACTTAGGCTGGCCTCTCCCGGGAAAACCACAGGCTGCATAAAAAAGAAGAGTGTTACACAGAAGACATAGGACAACGGTCGCTGAAACTGCATTCCCGCCACAGCCGAGCTGCCCAGAATGATGCTCTGAAAATGACTCACCTGGAACAAGCTGTTGGAGTCATACTCCACCTCAGACTGGACAGGAATGTTCTCTTTGGCTGGGAAGGGAAAGGCTGTCCTGAAGGATTCCATCATTACCTAGTGAGAAAAGGAAGACAGCTATCAGGCAACAACAACAACAAAAGACAAGTACTTTAAAAAGCAGTAGTACAGTAGACTGCTGCACATCTGCTAGTTAAGCTCACCTCTGGGACAGAGGAATCAGAGGTGCTGCGAGACCTCTGGTTCCAATTCCCACACTGCCGGCCCAACTGTAGACTACAGTGATCTTTCACCCTCTCTTGAAGTAAATAGTAGATGGCAGAGAAGTGGTTGTAGCTGCTGTTCTGCAAGGACTGCATTGGCATGCAGAGAGAAGGAGATACAAGAGCCAGAGATAAATATTGTAGACTGCCCTAGCATAAAACCCAAATTTATCTATTCCTCGACCACAGTAGGAACACAAAGCAGCCTTTAAGACTGTCATATGAAGAGCTAATTAGCATGCACATAGTAGCTTGAAAACTGAGACTACATGTAAGGGATTCCACAAAAACAGCTACGGCACAAATCACTTTCTTAACATTTTCACACAATTCAGCTGCACCCATATGCAGTTACCTCAATGGTTCTCTGTCTGTCGATTCCCAGCGTCTGCATGATTTTCAGTACATGCTCGCTATAGTCACCCAGGCTGGAGTTATAGGTAAGGACCTGATGGGGTGCTGTTGGGTCAGCGAGCATCCACCGGTGTTGTTTAATCTGGGAAATTGTGATCCGCTTTGCTGGGTCCACCACTAGCATTTTCCGGATCAGGTTTTCACAGTCTGGATAAAAAGGGGACAAGGGGGCACGTCAGGAAAAATCTCCTGGTATTTCAGATGAGTATATTTCTGAGTTTTTTTTTGTGGGCAGGAAGAATGCTGATGTAGAATTTAGAAGTTTGCAGGTTCTTTTCTCTTCACTTTAGAGATCTGTCTCTAGGCAAGTCGGCATTTCCCAAGAGTAAATGTGCATGCATGAGGATACAGACAATCGTTGGTCTTGAGGCCATAATCACAGTGCATACCTTCAGACATAAAGAATGGGATTCGGAATCGGCCCTCCATGACTCTTTGTCTCAGTGCAGGAAGGCTTGCACCATCAAAAGGAAGGGACCCACACACAAGTACATAGAGCACGACGCCGAGACTCTGTGAAGGAGAAGAACAAGAGGAAATTACCGGCCATTCTCTACATTCTACTGAAGGCGTTTGTGGCAAGAAAAAGCCTGAGGGATGAGCGGGTTGCCTTCTTGTAGCGAGTTGGCCTCCTTACCCAGATGTCCAGCTGTGGCCCTTCATATTCCTTTCCCTCAAAGACTTCAGGGGCAGCATAAGGTGGGCTCCCACACCAAGTGGACAATGGTTCTCCAGAACTGTAGAAATTCCCAAAGCCAAAGTCTAGACAAAAGAAAGAAACAGAGCGACATTCTGTATTATGGGTGTATATGCATGATTATTGGTCACATTTCATTATGCTTGGGGATTTGGCATAATGTGGTATCGTTAGAGATTCGGGCACACCATGGAAGTACTTCACCGGGGCCCCCAATCCAGACTAATCATATAATGTTCCAGTATTTTAGGGCCCTTGTTACTCAGGGGCCCTTGAAATCATCCTAACTGCCCCCCTCTGCTTACAGTGCCCCTGATGTAGTGTAAAAACAAAATCTGGTTATAATATATTTATTTAATAGATAACATTCCTAGATGTGTAACATATCTGTTGAGGATGCTAGCAAGCCTCAAAGCTCCATTTTCTAAAGCATCAAACCACTGCTTAGTTTTACCTGCCAGTTTAATGTTCATATTAGCATCCAGCAGGAGGTTCTCAGTCTTGAGGTCCCTGTGCACAATGTGTGACCTGTGACAGTAATCAACTGCCTCCAGTATCTGCCAGAACTTCTTCCTTGCCTCGCCTTCACTCATACGTCCACTGGAGGTCAGATAGTCTGCACACAAAATGAAGTTAAAAAATCAAACACAGCTGAGTGCAACCATTCTGTGGAAAATTTAATTTTTTAGGCTGCAATTATTCAAACACTTGTTACTTACGAGTGCAATAAAAATCCAAAAACAGATGTTTTAATGTTAACATTAACGTCATCAGCAAAAGCTGGCATTGAAGTTAAAGTGAAAAATCCATTTACCAAATATCAGGCTTAGTCTGTGAGCAGAAGAGCAGGTTAATGGGTTAAGACTACCTACCGAACATCTCTCCATTTTCTGCATATTCTGTAACAATGTACAACATGTCTTTTGTCTCCATGACCTGTAAAACATGAAAAAGCTCTGTGTTAATTGGTGCATGAATAACTATGTGATTTATATATGTAGCTTAATAAATTAATAAATTTAAAATGATACAAAGTAGTATAGTGCCTACTGTAGATTTAATCCCTTGTATCCAAAGTGTCCAATACTTTACCCATTATATCCTTAGACCTTATACATATACAAATGTTCATGGTTATGTAAATATGATGCCCTTTGTTTATATAATCTTGTGAATATCATGCAGCATATTTGCTCTAAATCTAAAAAGGTAGTATAAAATCACTAAAGATCTTAAATCAAATTCATTACATAAAAATGTCAGGTGAAGGGATTCATTACAGAATAAATGTTGGTATACGCATTTAACCTAAAGAAATGCTTTATTTTTAACTTTGAGTGCGATTTCAATGGTTTCCGTTCAGTTAATCGGCCTCCACCCCTCTTCACCCGCCTCAGATCCCCAGAGACTCAGGAGCTGCAGTAAGACTAGAAGCAAAGCCAGAAGGGCTTGACCTTGCATGTCCAGAGGGGAGCAGTGTTTGTGCACTGCCGGTGTGATGCTGAAAGGCACCAGAACCAGTGGCAGCGGCAATGACAGATATCCTGTGCCCCAAATTTCTCACAAAAAATAACTGACGTGTCGACCAGCTTTCGTGAAACATCTGCATGTTTTCATATAAAACAAAATGCTTCCTACATAGTGTACATAATGCAAATATATTACATGATATTCAGCTTGCTTTCT
The DNA here is from genome assembly GCA_015163995.2 of Mormyrus lacerda. NCBI lineage: Eukaryota > Metazoa > Chordata > Actinopteri > Osteoglossiformes > Mormyridae > Mormyrus > Mormyrus lacerda. The sequence continues at coordinate 12,497,462 of JAABNX020000040.1, forward strand.
GCCAGTGATCCATCTCTAAATCTAACAATAAGTGTCAACTAACAATTTTGCAAATATGGTAAAATATAAGAATAATTTTAATCTGAAATTACGAAAGCTATACAGAATAATATCCAGACTGAATTAGATTTAAAAGAATATTTCAATGTTATTTGCAAGCATTATGTGTTGTGCTAAACTGTGCGTGTTGTGCTAAGAACAGATCAGTCCATATCAGTGCATATCAATGTTCTGGAATTTAACTATTTAACTGCAGTACTCCTTAAAATCTTTTAACCTACAATTTGTAGACAAAACCAAGCAGAAACCAGGCATTTTAAAAAAACAGCAAAAGACCTTGAAATTCCCAAGATTAGATTAGTAGAGGGTAAAATAGCAGGATTGTACATGGAAAATTTTGCCCTTGTGCCTTCAAATTCAGGTGACTTGTGTGGCACTCTAGAAATGTCTTGACGCTAATCGAGCCAGACATTCAGACTTGTGAGTCTCTGATCACTGGTGCCAGCACTATCTACCTCACACATCTGCTCAAATGCCAAAAAGCCAGGTAAAGGGCAAAAATTGATTATGCTGGTAGCTCCTACTCAGCGACTTGCCGTAAGGAAACCATCACACACAGGTGTCCATATAGGGGCTTTACAACAGGCGCAATAGTTGTGGGTTAAGCTTATGCCAGAATGTGAGAGACAAATGAAAACAAACATGCTAGAAAATATTTGCCCAAGTTTCAGCAGATAGCTATATATCCAACCTTGCTGAATCTCACTGATGTTATACAGGCAGAAGAATTCAAAGGCTTCCATATTATTAATGGACCCTCAGTGGTCCTTAGCCAACATTATCAGGAAAGGAATTTCTCAGTCTGTTCCCTGCTCTCATTTCCTTATACATCTTCCAATCCTAAACCAGTGACCATCACCAAAAAGAAGTATTAAACAAAATAAACAGACAGAAACTAAAGCTGTGTGAGCTAGCAGCTAGCATACATCCATCCCTCTGGTATCTGAACCTTTATCTGATGGAGGATAAAATGCTTTTCAGCCATTCTAGCATGACACCCAGACAGCATGCAAAAAAGCAGCAGCCAGCTATTGTCCCAATATGGTGCATTTGTTTGAAGCGTGATACTGAGGATGCATATGCCCTGGGTATTGGCACTGGCATGAATTCATACCGAATATTTCACTGAAGGGGTGCAGCATTACCTGATACAGCTTGATAATGTGGGGGTGACTGAGGAGCTTCATTATCTGCACTTCTCTGTAGATCTTCTCGAGGTTTGACGAATCGAGTCTCTTTTTGTCAATGATTTTGATGGCCACCTACATAATAAAGCATGCATCAACATTACAACATTACACATACTATAGAACATAAATACACATAATACTTAAATGTCATCCTAAACATAATTGTGGTAGACATAACGATATATCTACCACAATCCTGTGCAAGATTATTGATAGGATTTAAAATATCATTCAAACATAAGGGAAACTTACCAGTGTTTTTGTGACTTTGTGCTTGGCCAGTTTGACCACAGCGAAGTTTCCTTTCCCCAATGTGCGAATGATTTCATAAAAGCCAACCTGAAGAGGCCTGCAAGGTGATGTGCTGGTATGAGACCCTGGCCTGCCTTCGGAGATGATCACCATGGTGGCAGAATGTTTCAGTTCAGTGTTCAAGTGTGATTTGTTTTCAGTAGTCTTCGTCACACCTGCAGAACAAATGCTGTACATCAGGCGCGTGATCGGATTTTGTAAATGAACGTATCATTATCACCCTACTGACAAATCTGCAGCTTAATAATGAAACTAGTGCGAATGCATAACCGTTACTTCACATCCCCTTTTAATAGTATCGTGTTTAAGCATGCCACTTCCCAGAAAGACTGTTACCCAGCCGAAATAATAAACGCATAAATAAAAAATAAAGAAAATGAAAAACACATATAAATACAACGCTGACTGAATACATTTAAATTACACCAACGACTCTTCTATTAAACCTATACGAAATAATAGAAGCTTCAATTTCAGGATTTATCGGACATTTTAATTAGTAAAAGAAGAGGGAAACTAGATAAATCATGTCCTATCGTATCGACTTTTACGCACCGTGTAATAATATAAAAGTGAAAGCATTTCTATGGATAACTGTTGTCAAATACAAACGTTAGCATACATTATAACATTGGTTAAAAGTAACCAAATCGATCAAATCAAATATTTGCTCTATAATTCACTATATTTTAGTCATAAATATTTTTATGCTATTGCATCAGGTAATGAGATTAAAACATCTATTTTGTTAATTAAGCATCTAAGGTCGAATATGTCCCTATACAAATTTCATGTTTATCACTTACCTTAAAAGACATTCGAAGTTTCTTCCACCATTCTATTGTCACTTCTGGCAAAATATCCCATAAAACTGAACCTTCAACAATCCCAACCTGAACTAAAGGTTTATTAAGAGGGACCAAATTTATGTTATATTTTTAGTCTTGTATTTTATTTAAACTGAGCGTTTAACACTCTTAGATGCATTGTAGCCTGCACGTAGCGTGCATTCCACTGGCATGCACGAAGCTACAGGGCACTCTGTTGAGGAACTCTACCCCCCTCCCCTCTGCCATAACAAATTGATACCCACCTCATTAACGTCACACTAGCGTCAGAGCTCCAAGCCTGCCGCAAGGCCGGGCTAGAGCGCAAGGCGCCAGTTGCCGGGCAACCGTGGAGCTCCGCATGTCTGACGCTAATGGTGATGGAAGGGTTGCCTGGAGATGAAGACGGTGACGTAAATAACGAAGACTTGCCATCACGTGATACTCCCTTTCAAGCTGTTTATTGTAAGCACGGAGTACGTCGGCTGCCCAGCGAAGAAGGCAGTAGAAAAATATGTTTGTTCTGGTTTTCACGCTTATTTTTAAATAGCTGCACGGCTTCGTGGATGTACAGTGTGGGGTGTAAACGAACTCTCTTAAGTTTTTTAATGTAATGAAGTACAATGGTTTTAAAAGTACAATGGTTTTCCCGTGCCTTTTAGTTATATTGCGCAAAGCATTATTTCATTAGATAATCTCACATTGAGGTACGCAGTTGTACATTTTTCTCGTCGACTTTTTGTGGAAATAAACTGTAGCACAAAAAAAAAATGTTCTCACTAGTGTTAACTAACCGAGCGGATTTCGGTGTTATAGTTGGTTGTTATTTGTACTACGACTTTAATGCATGGCAGCAATTACGGGTTTATACATTTCGATCTGAAACGTACTTGTGACCTTTTGCTTCCAGTAATCACTGAATCAGTAAATCTCAAACCGTAATCTTTCGGGGCAATCGTCCAATAGAAATAAGGCTGTGCAGAGGAATGGAAAAAATGAAATTAATAAAATACCAGGAAGAACTAGAACAGTGCGTGTTATTACATTGTGGCTCTTTTGCTTCTACTTTTCTGAAAGCCGTCACGGTATCCCTCTTATTACGCTGCGACTTCGCGGTTTTCCAATATTTTGGAGATATCTGCTGTTTTCTAAAAAATATATATATTTTTGTATCACATCTAACAATGATATAGAAAACAGTCACATGACTGAAAAGCAAGTTCTCTCCCAGCCCTCTCCTATCACTCTGAATAAGCAGTAATATTATTTTAATAATAATATCAGTAGGAACTCAATTGCTTTATGGACAAACAGCTATTCTGCGTGAAATAAATCTAGAACTAAAGAAATGGCTTTGTATTGGAAGGGTCAGGGTCAACAAAATGCCATGACATTATGATATAGCATTTTTAATGTGAAATTTGTGAACTACCATAGCAATTACCCTCATGGAAAAAAGGAGAGAGAAGTAGTAAACGTCACATTTCACCACAAAAAAGGAAACGGTCAGCTCATACTGCTTAATTTGTGGAATTCAAAAATGACATACACCCATTAACCTTGCTTAGATGTCATGTCAACCTCTGCGACTCGAACAGCTACCTGAAAGATGCCCTCATGAAGTGTGTCGACACTCAGCCAAAATTGTATTGTACATGTATTAATAATAGAAGAAGAGAAAATACTTTGGCATGACACCATTTCATACAGATCCCCAAAACCTGTATTATACAGCTGAGATGCGAAGTGCACTTGTGTTAATTTTAATGAATCAGTGACTTGCTGCTTGTTCAGAGTTACAGCACTGAGTAATTCAGAGGGCCGTCAGGGAACTTGCTTTTCAGTCTTCTGACTCTTTTCTATAATACAGTGTTAGATGTAAAAATGTTCGCATTTTGAAACAGAAGTCAGTATGAAAGTGCTAAATTATTTTTAACATTTTTCACCTTTTGCCATCTATTTTCACAAAGTGGTGGATTAATGGTTAGGGAAGCACACTAGTAATTGAAAGATTGCAGGTTCGAATCCCTGATCAGCTAGGTACCACTGAGGTACCCTGAGCAAGGTACCGCCCCAAAGCACTGCTCCCTGGGCGCTGAATTAGCTGCCCCCTGCTATGTCACATTGGCACATATGAGTTAAACAGAGAGGACACATTTTGTTGTTGTGTGCTGTGTGCTGTGCTGTGTCAACAATGACAATTAATCACTACATTTTAAACTAAGGGGAGCAAATCATTAATATGTAATGCCATATCAAAGCAAGATAAAAGATTATAAAATATAAATAGCCATTACCATTCTGCCTCTATTACATATTCTGAGTAATTTTGGAAGGCTGCTGTAGAGGAACTTATTGCAATGTATGTTTCATTTTGAGGCAGCCATTTTTGTAATCTATTTTGCAGACTCACTTCACTGTCTCCATACACTCAGCGAAACTGTAGTGTGATGTGTTTAATATTCAGTTGCTTCCCCCTTTTTTTTTTGGGGGGGGGGGGGGGATGCAGAAGTACCGTTACCGTTATATCTAACTCCTCCCACCACTAACCAGCCTTCTGACTGCAATCCAACACTGATGTCAGAAAGGATGATTCATATCACTCAGGCCTCCTACTATGATAAACTTGGATTATTTTTGAGAAATGTGACATATCACTGCCCCACCCCATACACACATAAGCACACACAGCATATGCAACAACATCAACATATTTTGTGTCTTGTGCTATCATTTGTATGAAAAGTATAGCTGGTTTGCAAATCTCTTATATGGAAGACTTTTAAAACTTTAATTGTAATTTTAAACATGAGGTTGAGTTTTGAATGTAGCTTCAGCTCTGGATGTGCACAACGGAACATTCTCACTGTGGTCCCATGGACTGCCTCCCATGATTCAATGACATGTTGACCATGTCAATATTCATGTGTGGTTCAACAATGGATCCATACTAACTATCCCCCCTAAACCTTCCTAAACTATCCTCGTCCTATCACTGATCCTCCCCTGTTCCTGTGTTAATTTTAATTCTCTAAAATTATTTCACATGGTGGTACTAGATGCTGTGTTGTATTATGCACATGCACTAGTATGTCCTATCAGTGTGTCCCTCCATCCAGTTTCTAATCTATCCCAGGCAACACAGGACACAAGGCAGGATTGCAACTTGGATGGAATTCCATTCCCTCGTAGGCTAACAACTGCATGTGTTTGACATGTCAGAGGAAACCCTTTTAATATGGGTAGAATATGGAAACTACACACACACAGAGTAAAAAGTATGAATCAAACCCTGCATTCGGAAGTTTAAGGCAGCACTACCAGCTAATACCAGGTAATGCACTTTGAAAAGCTGATATTAAGTCCTGCAATGTTTCATATAACTCTTATTTCCTTAGCCACCTTACACATGTTACTGATCACCGATTAAAACTTAACATAGCAGCAGCACTTGTATCAAACTTGGCTCCTTGACAGCTGTATGCCTTTCATGTATTATGTGCTGAACTCGAATGTTTCTTTGGACAAAAGCATTTGAGAAATTATTAAACATAAATATATCAAACTGTTCTGTGAAAGAATGGCACCCAATCCACAGAACACTTGCTTAATACTTTTCTATGCAGACTCTGAGCCGCTTCTAGGATGGGCTGTCATTAAAAATGGATGGAAATATGGAGAGTGCTCTAGTGCCTTGGTAAATTGTTTTGTTGCACTAAAATTTAAATTGAGTTTCATCTTAGTCCTTGCACATTACAAGCTTTCTGTCAGGCTTTCCTTCATGACCTGCATTTTTTTTCTCCAAAATTTGTGGAACACAAAACTTGAGTTCTCATCATAATAACTGAGTCTTTTTACATTCTAATGCCATATTGTAATGAAGGAATTAAGATATATGTCATCTACTCAGATGTCAGTTGGTGTAGTTGTCTTAACCTGCTACTCAGTACTTAGACAATTTGAGTTGAAACCTTTCATATCTCCTTTTAGGCAAAAGCTTGGGCATACTTATTTTTTCACTGGTGCCAGATGTCATTCTGAAGGAGAACTCCCCCCCATATTAAATTAAAACGGTTAAAATAGGGGGACGTGGAAAGAAGCTGTTTATAGTGAGGTATGAGGTATGTGTGTTGTTTATAGGCATAGATTGAGGCAGTGTTTAGAAATTTTCCTCACAAACTTTTTGTTTCATACAGGCTACAGAGAGTGAAAAATATCACACCTGAGAACACAAAATAAAGGAATGGCTTTATAATCAAACATTTGGACCTGTGAGTATTAGACTGACATTGTACCAGTACCAGCAATTGAGAATAAAGTGAACTTCATACCAGGAATGTGCACAAAACTTTAGTACTAATTATTACTATTTCAAAATAGTTTAATGCAAAAGAGTTTCAGTTATAGTGTATTCAATAGACTTTTACAAAAGTAATACCAGTTTTTTCCTCTATCTGAACAGGGTAGCACTGTGTGGCACCACACTGCAATGCCCACTGGGATGTTCTCCTCTGAGACCCTCGTGCCCTGATTCATTACTTTGCCAATTCAGATTGTTTAAGTACTTTTTTTAAAGGCCTCTTTGTTACACACCAGCAATTTTGATTTCAGGGAATAGAGAACTAATTCTTTATCGCTGGTGTTTAGCAGAAGTTTTTTTTTTCCTTTTTGCTGCTAGTCAGATGATGCAACTATTTTCTATGTTGTTTCTCCGGAAAACACAGAATTTCATATGAGTCTGTACGTCAGCTACATGCAGTTAATAAGACAGAGCTGAACCGCTCAACCCCCCACAAGCAGGAGTCCTGGAGAGTTTAAACACATGACTAGGACTTTACACTCATGGATGCACAGGAGGAACTCAAGCAAAACATTCAGGTTTAAGTTTCATAGCTTGCACAGCTGTGGCCAGACTTTGCATGCACGTCACGCGGTCTCATAATCAGATGTGGCTGAGGTGTTTCCTTCATTGCCAGGAATGCATGCTGAGAACATTGCAGCGTTCAAGCTCAGACAACCCGCTGCAAAAACAGAGTACCCAGCTAAAAATCCGTTCTACAAAGTGTGGTTTTATGCAATGCATGAACCAGTTTACATGTGTGTGTATTTACATGTATATTTATATACCAATAGAACAGCTAATACAACCCCCTGGACCCCATGGATGGAGACCATAACCCCCCCAGCGCTAAACCCAAAGTTATTCCCTTGTTTACATCAGATATCAAAGAGGAAAATAAACTAGATTTTATGTGTCAACTAAATGTTTGGGTTACAGCAAGAAACAAGGAAGTGGGTTATGTTGTTGTGTGTTTTGTTGCCTTGCCTCTGTGTCCTGTGATGACATTAGACACCACTCAGTGCATATAACCTGGGAATGGCCTTTGTTGCGTACCATCTCACAGCTTTCTAAATTCAAGAAAGCTGATGCCACATGGATTAAAAATCATTTATTTATTTAACAAATACTTTTATCCAAAGCAAAGTACAACTGAGAAAGCAGGGCCAGTGAGTCCTTGGAGCAATTGTGGTTATGGGCCTTGCTCAAGGGCCCAACAGTGGAATCAGTCTGCTGACCTTCCGAACAGAGGCACTGCACACACATCACCCCCATGGCTTTTATTGAGATGTGTGTGGTATAAATACTGCTGTGCAGGGGAGGCACGCCATATACACATAAAGTTATACCAAAACATGTAGAATACAGATCTCATGCCTATCGTTCTTAACTGAATGCTGTAATGTCATGTAATGAGGGAAAAAGACAAGAATGAAACAAATAGTATTTGTTAAGTTGACTGAAACTAGGACCGTAAAAAGTGAGAACAATAACTAAAGAGATCATCTAGAGCATTGGTTCTCAGCTGGGTTAACCTCAGGACCCACATTGTTCCTTAGTCCTTACGTCTCTGCCCTACGTTTATTTATTTATTTGTTTGTTTGGTTGTTTTCACCAACTGTGTGTGTGTGGGGGAGGGGCTGATAGTAAAAGAAAAAAACAAGACAACATCATTCGGAACCATGAAACTCAGCCATTACAAATGAAAAGCTTTTTTTTTTTCCAGCAGTCTGTGACCCCATGAAAATAGTTCTGAGACCAAAACAGTAGTAAAACTACTTGTCTAGAATGATGCGGAAAGTATTTTTCTGTGATGTAAACAGATTATCAACAGTGGCATACAGCTTCAGAGGTTTTCTGCATAAAACTAGACATTTCTAAATGCCTGTCAATGTCTTTCTACTGATTTCTTCACTTTACATGAGTTGCTGTTTTCTGAGCTACAGCATGGTTTTAGCTTGTACTGTTTTTGCTTCATATCAAGAACAAAACAGACACTCTAACTGCCTGGAAGCTAATGCATGGTGTGATGTAAGTGTCTCTCTGTCCCATGGCCAGGCACCAGCTCAGGGTCTTACTTTTTTTTCAAAGAAAAAGGAATTCATTGAATTTCTTGTTTTTCATAACACTGTAGATCAGACAAGCGGATCATAGTGTCCAGAGTAGGCCGATGACGTAGAAGGAGCACCCAGTGGATTGGTCACAGCATGTGGTGGCAAGGCAACAGATGGGGCTCTAGATTTGGGTGTCAGAGGTACATGGATATCCTGGCAGATTCAGGCGGCCTTTGAATACTTGAAATCATCCATACAAATTGGACAGGGGGGCAAAAGGTAACACTCTATCACAGGGCCCAGAATTTCTAGGTCTGCCCTTGGGTCTTGAGCCTCTTCCTTGAAGCTAGGGTTAGAATTAGGGTTAGGGTTAGGAGAGTTAGGGTTAGATGAGTGAGATTTCCAAACTTGCCCACTTGCCCTGGCGACTGGGGACAGGTGGTGTATCATGACAGGAAGGCACACATGTGAGCAAAGGTAACAAGAGGCGGCTGAAAAAGAAACGTTGAGGGGAGGAAATGCTGACGTCACATCACGCTGGCGTGTGCTAACCACAGGGATGACCTGTCCCCCCCGTCGCATGTCAGCCAAGGCTTAGTGTCACAACCCTGACGATGTGTCCAGTTTCATTTGCTAGGTCATGCCCTCGTGGGGTGGAGGGTATTTTCCTGGTACATAATATTAACCTAGACTTGCACAACACAGAGGACACAGACAGGCTACAGATGTCTGCCATGCAGATGGCACTCTCTTAGTCACCAGTAGGAGGTCCAACTGTTGGAGGGGGGAGATTCGCTGCCTAAATAGTTTAGGATGGTCCTTCTTTACATACGCAAGCTAGTTGTAGCACAGATTTTAACTATTCTGTTATATGGAAAAAGACTGACCCTGGTAGGAAAAAAAAATTGCAAACATTTTTTTAAACGAATTGTACCTATTTATATCTGTTTAATTTAGACCCATGAGCATTTCCCACAATGCATTGTTCGAGCTTTTCAGAGAAGTGCAGCGAGAATCTTCATTCCCCAACGCCCCTCTCTACTGGTGTTTCCTCCTTTGCTTAATCTTTAATCGCCCTCAGCTTTGTTTCATCAACACTGACTCAGAGTCCTGCTGGCACTGTAACTCGGCAGGCACGTGCGGGACGGAGATTAATCAAAGTTTTACTTCTCAGACGGTTAAAGGGCTTTCACCCTTCCTTAGTACCTGCTGTAATCCAATGGACCTCTTCTCCTCTCTCCTGCCCCAGCTCCGCCCCCAGTCCTCTGTCCCCACTGTAGCCGCTAACCATTGTGACTCATGGCATGTGGACGGGGGAGAATTTAGAGGGAACTGCGTTAGTGAGAAGGCCGGCTTAGCTGGCATTACAGGATATTATCCTTGGGAGGGGACACCTGTCAGTCTTCTCAGGCCATGTGAGGCATGGTAGCAATGAATGGGGGGGGGGAATTAGCAACACGCCTGGACCTCACTCTCCCACCCCTGTGGTCAAGGGGTCACAAAAAAAGACAGAAGAGGATCCTTCAATGTATCGTGTCTCCTCAGTGAGAAGAAAAAGCTGAAAGCTGACCTACTCCCCCTCCCCCCCCCCAACCCAGAGATTCATTTCAGCCTGATGAGTAATATGTCTGCCTCCATGGTGCAGTCACTGTCATCAGGGATTTTCAACCATAGAAGTATGGGGTTGCTGATAAATTCCCCTTATGAACTGCACTGCTCTCATTCACCTTCTACTTGTCTTCCCTCTTTTTTCCTGCCCTTCAGCCTGGCTTTTCCATATTCCTTAGTGAATCGTTTTCTACTGCAGACTTCTAAACCCAGGAATGCAGCTGAAGGTCACAGCTCAAATTACAACACAAAAAACCCATTTGCGTATGTGCTCACGTACGTTATCAGAATGCCCCGCGATTCATTTGCGAGAATAAACCATAACCCTCTCAAAGGAAAATAGTATTAGCCAGAGCAGTACTTGTGTTTCTCACGTGAAACACATAATTTGCGGCTCACTGCTTTCTATAGCATAGTTCCCCAACAATAAAAAGCAAAAATAAAAAAATAATTAAATAATTAATTAATTAAATAAATAAATAAAATACGAGAATTAAATATCCCAGGATAATATGACAAATTGTTAAGACCAAGATATATATACTCAGCAAAGCTCTGGAGAAGAGAGAGTTCATATAGTCTAGTAATCACATTTTAAGATATTGATAATTGCAGTGATGATAAAGAGGGGTCTCACCAAACCACTATACCTCCTGTGAGAAAAAGAAAAATCAAGATAACCTCACAGTTTTATGTAGGACAAACAGAATAGAAACCAGAGATCAGAGTACATTTTTCTCATGCTCTGTACTACCACATTAGCCCTTTTAATTCCAATTTAGATGCGATCATTTAAATGAAATAGAACTGAAGATAAATAATGAGGAAAGAAAATATTCAGAAAACATCCTGGTGGTTTTGAACAGCTTCCCAAAACAAAACAAGACTGACATATTAAATGAATACATTGAATATGACCTGTGAATTGATGAAGAAATGGCTCTTTCCTCCTGGGCTTGTTATTTGCTGAGATTGTCCATTACCATCATACGTCCATCTTTTCTTGTTTTTTTGTGGTTTGTGGTGTGGCATCTGTGATGCATTAGCACATAAGTAATCCATCATTTTATGCTCTGAGGTAAACTCTAGACTGAATAAGGAGAGACAGTTGGCCTGAAGTAACCCCTGATTTAGGCGAGATGCTTCTTTGCCATTGCGTTGTAGAATGTAATATGAATGACTTTTTAGTCATCATACGTCATATGCTTGTCAGTGTGCATAACTCATATCTGTAGCAGTTTGGAAAATGGACCTGAGGTTTACAGGCAAATTCGAGAATATCATTAGCCTAGCTGCATGCCTTTGGGCCACAGGAGGAAAGATGAAAGCCTTAAAGAAACCCCTTCATACCGGGAAGACGCGCGGACTCTGCACACACGAGGCAAGCGGCTGAGCCACTGTGCCGCCCAGGGAATATGTCCAGGTATAAAAATAAATACAACCAGCTGTTAAATGTTAAAGTTTATGACACAATGATGGAGGTGGCAGCTTTGGTGTTTTCTAAAAACAACACATCTGGAAGGAAGGCAGAAAGTCCTTGGTGCACTGGGAATTCCACAGACACCCAAGCGGCAGAGTAAACCTGTAATTGAAAGGAACAGAAGGTGGCGAGATCGGAAGGAAGGCTGTCTTGTGGTTGAACTTGAGAACATTGTCTGTTAGAGCTCTTAGTAACTGCAGGCTATACATATTACAGAGCTCTGACAAGGCACAAACTTTTCGTTTATTGAAGCACTTGATGCTTTTATAAAGGTTATCGTGTTTTTATGTATGCATGGATGCACGGCGTTTTAAGATATGTGTTATGTTGTTTATGTAAGTGCTTATGGCATTGCTCAATCATTAGTACTGAATAGGTGCTGATTGGCGGTAGCTTAAGTGGGTACTACACTGCACTACAAATCGTTGACCACATTCCAGCACAACCAGTTATCAGTAGTGCTAAGCCCCACTCCAGTTACTGTATAAAGTTGCTAAACTTCATTACTAAACTTCAGCTTTTTAATAGCACTATATTATACTTAAACAGCACAATCAATTTTTACGTCAGACATATCTGCCTGCTGATGTAATTCTAAACTGCTGTTTTTTGAAATATTTGCCATTTGCCAGAAGGAAGAATACCTGCCCCCTTACATCCACACTGAAAGAGGAGACACTGTTCTGGCAGATTCGTTGTGTTTTAAAACAAAGTAAATAAGATGTTTTTTTTATTTTAAAAAAAGCCAGATGTTGGTTTCATAACTGGGCACACTGGTCTGTATTACGCTCTTTTAGCAGCAGTCGCTGTTAAAGGAGGAAGCAGCCATGAAGTCCTGTGGGTTTCACTTCCCATTGAAAACTGAATCCTGAATTCCCCCCGGAATATCATGTTTCAGAAGCACACCGGCAGTTACACAGACAGGTAAAATCAGATTGTGCCTCTACCAGCAGAATCCAGGGTGTCAGCACAGCGGGGGCAGTATTCTGCAAACCAACCAAATATTTATGAGACTGAGGGATTTTTCTTGCTCTGCATCTCAATTTTTGTTCTTGTAACCTGTAGTCTTACAAATCTGTAATCTCCTCTGACTCCTGTCACCCGAGATCAATGCCCATTTGCTGCCCCTCTATGCTGCTGCCTGGTGACACGAGCTGGCCTGGGACACGTCACTGGGACACAGAGAGACCGAGATGACGCAGACTGCTGTGGACAGCTCTACCCACATGGTGCGGTTTATAAAAAGCTCTCAAATCCAAATGGACTGGTATGCTCTTTTTCTCCATGAATGAAGATTTTAACCCAGTACAATATGCATTGTAAAATGATATTATGTCTCTAAATATATATCTTATTCTCTATCCAAAGACATGACTTTTTTTTTATTTGATAATTTTTTTTTATTTATTGTTCAACTTTGGTTGGTGCTGTGTATTTTAAAAGAAGAAGGGCTATTTAGTGTCAGTCACTTGGTCTTTTTTTTGTCATCATATGATTACCAAACCGTTCCGATTACACAATGGTCCAACCCAGTGGCCTTTGAAATGTGGGTTAGTAGTGAGGCCTGTTATGTAAGCATCCAAGCATTTTGATTAAACAGCCCTAATCAGAGGCCACATACTGTTTGCATCACTCGCTGTATACAAGCAGGAAAAAAACCTCCAAACCAACATGCTGTTAGCTCTGAAGTTGATGAAGTACTTGCCTGGCTTTGTGGTGATCGGGTGGAAACAGAAAAAGAATAATAAAGATGTGAAATTTTCTACCTTGGTAAGCTACCAAAATGAACCTTTGAAATGGGTTTTAGGTTCAGTTCAAACCCAGACGTGTCCTGATAAAGTTAGTAGCTAAATAGCTGATTAATGTTTTGTGTCTTAATCTCCGTGTGGAGAAAATCGCTAGGTTCAGTTCACCAATTAAAACAAAAAATTGATAGACTGAAATCAAACATATTAACTCTTGAGCAGCACTAAACATAGCTTAGCACACATACTATAAATATATAGCTATCTGGAGAAATGCTGATCTATTTTAGCTACCGTAAACATGGTTAGTTGAACAAAATAACAACATGAGTGGTGACAGGAATAGCCATACGCTCTGGGTACTGTCCCATTTTAAGAATTGGCTAAGCTCTATCAAAATTCAACCATCTGCAAGCCATAACATATGCCTTGGACCCAGAGCTGTAAGGGCTTGTATGTATACTGATCTACTGCAGTGTAAAGCTTTCTTCAAAACTCCCTTTGCTACAACAATTCAGTGAAATCACAGATAGGCGAAAGACAAGGGATTTGCTGCCTTGTGAATAGAAAGAAACAGATATTGCAAAACCCATGTGATACTGCACAGTTTGGTTGATGATGGCTGTGGAAGTTCAACCTGACTAAACCCAGTGGTACACAGGGGAACAACATAAACACAGAAATGTGTTAGAACTATATGCCATATGTTTACCAAGTCTATGCTTAATGCCAGTTTACAATGTTCTAGAAGTATCTATGATAATTTAATGGGGTGCCTCGTGACCACAAGCTGAGAGCAAATTAAAGTTGGAAGCCTCGAAGGCTTAAGAGCAATAGTTCAGCTTTAAAAGGAGCTTTGAGAAAAGAGGGGATTCTGCAGCAATGTAAAACAATTCTTCCATTTTTTCCAACGTAAAAAAAAAATTAAAGCGTTGGCATAAAAAACATCATGAGGAAAACTCGAACAAAGCAGAAGTACTACTTTTCAGGTTATGTGTCCATGTACCTGGACTTTGGTGATAAACTATAAATCAAATGCTATATTAAGCTACCGGCGGGTAAGTTTATTTCTACCTAATTTGGGAGAATCAGGTCGAAGCTGTAATCTTTTACTTTAAAAATAAAAAGCAATTGCTTCAAAACAAATATGTACATATGAGTGTTGTTTCACATAGTAGCACTATATCCCAGGAAAAACAATCCAAACACTCATAAACTACAGCCACAGGTAGGATAAATCATAACTGTAATCATGAATGGCATGCTTATTTATTCTCTGTCTGTTTATTTATTAATCTAATGCAAAGCCATACTCAAAATTACAAGCTGGAAACTGAAACATGCTTTCAATTTGAACTTGCAGAGTCCAACTCAAGCTGCCACCCGCTTACAGAAATGTTCTTCTGTTCACAAATGCGCTGCCTCATTTGTAGTGAGATAAAATAAAATAATAAAAAAAAACAACTCTGATTGGTGTAAGCAAGGTGCATATTAACTCCTGACAGTACTGCAGTCAACTCAACAGAACAAGTCTCAGAAAAGGGGAGAGTCAGTAAAAAAAACACACACACTTAATGACTTTGGGTTTTTGGTCTCAGATGCTCTCCAGAGATGTAGATGTGCGTCAGCCTTCTCAGAGTCGTCTCTGTGTATCATGGTGGTTCAGGATAAATAAAAACAACTCGACGTACTGCAGTGCCAAAAAGAGGTGAGGGAACACGATGTTGGCACCTCTTTGTCATTCTCTGCACAATCAGCAGTCTGTTTTATGTTCTGTTCCACTTTAAAATGTCCCACAGCTACTAAAAAACATTCTGTGCAAGTACTGTAAGCTCATTTAGCCAAAAGATGCCTGAAAACACTCTTGGATGTTTAGTGGGAAATGAAGCATTGTAGCAAAGATTTCTTTATATTCGTTTAGCATAGAATGAATATTAGGCTACTAAGTCAACCAAACTGGATGCCGCTTAATATTTTCTAAATGAGTTAGAAGCATAAGGAAATAAATTTTTAAAAAGTTCATTAGCTTTTCAAAAGCAATACACAAAAAAAGGAACAGGGTACAGTAACCAATAGGTCGTCGTGTTTTTTTTTTTTTTTTTGTAGAGATGTCACTCATGGAACAGGATGCAGTTTTGTTTGACATTTCAAAACAGGGAAACCCAACCAGAGATGTAAACACTGAAACTCTGAACAACAAACAATGATATCAACAAAAAAGATCTGAAGGACAAACATTTTCAAGGTGCTAGTTTCTGAGAGTACCTCATAATACAAAAAAAAACACTTGAAAAATAAAATGCCTGATACACTATATAAAACTAATTACCTACCATGGTTACAACTTACAACATTTTCACATTAAAAGATTTTTCTGTCTATATTTGAATAGTACACAATTCAAAGACAAGAACCAATCTTTCACAAATTTTTTGGATGCTATTCAATCAGCGGATCATCTAAACAGAGCTGATCATGAGTTCCTAGCTACAGCAGTAGGGAGCATGTTAGAGGAGAAGAAAAAGGAAGGTTCTGGAAGGATGATACCTGATCATTAGAGCAAAATGGAGGGCACCCCCCAAGGCAGGCAGCAGCAGGACTGCATGACTCTCATCAGAGCCCTAAAAAAAAAGCTAGACGTCAGAATGAGTGAGGAGCAGGCTTGTGATGTGGGAAGCTAATGCAGAAAGAGCCATGTCCCGTAGTACGCCTGAGCCCCTCTCTCCCAACTAGCGGTGGTGGAAAATTCAAGCTATAAAAAATTTAACAGCTAAGTACTGTTTTAGTGGGTCTTTCTTTTCTGCTTTATACAAGTTGCTTTTTTATTGTGCAGTGTGTTGAGCTGTTTTGAGCTCCTTTTCTCTGGTGAGGCCGGGCCTCCGCCCCCGGCCAACACAAAAAAGAAGTGGGGGGTGTTGCTTTCGCTTATGAAGTTTGCAGTCGCTCTTAGTAAGCTGGTGGTTCAAATGACTCACATCAAATAATTAACACGCTATTTGCACTGCTGTTTGGGTTTTCTCTCAGGCCGTGCGGCACATTGCATTCTGCACTGTGGGAATTCTCAAAGCAGAAACCAGAACCCATGCGCCTGAACCTAATCTTATTCACCAGACTTCTGTCTTTTTCCTGCCCATCTGAAACTGCTCCTGTGCTGACAAAGAGTAATACCCCATCAGTGGCCCCCACTGGCCTAGCTCAATCAGCATTTTATAATACTTTTTATAACATGTGAGCACCCCCCTGAAAAAAGATTCACTCCTTAAATCCTTACCTATTGTTTGCTTTGTATTATCTGAGCTAAAACATTTGCCATAAATATTTCCCTGTAACAGGTACAGATTAACTATTTTGTTAAACCACCAACTCTATAAAAAATGGCATCACCCACACTTGTTGGATCAGATGCTTGTAATAGCATTGACAAAACAACCCTGGAACACATTTCTTGTTTCCTGTCCAGACATAACCCGGCATCCTGACAAATGTTGCTTAAGAAGATAATTTGTACTATAATAAAACCCAGCCTCTAAACACCATTACCAATATCACTTGTAGTCAATTAGCAGTTAGCATGACTTATATTGCCAAAATTTTAAATACATCCCCTGCATTTTGTAATGTAATAGGATAGAATATATTTGTATATTAAAAAGTCATTAGGCTATTATGGTATATAGTATATACATTTTTTGCATACTGTACAATCCAGGTCAAATTGCCAATCATGCGAATAACAAGTTCAAATGACACACAGACAAGCCAGTTTGGCCTGTAGCCTTTAACTCTGAACATCATCATGAAGAGCAACATTCTTGAAATGCTTTCATGGTTCAAACAAGTTCCAAAGCTCACAATGCAAGCAGCTCTTACCATTATTACTATATAGTATTTCAAATGTAATTGCCAGGAAAAACAAAGCAAACAAAATCATGAAAATAGATGACAAATATATGTATTTTAAATCACTGTCCTGACGTCCCTTCCCTTTAAAAACAATTATGTTCAGAAATAAATTTTACCAGCTCAAAATTTAGTGAATCAGAATTTTTCTTACTATCTATGTAGACTATCTATGTATATATGCGATGGGTTGGCACCCCATCCTGGGCTGTTCCTGCCTTGTTCCCATAGCCTCCGGGATAAGCTCCAGACCCCCATGGGTCAGAAAATGGATGGATGGATGGATGGATTTATGTAGACAAATTGGTAGATCATCATGGTATAACTGCAGTGAAATACATTCATCCCACTGTCCCACTTATGGTCAGGTATAACATCCATATGTCCTTGCTGTATGCTGACTATCACTAGTGTCTCCTGGACTGAAAATAAATGATGGCGTGACTCTCCCCTACTACCATATCTGGCTCTCTGCCCCCTTATTTAACACACAGTTGACTACTTACTTCCCCCTGCTTGCCAAATTGTCCACCTAATCTTTGACCAGTGTCCCATTCTCTTGCTACATCCAAGCTACCCAAGTAGCAGTTGAGTCAAGCTGTTCCTCAGTCAACATGACTTCTCTCTCTCTGAGACATTGCACTGAGACGACATTGCGTCATCTGTATTTGAACGGTACTCCTGTTGGGACATAATTAATGTATGGGGCTTTTGACACGGCAGCCAAAACATGAGAAATTCTCACTACTACTCTGAACCCATATATCTCACTAAGAAATACACAGAGGGATGGACATTTACACACATATCCATGTGAATGCCAGTCTCTGAACTGCACTCTCTCTATCACACAAACTTACACATTCATACACAGGAATATGTATTGCTGTAAACAAATACAAAAAGCAACAGCTATAAAAGTATGATAAGCTATATGTAATAGTACAGGTTCCCAAACTTGATGCTCGCATATTAGTCGACCAGTAAAATGGGGGGAGGGATCAATCTAAGGTTTAACGATTTTCATTTCTTGCAGATGTGAAGAGAACATGTGAACGTGAGGGTTGTAAAAAAAAATTTAATACATAGTTCATTCTTGGAAATTGACAGAGCCCTCGGCCAAAGCCCCAGCATTCTGGGCTCGGGTGGGATACAACTTGTTTGGAACCCCAACTTTCTACATTTATCCAATATTTTATACAGAAATATAACAGTAATTATGCATTTCTTATCATAAATACTTTGTGCATGATGCAATACATCATTTTCTTTTAAAACCCATATAAAATAGTGTTGGAGCCTGGCAATAGCAACCACATGACTGTAAGTTTAGCTCGGGTTTGATGCAGCAGGAGCAGATGGCTGTTTCTGCGTTAACTGTCTAACTTCCCTATCTAAAGGTGAGTTGTGACGAGAGGGGGGGTTAGCGTCGACCAGATACCACAACGGATCCAGCCAGCAACAGCCACAGACCTATCTGTGACGCATAACTAAATGAACTGATGTCTGAATGGATGCAAATAATACAAAAGGCAATAGCTAACAGGTTATCAGCCGCTTATATTTCTACATTTCATCTGACGATTGCAACTGCAGACCGTACAGCTGTTTAAATACGAGCGAGCCGGAGCGCAGAGTTCTCGGGAGTGCAGAGTTCTCAGGAGCGCAGAGTTCTCGGGAGCTCAGTAATCCTGTAAATAAGCTTCCTTGGTGAGATGAGGTGCGTAGATAAGGAGAAACGGACATAAATGACAAAGCAAATAAAGAAGTCAAGTTATATCTCTGTATATGCAACATGAATAGCAGCACATTTGAATGTGGGTATGACATTATAAGAAGGTCAATGTGTCTCTTGGAGAGCGATGCTGCCTCTAATTCGCATTGCCGGGAGTCACCAAACTGCACACAACATCACAGGCTTTCGTAAAAAGTCATGGAGGATGGCAAGAGTGTTAGGGGTTCCATCTTTGAATAAGCCTGTATTAAAATGGCTCCATCTCTACACTCTGGCATTACACACTGAAACTTAATCTCATGAGATATACATGATGTCATTCTTCCTAAGCAAAACAAGCAAATCAACATCTGAAAAATAAGTCTTTTTTATTGTGTGCTTGTTTTGAAAGGCTGAAATATATCCAGCCTTTAGGTAATAGTGGGTCCAACTGAAATTGAGACCTGTGCTCCTGAAAATGGCAACCACTCCCCAGTATAGGCTTTGATGGGTGCTGTCAAAGAGTACCGTGGACAATTCTGCCACCTGCTGGCAGCCCATGTGCGTACACGTCTAGTCCTTAGCAAGGAAGGTGGGAGGTGTCACTGACGACTGGGAGGCCTCTGGTCTCAGCAAATAATTCCACCACATGTATTAACTCGGTTTGACACCCTTCTCCTCTTATATACAGTGCCCAGATTTGCGTCATTCTTCGTTGTTATTTTAAGGTGCCTTGCATGAAATGTCATTGCTGATGTCATCAAGTTTTCTTTGAACCTGTTGTCTCCTTAGTTCCTTTACTGAGGACGTATACAGCAGAAAGCACAAACCACTTCAGAGTTACTGTCCACAGGTTTTGTACATACAATTCAATTTGAAGGCTAAAGATATTCGAAACAGTATATATTTGCAACTAATGTTTACAATTAATAACTGATATGCATAGACATCAATTCAAGGCACTTTACTGTCATTTCACACAAATAAAATGGAATTGTGATTCTTCAGAGCATCAGACAGCTAGAACAGTTCAACAATAAATACAGAATCATGTACTGGGGGATAAATAAAAGAAAAACACAACACAACAACAATGACTCTGCAATAAATAGGAGTACACAGTGGTGTAAAAACAGTGTAGACAGTATACAGACAGTGCAAAGTAACAAAAACACTGTAGTGCAAATGTGCAGGTGGAGACCCTTTTCTATCAGTGTTTATGTGGTAGCTATTAGTTAGCCGGATGGTGGTGGATGGAATGCTCCGGAACAGGGATGGACAGGCTATTTGATGGATCAGAAGAGGTCCTGTGTTTTGGAGTGGCCTCTGTTGTTGCAGCCTTTGTTGTAGAATTCTTTCAGGATAGGTAGAGAGGTTCCTATAACCTATTTCATAAAAAACTCCAAACATGGTTCTTATTTCTTTATTTATGTTTCATGCATTTTTTTCACAACAGTCAAATAGTAAACCTATACAAATATGATTATACTCAAATAGCAGGAAGCATAGGACAGCCTGACTTGCTTTGCAGTGGTGCAGCTAAGCCCATGCAGTGAGTTTCAATGGCTGCGACAAACAAAAATGAATTTTTATCATTTACTGTAGAATGTGCAAATGGAATGGCCATTCAGTGCTCTCAGCAATCACTGCATTGCAATGTGCTGTGAGATGTCATGTTATTCACGGTTTGAAGGATTTAAAGATTAAGTAAAGGTTAAATATTAAATAACTATGTTTCTGACTTTAATGTTACAATTAATTTTACCTTGTAATTTCTCTGCATACCCTGGCAGATATATAAACAAAATAGACAAAAGTACAAAGGCAAGATAACACCAATAGCATCAGGATCAAATAGCAGGCACTGGGGAAGCAGACAGGAAGACAGTGATATTACTTAAACCTGATATTCCCTATTCCTCTGTGGCTCTGTATTGTGGGTCGGCACAGCTCTCTGAATGAAGCGATTTAGAGCTCAGTCACATCTCACACAACTCAGTGTCACGGGGCTAACGTGACCTCAGAAACTGGAAAAACGAAATGAAAACAATGGCTTTTAAGCATGAAACCATCTGCGTTTCACCAAAACAAAGGAATATGAAAATAAACTACAGATGCAGCAAAAAAACTGGAGTCATATTTAGAGCAGAAAAACTGTGGCTTTATTGGCAGCAACTGTCAAGATACCTGTTTATCATTAAGGTAAAACTGTGGGGGGAAGGAATGGCTATTGTGAGTCTATACTGTTTCAAGCAGCATTAAGTCAATCGAGTACAATCTGGAGTTATACAATAGGAATAACCAATGCATTTATGAGCGCTGAACTAAGGTCACCAGTCACTGGTATCAATTCCTGTAAACACAGATTACAGCTTAGGTAATGTTTTAATAATGTTGGGGAAACAGGGCAGCCCTTCTGTTGAAGAAAAAAAAAGAATAGGGGGCGTGGTGATTCAAGGGCTAGGGTTAGGGTTTTGTGGGTAAGTTCACCATGTGTTTATGTAGGTTTCCTCCCATGGTTGAAAGACAATGAAAGGGTTTGGTTACTTTGAATTGTTCTTAAAGTGTATGGGTGTACCCTGCACTGGGTGTGCACTGTCTTTTAGCCAGTTTCTTCTGTGAAAATGCTCCATGCTTGCCCTGCCCTGGCACACACAAGGATTTATTTTTGAGCCACCTAGTGTTAGGTTTATGAAACTGTTTTTTCTGAGTTTACTTTCCTGTAGAGATACTAAATTGCAGTACATGTTTGCTGCATTAAATTTTTAGCAAACAAAAAAAAAAATCTAATTTATCATACAAATAACAATCTCACATGCAACAAATACAGGTGAATGACTAAACAATAATACAAGGTAAACATACTAAATGTTGAACAAAAAACAAGTGAAGTTATTTTTAAGAAGTATCACAAATTACACTTATATAGCCGATCTGAATTAATTCAATACTTTTTATTAACCAAAATCAAACAATTCCTGATTTTTAGTCTATAATCAATCACTCACTACTTCTGATTAATATGTGAATGTTTTAAATGTTTTAGTAAACAAAAATATTTGCATTCTCTCTGAAATTCCTTTACAATCTAATGTAATGTAACAATTTTCTATAGATTTTTTTTCTTTGGCCCTTGCACAATAATGCAGTGCAAGCTGAATCCTTAGGTTCCTTTAAATCAGAGCTAGATAAGATTTTAACAACTCTGAGCTATTAG
>JAABNX020000040.1:12527230-12552877 GCA_015163995.2 Mormyrus lacerda
ATCATACCATACTGCTCCCAGAAACACCCCCACAAATTTATTAGGTTGTTCATTTAGACCCTTTTCTGCAGAACTTAAAATGTAAGGATTAAGGAATCGGATAATGACTGCAGCTCAGTTTCACTGATTTAATTTTCTATAACAGCAATAATAGAACCTCAGTTATGTGTAACCCTTGTGTCCATTTTTGTAAGACGAAAGGTACCCACCACTTTATATACTACTATAATAAAAGAAATTGAGTAATTAAAACATTTGGAAATATAACAGGTGTATCAATTTTTGAGAATGCCTTTCTGTTTAGCTTCAGTTACCTTCCATTGAGCATGAGAATATTACTGTCCGCTTGTATTCAAACATCATGACTTAACTTGACGATACTGTTTCTAGGGCCAAGCCAAGTACAGGCCAACATGACACAGTGTTTCAATTGATCTGAAACAAAAAAAAAAATGAAATAACTCTCCTGCTGCTGCTTTCCGTGCTATGAGAAAGTGAAGAGGAAGTGGCTGTGTAAACTAAAGAGCCCTCCTAACAATTTGTTCATATTTAGTGTGGGGATGTATCGGTACACAAAATTCACGGTCCAGTACAAACCGTGGTTTGGGTTCATGGTTCGGTGCATTTTTAGAACAGCAGGGAAAATGGAATTTTGTTTTGAGATTCGTTATTATTAAAACGAAACACAGTGCGTCCATTAATGTATCGGAATAACAAGATTGGCTTGTTTATACATTGTAAAAAATATATCAAATTTAAAAATCATAAATATCATATTTTACCAATTTCTGTTTTCTCTTACTGAGTATGGTTGCCTATCTGCAGCTGAACTTGCCTAAATGCCACAGAGAGACTAACTTAGAGGCCCTTTCTGCTTGGCACCGGTCGCACACACTTGGATGGTGTGGCCTCCTGTTTTTTTTAGCAGCATATCCAAATTTGATGTAACAGCTGGACAACCTTGTTTTTTTATCAACTACTCTCTGTCCAATGTTGGAGTAATTTACTAGAAAAGAAAAATGTTATCAAAACGTTGAATTGTGACAGACTGTAACCAGGATTAGCTGTAACAAACCCATGGCCACAGTTAATTTAGGTTCTGCCCCTGCCAAGAAGTGTGTTTCTTAATTTAATTTTTTTTGCCGAATTGAAAATGAAGTACTGAACACATACTTATGCACTGAAAATTCCTCCTGGCAGGACAGTTACACTCATCGCTCTGAGTTAAAGGAATCTCACCTGCCCTCTTTACTCTATCCCCCCTTTTTTGTTAACTTGAATTCAAGGAAGTTAGCCCCCTTTCCACCCTCAATGATGCCTTGCTTAAGAAAGAAGTCATGGTGAATAATGTAACCAGAAACAGTTTTACGTCATGCATTATATCAGACTTAGCAAGTGAATTATTAGAAACATCTGTTTTGGTAGGATCGTGGATGGTAACGGTGAAGGGAGTGCATTTAGGTTTAATATTTAGCCTTTAAAGAATGTCTGAAAAGCCTTACCTAAGCTGACTAATGTCAGAGTATGGAATAATACCCATCTTACCCTGGGCTCTGCCTGCTGGGGGCTAGTGGGCATTCCTGAGCCATCCCATCTTCTAATGCTAACCTGAGTCATGTAGCTCTCGATAAAGGTGGTCTGGCTGATCATGGGGAGCTCACAAATCCTTATTTTAGTGTCAGAGCAATGACCCCTCCTCTCCACATCAAGCTAAATGCAAATCTCCCTGGTGAATAACTGGGCTCAGCCTAGACATAGGGTTCACCCATCCCAACCTGTTTGTTTCTGAATTGTTCTATGGTTGGATGCTGATGGACAGTTCAGCTAGCAAGCAGAGCTGGTTTAGGTTGTGCGGTGAGCTCTATGTTCCCGCTCTGTGATCCCCTTAGAGGCTTATGGTTTCTTGTTCACAATGGACCGAATATACCTGTTACGGATGCCTTGAATAACTTGTCTCCGTAGCAGTGGGTGCCATTAATAGATTACCTTTTGGGTTTCTACGGATTCCATGGATTTTAAATTGTAAAAATCAGAAGCAGCCATGTGCAGATGGCGTGGTGCTCTGCACACATCTTGGATTTGGCTACTGCGCTCTTTGTTGCCTTCATGGTCCAGTCCTCTTTATTTATCTCTCTCCCCCCCCCCCCCTTTTACTGCAGGACTATGTGGGTGAGACCCCGATCCACAAGGCAGCCCGGGCTGGCAGCATGGAGTGCATAAAGACTCTTTTGATGCAAGGAGCCAGAGCTGAGTAAGTCTTGCGCCACACTGAGCGTGCTCACACTTGACTGTACTGTGCAGCACAAAGTAATGATTAAACAGGAAATGACTTTATGGGGGAACTCCATCCAGTGCTCCAGATGTGGTTTCGTTTACCTGTGCATGTTCCAGTACCCTTAGTAACAGTTCTCCAAACTAATTTATCTGTGAGAAAGTTGGGGAAAAACTTCTTGAGGAGAGGACATGTCCAAAAGGGTATAGCCCCAAGTGTAAGATTTGAATCTTTTTTGGCAGTGCTAACTCCTTAACTGACCAGACAGGCTATAAAACAGTCGTTTTATGTGTTTGATGGATTTTTGATATAAACCAAAAAAAAAAAAAAACAGGTGAGGACAACAGATGTGCAGCAGGCATTTAATGCACTTTATGTGGCCTGGAAGGTATAATAAATATTCAGTTTTTGAATGTAGGTATTGCCTGCAGTTAAATGTAAGAAGTAAATTTTTGGCGAAAAAAATCCAGTGAATTCTGATGGGATTTTTTCTTTCTCCCATTCGACTGTTCCTGTCTGGTCACTCCATGCCTTACTACCGTGCCTCAGAGCTGAGGTTATTAAACAGCTTAGGATTCATTTTATACACGAAACCACATCATATGGTAGCATTTGGTGGAGTTCCTTTTTCATCCTATGATCTTAGTCAAAATAACGCTGCCTTACAGAATTACACTTTGTATGTAATATATTTTGTTAATGTCATTACGGAGTATTTTGGTGAATGCATCTTGCATTAACCAGTAAAGTTTGTGTTTTCATTTTATCCTCAGTATACGTTGAAAGCTGCTTTGAAGGCAATGCACATTTCTTCATTGTTTTTCAGGCTTTTTCTCTGCATTTTCTGAGGACGTATTCCAAAATGCCCATTGGGAAATTTTGATTGGAAAGTCTAAATCCTGTTTACTGACTTGTGGTTGTGGTGCTCTGCCGATGGCCTTTCCCCCAGTCCTTTGCTCAGAACAGCAGCACACTGGTCATATTTCTGATTTTCTCTCAATGTAGTGCATCCTCCAGAAGAACAGTCACTCTTTCTGTGGGTGCTGTACCTTTAATTACTGTCCATTTGCAGACCTTTTCTGCCCTTTGAGTGCAGGGAGGAGCAGTTCAGTAACTGCAGCAGTTCAGGACCAGACAGATTAATGGCTTGAAGGTCCTGCCGGCCCAGATCTGCAACACTAGCTTCCAGTAGTGCAGGGGGACATGATGGAAAGGAACAACCTCCAGTGTATTTTCTGCTATAGTTTTTTTTCTTTTATGTGATTAAAATCCTATCACAAGGCAGATTTTTTGTTTTTTTTCCTCACCTCTCATGCTGAAGGTAGCAGGTGGGGTGGTTTTGTTTGAGTGGCAAAGGCTACGTCATTCTGTCTGCCGGTTACTTCTGAGCACAGAACTGAGAGCCAGTTGTGCATTCATTTTTATGCCAACATTGCAGCTTCTGGTAACTGATGGAGTGCTGAACGAACCTTGCTCAAATTTATGCCTGGGGAGTTCTGTGTTTCATGGCAAAGTGCTTTCCCTGTACACTAAGATTTAATGGATGCAAAGCGTTTTGCCACGCACTCCACATAAAGCATACATTTAAAAAAGCCCAGTTACCCCTGCTGTATCTGTATAGCTTTTCCTCACACCCTTGTCAGTAAATGGGTTTTCCTATATTGTTCACAGTATTACCAGTTTCTGGTTACAACTACCATTTCAGTGGGTCTCTTCATCCTGTTCCACAGATTCTCTTAGTTCTGCATGATCTCAGACGAGCTGTTCTGAGTACAGACACAGGCAGCTAAGCTCTATGCACAATAAGTAACATTTTTAGTTTGTTTATCAAAGAACTGACCACCCAAACTAATAAACACGTCATTAGAAGCTTGCATTTCAACTACACTTACGAACATTTACGTTTCTGAAAGATTAATAGATAGTAAACTATACCTGAAACCTTAATAAACTATATATGAGAATAGTGTAGTTACAGCAACAATGCATCAAACCCACTCAGTCCAGTATCGTCTGACAACATTTCTAAAGGATTTAAGGAGGTATAATATTATAGAGTTATCTTACCTTTAATTATTGAGGAATAAAATTTGTCCTTAAATTCAGAGGCAGCTATTGACAAGCAATTGGGCTTTGCTTCCCTGCTGTGCTGCTTTCTATTGGACACCAAAGTGTCATGAAGTTTGCACCATAGCTTTGGGAAGCCAGTGACATACACACTCTGGGTTGCCAATGCTTTGTCTGCCTCGCTACACATCAGGAGACACTCTTCTCTGTGTTATCGATTTATGGCAGAGCAAAGTAAACAGAGCCTGCTCTTACAGATTCATCCTCAGTGACGCGGAATTACACAAACACAAAAGAAAAGATGGCCATTAGTTGCCGCTCATGTAAACCTAATGAATCTTGTCATGTAAAATAATCACTGGACTGAATCTACATATCAAGATAGATTGAACAATACTAGATTAAGCAAATAGCTTAATAAAACCAATGAAATTCATTTATGGCTTTTAGGACTTGTGAAATTAATTTGAGCAGTATCTGACTAGAGCCTGAATATACAATCCATGCTTCATGCTATCTGCGGAACAGTAGCAATATACCCACTTTTTGTCACACTTCAGAGAAATTTGAAAACATCCAGACGAGGCTGGAAACTTGCCTACATGTCAGTAGTAGGTTTACATGCCACGCTTGTTCTTTCCGCATTTGTCACTGCTCACAGTAACTGAGTCCTCCAGAGACACACATTTTGTACTACACAAAATCCAAGGGGAATTCAAGCACAGTGTCAGTTTAAACAGATAATGGAACCAATAGAATCACATATTCCATTGGGTTCCCCTTGTTAGTTTAGCAGTAAGCAAAGCACAGCTTGCTAAGTGGAATTTGATCTTTCTACTGTGGCAGTCTCCATTGGCCATAAAGCGTAGAAGTGGTTGATTCTTTTTGTATGAAAACTGTATGGTCATAGCAGAGTCTACTGGTTCAAGCAAATGTTTAAAGCTATGTATGTATTGCTGACTTAGTTTTACATTTAAAATTACTGAAAGAGCATTCTGTTATGCAGTGTTATCTTTTTTCAGTTAAGAATACAATGTGCTGTACCTCATTTTAAAAGCTACCTTAATTTGACTTTAGGCTATATGAATGCACAGTTAATAGCTGTATTCTGCCATTTTTGTTAGTTGCTTGGCTACTGCAGGGTATTTGTTACATACACAGATTAGATAATACTTTTACAAACATTCTGAACAGGACATGGCATGTGAACTTACTACACCTGTATGGATTTTTTGTGCCAGAATCGAAACATCATCATGTCCCGGAACACTTTTTGAAATGATGAAATGTGCATGGATTTATTAGTTATGACTATTACCTGAGAGTGACTGTAATGTGTTTATTATTAATACTGCAAGGTTAATTTTCAAAGCATGTTGAAAGTATCTTGTTACCTGTTGTTGTTTCCTTTGACAGCTGTAGTTCATTTTTACGTTTTGGAAGCCAGTAAACTCCTAGTTTCAGGCTGGGAAAAGGTAAAAACACAGATGTAGAGAGCAAGTTAGTTATGAAAATGCTCATGATTGTGTTTTCATCTCCAGCTGTAATTTAAAACTCATGATAAAAATTAATTGCAAGAAAATGTTTTTAAACCACAAATAACAATGGATCAATGTTTTCAACCTAAATAGGCATTATGGTGCTATTGCTATCTTATGGAAAACTTATTCTATTCAAACCATTCTATAAATAATAAATTTAGTTTCACTTACTTTTAATAACAATTATTAATCTCTATATTTATTCGTAAGTATGACTATTCAGTACAAGCTGTTTGCATCTGGTACTTCCTGGGCCCGAGTGACCAAGCAGACATTTCCAAAGATGGAATAACCGAGTGTAGCCCGTTCTGGGAAACATGCCACTGGCATCGCAGCCATCAGCCTCCTGGGAGGGAAGATTTTTTCCTCTTTGAAGTGGGTGGAACTTCTGCTTATGAAGTTTGCCTGGTGTCTTTCCAGCCTTTTTTTTCTTTTGCTTATTATTATTATTGTTGTTGTTAATTACTGGGAGTATGCTTTGTATATGGACAAGTGAAACCAGTTTTTCAGCCTGACGTGTACCTCCAGGCATTCTTCATGGTGCCCTCAGTCTGGCCACTCTATTTTGGAGATAAACTGGTGACAGTCAAAAAGTTTTATCGGAGTAGTTTGTTTCTGCTGTTCCCCTCTGTGTTTTTGTGAATACTATAATATGTGAGCCTGGTACAGAAATAATATTTTGATACGATAATTACAGAGCAGCTACTGTACTCGAAGATGTAATCATCTTGGCTTTGGGGATTGCTGATTTTGGTGCTTCATTAGTTACATGAAAGACGGATGCACAGATTAATGGGCTTGCTGCATGCTATTCCTGTACCCTTAGTGCAACAGCATGGTTTCAACCATTAGTGCTCCCTCCCTATTCTTCATTCAAGGAGGCTGTTTGGTTTGTGTTTTTGGGCTCCGAACATCTCTATTTCAGTTGAAATGCAAGTTACTCCAGGACTTGAAGTACCAGACAGCTGATATTGTGGTTTGTTTTAAATGCTATTTATCATAAATTGCCATAAATCTGCCATTTACCCTAGTGCTCTCAAACTTTAGGAAATTCAAAAATATATTATTTTAAAATAACTTGTGTAGTATTTTTTAGTTGCCATTTTTAGCTTTTAATATGATTTTCTGTTTAACAATGCTTAGTCAAAATACAAATTTTAATAGTAGTTTTCATATAAAATTGCTTTTATTGTTTGCTTCTCTGTTTAATTGGCATTTAAATCATTCCCATCATAATTTTCATACTTTTACAGCCAACGTACATAGTACCCAATGTTACATTTCATTTTAGAACCAGTTTGCAAACTATCATTAATACTAATGTGGACCTACCTCAGTCTATATAATTAGCACAGTCATCTACAACGTCTACTTTCCACACACTTTCTGCAGAAACTCAATTGAAATTTTTAAACTGTTATGGCTGTTTCCCAAAGCCTATTTTTTATATAAATACATTAGAATGTTGTCCGCTTTAACTCTTTCTATCCTGTTAAATAATTAGTGGCATACCCATCACAGAACGAAATGGAACATGACGGACTGCAAAATTCAACCAGCTTCCGACTGGTAAAGTTGTGTTAACCTTCCTTGTAATGGCTTGGGGTGAGTTACTGCCAGTTGGGTGTATGACACGCACAACCTTTAGAACACTGCTATAAAAGAATGACTGGCATCATACCAGGATCCAGCAGCCCTTTCTGATTTGGCTAATGCAACCCCTCTGTCATCAAGAGAATCCCATTCTTGGAACTGTGCTCAAAAAGTACAGCTGTTTAGATGACTCTCACCTGTCCTTTATACAACCAGTGCTTTTAATATTGAAGCTCTCAGAAAGTGTGTGAGTAGAAAAAAGGCATAATCATTCTACTGAAAGGCATTGCTTGGTGGATATTTCACTTCAATTTTCATATCTCAAAATAGTTAAAAAATGGCTAAAATATAGATTAATGCACAGCACCCAATTGAACGCTCTAAAATGTTACTTAAATTTAATTTTCCAGAAGTTGACTAAACATTCGATCAGAAATTTCTGTGTAAACACATACTGCATTTAAATGAAACACATCGACCATGCCAGACAGGATGCCACCTGACAGCTTCCACCATCGTGTGATCTTCTGCTTTGGAACCATCCATAGCTTTTACCCAGCATTATCAGAACCTGAAGATGAGGAGTCCTCCATCTATGAATGGGCCTCTCGGGAGCTCAAGATGGCGACGATGGTCTTGGCTGGTAAATCATCTTTTCCCAACCACCTGTGATTCTGACCCACATGCATGAAAAAAGAAGAGCCACACATTCAACTCTCCAGAATGCTGAGAAAGGGAATTGCAAAAAGGAAGATTGATTTTTCTTCTGCATATCAGAAGTCAGAACCTTTGTGCTCTTTTGTGGGTATATATGGCTCACACAGATGCCTGAGGTTGCCCATCCCTATTGTGGATGTAATTTGCTTGGGTTGTGCAGTTGTGAGTCATTCTTATTTCGCGTGACCTGACCTGTGGACGCCTTTTTACCTTGAACGTAATTAATTTCTTTCCAGTTACTTTCACCAGTCATGTCTCAGGGGTTCCGGACCTTAGTCCCGATAAGCTTGTTCCATCTTGTTCGGGGATGATGTTGCTGTTTTGGAGACGACTTGTTCTTCTGCCAAAGAAAGTATCATCCCCACCAGCATTTTTTTTCATCCTAGTCTTGTTTTTATCATTTCCTTTTGTTCCCATCCTGTTTTTCTCCCAGGCTTATATATACATTTCTTGCAAGTCTTTCATCTGTTTCAGCATCATTGGTGATAAAGTCCTTTAAGCAGATATCCAAGAAGGAGCAGAACACACTTCAGGTCACTCCTTTCAGAGTAGCAGTCGCATCAGACCTCATTTCTAATGCTGGTCTTGAACCTCTCTTCTATCTTGAACCTCTTTTCTATCGATCTTACATATAGACTCTGATACAGTGACTGTTGTTTTGCTTTCTTTCGGCATGTCAGCTGTGTTTCATTATGCATATGAGTTTACATTAACATTTATTTAAAGTATTAATCAACAAAATGCAAAATGCATATAAAACAAAACCACGGCCCCATTTAAACATTTATGTTTAAAAAAACCTGGAAAATCCATTGAATTTGCTTGGTTAATTTAACCCTTGCATCACATAAAGTCCAGGACAGATTGCTGTTATTTTTGGTTGCTTTTCTACTTCATGAGCCTTCAGCCTATTGACCATACTGGAATTCTGTCAAGTGTTACAAGGCAGAAGCTAGGTTCAGATTAGTCAGCAGGTACCCAGTGAGATTGTAGCTATATCTAGGATTAACTGTGGACCTGAATTGTCTACATAAGATTGCTGCATACAGAACTGTTGTTTTTTTGAATGTTACTTGCCGTATTAACCCTTCTTGCTAAGATGTTTTTTAATCACCTGTCACCCTTTCCCTCATGAAAGTGAGATTATTATAAACTGCTGCGGATAAACTATTAAAGATGTTACAAAAAGCGAAAAGAAACGTACACATCTTAATGTTTTGCAGCTATTGAATTGGAAATGACTTGATTTTTTCAAGTAATCCTAGAAAGGGGGAGCATTCCAAATAGACACTGCTGAGTCTGCCACAAGTGCTTCTGCGAAAACCTTACAGTTGTGGCATTGAGTGTTCTCAGTATCGCTTCGTATCTACACACTGGCAAACCGTTGAGGTATTTCTTGCGGTGATTGGTTTTAATGCTAGGAATACAGTTAAGATAGTCTTGTTTAGACCTGCATGCTTTGCTTATATTCTAATTGTTTAAAACTTTTATTTTACTTTACTTTATTTGTAATCTAACAGTAGGAATACATTAGCTCAGGTCTAATCAGATATGTTTGTCACTTTTCAGATGTAAGCATGGTTGTAGCTTTTTTTGTTTCTGAAGGTGATATGTTAGTAAGAAACAGCTATGGCAGAAGTTCTATGTGTATGCAGATCTGAAAAGCAAAGCATTTCAGGAACAAAAAATTAAATGCTTCCTTTTTCTTCTCCAGGAAAAGTGATGGTGAATTGTCCATGATCCATGATTGTAATGTGCTGGGTGTTTTAATGCATGTAGCATTTGTTTTTTATTTCCTTTAAAAAAAACAGCGGGTCTCAATCTCATTGTTTTAGTTTCTGGAGTGTTTTGTGCATGGGTGTTCCCTGCGCTATTTCACATCAGAGTTTTCCTACTCTGCATTTATGCCAGCAAAAAAGGTCTGCATTGGGATTAAGCCAGAAAATAAATTGGTTCGACTGAGTCTCAGTGCTGTATCAATGTGTGCTGGACAGTTTCATATGACCAGCATTCATTGGGTTTTTGGGAAGGAATAAAACAGATCTGTTGTGTTGCCTTCTGCCTCTTTCAGGATTCTGTCTCTTCCGCTTGATGAAGCGGCATTCCATTCTAACGATGTGTTGGCTTAAATAGTGCTCTCAACAATTAGCCTGGATCCCTCAGACACCTGGACTCGTTTCACCAACCCTTGGCTGTAGACCATGGACCCTGCAAAAGATAAGTCGCACTCAGTTAAATGCAGTGCCGCTGTATTGCGCCTGGTAATTTTGATCTAGTTCTCATTACATGGTAGGCACTGGTTCTCCAGATGGGTCGGTTTTTTTCCTGGAGTCTCTTCGCATGGTGCTATGGAGATCAGCCACATTAAAATGTGTTCTTTAAATCTTGCAGGACCTGGGATGGATATCCCTACTTCCTTACAAGTGGGATTGTTTGCCAGTGAGTGTCTGTAATTTGTGTGATAATTAGATGCTTACACGCGGCACTTATGACAGCATATTAGTACATGTTGGTGCAGCTGGATGGCCATGTTCAGGGACTTAAGAATGGTCACATTTTTTCCATTTCCTTATTTGGGAGTCCCTTCTCTGTCACTATAACATTGTCAGCTCCACATCCTAGTCTGTCCTTTGCAGACTTTGGGGAATACAGCAGGGATTCGGCACAGTGCTGTCGCTGACACCAGTGCTATTCTTGCCCCTGTTGGTATTTCTGGAAATGCTTTGGAAGCTTTTAAAATGATGTAATGTTTGGTATTTAATTCTGGGTGTTTGTGTGAGCCTGATGAATTCTCTAAACTTGAGCACCATGTTATGGTTTTGAGAGGTTCAAATGTGTTAAATTATGATGGACTTTTGGCGCACAATTAATTCTAAGACAAAACTCTCGTATAACGCTGCCATTTTTTTGCAGCAATACTGCCCCCTTCCTGTCATCCTTGGCTCAAATGGACAACAGCGGATTGTGTTATTGCTGTTAAATGTTATACTGTAAAGTGCATTTGCCCAGGATATAGTTATTTAATTTCATATCTGACTGAATGAATTGAGTGGGTAATACACTGAATAAATAGATTAAGGTAATTTGGTACTTTTGTAATTAGTTAATGCTTTGATGAATTTGATCCATATCTATATTTGGAAGGGCATGATAAGGTGTGTCGGTATTCCACTTTGGATTATTGATGTAGGCCCATACAAAATTTTGTTACATGATCTTTATGGGTCAATTTGTTTTATGTTGGTAATCTGAAATACTTTAATTCATGTTGTAATTTATTTTAGCAATAAATATATATATATATTTTTTGTAATATTTGAATACAGTATATCCCCTAATGGATGACCTAAAATGTTTTTTTCTTCGTTCTTTTAATTTGTCTGTAAGCATATGTCGCTACAGCATTACATATTTTCTCAGTAAGGCTTGAAATCGTCCAGTTCATACTAGTTTTGACATGCGTTTAATGGTATTTCTGCTAGTCAAAAACACCTTATTTAGAGAATAACACACTGGTGCTTATCTTCAGTGAGCATGGCCTGGTTTGCAGTCTTGATGCAAAATGAAATTGTCTGCTTGTTTTGTTGCAATGTTTATCTGAATGCTATCTTGCAGCATGTGCATAGCCACTTCTAATAACGGTAATTTTGTAAACCTGTTATGGCATGTCGGAGAACACAGAGGAATCTGCAGTACTGTGCAGTAGTCTGAGACCATCTGTTTAGCTGGGAAGTAAGTGTATTTTCTGAGGAAAAATTA
The DNA here is from genome assembly GCA_015163995.2 of Mormyrus lacerda. Classification (NCBI taxonomy): domain Eukaryota; kingdom Metazoa; phylum Chordata; class Actinopteri; order Osteoglossiformes; family Mormyridae; genus Mormyrus; species Mormyrus lacerda. The sequence goes on from JAABNX020000040.1 coordinate 12,539,180, forward strand.
TTCAATATTAGAATACACAGAACAACACAGCTCAAAGTTACACTCAAAGTTATGTAATTATAATTTTACACCAACATAGTTTTCTTGTGCCAGTCTAAAACCTTTTCAGTGAGAAATGTATCCATTTACGTCAAAATATATCCATCGATTCATGCTATGCATTAATTTTTCTTGGCCCATTTATTTGTGCCAGTGCTGTTCAGAGTCAAACTTTCAAATAATTATTACACGTCACACAGCATGTGAAGGTCTGTAAGTGCTCTAATTGCCTGCCTTAAATGTTTTTTTTTAACTCTAGAATGTCAGCCGAATCCATAGTCACTTTTTGGAAGGCCAGTTTGAGCTCAGCCTTTACACCATTAGGCATACTTTTTATGTGCTTATGTGTCTGCTTTGCAAAACCTTCCATGTGTGATTTGTCTTTAGAGAATAGCAATATTAACCATTTATAATGCACTGGACACATACGCTTTATATACACACAGGTTCCCCTGGCCAATCCCCCATCAAGAGTGAAGATCATCTTTTGTCTGTGTGCTGCATCTTACTTCATTAAATGCAAAATAAGCGGCTCCAGTGAGGAAACCTGGGATGACCAAGATGTAGCACCGGAGTTCTGCTATTGAGGCGCTTTGCAGATACTTGTCGAATCCTGGCTCCCTGTGCCACTCATCCGCTTGGCACCAGCAGTGCTGCCCGCTGATACATGACTCACAGGCGACACAGCCACAGGCTAGACGGAATCATCTGAAGGGCATTTATTGCATCTAAATGAAAAATGCCACCACTGAGGAAGCAGCACATTTCCTTATTTACAGCTACATGAAGTGGAAATGCTTCTGCTGACGCCTCTTAAGGGTCACTGCTGTCATACTTTAATTTTTTAAAATCCTGTCTGTGGGGCCTGGTTAAACAGAAGCTTTTATATAACTTTACAGGTGAGGGAGGATTGTGTGAGACATGTACTTTTATTTCTGTGGCCAAAAAGAATGGAGAGCAAAACAATATACGGAAACTGTATACCTTGAATGGATAACTGCATTAATGAAATTTAATGGAAAATTGAAAACAACAGAAATGACATTTCAGAACAGAATCTGGTATGCTTTCACGGGACAATAGATCTTTAAATGAGATGCCACCTCTATTATCAATGTGTTTTCTAAGAATTTCATATAGGTAAGTTCAGAGGTTTCTCCTTATTTTTGCCAGTTGGCACATATACTTCCTTGGCTGCACAGTGTAACAGTGCTTCCCCCCCAGCTATTTCTTCATTGACTTGGCATCCATAATCCGCTTTATTGGCCAAGTACTCTAACATGTACCTGCTATTTTTTTTTTGTTTTTCTGGTGCTGCCTACAAAGAACGTACAATGTGTGCATAGTAACTGCATAAAAAGAAAAAGACAGGTACACAATGGGAAGTCAGGTACAAGAAAAAAATAGACAGGTACACAATGGGGAGTCAGGTACAACAAGAGAGTAAACGCACGAAACAATAACGAATGGACTTGTTACAGTAAATGGTGAGATTACTGCAAATTTATAATACAATTCACATTTTGCGTTGTGTGATAGTGGTTCTACTGTAGTAGACAATGTGATGATTGAGGTCTTGTTCAGAAGTTAGACAGCCCTGAGGAAGAAGCTCTTCAGATGCTGGGTTTTTCTGCTGCTTTGTGACCAATTGTGTATCTCAGAAGTTAGTTTGCAGAACAGATTTTGACCTGGATGGGAAGAGTCGCTGATTGCTCATCTCCCTGTTTTACAGTTGAGGGCATTTTGCAGGCAGGAACTTCCTCGGTGAAATGAATGATGTGCTTTAGTTGGTGCTTGCTGTGGGCAATGGATGGCTTATGTCAGCATTTCTCTAACCAGTCCAAGGGGATCCCCAGACAGTCCACAGCTATGAGCTGGGAAGGAAGAAAAACATGGACCATGGAGGGGGTCCCCAAGGAGCAGGTTGAGAAACACTGATATAGGTAGATTTTGAATTTCCTTATTTGCCTCAGGAAGTAACATCCGCTGCTATGTGCCATTTATAATGGAAGCTACAATTGTGGAGTCTTCTGCAAACCAGTGCAATTTTGTGGCTAGATCAGTGGAGATACAGTCCTTTGCATGCAAGTCGAAGGGACTAGAAGAGAGAACAATGAACAGTCCTATAGCACACTGGTGGTAAATGTGGGACGGTCTGGCAAGTAGTGTTGCAGCCCCACACACCGGTTTATATTTGTCGGGAAGTTGGTAGGGTGATGTTTAGCTATGACAGTTTCACATGAGATCTGGTCTGACTCTATTATGGTCAAGCTGAAATGATCGTACCGGATCTTCACACGTGTGCTTGAGCTGTCCAGATGATCTAGTACATAGTGAGGCCCCGTGTTTACAGAATAGCCCACTTACCGCTTGGACAGATGTCATAAGTGACACGTCTCTGGTAACTAATGCATAATATTTTCCAGAATTGTTTAATCAAGGAATCTTACTCTGGGTAGGTCATCATTTAAACAAGTTGGTCACTGCAGGTGCTAATTGGTATGCACAGACCTTGGTTGTGGCAGGTGAGAGCCAGTCTCAGCCAGCTGCCGTCTTCTACTTTTTGTTCTGGTTCTACACCTCTTGCAGATTTCCTGCTCTGTAATAAGGAGTAGGCTGTTAGGAGTGGGTATGGAATAGAGTGGAGTTGTAAGAGTGGCTAGCAGGTAGTGTGAGCTATAGTCTTTCAGACTGCTTGATTATTTTTATAATTTTTTTTTTTTTTTTTTAAATCTTTCAACTGAAAATGATTACTGCTGGTACAGAGAAGCTCTGGCACTATAACAGTCATCTTTAGTCCAGTATAGTCTGCATAGCTGAACCACACAATGCTGCATTATTTTGCTTTTTTCCAGGACAGTGGAGAACAAAGCTTTTTCAGTGTTCCTTGCCAGCTGAGAAAATCTACCCAGATTGATTATTGAAAGCTGAAAAAATGCAATGAAACTTTACAATCCCATTCCTGCCTTCATGTTTATATAAATGTATATTTTTCGGTGCTGTAAACTTCACTTGCTTTGTCATAATTCGTTTCCTGTTTTTTGTGTGCAATTTGTGCCAAATCAAAATGAAAATGTGTATCTTGATACCTAACTTGTCTGCTGTTTTTCTTGTTGGGATACAAACAGAAACACTAGAATTTCAGTTGCATTTTCCTTTGTATTTTCTAAATGACAAACATCTAATATGCCGATGGAGTTGGAATCTCTCAAAAGTTAATATTCACAAATTAATATCATTATGTGTTAGAAGTAAAGTTTACACACGACGCTAGTTCTTTTTGGTGCAATTTATATTTGTGAAATAGTTTTTTATATCAATTAACATGTAATCAGGTGGATTTTTGCAAAGTACATCAGACTGCTTAACATAAATGTAAACAATTTTATTTAAAAAGACATTTTTATGACAATTGTTTTTTAAGACATTGTTTGTATATTTGAATAACATAAATGTATGTGCAAGAAGTCACAGATCATTGCTAACCAAACAGTTTATCAATTCATTTTTCAGGGCTGCACACTTATTAGATTATATCTGGAAATGTTCCATTTGTGCTCAGAGTTCGGTAGAACGTTAACTTGCAATATAAAATGCGTAAAACAGATTTTGTAATGGTGTGCTACAAAAATTTGAGCATAGTTTTTTTTTTTTTTTTTTTTAAAAGTATTTCCTTTCCAATTTAGCAGGTTTAGCTTTTGAAGAAAATTCTGTTGTGTTATTTGTTGCCGATGCAAGGAAAACTACTGCATTTACGTTTGGCACAGGTTTGCACACACAAATCAGCCATGTAAATATGAACTTTGACACTGCAATACAATTTCCTGCTTTTATCAAAGTCTGCATTGATAAATTGCAAAACATGCATTTCTTTTAATTAAAGCTGGAATTACTTGTGTCCTGGCATCTTATCATGGGATAAAATGATGCTAGTAAGTTGATTTTGAATTTTAATGTTTCTTTGTTTTGCCTGGTTGTGAGGAGCTGTTGGATTGTGTTATCAAAAGTTTTTCAAAGCTTTGTTTCTAGTGTGATTTTCTTATAGGATGGAGTGAAATTTACAATTTTCATATGATGTGAAAAGTTGTTGGCTTTCTTCTAAACCTGGTTGTCAGGCATATGGAGTTATTGAGACCCGCTGGTCCTCTTTTATATTGGGGGAAAATGTTAACAAAACTTCTGTTGAAGGTAAACATGTTGGAAGCATTTAATTTTTTTCTAAGCTGATGGTCTATGCAGGTCAGATTGTATTTTTAGCACTTTAAATATTTTTGTTTTTCTCTAATGCATTTTGTTTTCTTTATTTTTTTGTGTGACACTGTCATGGAAGTGATGAGGAAATTTCAGTTTTGCATAAATGTATATCATAGTGTAGTGAATTTGTGAATGAACAAACTGCCTCTAAATGTTCATGGGCGATCCGTTAATCTATGTCACATGTTGCTTGAGTTGCTGCACCCGAGTGCCTGATAAAATCTTATTTAATTAAAAAAGGTTTTGTTTAAAATTTAGTAAACTTGGAAAGTTCATTGGAAAGTGTAAATGTACTGTTGCATTCGATCTTATTGGAGGGCAAGTACAAAGAGACTGTTGTTCCTGGTGAGATTTTGGTGTGTAATTTTTAGCTTACTAGGTTACTACTGAGGGTCAGACTTCTGGCTGCTAATGGAAATGTTTTGGCAGTTGGCACCACATGGTTGAGCTGAGTGCTGCACATGAAAAATGTCAATCGTCATCCTGACCTTTCCTGCGGAGTCAAATGGCTAGTTATTGAAATAATGCCCAGTAGCATTATACAGTAACTGCTCATGGAAGGTTGTTTTATGCTGGATGTTTTTAACATGTTTTTTTTCAGTGATTTGTTTATAATGTATTTTTATTTAGTTCTAATATTTTTTACCCTTTCCCCTAACAAACATCAGGTCATTATGTCCAAATTTGGATATAGATTAAAAAAAAACAGAAATTAATGACTGTGAACTCTGTATTTCACATTATTCAGGCTTGAGAAAGTTTAGCTATTTCTGAATTTAGATTGACTGTAGAGCTCTAAGTACGGTATAATTTCACTGGGAAAACTCCATTTGGCCACTTAAAAAAAAATGTTTCAACAGATCTGCAGGTCAGGAATATATGACAGAAAAATTATTTGCCCTCAAATCTAAAGACAGAAGTTAAAAAATAATTCATTCTGATAAACTGGTAGTGAATTGCTGTTGTGGTGTTGCAGACTTAGCCCTAACACACATTCGAACATTCAGAATGAGCTCAGTGCTATTTAACCAAGCTGTAAGTATCAGTCGAGGTCGTTAAAAATTGGGCTTGATTGGCTTCTGGTTTTTCAGATTTTTACCTATTGATATAAGTGGTTATCAAATGGTTTGTATATAGTGTAGGAAATTATGATGTTACTGAAATTGCAACATTGGGTAATGTAGGCGTGAAGATGTAGTGGTTATGTTTATCATAAATGTCACAAGGCCATTTTCTGTGCTCAAAGGTATCCTGCTTGTTAATTGAAGCTGTTGAGTCAGTTGGGAATCTCAGGGTTGCTGTTGTGCAGACACTCTGGTGAGCAACCCCAAGTGACATTTTTACATCTGTTTCATTGCCTAAAGACTGGGCAGGGAAGTGCAACAGTATGCCGGTAAGTGGAGCAGTTAAAGCCATATATTGGGGCAGTTTGTTTGTTTATAAATTCTTAGAAACATTTACCCTCACACTGCAATAGGAGATGAGTGGAACTGCCCATAAAGATGTGCCTGAATCACTGTTGGGAGGTTTTAATAACATGGAGCTTTGCTTCTAAGTAAACAAACACAGGGAATTGTTTTTGGCCGTTCTATGAAATGGACACTTTCTCATTTCTCTCTCTCATGGACAGCACCTTTATCCAGTGCCATCTTCTCCAGTTGGCTGCATTCCAGGGTTCCGGTTCCATGTGCCCTGTGTCCCTTCACTTGCTGTTCATCTATAGCTTCTCTTTGGATTACCTTAAAACTATAACATGAAGACGTACAGTCCAGCTTTATAATGTCTATCCATTAAAATATGTCCATTCCTGCTTTCATAACTTTTTTATTTTAGTTTAGCTGTTCACAGCTGATCCCGAAGAGTATCACTAGTTAATTTGGTGGAGCTAATTATTCATCCTATTTGTGGTGCTTTCTTTTGGCCATTTACAAGGATTTTGAACTTGCTTCATCCTATCTGAATATTTCTTTTACTTGTAATGTCAGTCATTCTGGATAAATACACATTTAGCCAGTGTCATTCCTGAATTTGGTTGTATTTGGGGACTTTCAGGTATCTCACAGAAAGCACGTTTTCCTAACCTGAGGTTCTGTGTCTTTTTAGTTCATCTCCCTGCCTTTTGACCTAAAGAGCATCACTCGAAGACTGAAGACATCAATGTTCTAACTTCAAGCTTGTTCTGGAAATCATCCCTTTTCTCCTCCTTTCCCTTCCTTTCCCCTGTTTTTCTAGGGGCACTCAGATGGCATGATCTTTCTTGTCCTCTCATTTTATGGAATCTCATCTTTATCATAGCATACATGTTCTGCATTTATAGAAGAAATTTCCTTAATAACCACGACAAATCGGATGCCTATATGATTTTCAGCCTCTTTCGTGTTTTTTCCCATCACCAGAAGGAAAATATTTTCTATTTTTTTTTTTAGCTTTTCATTTATTGATAAGCATTGAAAATTGGGCCTTTTTTCATTCTATCGATTTTTAAGGACATTTCAGGGGCAGTATATCTTGTGGTTGAGGCATTGTTTTGATGTGTTCCACATTTGCAATACTCTTCTCACCTCCGATTGCAGTGTGTACAAATATATCTGTTAGAATGGGGGTTCACTGTGCTATTTTCTTTAAGTTACTAACAATTTTTGGGGAAAAATGTAATTTTTTTGTATGTTCATATCACCTTCAGGTAAAATGACTGGTAGTATTAGGGCAGCAGAGACAGAAGTGTGTGACTTGTGTGTGTGCGAGCGCGTGAGTGGCTGCCCGGCTGGTAATGGGCGCTCATTTATTGTGCAGCTTAAGAAACGCCAGTGGGCTCACCGCAGCAGACCTGGCCCAAGCCCAGGGCTTCCAGGAGTGTGCTCAGCTCCTCTCTAACATGCAGAACCACCTCAATGAATTCTGTCCCAATGGGGCTGCTAATGGCCTCCGTCCACAAATCCAAGCACCAAGCCTCTTCAATGGGGCACCAAATAGAAAGAGGTCTCTTGATTGCATGGAGTCCAATCACGTCAAGAAGGCCAAAACTGATGGTAGGTCCTTGCATTTTCTTGTGTCTTCTACTCTGATGCGATTTGTAATGATCAATGAAACATGGACTTCAAGAGATGTACTTGCCATATGTACATGTACAAACAGTATGGATGCATAGGAATTTTTGTGAAAAGCTCTTGGAGTCAGCAGTGAAGAAGAGAATTAAAAGCCAGGATGGGTAATAAGGACACGAAATAAGTAGTAAGAAGACATTGTATTTTACAATTACATACTCACTTTCAAACATTTTGAGGTGCAAAAATAGGTAATAGTGAAACACTGTAAAGCAGTGAAATCCCCATTATCAAGGTACATGCTGTAAAACAAGACATTGTTAAAAAAGAACCTAGTGAAACGACTCAACACAGGTTTTCATTTTAAAATACTAATAAAATTAGTACATCTGAATATTGTACCATAATGCTACAGTAAAATAATGTTGAACACACTGAAACAACACTGTAAACCCACACTGCTTTTGTTTTAAAAAATATTGCACATCTGAGATTAAGTAGGCATATTTTTCCCTTATGTCTTTTGCCATCAGTGTGACTATGATTGGAAAGAAACAGTTTTAAAAACGTGCTTTGTGTTTGATGATACTGTGTGGCCTGCTGTGTGTCCGGTTATATGTAGAGTGTTCATGCCTGAGCAGTGTTTGTGTTAGGTGATGTAGGTCCCTGAGGATGCTCTGCAAGTTGTGAACCATTTAATTATATGTTTGTATTGTATCTAAAACGGAATGATTGTTGGTGATTCTTTACTGCCAGGCTTGGACTCTCCCATGAAGCTTTTCAGCAGTGTTGAGGAGGAGCTGGAGAGTATGCACACAGAATCATCCACAGCACTCAGTTCAGGTGGGACTGGATCCTTCTTTCCGTTTGTCCCCAAAAGCCCAGAGAGTACACAGGACCACATGGCTATAGAAGGCCCTCCTCCTACACCCAAAGAGCTGGAGATTATCACTGTGACTTCCATGCAGATCCCGTGCCGTTGCACAAATTCATATGCCTATTTGTAGTGCCCAGATGTATTCACAGCTTCTTTGCTGTTAGTCTCCCCTATTTACACTAGATTCTCTTTGCCGCTGTGTGACCTTCATTGGTATCGGGCCTTTTTGCATGCTGATTATATACACATCCGTATAATGCACAATTATCCACGAATATTTACATTATTCCATGTAGATATCATGGATAAATTTGAATTCATTAAGTGTGTTACAATGCTTAAATTTGTTTCGTTCTCTTAAAAAATGTACGTTATACTGTCATAGCATTATTGATTTAAGTTGTGCAGTAGTTGACCTGTTGACTGAAGAGGGAGACCCATTTTGCAGTTTGTTTTGCACAATTTTTCTCTATTATGTTCCATATTGTAATAATGACCTACATGAACAAGTTACTATGTTCTATGTGTGGGGGTACCCTCAATTTAAGGATCACCCGTGCATCTTTCAATGCATGTGTATTTGCTAAGAGAGGCTCATCCTGAAGCTTGGCCTGTGGGCCTGCATTGTCCAGACAACAGAAGGAGCTGGTCCCTGCAAGATTCCGCAGAGCCTTTTAAAACCGTGTGGGTCTCAACAAAGATGTAAAGGTTCTTGTCCAGTTCCTATCAGCTTCTCTTTTTGTTTCACATTCAGTTACATTTTTACTTCAGGTAATCTAATTTACGACAATCCTTTTTATAATTTTTTTTAATCACTCATATTTTATTTTTTCAATTTGCTCATTTTGCCAAAGCATATTTCAGCTTATATACTCATTGTGTAGCTCAGTAACAGCTCAACTATAACAATGAAAGGTGCTATAACTCATGTCCTGTTGCTGTTGGTTAAGATTACTCAGGATGAAGCATTTTTTAATCATCTTCTTTTGGCTGTGTACCTTAGTCTCTTTTTAAGTAGTGCACTTCTTATATATAGATGAAATACTGTATGTCTTGTGGCTCTTTTTGTACTTCAATTTTTCACATACTCAGTACAGTAGTCTTGAGTAGCAGTTGTGGCTTAAAATGCACTGTTGAAATAAAACTCATATTAACGTAAGTGAATGTGACGTATAAATGTTTTATAGATTACATTCTATAGAATTATGGAACCCTGTTTTATTTCTAGAAAAGAATGCTAAGTAAAACATTTTTTAAATGCATTATTTATGCATACATTTTGATAGGGTCAGTAAGGTGTATAAAATTCTGTCAGCAGTGTTTCGTTTATGAAAATTGATACACTGGCACACATTAATTTTGATATCTTTTTTTTTTGGCTTGATGGTTCTCTCCCAGAGATCTGTATTGTAATCTCATTAAATAATCAATGGATTCAGAACCAGTCTGGTTGTGACTAAGTGGATGCTTGAACTTTTGCCTTCTCCAGTCTGAATGTGTCTCTGTGTGTTTGAGAGTTTTGTCTTGGCTGCTGTTCTGTCTTGAGATGCATTGTGCCATTATCTATTAATGGCTTGAAGGTGAACAACTGGTGTTGGGTGTTGGCCTCTTAATAATGACCAAGTGTTATTTTAAGTGTCGGGCCCTTTTCTTGAGTGTGACAATGTCAATGCATGCACCCACATTTTATTCATAGTGGAAGAATGAAAGTTAATAGCAGTGATCTGAACAATGGCATGGAATTTGTGTCCATCAGGTGATATTGTTGACTCAAGATCAAATTCTGAATGCAAAACATAGGAGTATTTTTGGCTGGATAGCAATCTACAAAAGTTATTTATGCTGGTGTAGGTAGACTTCAGATATCAACATAAAACAACAAATTGCTTAGTAGATCTCAAAATGTCAAGTTCACCCATAAAACACAATAAGAGCCACATTGAGTGTAATTCTATAATCTGTAAATACCTTTTCTGAGTAGATGTGACAAGAATTGCAGTGTAATATATGGTTGAATTGTCTTTCCTTTTTTTAAATTAGGTTTTTTTTTTTTTTTTTATAAAAAAAAAAAACAGTCATAGACCTGAGTAAAAGAAAAGCGGCTCAGATGACAAATGGACTGTGTTGAAGAAATTGTGATATCTATGTTACAATATGTCAGATTAATTGTGCTAATATGAGACATCAGTGTTCCACATTATTGGTCTCATGGTTATATTATTATTGTTATTCTGATGTTGTTGCTGTTCAGTGGGCAAATCAAAAACATAATTTATAACATTGAAACCACTGTACAAAGCAACCACGGCGTAAACATGATTTCATACTTTAGACGGCTATCAACCAATTCATTTTTTCATCAGTTTTTTTCATGCCAGTTTCAATTGTAATGATGGATGTGGCTGATCTCACGAGTGTCAGAAGATACAGGATTTGTGGCAAGATGTCATGCACCTGGCTTTTGTATAGATTTTATTAACAAGATGTGTTTCTTGATACTGCTTTAGAGAACAGATAGCTTGCATTTAATATCATGCCAGATGTGGCCTGTTTGATTGTGTGTGGTATAGTGTTAAGGTAAAGTATTGACACAAACTACACTGTACGAAGACATTTTAAAAATGTTTATTAATGTTAATTGTACTGATGATGTCAGAATCATCACATTGTTCTAATGTCTAAAAAGATAGGTGTCAGACATTTTGTAGTATCTGTGCACATTATCAAATTTTATACTGACATGAAATTGTTGATTGAAACTAAAGCCATTGCATAAAGCAATTAAAATGCATCCTCTTCACTTTCATGGTGTCTGTCTCAGCAACGAGACGGGGAGCACTGGTCATCAACTGTCTCTAGCCATAATATTCCCCAAAACCACCATCTTTAACAAAACGTCTTGCATTTGAACTACAGCTTTCTGAAACTTTGACTTATTGCAGCAGTCTGCTTAAACATTCTTCATGGACAAGTAGTCCCTTTAAATTCAGTGGTTAAATTCAGAATATAATGTTCAGAAATCCTGCAGTGGCTCTAGTTGACTGTTGCATTGCACCTTCTAGTGACCATGAAATGGAATTGCAGCTGTTGATTTCTAGCTAGTTGGGACTACAACAACCTCGCTTGTTCAGTGTCTTCACTTCAGACAGTATACTGGATTGTTTTGTATGGATACACTTGTATGTAGACATTGACCCCTTATTCATCGTTTCTAAAGATTTTAACTTTTAACATGAATAATTAATGCTATGCTTACTAGTCTTTGATATGTTGACAGCAATAGCACTTAAGTTTAAGGGCGAAAAAAATAGTCCTGAAATGTTGTGCTATAGTGCTGTTAACACTTCAAATACATTATTTCTAACCACTTTTGAGAATTAGAAATAAGTCCTATTTTAAATGTAGTTTTAGACATATTTCTTTTATGGGGGGACGAATCAAGTGATTTATTTGTGCAAAACAAAATCAAAATGGGTTTTCCCCCAGTCATTGTCGATACTGTAAAGTAGTGCTTTTGTTTATTTAGGACCATGTGTAACCATAAAGTAAAATGTTAACTGCACTGTCACAAGCATCATTGAATATCATTTCATTTTAAATGGCAGGTGACCCTTTAGTAATAGGTTTGAGGAACTGTCATACGCCACAGAAGACTTTGCTGACCAACGGATTTTCCGCTAATAAACCATGTGCTCAAGGACACACCAATGGAGGCGAATCCATGCTGAATAATGGCTTCTCAACCAATTGGAAAGCGACAATGGCCAACTCTGTTGAGAATGGATCCACTATGGGGTTTTCTGAGCAGGGTCCAGGAGTCAGAGGCAGTGACCCCCAGTCTGACATGTGTGGCTCCCTGCATCTTGGTGACAGTCCCAGTGGCTGTGTCACCCAGAGGCCTTTCGAGCAGGCAGACCTGAGGGATAGTTTACACTATGGACATTACCATGGGTTTGGGGACACTGCTGAGAACATTGATGAGGTCAGCAGCCAGTTAGAACACAACACATCTGTGAAGGCTGAACAACAGTATAAGCACACAGTCTTGAGCACCATGCACCTGTTTCATGGCTCCTAAAGTGGATTCTGTCCATTTCACTGTCCATCACACTGTAGTGCCAGGTCCACCTCTACTAATCCAAACGGTTTTTGGTAGTTTGCAGTTGTGAAATGTTTTTCATTGACTGCTCACTTGGCACACCACTTGATGAGAAAGAAAACACATTAAAGGGAAGCACTTGTTTGAAACTTCAGTCCTTATTGTAATACAGTGAGTTTGTATTCCATGTGCTATTTGATGCTATTTTCTGATTTTGAATCTGTTACAAGTGCTTTTTGTTTTTCACTTATACATTTCTAATGTTTATAAATGCTGGGAGAACCTAATTTGCTTTTCATAAGAAGTAACCTGATGGTCTTTGAAAGTGATACATATGGCTGTACAGAAGTAGTGTGTGTCAACATGGCATCAGCTTTTTTTTTTTGCTAAAAGAATCAGTGTTAATTTTTCAGATATTTGTTTAGCATTCAAATGAACATAGAAAACAGTTTGCTTGGTTTTGTTACCTTTCATATAATTTCTGTATTCTTCCTGCTGAAAATAAACCAGAAGGTTGAAAAATGCACTTGTCTGCTTCCCTCCCATAATCTGGTCGCCATTTTGATAAGCTTAGCACCACCATGCATATAGGACCAGGTTACATTATCAAGGTCACATGTGGTGCACTCTTAAAAACTTGATGCAACTAAGTTTGCATGTCTGAAAGACAGACTTCTGCACATGTCTCTCATTGGCTGAAAAGAAAGAGCTCACAATACCCGGGGTATTTCTCTTGATCCCGGGATAATCTGGGTCTTCGCACTCTGTGTATCTATGCAGCGCTGCTCCGCAAACTACATTGGCAAGGACTGAGGAGACTTGATGGCAGAGCTTATACAGTCGGTACATATTAGACTTGTAGTCAAGACCTCCTAAACCAAGACCAAGACACTACCATGACCAGAGGGTATTGAGACCAAGACAGACCGAAAAAAAAGACTCCCTTAACTTTTGTGTGTTGTTGAGGACTGACATGACGGGTACTGACTGTTCCCAAATTCATCTGACAAAACAGCTAACACCTCCAACGACTGTCTAAAGAATGGCAAATATGTAACTGATTTCAATTATACTTAATTTGTAGATGAAATTGTAACATCAAATTGAAGGTTCACAATTATAAACTTGAAATTGCATTGTCCCATTGTAGTAGTACTAGCCAAATGACACTATGATATCAACTCAAATGGGTTAAACCTGTTAAGTCAACACCACATATGCAGATACTATTTAAAAGTCAATGGTCACATTTATTTAGTCAGTACCATTTTAATTAAAAGTGTAATCAAACAAAGACATGCGCACACGTCACATGAATCAAATGCAAACTACAAATACTATATACCGATACAAACTGCACATCAAATTGTGCATTAATAAGAATA
>JAABNX020000040.1:12558230-12572605 GCA_015163995.2 Mormyrus lacerda
AGCGGCCGAAATGAGTTTTCTCCGCAGGGTGGCTGGGCTCTCCCTTAGAGATAGGGTGAGGAGCTCGGTCATTCGGGGGAAATTCTTTTTTACGCCTCCCTCAACTTGCTCTTTGTAGAGCAAGTTGTCCGCGAAGGGCTGCCACTTGTTGGGGTGCCCAGGGAGCTGGGGGTTAAGGGTCTTGCTCAAGGACCTGCAGACATACTGAGGCTGGATTTGAACCTGCGACCTGTGGCTCAATAACATTTTGAATCATACCCATAGAGTCTAATATATTAGTAAAGGTTATTGTCAGGGAATCATGTTCATTGTCTACATGAATATTAAAATCCCCTGCAATTATTGCTCACTCAGTTTAAGTAATTAGGTTTGAAAGGAATTCTGCAAATTCAGCTAAAATAAGTAAATTATAATGAGGGGGAGAGATAGAGTTTTAGATTTTGAATAGATGTTTGAAATTTTGAGGAACAATAATTCGAATGATTTAAATTTAAATCCTGACTTCTGAGTTATTGGAAGTGTTTCTTTATAAATTGCAGCAACGCCTCTGCTTTTACCATTTAGTCGGGGTCTGTGCTCATAACTATATCCTGGAGGCGTCGCTTCATTAAAGGCTAAGTACTCGTTAGGTTTAACCCATGTCTCTGTCAGACAGAGCATGTTTAGGACATGGTCTAAAATCGTTTCCTTTAGAAAAGGTGCCTTAGTAGTTAATGATCTAATATTTAGTAATCCTATTTTTAGATTAGTGGTGCAGTGGTTCAGGACACAGAGATAATGTCAATATGGTGGTACCTAGGTGATGACTCAAGGCGACTCGCAGGCGGCCAGTTTAGGCTCTGACTGCGGCCTGGCCTTAGCTCCGGTTTGTCAAAGGCCGCCTAAACCTGTACCTGCATAAAGGCTAGCTGCTAAGTTCATTGAAATACAGACAGCACCCTCACATGAGGGGTGGATACCATCCCAGCTCAAAGGACCAGGCTTCCCCTCGAAAGTAGACCCGTTATCTATAAAATCTATGCTGTTTTCAGAGCACCACCCTGACAGCCAGCCTGATGTAGGTCTCAGTGTCATGTCTAGCTGGGAGGGGGCCAGAGAAATTACTGGCCACCTATTATGTTATTTAAGATGGAGACATAACTACAGCTTCACAACTACACAGCTTCACTTTCGTGTTCATCAAACCCAGCTTGCTGTGAATCTGGTCCCTTAAGGATAGTTGCAATGCAAAATTTTACAGAGAAAACTGGGTCAGCTAGTCCCTAGAGCAGGGATGCTCAAATGATGGACTCTGTTTTGTATCTGGACCGAAATACCCCAAAGTAGATTTTTAATTGTATTTTTAGCTGGCCGCAGTGGAGCCGAGGGGAGGGAACGAGTGCTCAGAGGGATTTAATGACGAATCCCTTATTGCTCCTGCAATGTCATCAGTTTGGATATTGGTAAGTGGGACAAAAAGGTAAAATTTGATACTTTGTTTGATACTCAGTATCTTTATGTTTGTAGCCTCTATTAACTTAATCTCAGTTCCTGAGCTTTCAGTAATATTTTTATCTTTAAAAATATGATCCTAAGCATAAATATTAAAAGTGTGAGAGAGTAAAATCTCAAAAATCAACCCAGTTTACCAATTTGAACCCTACTCAACCTGCCAAAGGTGGTTTTATGGACCACCATCTGACCACCAGATGTCACTGTAATGCGATGTTTTAGGCCTTTTATTAGAATCAGCCATTTCATTTATTTTTCTCTCAAAATCCCCATGAATGTCATCATAGGGATCAGGTGAAGCTCAGAGACAATTCAAACTGGTAAGATAATTAATAAAAATCAGAACAGCATGGACAGCAAAGCACAGATCAACCAAATTGATGGAAATTTGATGGAAATTAATAATCTGTACATCACAAGTTTGCTAAACCATTGAACAATGTATTGTAATAAAATACATGCGCTTCTCATGCGTTCTGAATAGATTTTTATTGCCATCAAAAATTGCAAAACTAGATAAAATGTTTTTAAATCAACATTATTGCATGTAACCCATAATCTATCCATCCATCCATCCATCATCTACTGCTTATCCGAGTCGGGTCATGGGGGCACCAGTCTAAGCAGGGAAACCCAGACTTCCCTCTCCCTGAGGATTGGACCGCCAAGGTTCCCGCCTTCAGCCACTGCCCAACTCACATTGCACCCGATCCCTTTGCCCCCTCCTACAGGGGGTGAGCCCATTGGAGGGGGGACCCACGTGCCTTTTTCGGGCTGGGCACGACCAGGCCCCAGTAACCCATTACAAACAACCTATTTGTATTATATTGTACTTTGGCTCAATTTTTCGTTTGTTGGTTAGTTTTTGTAAATCTCTGTAATTCTTGCCCTGGATTTTTAGTTAAATACTTTAGTTCATTACAATAATAAATACCAATATGACAAAACTGATTAACTACCCCAGAGGCAAAATCAACAGTTTAGACAATCCATCAGCACAACTTCGCTTTTTTTTTAATATTCCCTCCACCACCCCCCTCTTTGGAGGGCCTGCTTTATTTCTATTTATTTATTTATTTATATTTATCTCCTCAAGAGAAGGAGAAGAAAAGAGAGGGGGAAAAAGGAAAAAAAGGAGAAGAAGGGGATAGAGAGAGAGGGAGGAAAAGCACCAGTCCTTCAGCACCCGTGTGAACACTTGTGTGTACACCTGTGTGTGTGAGCGCGCTGGTGTTCATAAGGTTTTTCCATGTAAATGTCTAGCAGTGTGTGTGGGGAGCCACAGCCCCACCCTCCAAGACATGAAGCTGACATGGAGGAGACACGGGTCCCAGACATCCAGAGACCCCCCCAGGGCACAGGAATCCCAGGAGGACCACTGCAGGGACAATTGTAGCCCCCACCCAGAAACGGGCAGATGAGCGCTCCGGAGGGGGGCCATCCGGCACCCACATCGCAGGAGCCCCAGGGCAGACCGGATCCCAGGCCCAGGTAACCGCCGAGAATGAGCCAGCCCACACCCAAGCACCCAGCCCCGGACACCTCTGGGACTGATGTTCATGTCTCTGCCAGGATTGCATGTTTGCATGTTCTCCCTGTGTCATCATGGTGTTTACTCTAGGTACTCTGGTTTCCCCCCCACCCTGCAGACCAAAAACATGCTTAGGCTACCTGGAGCTTCTAAATTGTGAATGGTGTGTGTGCCCTGTGAACACCTAGCTGTTGGACACAGGGTAGGCCTTGCTGAGACCCTCGCCCCTGCTGAATCCACACCTAGACACTAGGATAACCCCAAGAGGCTTGACCCTGCTTAGACCCTACCTGGGTGCTGGTTAAACTCTGCATAAACCCTAGCTGTTGTGCAAGGGTTAATCCTTATTGAACACCTAGCTGCTGGGAACCAGGGTAACCCTGCTGAGACCCTTGCCCCTGCTGAAAGGACGGCTGGACACTGAGGTAACCTTTAGAGGCTTTACCTTGCTGAGACCCTAACTGCTGGGCACTGGGGTAACTCTGCTGGATGCTGGGATAACCTGCAGAGGCTTGGCCCTGCTTAGACCCTTGCTGGGCACTGGTTAGACTTTGCACACCTAGCTGTTGGACACTGGGTAGGCCTTTCTGAGATCCTTGCCCCTGCTTAGACCATAGCTAAGTACTGGTTAAACCTTGCTTAGACCCTAGCTGTTGGGTAAGGGTTAATCCTGGGTGCTGGGGTAACCCAGAGAGACTTGCCCCTACTTAGATCCTAGTTGGAAAATGGTTAGACCTTGCTGGGCACTGGCGTATCCCTGAAAGGCTTGACCCTGCCTAGACCCTAGCTGGGTACTGGTTAGGCCTTGCTGAGACCGTAGCTATTGGGTGCTGGGGTAACCCTGCTGAGACTCTTGCCCCCGCTGGACACTAGAACAACTCTGCTGAGACCCTTGCTCCTGCTTAGGGTCTAGCCCCTGGACACTGGTTGGGCCTTGCTGAAACTCTTGCTGCTGGACACTGGGATAACTCGACTGGGACCCTACATGTACTGTAGCAGTATAGTAGCCAATAGAACCCACATCAGGCTGGAGCCACCCTCAGAACCTACAGTAACACTAAAATCAGGAGAGAGTTGTGTGTCTTGGGCAGAACTATATGTGCTTGTTGCCACTTGCACTTCACTGGGCCCCAGGCTGCTGCCCAGCACTCAAGTCATATTTTGTAGGCAGGCCAAGGTTAGCACCCAGGGTGGGGGAGCAGGCATACAGAATATATCACAATGCAATGGAAGGAAAAATACATACATAAATACATTTTCCCCAACCAGCCTCAATTCCACTAACAAGTAACCAGCAGAACTAGTAGAAAAGACTGCAGAAAAGACAAAAAGTTAGTATATAGTCACTCATCACAGTCAGCTTTGTAATAATAAAGCTCATTATCATAACATTTTGCCATGACCAACTTACCGTAAATTAAATCCAAAAGCCATCATTCAGCTGCAAGAATCAAAACTACTGGACTAGGGCAAAACCAATAGCATTGCCTTTGGTATTATGCTGTCTGTCTTCACTAAGCATTCACAAGCAGTATTCAATGGCACAGTACTGCCATTCCAGCCTTTAACTTTCCTCATGCAGTCTAATTAGAAGCAGCTGGCAACTGTGGCAACCAGCAACAGAAAATGATCACCCTAGGACCTAACAAGTACTGAGAAAAATGGCTTTTAATTTGTACTGCATCCTAGTGTATATATAACATACATTTGCCTGTACACACTGCGTGTAGCCTTCTTATTTAGATTTGTTACTTTTCGGCTAATGCAACATTTTTTTTGTCTCGTTATGTCTACAACAAAGATGTAAAGAGCAGAGTAGTGCTGCACAATTCTGGGTAAAATATGAATCATCAAACTCAGAATCAAGATCCCAGTTTACTCTCACAATTTTTCAACAATATATTTCTCATTGTTATTTTGCATTACTTATTATCTTTACGAAGATGGAACAAACAATATGCAGAAATAACATCCCAACATTGATGGCCCTGATTCAAATTTTATCAGTATTCAAAGTTAGCAGCACCCGAGCTAAAGACGCAACTACTGAAAAAACGAAGATGATTACATTGGACGATCGGCTCTTTTCAGTAGTGGAGGATGGGGGATTTCATTTGTGTTTTTGTGTAAAGGTAATGTGACACAAAGCTCAATGCTGAAGTGAAGTACACGAACACTGTGAGTCTTACAATAGTAAATTTATTCACTTATATCTTTTGTATAATGAATAATACACCAATCAGCAAAAACATTAAAACCATTGACGGGTGAAGTGAATAATAACATTATTTCATTATAATGGCACCTGTCAAGGGTGCCATTATATATTATGCAAATGAACGGTCAGTTCTAGAAGCTGATGTGTTGGAAGCAAGAAAAAGTGGGTAAGTGTAAGGATCTGAGTGGCTTTGACAAAGCCCAAATTGTGATGACTAGGTCAGAACATCTCCAAAATAGCAGGTCTTGTGAGATGTTTTGGAATACAGTGCTCTGTATCTACCAAAAGTGGTCCAAGGAAGGGCAAGCAGTGAATGGGCAATGTGGTCATGAGCCCTATGGCTCTCTGAAGCTTCTAGTGCTAGCCCATCTGGTTCGATCCCACAAGACAACTACTTTAGCACAAATTGCTGAAAAAGTTAATGCTGTTGCATCATGTGGACAGTTGGGTTGATGTGTGTTATTTACTATGGAAGAGATGGCACCAGGATCCACTATGGGAAGAACATAAGCCGGCAGAGGCAGTGTGATGCTCTGAGCAATGTTCTGCATTCATGTGGATGTTACTTTGATGCATACCACCCATCTAAGCATTGCTGCAGGCCAAGTACACCCCTTCTTGGCAATGGAGGGTGTTTTAAGGTGCATACTTTATGTCAATGAGATGGGGAGGACAGGATGGCCAGCAATACCTGCTGGCCAAACGGGGAGGAGACACAAAGGGCTGGGTCGGGTGGCACCTGCAGTCACACACTTACCATTTAAACTCATTTGGTTGACGTTACACGTTTTTTGTGCGGCCAGGCGGCTATGTAACATCCTCACAATCTCCATTTAAACAATGTCAACATTCAGTCCGAGTCCAAGTCATAATTGCTATTCCAATAAACCGAAACAGTCATGGGTATAACAATAGAGTGCATTTGAGGCTACCCAATCACATACAAAAAGGTGAGCACAAAGTCAGTACACCTCAAACAGAAGAAAGAACAAAATACTTACATCCTCCATGATGGAAAAGTCTGGAAATGCCTCCCATTGATCATTTTAGGCTGGGCAAAGCCAAGCATCTGCAAATGCTCCAGGGTCACCACAACATGGACCTGCTATGGTGAACCAAAGGCCAGTCAGTGACAACGTGGCTAAGGACTTTGTGAAGGGACTGAAAACATGTAGAGACGCTTCTCAACTTAAGAATGAGTTTCGTTCAGAACGGCCGTTTATAACTTGAAATGCTCGTAAGTCATTATTCAACATAAATTTAAGGGTATACGCAAGTACAAAGAACACCCCACTTTAGGGATATTGATTTCAGGGAAGGCGGGGTTCTGGCCAATGCTTAGCTTACAGTAATAGTATATACACATATTGTGGACTGGGGCAGGTGGGGGGTGCATTTGCTGACCAGGGATGGAGAGTGGTGCTAAAATTAGCGGTAAAACTTCTTGCCAGGTAATTTTACCACCACTGAATAGTGGAACAACAGATTTCTGGAACATTGCTCATCATTTGCGGGTGTCAGGGAGCTGCAGAAGACTTCCTGAACTTCTGGGAGAGATGGGATGTCTATGTTGTTGATAAACAAATATCTGTTATGCCATTGGTGCCACTCTGTTACCCTTGAAAACCTCTTTACCTTAATCAAAAGTAAATGTTTATATTCTTTTAGAGAAGTTAATCGTTCTATTTTTATTTTATAGAAGAAGTGTTCAGTGGTCAGGGAAAGTCCAGATGAACTCTATGTAAAATAGAGTTAGTGGTTGATTATACAAATTAGGCTTCAGTCACAATAGCCAACACAGTACAAGGGGAGCAAGAGGAAGAATCATGGTCAAAGTCTGAGTGTGGGTAGGGTTGCCAACTGTCCGGGACATCCCGAAATATGGGTGATTTTGATTCGTCCCTTCACTGATGAATGGGATGTCCTGGACAATTTGGAACGGTTGGCAACCCTAGGTGTGGGTCATTTCCACAAATGGGTGAAGGCAGAGGTGGGGCAGACAGAATCAAAGCCTGGCAAAACAGGAATCAGTGAGACAGTGACAAATAGAAATCTGAAAGATGATATCAAGTGCAGGAAAACAAGACTGTGTGAAAGCAGGAGGAAAACCAAGTTAAGAATATCATAAGCAACTGAAGGAACAGATGAGTAAAAATTAGGTAGGTAACTGCTTCACAGGTACATAGAATTCAGCCTACTAGGTAATTGCAAACAGCTGGGAGATTCTGGAAACAGAAAGCCAGGGGCAAGGCATTCTGGGTAATGTAGTGAACGAAGCCCAGTCATGCAATACATGGTTGCTGTCATTGCAAAATCAAATGACTCAGATATTGGAGATCACCACAACCACATTGCATCACAATTCCACATAGCGTATTCCTTAAATCTTACACACGGTTTTCCTACATTATCAAAAAAAAAAAAAAACACCCAATAGCTCCCCCAAGCTCTGGATCCTGGTGCTTTCTGCAGTGACTCTCATCTTTGCTTGTATGTCACTATGGACAAAACCATTTCCTAAATAAAAACAATGTCAACCCTTGATGATGTCATCACAGCAGAGCCGACTCTTTTGTCAATTTTGTAATTTATTATTACTTTTTTGACACAATTCAGTTTCAAGCCTATTCCAAATTTAGTCAAGTATAACCCTGGTGAGACAATCAGGCAATACAATGACCTCAGACACTGTACCATTTATATTTCTGTTGCTTCAGTGGCCTCTGGCTCCATCTCTTGGACATTTGGCTTAACTTCCTGTCCACACGTCTGCAGATAATGCAGCTGATTAGGTTGCAGTGTTCACCCTTCATTCATAAAGATGCATGGTTTCTGTGTATCCTCTGTTTCAGTTACATTTTTTAATGCCCCCAACTGGCTCAATGGATTAAAATTCCTGTCATACTGCTGATTCTGCCTGATCTGACATAATTTCCTCTTGATATGAATGGTACATGTACAGACCATAACTGCAAGCTGACACTTTGGAGAATGCAGCCTCCTGTTGTGCTGGTGAGACCATCCACTGGTATATTCCTGTACTCATGGAGACTGAGGAAAAGATCTTTCCTATTTGCATGTGCTTTGTCCTTCAGCACCTTGACTGTGTTGATGGTTTTCTCAGTCAACCCATTGCATTGTGTGTACAGTGGAATATTTGATGTATGATCAAAGTCCCATGTGCATGCAGAGTTATCAAAATCATGCATTGTTATTTTTGGTATTTTAAACATAACCTTGACCTCCCAGAGTTCCCATGTGTAATTTAAACCACACTGAAAATAAAATGAAATGCTTCTTTCCCTCTGTGAAAAGGAGAATATGGAAATGCTAATTTTAGAACAGAACACTGGCTATATAGTGACTTTGGCCTGATATCGGTCTAGCCCAAACCATTTGGTCAACTCCTGTTGCCGAGCTAGAATATACTACAGAGCTGATTGCTAGAAATCAGATCAAAGAAATCTGCGCATTACATATATAGATAACTACAGTAGCCTCAGTCCCTTGGTATCAATATTATCCTTTCTGGTTTTCCAGAAATTTTCTGAAAATGAAAGTTACTAACATGTTGAAGCAATGGTCCCAAAATGGGATATGTGTATGAAAGAGAAGATTTAAGTGACAAATTGATCCCATGAAAAAGAAAATGTTGGAGAACAAAACACTATATCTCCAGACCTACATAGTTTCTCCCTATTTTACCAGAGCTGTGGTCTGGCTTATACATCAGCATAGAATATTTCTAACTCCTTTGTAGTCCGTGTGACATTGAAAAACTAGACTTTACCACCTCATCCTCTCCTCTGGCTTTAGCTGCTGACAATGCAATCAAATCCACATTACTTTAATATTCATTACTGTGTAGGAAATCAGGGAGAAAATGAAGACACTAAACTGCTGCTGCTGGTTTGTCAACACGTTTGCCAGATTCTGCTCGCAATAGTATTTATTTTCCATGTGTGTGCTAAGTTAAAGACGCACTAAATGATATGAAACTGAAGATGCCTCATCATTCTGCCATCTGGCAGAGATTTGTGTTTGAATCTGTACAAGTGATTTAACTGATTAATGACGAAACTACTAACTCTGCCTGAGATTGAGGAGCGTATCTAATAGCTAAACAGGAATTAAGGGATCTGACCAATTAAAATATAAGGAAGATTCAGAAATTTCCCGTGTCATTTTTCATTTTGAATGCGCCCCCCCTCAGGTATTTTTATATTTCACTACAACATCAAAATACCAATTAGAAACTTACCAGTAGAGACTAGCCCTATCTATTGACAGTGATCGATTCAGCCAGTAGCTGTTCTAGCTGACTATTAAGGTTGTGGATTTAAATCTCAGCAGGGCCCCTCATACTGTATGCATAAGCAAGACATCCTAACTGTATATATATACAACTGTAAAAATCCATAAATTCTTTTTTTCAGTCAAAGCTTTAGCTATTAGCACTCAAGGTTGCTGTTAAATAAAGAAAATAGAACCGGACACATGTCATTTTTCTGGCCTCGGACAGTCAGATGTTTCTCACACTATTCATGTCTTTCCCCGGGCAACTGCTGTCCCATTTCTGCTCCACTGCAAACCAGCCACACCCCTGTTTCCAGCTCCATGTACTTAACTGTGAGCTCCGTATAATCCTGGTTAGTGTTTCTTATATTAAATGCCCAAGTAACAGTGGCTGATTACATTCTAATCCATTTCTGTGTAAAGACGCATTTTTACATGCCTTAATACAGCATACGTGGCTTCTGGAAAGGGATATTAAAGCAGATCTTCCAGTGGGAGGTTATGCATCTGTTCTGATGCCTGTGAGTATCATGTGTAACCAAATGCTCTTCTTGGATGGGAGCGGCGGATGTATGTAGGAGTAGGAGGAAGGAGGCCAGTCACTGGACAGAAACCCTAGACGCCAAACACACCATGACTGCAAATTGATTTCTTTTTATTCCTCAGCTGGGCCTTGAACCATAACTCTGCCTGGATTTCCTTTACCCAGGATAGTCACCAGTAGTGGAAGAGGCAGGTGGGAGCGATGGCGGCGAGGGGGGGGGGGGGCGGGTTGGGAGTTGATTACAAACAGTCACGCAAAATTTCACAGAGGGGTGAAATCCCCACCCCTGATCATGACTAAGTATCTTCATCCAGTGTGGAGAGCAGTCCTTCAAATCCCCATGAACCCGGGCAGTGAAGCCACATTGCTTTAAGAGGGTGTGCTGCTTGCTGAATGTTATGTTCACTCTGTGTTTGTAGTGTTACAATAACCTGACTGTGGTAAAAAAAAAAAAAAAAAGTTACATTGATTCCACATGTTATCTGAAAGCTGCAGAAACCCATCTTTCTCGTATGCATAGTCAGAATCAGACTCCTTTTACTCCCCATGTACAAAATGTACGTGGGATTTGTTTTGGTGGAGGCGCGGGAATACAATTTAAACAAAACAAAAAAAGAATTAGCAAATACACAGATTCAAAAAAGGCTGGACGGTCCATTGTAGCACTTTTATAAGATAATGTTTTAAAATAAGATAATATATTTCAACATTATTTGTGTTAAAAGGTTGTTTGGGTAATAATCTTATCATGCTGATGTTGACAAAACCTTTGTTAAAATGTAAAATATGGAAATAACATTCCATTAATGTTCCAGTAAGAAAGTTCCAGGTCAACTTTGATAAGACCATTACATTATCACCGAGGTTCTGCGAATGGTCCCTGTAAGCTGGGTATGCATATAAATAAGGATTAAAAGGGTTAGTTGAGTCTGAGAAGTGTGCACTGTGAAGCACAGTGGGCGAAGTGTGGAAAGGTCCCGTCCCATGGGACCCTGTTTACGGGGGCAATAGCTTGGGGGAAGAAGCTGTTCAGGTGCTGCGTCGTCCTTGTCCTTAGGCTTTGACTCTCAGAAGTGAGATGCCAGAAGAGGGGATGACCAAGGTGAAAGGGGTCACACATTATTTTCTTAGCCCTGTTCCACCTACTTGATGAGTACAGTACTTCAAATGGTGGGAGTTGGCAGTCACTCATCTTCTCTGCACATCATACAAGTTCACACAATTCAGGGCAGGATCTAGCTACAAGTAGAATAGTTGCCTAAGACCCCTGGCTCACCTGATTTATGGAAGAAGTGAAATGATCATCACTTTTCTTGGTAGGGGTAAAGCTTTTGCACAGTTCTTAATGCTGGGAGGTAATATTGTAGCTTATCTAGGCCTTTGGTCAGCTGTGTGTTGCAAACTTAAGCCTCAAATATTACTTTTTAGGGCTGGAGGGGGACACATGTAAGGAGTGAGAAGAATGGATGTAAAAAAAAGTAAAACAGAAAGAAATTTGTGAAGTCTAATAAAAGTTGTGATTGTTATATCTAGAAAAGTAATACCAGAAAAGTAATTCTGCTGATATGTTTTCTAAGTAGGTTTGGAGGACATGTTGGAAACAGTTTGATGTTCTGAGCAGCTGGCTGTGAACAAATGAAGATAACCCAGCTTTGGTTGTATCCCATTTAAGACAATCCACTCACTGAGAAAGTTTTAAAAAAAAAAAAAACAAATTCTTTACCATTTGCAATGTTTAACACGACTGTGTCTATTTTTACTCAGGCTCAGCCATTTCTTGTATTCTTATTCTGTCAGGACAAGAGCCTGTCATATGTCACCTACAGTAGCCATGGATATTGTCTGGGTGCAAGCAGAATATCAGAATCCAGAGACTGGAGACAACGATTGCAGGGTGTGCAACAAGGGTGTGCGTAAACAGTCAGGCAGGGAGAAGTGAGGGCAGGATCTCTGCCAGAAGAAAAAAAAAAGTAGGACTGAAGTGGGTGCAGCGCCAGGGGTTGCAGCCATAGGAGCCTATGGGACGTCTCAGTGGGCCGGGGACTGTGTCGAGAGGGGTGGGGTCATCGGCTTCGCAACCACAGGAGGAAGTGGTGCGTGTGCACTTGACGATCCTTGCTGCACCCACCCCCTGGGCTTTCTGATCTGATGCTTTTGACAAGTTTGGCTCGGACTCACCTGCTTCCTCTCCTCCCCTGCCTACCCGCCCTCCCCACCTTGCAGGTTAAATGTCCTCGGCTGCGAAACGCGGGGGCAGAGAATCATAGCCAGCTGATTGCTATCCATGCAGCCGGCACTTGTCTCCTCCTTGCACACATCTGGCTGCAGTGGTTCGTATAGTGATATGTTGGGGTCAGTAGGGCCAGAAAGAGTCTGCTCATGACACTGGCCTGGACTAACACAGTGATTACAATTGAATCTCAACATGAGCTCCAGCTTAAAGTCTTTCCCTTTTGAAATGTGAGTGAGCTCAGAACATTCAGCAGATTCAGCCCAGATACAACTTAAGTGTACATTTAAACTATCCATTTGTCAACACAACCGACAACACAATCAACTAAACAGGTATACACTCCGGGGTAAACTGAATACATACATCACATAGAGAGGATCAAGAGTATGAGGAGTAACGGGACACACCAGATACAGCCTTTCAGGAATGGAAGGCCTGCAGTATGTCATACCCATTTCAGCACATAAGTACCAGGCTGGAAACTTTTGTTACAAACTACTGCTCTCTGAATTATCAAACTTGAAAGCAAGGCTTTTAAAACATTTTTTATAAGTTCTGTATCTTGCCCATTCTCCACTGGTAAGTATCCTAGCATCCATGCTATGCATTTTGGTGAAGATGGTACTGGAATTCATATCTAGCTAAATAAAACTGAACCATTTATTCAATGTGTGCAAAGACCAGCTGTCAAATCAATAAATAAGGAGAACAATGATGGGAGAAAGGTGATTCTAAACCCACAATGTGTGGGGTTCCTGTGTGCTGCCAATCTAACCTCTTGACCGGCTCTATGTGCTGTATGTTATTAGTTGCAGCCATTTGTTTCTATAAACAGACTCTTTGCATTAACAAGCAGACGTATCTAATTAACTGGCCGCTGAGTGTGGTGCAGAATGAATACAAATGAAATAAAGTAGTTATTCACACAATGCATATGTTCTGTAATCATATTTAACGCACCGCTCAGGTTTTCCTTGGCAAATGTGTATGATGGTAGTAAATATACTTTTCTGTGGTGTGCTTTGCCTAATGTCTTGCTAAATGTCTCCTGATAAGTCTCAGAGGGTTCTGAAAGCTACAGGGAAGCTAACGTAAACAACAGATGCTCAAATACTGCACCCTGTATTCACGTCATCGCAATATCTAGTGCAAAGGACAAATCTGGTCTTGGATAATATGGCAACACATGTTACAATGTGCAGAGAGGAACGTGATGTTAACAAATGTGCTGAGAAGTTCCAGAGCAGCAGAAGTGGGAAATGTTTACAAGCTGGAGTGGCTCAGCTCCTTTGGGAGATTATGGCTGTCCTGATGTTATTCACCAATGCAATAACTCTCTTGCAGACTTTTCTATAAGGAGCTTTAATACAAATCCTAAATCAATAACATTCATAACATGAAAATTCATATCTGTTAATTAATTAACAGATCCACCGTCCAGGGTTTCTCTTCCTGCCTTGTTTATAATATTCTCTCCAACAAAATATGTCATTTTGTAGTTTTGGTGTTTGGTGTTTTGTTGTAAGTTTGTATGGGCAAGTGTGTGCCCTGCTATAGACGGGTATCATCTCCGAGGTGGAATCTGCCCTGTGTTTCCTGTGATACACACCAGGCTATGCATTAGGTACTCACTAATGTAAAATACATCACTAGATCTACCTAATCCAAACTACATGTGAAACTCTGTTTTTTGATTCAGCCAGTAGCTGTTCTAGGTGGCTGGTGTACTGGTGTTTGTTGCTACTGGGAGCTTTCTAATGTTGCCTGTTTCATAGTAGCTTCATATATTTCCCCACCGATTCCCACAAACATGACAAATTACGGTTACAGTGGTGTAAAAAGTACTTAAAAATGTTACTTAAGTGAAAGTACAAGTAATGAGTGAAAATTTTACTCAATTAAAAGTAAAAGTCTTCAGCCTTAATCACACTTGAGTAAAAGTAAAAAAGTACCGCATTAAAATTGTACTTGACTATTAAAAAAGTAAAAGTAAAAGCAAGAATGAAAACTAGAGATTTTTGTTTATGTTTTTAATCTCTAAAAACATGAAGTGAATGAACCA
>JAABNX020000040.1:12576739-12591916 GCA_015163995.2 Mormyrus lacerda
AATAATATGCGGCCCGTGAGACTTGAACTTGGACATAGTGCGGCCCACTGCAAAAAAAGGTTGAGAACCACTGCTCTTAGCGGTTTGAAATGTCCTCCGTCAGTGTTGATACATTCCTGGAGCCTGTCCCTGACTCTGACACACTTTAGCTACCCTAACAGCACCTTTCCACAGCGCTGGATTGGGCATTAGCTAGCCACCATGTTCACCCGACCTGACACCCATGTACTTTTTTGGGGGCATACTAGAGAAGATCTTGAGAGGAAGGCGCACACAGAGGATGAATTGAAGGAGTTTATCTTGCAAGCATTTGGACATTGATGCTAACCAGGATTTGTGTGCTAAAGTGAGTCATAGTGTCAGGCAAAGGTTCCAGGAATGTATCAACATTGATGAAAGACATTTTGAACACCTAAGAGACAGAACATGACCCAATCAATATTGTAAAATAAAAACTGTGTACTTACTTTTGGCCTGTATACCTATGGGTCTGCATGTTTGATATTTACTGTATTTCCAACTTCTCAGACACAGCACTAAAAGACAAATCCCTCCACTGTTTGCATCGTAATCATCATCAAAACTCATATATTAGTAAAACTTAACCAAATGTAATTGAACTCAGTCTATTTATATAGAATTGCTTTTACATACAGTAAAGTAAACTGTCCAAGGGCTCCACAACTTTTGGCACTTTGTTGTCACTGATGCAGTAGCAACAAAAAGATCTAATAGATCTCGAACATTCTGGTAAAAGCCGTCTGTGAGCAGAACAGCCTAAAAAGAAGCTTATAAAAATCCTTTTAACAAAGAACAGATAGGTCTTGAGAAAGCTATATCCTTCTTAGCTTATAAGTAACACAATGGACGATTTGTCTTTGATATAAACATGAGAATGAGCCCTGCGATCCAGAACATAATTTCCAGGCTGCTGGGTTCCCTGCCAAAACTATCGCACTAAGAAGTCCAAAAGATTTGTGGCGAACCCAAGCATCAGACTATAAAAGGAAACAAAATTTCGTCATGGTTAACTGCTTCATTGCAGTGACTAAACTCTGTAAGTGATTTTTTTTTTTAGCACACCTTGCTTTTGTCTTTTAATGCGTTATTAGTTGTAGTGGTCAACATCGCACACTGCATAACAATTGTGCAATAGAGAGCACAGAGGTTTGTTGGGTGGTGTGTGTCACTGCAGGTTAGGACATTGATGAGAGGGAAGCTGGTTCAGCTCCTGTGGTTGGCAAAGTTGCTGCAACACCATTGTGCACTTGGGCAGGGCGGTATTAGGGTTTTAGGGTATTAGGGTATTAGGGTATTAGGGTTATTAGGGTTATTAGATAAAAGCCTGAGCCTGCAGTCAACCTCAAACTTCATTCTCACTTGTGTAAGTGTACGTCTAAAAGGGGAGTAAGATGGGATGTGTAAGAACAAAGGCATTCATTATACTGATACAAATGGTAAGGAAAGTACTACAGCACATCTCACACATATGACAAGGACACTGCTTTTAGTGTATTCTTACCATTGTCTGAACTGAGAGAGGACACCTTATATTGATGTATGATATCCTGAAGTATAGATAATAATATTTTATTAATCCCCATGGGGAAATTCTCTTTTACTTACCCTATCTTGCTCATACACTAAACAAAAGTATTCTGACACAACTCTTAATCATTAAATTCAATTGCTTCATTCAGACCCATTGTCACAGGTCTATAAAACCAAGCAAGCTCATTGAATTGAAGTGTGGTAACGTCATAGGATGCCACCTTTCCAATAAGTCAGTTTGTGAAATGTTTTCACTGTTAGATATTCTACTGTAAGCAGTATTATTGCAAAATGTAAGTGTTTAAGAACAACAGAAACTCAGCCAGATCACGTGAAGTAACAGAGCAAGATCTATGAATGCTGAGGCGCATTGTGCGTAAAAGTCGCCAACGCTCTGTAACTGCAGAGTTCCAAACTTCCTCTGGCATCACATCAATAAAGTTGTGATTATTATTATTATTATTATTATTATTATCATTATTATTATCACCAAGTGCAATGCCAAGCATCAGATGGAGTGGGTTAAAGCTCTGGACTCTGGAGCAATGTGTTCTGTGGAGTGACAAATTAGGCTTCTCTGTCTGGCGGTCTGATGGATGAGTCTGGATTTGGCAAATGAGATATTGAACAAAAAATAAAATAAAAATAAATCATAATCAAAGGCCAGAGAGTATAAGTAGGTTTTTTAATGAAATTTAAAAGTATTGGGGATAATCTCACATGTAAAGGCCATCCATCCATCCAACCATTAACTTCCGCTTGTGCAGGGTTTGGGTCGCAGGGGTAGCAGCTTCAGGAGAGAGACCCAGACCTCCCTCTCCCCAGCTACCTCTACCAGCTCCTTGGGGGGGACACCAAGGCATTCCCAGGCCAACTGAGAGATATAATCCCTCCAGCGAGTCCTGGGTCTGCCCCGGGGCCTCCTCCCTGTAGGACATGCACGGAAAACCTCTCCGGGTAGCCGCCCAGGAGGCATCTGCACCAGGTGTCCAAACCACATCAACTGGCTCCTTTCGACGTGAAGGAGCAGCGGTTATACTCTGAGGCCCTCCTGGATATCGAACTTCTCACCTTATCCCTTCGTGAGAGCCCAGACACTGTGGAGAAACCTCATTTCGGCTGCCTGTATTCACGATCTCATTCTTTCAGTCATTACCCATAGCTCATGACCATAGGTGAGGGTAGGGACAAAGGTGGACCAATTCAATTCAGTTCAATTCAATTCAATTTTATTTATATAGCGCTTATAACAACAGTCATTATCACTAAGCACTATACATTAACCCAGCCAGA
Organism: Mormyrus lacerda; assembly: GCA_015163995.2. Lineage (NCBI taxonomy): Eukaryota > Metazoa > Chordata > Actinopteri > Osteoglossiformes > Mormyridae > Mormyrus > Mormyrus lacerda. The sequence goes on from JAABNX020000040.1 coordinate 12,579,584, forward strand.
ACACCACCAAGCAAGCCTGAGGCAACAGTGGCAGGAAAAAACTCCCTCTGGGTGGAAGAAACCTTGAGAGGAACCTAGACTCAGAAGGGGACCCCATCCTCCTCTGGGTGACCGGGGAGCATGAAACTGCATTTATATCAACATTAATTTGTGTCCATTTTTGCTTCCGCAAGCACCCGAGCCGCGTTCCGCCAGGCCTGCTGGTACCCATCAGCTGCCTCCGGAGCTAATAATTCCCAGTAGGCCTCCTTCTTCAGCTTGACAGCCCCCCTCACCTCTGGTGTCCACCATTGGGTACCAGGGTTACCGCCATGACTGGCACTGACCACCCTGCAGCCACAGCTCTATACAGCCGCTTCCAGAATGGAGGTCCGGAACAGTGTCCATTCAGACTCAATGTCTCCAACCTACCCCTATGCAGTTTGAATTCTGCCGGAGGCTCCGGCGAACAGGAGCCTCTGCCAGATGTTCCCAGCAGACCCTCACTATGCGCTTGGGCCTACCAAGCTCTACCCCTCTCTTTATCAGATTACCAGAGTATCCAAGACAGAAGGCCGCAGATCAGATGACACGATTATGCCCTGGGCATGTTCATACCATGTCCGCTTATGGACACCCTTATGCTTGAACATGGTGTTCATTATGGACAAACCATGCATTGCACAGAAATCCAATAACAGAACACCACTCGGGTTCAGATCAGGGAGGCCGTTCCTCCCAATCACCCCCCTCCAGGCCACACTGTCATTGCCCACGTGAGCGTTGAAGTCCTCCAGCAAAATGATGGAATCCCCTCGTGGCACGCTAACCAGCTAAGGGAATCCCCTGGTGGCACGCTAACCAGCTAAGGGAATCCCCTGGTGGCACGCTAACCAGCTAAGGGAATCCCCTCGTGGCACGCTAACCAGTTAAGGGAATCCCCTGGTGGCACGCTAACCAGTTAAGGGAATCCAAGAATTCTGAATCGTCATTTGGTGCATAAGCGCAGATGATAGTCAGAGACCTATCCCAACCCAAAGGCGCAGGGAGACAGCCCTCTCGTTCACTGGGGTAAACTCCGGTGTTAATGCACCAGTAGCCCCACCCCAGCCCGATGTTGCTCACCTGCCGCAACTCCAGAAGAAAAGCGCGTCCAGCCCCTCTCCAGGAGATTGGTCCCAGAGCCCATGCTATGCATTGAGGGATCATCTCACATGCACAGGCATGATCCTGGGTCCTGAAGGATTAACACCAAGATATTGTTCCAGGGAATTCACCTGACACTCTCTCACTAAAGCTGATAGTTACCCTAAACATTACTAAAGCCACAAACTCTGGTAGACAGGCCAATAATAAACTAATAATTTACATGATTGATGAATCATAGTTGTGATTAGTTGATGAGCAGCAGGCTTAATTTCGTTTTTCTGATATTACTTGTGTATTTATTACTAAAATGGGTTTTTAGAACGGTCTGACCCCTCTCCGCCTAAAATTGGATTTGTTAAAGGGACTAGTAACTCTGGACTCATAACTCTCAATATTAATCTATTGATTTCACGTTCTGCTCCACATAAAACTTCAGCATCAAGTTTGCATAATCCTTCCCTACCAATCTCAATGTCTGTTGAAAAATGTCACATTAATATAATGTTTATATGTCTCAGTATTTGCACTATGACCAAAGAGTCAATTCACCTCAGTGTATGACTCCAGCATCTGAATTCAACAAAAGATACTTTGACCTAGGCATAGGTTTCACGTTGCATTGCCATTCCAGGAGTATGAAAACATGTGAGCGTGCATGTATGGTATACATTGGACACCAGTTCTAGCACTGCACAAATCTGCTGTCCTATGGGACCAGGGAAGTGCCAACAGGAAAAACATGTGGGATCCAATCATAGCTACGGGATGACATCATGCCAAGAGAGACAGTGGGCAATTCAGCACACCCCTGAAAGACACAAAAACACATTGCCCACTATATGGAAGTACAACCAAAGACCTTAATTTCCTCTTTGTTACAAAAAAGAACACAATACATTCTTCCAGTCATTGTTGCGTCTGCACAGCAGCAGGCTTTGGCTGCCATTTCCTACCATTGCCAAAGGAAATTCAGCTCCACAACACGGCCATTTTTACATAGTAATAAAAATTGGCTCTTATTTCGGACTGCATGCATAGGTGATAATTAGTGCTTCCAGGACTAACATAAATTTCAGTATGAAACGCTATTTTTTTATAATTATATTTCTATGTCTATCCACATAAATCTGATGGTTAAAATGCACGTCTGAATGTCCATATTTTATGATGTGGGAAATACACTCTAGAAGGTACACAGGATGCATGGGCGTCACCGCCGTTAAATTTGAGAAGGACATGTGTCCCTCACATTTCAGAATTATGCATTTGGACCCCCCCATTGTCACGATCCGCTCCCATATTTAACATAAAATATTAATTCCCCTAGCGCTGTTTTCCAGTGTGTTCCCCCCAAATTCAAAATTGCTTCCCATTAACCAGGTACATTGTAAAACCATTAAGCATGTTTTCCGAAAACCAGACAGATACATTTGACCCATGTGAAACTCACTGCTTATTTGCAGACGACCTGCACCCCCCTCAAAGCACTGGACTCTGACCATAGGAGTGTGGGGGAGGGTTATGCCAAAGGTAATGAATTCACCTTGTTTAAACTGTTATCCTGTTTTCTATTGTATAACTACTGCTTCCACTGCCATTGTATCAGTCTAGTTTACAGACCTGTTTTGAATGAGTAATATGCAACAGAAGCATTTTCCTTATATTGTGTTTTGTTTCTGCATACATCTTCCATGCAGACCATTGAGTGATGAACCGTTGTCCAACATGGTCTAAGATGCACTACAAAAGATGAATTTCTAAAATACTTTTAAAACATTTATCTTATATACCCTCATATGGATAAATTATGGACTGGAGACATGAAAATATAACAACAAAAATTACATTGCATTAAAGTGAGGTGACAAAAACCAATTCAAAATGAAATAATATAGGATTCCTAATACAGAATGTTCCCTAAGCTTTTTACTGTTATCCTCTTCTGATGCATCTGATTTTTATTTTCCAGGTTGATCCAGGGTGAAGTTTTCACCATTTTAGAAGGTAAGTTAAATTTGGGTTAGATACCTGCCCTCCTAGGTACTCCAGAAGAGACCTTCCGTGATTCCAACCTTAATCACTACACTACATACATCCACGCTTTTGTCTGAAATTATTGTGAGATGTTGTAATTTCTTTTTAAAAGTCATTATTCACTTAAAAATAACAACTCCCAAAACCTCCCATTCTAAACACATAATTGGCATAGCACCCAACATGGCAGGATGGTGTCAGCAGATTGTTATCAGAGAGGCCTCAGATTGGAGTCTTCAAATTGGAATTTACGAATAAGAAGCTCTTAGCTTAATTCACCTTTTGTAGTGCATCACACATTTACATCTGTTTTTAATATTATTCAGGAAACAAATGTCTTCAAATAGAGGCTTTCAAACCATGATGTTTGCAAAACGAGAACAGTCTTCCCTCATGTGAATAAAACTACGGAAGTCTGCTACAAGCTTCTCCGCATAATTGCCTTTATCCTGAGATGAAAGCACATTTTCTGTTTTCATCAGTGCAATTAAGTGATGACACAGAATAGCAGTAAGTGATACTTTAGCATAAAAATCTTACTAGAAGAGCTTACTTTTAAATAGTGATACTGTCCATCAAAATAAAAGATATACAGCTCTGGATAAAAATTAAGAAACTACAGAAAAATTTTCATTGTGTCACTTCTTTTTCAATTTAGGAGTATGTGCCTGTGTAAAATATAAGAAAGAAAGAAAAGCCTATTTTTTTTTTTTTGCAAACTCCAGCATGGACCTTCCCTGCTTCTCATTAATGAAGGGCTTCTTCCTTGCTTCCCTCCTGCTTCTAGGAGCCTGATGTGACGTGCACTGCTAAGACAGTTAATATCACTTAATGTTTCCCATTCCTTTTGAAGGTCACTTGATGTCATGTGTCATGGTCAGATAAGTTGACGAACATCTCTGGCATTAGAGAGATGCTTCTGCCCTTTACCTGGCTGGTTCTTGGCCATTCCAAGTGTCTCCTACTTTGTCTTGTTCTCATGTACTGCTGCTTTAGAAACTTGTACTTGAGCTATACATCTATTTTTATTAAGGAGACTATCATTATTTAAAAGGCATTTTATTCTAGTTACATTTTTATTCTAGTTAGAACTTATTCATGGATAGAATTAGGAACCAGAACCTAAAAATAGGCAAGCAGCCAATAAGCAAAATACATGCACAGATGTAACAAGAATAAAAAACTGTAAGCAAATATGATGATGATGGTTATATACTTGCCATATTTATTCCCACTGTCCAGCGTGCATTGTCTAGTCCGATGCCACTTTTGTTTTTAATAATAATGCTCCTGTGTACATTTGTTGAACATGGTGACGTAGGATATGTATATTATACATTAATTTATGCAAGAAAATAAATAAAAACTGTCACCGTTATACAATCTATATTCATGTCAATGGGTATCCATGAACATCATTTGAAATCGTTAAAAATATTTAATTTGGATCCACATCACAATTGTAGTGATTTCCTACTAGAAAGCTGCATCTGACTTTGCTTTAAGCATTCTAGATAACCTTGCCTCAAAAGATTAAGGGCATAAACGATAGACAGCATTATGTATAAAGACGTGTTAAATATGAAACGACAGCCATTAAAGACAATTATTAAATATTAAAGTAGAGATTTGCAAATGCTGTTTCCCAATGAAGCAACAGGTTTCTTTTCAGATGAATGAAAAAGTATATATTATCCAAACGTGGAAAAACAAACATGCAAACGTTTTAACACAGAAAGCATGCTCAGAATCTGACAACATAAAGACGATGCTGTCCCTTAAATATCAAGAGAGTAATAGCTACACAAGGTGGTCCTTCTGGGCTAAAAAATGGGTGGTCAGTCTTGGTAACGGGGGGGTGGAGTAAGAAAATAACTAGCAGGGTGGAACAATAAGTCTCAGCGGCGGACCAGAGCCAAACTCAGCGCAAGATGTGTGTCAGTAAATTAAATTATGTTTTAAAATAAGAGACAAAGAAATTATCAACAGCGTCAACTTTTGAGCGTTTTACCCATTTTTAGACAAAGGGGTTAAGAGCGTCTCCTAGAATGTTCTCTAACAGCGCCTTGATTCTTGTGCTGGTCATGTTTTTCACGCATGAAGCGAGAGCTGAGGTAAGTTAATTCATTACCGTTTTTCTCACTATCTATTATCCAAATTGTCCCGTCTTTGGATCATTTCAGAGGGACACTTCTCCCGTACAGTTTTAAGACAACATACGCGTTGATTTTTTTCCATATATTAAATAAAGTGTGTCACTCTATTGTTTTATGCAGTAGGGCGATAAAGTTGATATAAAAGTGATTGTTTATTCGTGATGAGAGAAGGGACGAAGAGAGGAGGTGAAACAATTGGGGAAAAAGGGAAAAGATCCATACAAAGAAAAGGTTGCTTTATCGTATGGTACTGAACTTTATTCCAGTCTTGCGATTTTTAGTATGGGCTCTAAAGTTGAAGTCGCCCCGCCCAGTCATTGCATCCTCCCACGCGCCCCTAAACTGTATAGTCTGCATGTGCTCCACTGTCCAACGACAAAGAAATGAATAAAACACACAAACAATTAAAATAAATAAACAGCCTATCAGCCTAGTCGAAGAACGACGTAGTGGTGGATGTAATTTCTCAAAATAAACAAACAAACAAATATGATTAATTTAAAACATACACACAAGAATTACATATTCTCCTTAACTGAATGCAGGGTAATGTTCTTCTGTTTACTTAATATCTTCAAGTTGAATAGTTACAGTCTGCAATAACTGTCCATTTTACCATACAGTGTGTCCAGATGGTTATTTTGCATGTATGTGTATATTAATAGGCATTTTGCATGTATATATGAATATAGATTTCTGGGATGTGTGTGTCTAAACAATGGATTTAGAGAAAATGGTCGAACCCATATCCAAATGGTGGATAGTATACAGCTTGGGGTGCCCTCATGAAGTTGAAGCATTATGGGAATTTTAGGGAAGTGAGGCATCTGTCTCCTGTTCAATACAGTTTGCCAAAGACAGGAAGTTCTGTAAATTACAGTTCAGTGATGGGTTTAAGAAAAAAAAAATTCCCCAGGATGTGACATGTGTTTTCATGATTAGGCCAAAGGCTCTCGCATATCCTTTAAGGTAATATTTGTCAATGCAAATGAAGATTTTCTTTAGGTTTGCTGTTAAATTCAGGACTTTGACAAACTCAGGAACATTTAAAGTGATGTCTCATGAAATAACCTAAAATAACTGATGCCTTTACCTCTCCACTTCAGAATAAATTACACATTCAAAAGGCTGGTGAAAAGAAGTCTATAAGCAAACAAAATATAATGAACTCATAACTTTATGTAGAAATTTCAGGTATGATGAATGAATTAATTGTAAAATTATATTTTATATATAAAACCCGGTCCACAGATAACACTCTACTCTATGCAGGGTTAAACTTCGAGTCTTGGTTCTGAAAACATCATAACATCTTATACATAATTTGGACAGATGAGCTTTTTTGTATGAGTGAATTTAATGAACAGTAGTTGTTGTTTGCTTGATTATCATCATTTGGATATATGTTTTTAACTGGCTGCCTCCCAGTTAAGCTGTGTGCATATTTTGGAACATATGTGCATTTTGGGCTGATCTGACCAGTATAAATCCAGTTAACTTTGGCACTTACTATCAGTGTAAATTTGTCAGCACACAGGTTCAAGAGTGACATCACGTTGAAAAGCCAAACCTTCAGAAATAAAAGTATTGATTCCTAATGTGTGCTTGGCTCTAACCACTGCCAGCTTTATGTCAGCTCTGTCCCTCTTCTGATTTCTTCACCATCCAATGGTGGTTTTACCATCCAATTGACGTCATGCTTCCAGGCAAGGGAACATAGCTGACCATATGTTCTTGTATGGGGACTTGTCTCTATTACACCATCTGATTATGTTGCTCAAATAGAGACCATAGAGATTTTAGTGATACATGTAAGAGCACCAGGTTTTAATGGATAGTCAGGAAAGTATTTTATTCTCAAAGTCAGTGTTTCAAAACAAATATGATGAGCACTGAGTGAGCATATTGCTAATTATATGCTGTTTTTTGTGTTTTCTGTTATTCCTGTAGTGCCTCCTCTAAGGCGTTAAACTGAATGTCATTTCTGAACAACTAATCCACACTATATGTTCTAATTTAATGTACGTTCTTTTATTTCTTTGATGTCATTGACATGGCCCCTGCAGCTGTGTTTGAAACTATTATGGATCTACATACAGTTGGTGATGACTTTTAGTCTACTAAAAAACATCCATCTAAAATTGAGATAAACTCTACTTTGCATGATATACTGTATCTCCTTGTCTGGTTCACAGTACATTTCCTTCACATGCGTCGAATTCTAAACATTGGCTTTTGTTATCATGCAGTGTGAATGACATGCAAAGAACTGTATGTCTGAGTGTGTAACTTAACAAACAGCTAGCATAGAATTTGTGGTCTTAGTGGTTTTTGCGCTTCTTGCATGGTTTCTGTTGAACAACTGTTTTTTTATTTTTTTCTTCTGTTGTTTGTTGTCTTAACCTCTGTACTCTGTTTTACGAGAAAAGCTACAACCCCTTTAGCCTATTTTGCAGGGTTTTGATTTTTTTCAGCCTGTTTCACATCCTTTATATGACTCCTGGGAGAAGCTACTTGAAACATCTGGGGAGAATATTGAGCTTTTTGGGCTCTTTCTTTTAGAAATAAATTCAAATGTTGTTGCTGAAGCATATCATAGTAGTTTAAAAGCTGTTTTTAAATTTATTTGCTATATGCAGGTAGGTTCCTTATCTAGGCCCAGCCAATGATAGTGTCAAATTAGATATGTTAAAAATCTGTCCTGTGGCTTTACTTTTGAAGCACCTATATATGGCAGTGAGAAATCCTTCTTGTTATGAATGACTCATAGCTACAGGAAGAAACACAGACATTCAGACATTTACAACAAAACTTTCATGGCGGGCACTGGGGGAATGTCAGCACAGCTAACCAGCATCATACTGGCAATACAACCACAGAAATACATGTCTCAATGCACATCAAGGTTGAACTTCACCTGAAATGGAATGCAGTAGATCCATAGACAAAAGGTTATGCTACTTTGATGCATGGTTTTAATGTTTTATCTTATTTGTATTTTTTTGTTTGAGTGTTTGAATAAACACAGTTGGCTTGAGTAAGGGTTTTAAGGATTTAGGTACGAATATGTGAACATTAGGACAGAACTTGTAATTTAAAAACTAACTTGTCACTAAACTCTACAGAGTTACGTTTGTAACAGCAGAGTGCCTTTGCGACCAGTCCCAATGGCTAATGTTTCCCCACAGACCCTGTGGATGCCACCCCAAGCCTTGTATTGTTCCAATGCCCATTATTGACAACCTTTACAAGGGGATCAGCAGGGATCTGGTAGGGCCTTTTCTCCAGTCAGCTCCAGGTCAAAAATACATGCTTGTGATCTCCAACTATGCCACCCGGTACCCAAAAGTTGTAAAATTCCATAAGGCAATCTCCAAATCGGTAGTGAAAGAGCTCTTTCTGCTGTTCAGTCATGTGTGAGTGCGTGTGTGTGGGTGTGTGTGTGGGGGGGGTTCCATAGGAAATTGTAATGGCCTCATGAACTCCTGTCTTGTCTTAGCTGATGGGAGGTTTCTGTAAAGTACTGGACGTCCAACATCTGGCTTCCTCAGTTTACCACCCTCAAATGATGTTTAAATCAGCCTCTTAAACAAATACTCAAGGGTATTGACCACAGATGGTTGGAACTGGGACCTGCTGCTTCCCAATGTCCTGTTTGGAGTATGGGGGAGTGCCCTCACCCACCACTGGCTTTACGCCTTTCCAGTTGCTATACAGATGACAGCTTAAGGGTCTGGGAACAGCAGCCATGACCTATCTACAGTACTAATAAACATATCTAACAGATGATCGACCCGGTGATGTCAGCAGTGTGTGAGGACATGGAGCAAGACAAGTGTGCCCAGCAGAGAGCCAACACTTGCCCAGCGAAGCTCAGAGAATTTCAAACATGTGACTGTCTGTTGGTCCTCATGCCTAGAGATGACGTTAAATTCCCATATAAATGTAAAGCCCTGTTCACTGTGGTTGAGAAAGTAGGACCTGTCACCTGCAGAATAAATCAACCAGGATGCAGGAACCTTGAAAAGCTATATCATATCATATAATGACATATAAACTTTTACGTACAAACTTGTATTTTCCATTTGTACTGGACACCATTAAGCAGGCCAGCCAGCCCCAGTATTCACCACCATCACCTCTCTGAAGTTCCCAATACCTGCTCTACATAATCAGCCAAAGTCAAAGTCATGGCCTTGCAGAACCACTCAGGACTTGCGACTAAAACCGAGGTGTGTGCTTCGTGCCACACTTCTCACGCACAGCGGCTGTTCCTTTGGACATGACCTGCAAGGGACAGTGAGATCGTTGCTGCTGAGATGGCCTTGCTGAAGATAAAGAGAACACTGACATAAATCACACGGAGCAATAAAAACGGCAGCACACCTGTCCGAAACAGCTGCAGTTTGACATTAGCTATACGGATGACTAATCTATTCAGACCAGAGGACAAAACAAAGCTAAGCAGCGAGATAATGGATGCAGCGGGCAATCCCTCATACTATATGAAAGCTATAGACTGTATTGTTCAGAGCGGGCATATTTATGTGATTATTGCCATGGAGATGAATTGGAATTTGCTGACAGAATTGAATCACAGATGAACATCCTGACACACAGGACTATGTTATATGCACCTACTTACTCAATTTGAAAAAAGAACAGAAGATGGCCTTCATTCAAACACAATAAAGGAACTGTCTGCAGTCACACATATGTGTAGCACAATAACTTTTTTTGTATGTTATTCGTGGTGTGATGGAAGAGAGAAAGTAGCTTTTATGTAGCAAATATGGGTACAGTCATGTACAGTATAATGCAATATAGATACTTTCATATTGCGTTATATTCTAGCCATAAAGTATTATAATAGGAATATAATATAATGACTATAACTATTTATAAAAAAGCATTATAAGCCTGGTATATAACACATTATAACCATGTTTATTATGCATCATGCCATTATACCTTTATAATGCAGTACAAAGCATCCTCATTTGTAATACTGACCACTATAATGTGTCATGAAGGTATCTATAGTGCATTATAGAGGAGAGCTTCATAGAGCATTCATAATGCATAACAAACATGTGTTGTGCCTTTTTATAAATTGTTACAGCCGAGTATATACTACTTTATGAATGCATTATTTTACATAATGATGGTTTCAATAATACATTTATATGACTGCTTTAAGTGAAATGTAGCAGTTTTTTTTATCCACTGTTATATTGCAGCTTGTGTTAGTAACTTGAGGATCTGACAAGCAATACAGTCAAAATCAGTGTAGTCTCAATGGTCCTTAAGCAAAAGGACAATATGGGAAATGAGTAACAGAGGGGACTACAGGCTGGTAACTGGTGGACAATTCTGGAACAAAATGCACAGGAAGACAGGAAATAGGAACCGGCAAGGAGAGGGCAACCTGGAATCCATCCAGGAAACTGAAACCAAGAAACAGGAACCAGCCGGAGATGAGTCATGAATGGACTAGGATATAAGATATATATAAGAGATATAGGATTTAGGGTATAAGAGATAAGACTGCAACATACTAAAAATAAGAAACCACAACCAGATAGCTTTCCAACAGATGACAGCATAGCACATATATAGGGGGGCCAGTGTCATCTTGTTCAGAAAACTTTAAACAAAAATAAGCTCTTAGCAAAGCCTTCATTGTGTAATTTCTGGACCCAGTGCCTCTGGATTCTGTGAATGAAACGGGGACCATGCTCATCATTTTGAGAGTGGAAAAAATGGCAATGTTTGCAGTTTGATTTATGATTTGTTCACTGGTGCAGCATGACAAATATGCAGATATTAGGTAACTGGATATTTACTGAAGCAATAGTTTCTATGTTACATTAATCAGAGGCAATTGCAAGTGTAAATTTCAGGATTAAGCTATGAACAAAATATATCAATATACATTTGCAAGGCAGGAAAACAAAACTGGTCCTGTAGATAGAGACAAAACCCAGCCTTGTCCCACTCATCTATGTGTAGATGGAAAACGTAATGGTGATCCTGCAGATGTGTTCAGATTTTGGCAGAGTGTTCCACATATGGGATTCCAGCTGCCACAGTTCCCAGGCTCTGACATTAACAAGGACATTGCTTTTTTTCAGAGGGTGGTGTGTTAAAGACTTATTCCAGCTGGTCCAGCACAAAGTGTAAAATTGTATCATTCCCATGGTTATCCAGATGGAATATTTAATATCTGAGTCATTGTAAAAGCTGCCTCTGAAATTTTCTCAGATGCTGCCGGCGCTGAGATACAAACTTGCCATATCTGCTCCCCAAATGCTCCTAAACATGTTTTTACGATTCACCTGCATGATGATGAGCGGTAGTGATGCCCAGGGCCGCATTTAGGGGCATTGGGGTCCCCATGCTAAAGTTGCTGTTGGGGTCTTATCTACAGCTTAAAATGCTGCTGAAATAACCAGCCTTAGTGACACCTGGTACAGACAAATGTTGAATCTATTTGATGTTGAAATAACTATCAGAACACAAAGATCTGCAGCTTCCGCAGTGACTCGCCTTAGACAAACAAGGTTCAAACAAGTCTTATTCTGTCTGAGGTACAGGCTGCCTGTAACCCTGAAAGATGGCAGGAATTTAATTATTTTATTTTTGTTCTGTTGAACACAGCAATTTACCACGTAGCTCAATGTTGTGCCCTGTCGATCTCGACCAACATATATACCAGTTTGCTGATATTAGTTGATATTAAGGATTCACAGACTTATTGGCATTGGCTAATAACCCATTCAACAGTCAACCAGCACTGGACATATAACTTAGACATATGAGACGTGTGAGACAGTCAACCAGCACTGGACATATAACTTAGACATATGAGACGTGTGAGACAGTCAACCAGCATTGGACATATAACTTAGTCATATGAGACGTGTGAGACAGTCAATCAGCACTGGACATATAACTTAGACATATGAGACGTGTGAGACAGTCAACCAGCATTGGACATATAACTTAGTCATAT
>JAABNX020000040.1:12624440-12680535 GCA_015163995.2 Mormyrus lacerda
ACACACACACACACATTAAAGCAGAAGTAAAAGTTGAAGTGAGATATGTGAGCTGACATGGGGCCACAACATCTGATATTGTGGCATCAAAATGCATAAATTGATGAACACATTCACCCACCCCCACCCAGAAAAAAAAAAATTAGCAGTCCACCTGAGGAAAAAAAAAAGAAAAAGATAGCTCTGTGATATATGTCCTTCCACTTCAACTGTGTACACCCTGTCCCTGTTGATATCATGTGACTTACCTCTTTTGTGGAACATTGCATTTTGTACCTATTAAAATCATATATTTTTAAGTCACATATCAAACTGTGAGTCATATTCTCTCTGTTATTCTTCACAGAAATATTAAGAATTCATTCAGAAGAATGAATTGTCCCAACATTCTGTTACTATAATAATATATGCAAGACTTACAAAGGCAATGTTTACTTTTCAGAAATAAAATTCATTTTTGTCTGGTGATAACTTAACAGCAGGAGCTGTATTATTGTTAATAAAGTGTCTAAGGTCTAGCCGGCCTGCACTGTGGCTTCCCCACAGCGTGCTCTTTCTTTCCCCCTGCTGGGATCGTCTTCAACCCAGCACTTCATTTTGGCTCATCAGAAATGCATACGCCTCAGCAGCTATGACAGCTTCCGGGCAAGCTGATATTCAGCCACTGTAAATGAGTCATTTTCTTCACAGGAACTGTCAGTTTGACCATAATGAAATGCTCAGATCCTTACAGATTTTTGATGCAATGGAGCGCAATTGTGGACAGCAACAGGTATGTTTTCAAAAAAGACTGAACAGGCAATACGATTACAAAAAGCTTTTTATCCAAACGGCTGGTCTTTGGGCTGTAACTGAGATCCTAATCCAGTCTTCAATCATTATTTTTATTTTTTTAACTTTTTATTTTACCATACAGTGAACTTTTTTTTACCATTTACAGTGAACCCTTCTTACCATTTAGTGAACCTTTTCTTACCATACAGTGAACCCTTTTTTACAATTTACAGTGAACCCTTCTTACCATTTAGTGAACCCTTTTTTACCATTTACAGTGAACCCTTCTTACCATTTAGTGAACCCTTTCTTATCATACAGTGAACTTTTTTTTTACCATTTACAGTGAACCCTTTTTTTACCATTTACAGTGAACCCTTCTTACCATTTACAGTGAACCCTTTTTTACCATTTACAGTGAACCTAATTAAACACCTAACAGGTTGAATCATTGAATCATGAACTAATATAGTTTTTGCTGCTTTTATAAGATTTTGATATGAGTGATATACAAATTGGCCAAATCTATATTTGGCATTTTGTGTGTCAGCAGACTGGTCCCCCATTCAGAGTGTTCCCTACCTTGTTCTCTTGTGCTTAATGAGACAGGCTCCTCAGTCACCTTGTCCCTGCCCTGGATAAGCAATAATGGAATATGGATGGATGGATGGATGAATGGATGGATGGATGGATGGATATACTGGCATGTCATCAATAAATAAATGTATACTGCAAATCAAACCATCAACCAAGTGCAAAAAAACAGTGACCAATGTAACGTTTTTACCCATTATAGTGAGGCACAGTCTGTTTATATCTTCCACGTGGAAATCCAGCAACACCACATAAAAACACACCATCTACAAGCTATAGCACTGAGGGACCTGTCTTCCGCTCTGGCACTGATGTAACGGTAACACCAACTCATGAGTAGGTTAGATGTGGTTGGCAGTCAGAGATTCTGTGTGGGCTCCTTCGCATCCGTGCAGGCATCCCAGCATCGTGAGAGGAGGCGGGCTTCCAGGAGAGAGGGTGGGGGGCAGGTATGCACCTGCGAGAACACAATATAATGTCCTTCCTAAATCTAGTTAGGTGAGAATCTATTTCTGTACAGTGTGCAGGTACCAATAATTGCTCCTTTGTCAAAGCCATTTTTATTGTCATCTTCTACTATATGATCAATGGTTCATATGCTGAGATGAAATTACCGTCTCATTGGTCATAGTGAAGAAACTGAATATAAATATGAATATCAAAGAAATTTTACTCTGATAATATGACAGCTTAAACACGACATACTGAGACAAGTATATAAGACACTGACAGAAAAATACAATCAAAAACACAGTTTGACAATAGTTAAAATAAAAATGTGTATTGTTTCTCTAAATGGAAACTCCAAGTTGCATGCATGCATTCCCAGGACTTTCCGCTGGGGGTCTCACTGCCAGAGGACTCCTGTTCCCATCTGACTCACAACTGAAAATAAATGATGGGCCACTATTGTCCAGAAAGTAGCTGATTGGCTATTCATCTAGTGTCATGGTCACAATAAAGAACATCCTGGCACTGTTCAGTTTTGATAATCTTTGGCTTAGAAAATGGATTTTTCTGGCTTTTCTGTGAAAACGTGAGACTGTTGGTAAGTTGCACCCCATATTAGCAAATTCGGTCCAAATCACTGCAGGACAGAATGACAAAATCTTTAATGGCAGTTTAGACACACTCTGTGTATCATTTGTTTGTAATAGGTGTGCCTCTTTTTGCAAACAGGCAAAGTTCCAACTGTTCTGTGTGAAGGTCCAGTTAGATTGTGATGTCATTTATTTACATGCAGAGGAGAAGAACTGGGGAGAAGCCAGCTGTTACCGGGGTGGAGGAGGGGGGGCGCACAGGGACGCGGTTGCAGGTGTCATATAGCGGACAACAGAAACTTGGGTTTTACAGTCAATTATTCCCATGATGGGCACAATGGAAAAAGTCTCTTTGAAGTTTCCTGAAAGGAAGATTTTCTGGATATAAAGGCTCAAAGGGCAGGAATATTCAGACTATTTTGTCAGTAAGCCTTGGCTGTCAACCATCCATTAGCATAAATATGGTGTATTTTACTTATTTGTCACTAAGGACTGGCATTAAACACAGGATGATTGATCATACAATGAAAATAGGATGAGCAACAAGCAAGAGCTATGAAGTATCACTACATGGAGTATTTGCTTATTTAATCTTAATGAACTGAAGACAAGGCCTGATAGAATGGTGTGGATGTATGAGGATATGAATTACCGAAAATATCTTTACATTCATCGTGAAGCTGACAAAGTCACATTCCCTCAAGTGCGGGCTACCATATAGTACTTTAATAAACAACCAATAAATAACAATAAAGAGAGCCACACTGATATGTGATCTTGCAAGTCATAACCCAGGACAATTCCTCAATTGCCTTACAAAAACAGAGGAAACTTCCAGAATGGAAGCCCTTTGCGACAATATCATTAAACACTATTTCTTTTGTTTGCAGTCATAAATATTCAAACGCTAAATGAATACAGCGCATCCACGCATGCGTCCTCTCATGTATCCTCCCAGAAGGAGGGAAAAGGTCAGACGGTGTAATTGATAATCCATCTAGTCAAGTGTTTGCATCAAAACAAAACACTTCAGTTGAAAGTGGTGCATTAATTTCAGCACTAATTGCAATGCCTTAGGAGTACCGGGTACAGCAAGGCTGGCAGTAATACGGCAGACCGAAAACTGCAAAGAATGCCATCGCGTTTAAAATTAATCATTCATAATAATTCAAATTAAAGACAGACAGTTCTCAACTTTTAAAGCATCTACTGCCCCTTTAAAACAAAAATCACATTACCTAAGAGCAGCCCATCCAGCAGCTAATTACAGCTTAACACGTTTATCATCTTGTGTAAATGTATAAATGTTTTATCAATACACCATTGGAGAAGTTAAGAGAACTTGACCCTGTTCCTCAGGGTAATTGCACAGCAGGCAGCATTGCAGTTAAGACATACAGCAGGAGGCTCCCTGGCTATTGATAAAAAAAAATCCCATTTTTCTCTATTAAAATATAAATAATAAACTACAGTAAATCATATGCCATACTAAAATGCAAACTCATGTAAAACAGTTTTGTGGAAAGAGACGTCAAATTTAAAGTACTGGCAACTTGGTCATCTGATCTGACGCTAAACCAGGGAAGCAGCTTCTCCTTTTTTTTCTTTTTAATGCAATACCTTCAGAAATTCCACACTGCGGGTAACCCCTAGTAGAAGGTTAGGTGCTGGGATAGCGCCCTCACATGGGGCGGAAGAGGCACTGCACAGTCATCTGGAACTGAATCAAGATAAGCAGCAATTTATGCATGCTGAGCATGAAGCATAAGCGGGAGAAGAGTACACAAACATAATCAAAGCCAAAGCTGTTATTTACTGTTATGAATCACAATTATGAAAGCAGAAGAGAGAATGGGACAGCATGCCACAGAGCCCAGAGCAACAGGATAGCAGTGTAAGTAATGGTGCGGGTTTGAAGCACCTGGCAAGAAGACTGAAGGCAGAGAAAATCAAGGGGCTGTACCTCATGGTATAATTTCACAAAGTTTCCTGCCCACGCTGTGACAGCCCAGGTGGGTAAACAGTCGACCTTTTCAATAGGGATTATTATGGTCAGTGTTATCTGGAAACAGGCCCAGGTAGTAACAGACAAGGTATGATGGAAACTGGACAGGATGCAGGTCAACCAACACTCACATGTATTCACATACTCAGACTAATTTGCCAGTTAATCATTTAACCAATTAACCTTAACTTCATGTAAAATATTTGCACATACAAAGCAGGGGCAAATGAAATGTGCAGCTCAGCAGAAAAATTTGTGAGAAAGTGGGAAAGTATGCAGTGGTACTGTAAGTAATAGTATTTTTAATCATAGCAAAGCAAATCTTTCATTAACCACAAGATGTCAAAAAAAATCACTGCGCTAAAACTAGTATTATGGTAACAGTGATAGAACCCACCATAATGGATATTTTCTCGAGTCTGACCTGTAGGAACAGCTTGTCCTGTACTCATGGCTGTCTTGACCATCACACTTAGTTTACGGCTGTCCTGCTCCTTTTCCTTCATGGCTGTGATTACTGGCAAATCTATCACTGCTCAAGTCACTGATCTCCTTGTTCCAGGAATTCCATCACGGTCCACATCTAGATTATTTATATGCCAAAGTTACTTCTGGACCTCAAAAGTTTCTATGGAAGTTGGGTCATGAGAACATAGTGAAATTCTGAGCTCTCGCAGTCTTGGAACAAAATTACCCAAGGCCTCGCTGATTATATGCCAAGTTGGAAACAAAGAAGCAACAATTTATAGCATGATGGGAAAAAAAATAAAGATATAAATTCTGTCCTGTTTTACGCTTTAATTAGATTGAGGATCACTTCTTGAGTTTGCCTGAAATGGCTAAATAGCTGTACAGGAATAGATAAATCTTTTACCCAGTAACTTGAGCAGTGTCAGATAACACTGTCCTTTTTCCAATGTGTCTGTTAAGTGAGACCACTTGTCAAATACGGTAATGACAACATTCATATTGACTGGCATCAGATAATATGTGAAACACCAAATATACAAAACCTAAATACGGCACTTTTTAAGGAAAGAGAAGAATAGCAATGTTTTGTAACACTGAGCCATACTAAAGGAAAGTAATACAGGTGAAATAATGAACAGTGGAGACAAGCACTGACAGCGTGAAGGAGATGAATGAAAGGGAAGCCATGGCAACAGATTGTGTGTGGGCGTTGGGTGTTCTGTGTGATGTTTACCAGTGAGGGTCTCTCTCACGTAGCAGGCCTACGGTCTGTACATTCTGGAACACTTGCTAGAAAATCCCTCAAAGTGTTACAAACTATAACAAGACGTAAAATGCTTCCATCCCAAAAATGGAAGCACACATTCTGCTGTATGCATGAAAGATACTGGGCTTCTGATGCAATTGCACGGGCTCAGGTCCAGAGCACCGCAAAGGGCAATACCGGATTTTGTTCAGAAAATTTCAAACACGTTTATCTATTGTCCCATTCCCAGTAAGTCCTCAGTTTAGCAAATATTCACCTACAGAAAATGATCAAGAACTGGAGTCACTTAAGATAAGTATTCACATTTTAAGAATAACAAATGAATACAATATATAAAACCAGCAAAGGAATCGTATGGTACCAGTACAGCTCATTGATCAGTGATGAACAAGATGCAACATACAATCTAGAGTAAAGCAATGCTTCAGAACACAAATTCTCACAGCAAATCAGGCTTGCTGGTTTTTGGACTTTATTGTAACCTTGACACGTTAATTGTAACCTGAAATAGCTTTGTTATTTTATCCGTTATATTTGCTATTTTATCCGTTGACAAATACTCAACATAGTCCTTCCTAATGAGCTGTCCACATTCTATTTTCTAAAGAAGACAGCAGTATCACTCTTGTAGCATATACTGCTCATATATCCACATTTGTTTTTTCCATTTATGAACCTATAATATTTTCATTTATAGCATTTAGTAGGGGTGCAACTAACCAACAGTGTCACTTATTCACAGAAAAGACAGAATATTGTCTTGAACATCTGAATTGATTTAAATCATATTGAACCAAAGATACTGGTTTAAAAATCCGTTTTAATATTACAGTTGCTGTGAGGTTAATCTGTATAATAGTAAAAAGGTAGCAGCTTGTAAATGTCATTGGATCCACCCCTTATGATAACACTAACAGTGCTCATTGAATGAATCAATAATTACTCATTAGTACATCAATCAAATAAAAATTATTCACCCATTAATCTTCTGTAATGACTTATTCAGTACTTGGTCACAGTGAGCAAAGAGTCGGTCTTATGAAGCACAGGCTGCATTAGGATTTGGGGCATCCACTTTGCCCAATACTAAAATGGCAGTTTACCAAATTACAGATATTTGAACTGTAGGAGGAAATTGGGGTAACCATGGGGAACCCACATAAGCACAGGAAAAGCAGACAAGCTCCACCCACGTACTTCTAGGGGAGGGAATCCAGCCCACAGTCGTGGAGGTATGAGCCCATTGAGTGACATGCTGAGTCAACATGCCACCCACCTCCTGACCAAAGCTGGCAACCCTGATCCCTGTACTGGATAAACTGCTGGAAGTTGGCTGGATAACATCCATATGTTAATATCAACAATGCATGTTGCACACATGTGATTTTCATATTGCAAGGACCACAACAATCATCCAAGTTGAGGCCATCAATTAGTTATGCTACAACATTTTTACTCAGTCATAGGAAACAAAACTTAGCACAGTCTGCAGTTTCGATGGTGGATCGTTTTTGAAGATTATCTAGCGTGGTAAAAAATCAGTCTGAAGTTTACTGTCACTGCTTCTGCAGGAGCTCTGCATGTGCTTTCCAAAACAATAATAATCATTTTCGTTGTTTATGCTGGATTCATTCATAGATGGTGTGGCAGGTTTGTGAGGATTTCAACAAAATGAGTGAGGAGAAGAAAAGTGAGCAAGAACAGTTGCCAAAACACATTAATTTACCAGTGTATGAAAATAATTTGGATTCCATGGGGATAATATTCAGTCAAAGCAAGGGATTTGTCAGTACAGCTTGTGTCTATTGGCACAACTCGCAACAGCACCTTCAACTGATTTGACAGACTCTTTTGGTAGGTAAATTCTATTTGGCTGTTGGTTGTGGTTGATTTGGGATAAATTTCTGATTCATTTTTGTTTCATAAATATTGCAGTATTAATTACAAATATATCAAATATTACAGTGTGATTTTGTTTTCGAATATTGGGCAGCCATATTAGTTGTATATTATATATACTTACTGGCCATTTTATTAGGTAATCTTGGTAGAATCTTACTTGCAGCTTTCGTATAAGCCTTAATGAGTCCGGACATTCTCTTCTGATCTCTGTTCTAATGTACAACCGCACTGTAACCGAGGCTGTACCTAATAAAGTAACTACTGATCATAAAATTACCAATTTTTTGGTAATTATGAAACATGAACATGGAACATGTGACAAAGATTTATATTTAAATGACATCCAGTTTATATTTTGTCAGCTGAGAATTTGGATCCATTGATTTGACCGTAGACAAGTTTCACATTAAATAGGCTTAGAATCTAGGATATATAGGTTGTAATACTATGTTATAAGACAGTCACTTATCCTGGACAGGGTCACAGGTGTTACAAGATAATAGTCAAGTAAATGTTTTTCAAAATACAAATTCATACAATACAACTATTGACTGATGGAACATGATATGTGCTATTACTTAGATAATTGCAACCCTTAGGGATTCAGCTGTAAATCTAAGGCTTTGTGCACAGATCTCACTGAATAGTGACTACTTAGCAAACACAACTCAATAATTGTTTTGTTACATTTGGTTGATGGAAAATTGGGAAATCAATCTCAGAGGTGTCACACAAGGCATATAAGAGATTGCACATTCTGGGAAAATGTAACTTTGTAAATTTTGGAACTTTGTTCCTTTCAAATTATTAATAGCATTAATGTAACTAAATTTAATTATGTTTAATCCTTCTGAGTGAATTCTTGAAATGGATCTAGTACAGTACAAGTTACAACTAATTTTCAAAGTAGCAATTAAAATGTAACAGGTCATCAATTAAATATTAGGTTTTAAATGTGCAAATGAAAAGCAGCAGGCACAAGGACACCAATATCATATTAAGAACAATAAACTATGAATATTTTATTGCCTGCTTGTCCATTCTGTATTTGTGTTGAATCAGGGGCTCCATAAGGCGGATAAAGTTTGGACGATTCCAAGGGCCCATGTGTGACAGGGGGCCTAGAAAATTTGGAAAATAACTGGATTGGTCTGGACAGAGAGGCCAAACATGGTAAGACTTAATGGGGCCCAAAATCTCTGGCAATACCCCTGTGTTGAATACATTTTAAGAACCAATACTCCTCTGCACATTGATATGGGTTTTTTAATGGTGTTGCTGCGGCTCATTTGAAAGATTCTGAAATAACTTTGGTGGATGTGTCCCTAAAATCATGTTTCAAGACTCAAAGCTTCATTGACTTATACACAACGTACCATTTACAAACTACAATGAAATTCTTGCTTGAATGCCTTCTCCACAGATTTCAGACAATTAACAGAACAGTGCAAGTTTGCAGTACAATAAATAAATACAAAATACCAACTACAATGAGATATCTGATAGGTAGCCTATCTTACAATGTACAATACAACATTCAACATGAGGTAGCAAAGTGATATGTGGCAGAGTGATACAGCAATATAAAGTGGCGCAGAATATAAAAAATGCCGCAGCAATAATACAAAATATCCAAGGTTTTGTCTTATGCATTGTATTGTATAAGAACATGTGAAGATTTGTTCTTCTCTATCCAATCAATCAAGTCCCAGCTTCCTCTTTCTGTGAACTTTTGGCTGCCTGACTGTTTCAGATTAGAGTCTCACTAGTTGATTGTTCACAAACTTGTAAGAAGTTATTTCTCCCTCTTGTCCTTTGCATGAAATCTCCTGTCTTGCTTCAGGGTACTACTTTCACGTAATATGACAAAGCAAATTTGGATCTCCCACTCAGCATGACCAAAAACAAAGAGCAAGGTGTCCACCACTGATATATCAAAGTGATGCTCCCCTAAGCTGAGATGCAGGGGAGGAAGTTCAGTTCAGGTAAGGACATTCCCCAAGGAATAGTTATGCAGATTTTGCAGAGGACTTTTCAACTGGCTCACTGATGGACTCTAACAATGACTACAATTTACAGCTGGATTTTACTAAAGCAGGCACATTTTCTCTATAATATCAGCATGCCCAGGGGGGTTTGGCAGCCAGTTGACCTTTGACCCCAAGAGGTTTTTTTTCTCCCTACTTGGAGTTTTTGGTTCCTCTCCTCCATAGTTTACTGGCGTTCCTTCTATCTTTCTCTCTTCCCTGTTTCATGTCCCATTTTGTATAAACAATGTAGTGATGAATTGTCACATTCTTGTCAACTGTCTTGAGTTGACTCTGTAGTGAAAGACATTATAAAAAAATACTGACTTTTGTGAGTCCAGACTAAAAACATAAATAAACCTCTTACTGGCTCATGTTATAGGTTGTAAGTCGCTCTTGAAAAGATCATCTGCTAAATACTGTAAATGAAAATATTATAGGTTCATAAATGGAAAAAATGAATGAACATTATGTGCTACAAGAGTGAAACTGCTGTCTTCTTTGGAAAATAGAATGTGGACAGCTCATTAGGAAGGACTATGTTGAGTATTTGGCAACGGATAAAATATCTTAGAATGAGTAAGTCATTTGCTTTAACGTGAATCCATTGACTATTCCTCTCTCAATATGTCTGATGGATACAAACAAAACATCTATTTTATACATGTTATATATCCATCCATCCATTTTCCAAACTGCTTATGCTTCTGGGTTGTGGGATACATGTTATATATTATATGTTATTGAGGGAGGATGCAGAGTAAGGAATCAAAATAAGAACTATATGAAACTTATTCGGATTATTCATTCCTGGTTGGGAATACTGAAAAAAGGAAAACAAAGCTCAGATTGCACACACCCATGAACAATATGGGAATAAACGATTGCAGATGGACATCGTCAAACACTGCCACAAGGCGAGGTTGAACGTCATCATCAAATGTAAATACAGATCCCTCTTGTTATGGAAATATAGCATTGTCTGATAATTAAGTAAGGCTGGATCACCACAGAAATGTTTGAAAATGATGGAAGCAACCCAATTTGTAGAGTATTTGTAGTACAAAATTGATTTGTGAGTGTTGAGGTTCATAATGGGTACCTTAGATGGGACACATTGGCTAATTATTACTGATCCAGACAGGCAGATACAGGTTAGTGTGTTTAGGTAACACTCTGAGGTGTGTGTGAATAAAGGGTGTGCATATGTGCATGGATTTATGAGGTTGGAACGCTGTGCACACATATTTTTAATCATAAATCTGTTTAGTAGTGATAAGACAGAAATTGTAGCAGTTTGAAATGCATTGCATTATTATAATCAGCAATTATTGAAATAAAACAAACATCTAAAGGGTTCTACCATTAGACCTTTGTTTCTTTTTGAATGTGTTCCCTTTCCGCTGTACATCTATTCAGCCATGCATCCATAACAAACTATAAGAAAAAGGATTGATTCAGGAAGAAATAACCGATGACATGAAGACCAGGTAAGGCTACCAAGAGGATCAATAGAATTCTGACGAGGGGTAATCTCAAAGGTAGAGGTTTTAAGATATTATACTCTGTCAAATCCACCCTAGTGTGAAATATTGATGAGGGACCTGCACTGTGTTGGTTTTTTGAGACTTTGGAGAAAATGGAGAGGAAGGGTCCGAGACAGGGGATGCATTTTGACAAGGAAAACTGTCCTTCTCCATGAAGGATTGTTTTGTATTGGGATCAGCTGATTTCCCGATGGATGACTCAGCTCGCAAACGGCAGTTGCTGTGGAAATCTTGGCTTCTCATTCTGTTTACATTCAGCTGTATCAACACCCTGTCATTGCCATTGTTAACAAGAAAGCCACGGCATCGACCATAGTGTGCAAGTAACGATTATGCTGTATTTTAGCATGTTTACAAGTTTCCTTCAAAGCATAGACTATAAATATTTGCATTGGCATCTGAATGCCAGGATGCCCAACAAAGAAAGACTCTCTACCCGTGAAATGCTACCTATGACAGATAACACCATAGAAAAGGGCAAATTAAAGGTTCTGAAGTTTGTGTCACAATATACAGACTGAACCAGTTCCCAACCTTTTGATCTTCTTCCCACAGCAAAGAGTAATTACTTTTGAGAACCTTTGTGCACAAGTACCTGCTGACAAAAACCAAACCTCTTCAACCAGTTTAAAGCTGAATTCCCTTAATTGTATATAAAATAATATAAAGTTTCCTCTAACAAACACCATGTATTGGCCAAGATCGATTCTCAGTGAATTCTCCAACGGTGCTTCTTTGTACAGCCCTCTAAAAATACACGAGGTCAGGTTGATAAGTATATGATGACGAAGGTCAGATGATGTCTCTTTGTGTGGCTTTAACTACCATAGAACAAGATGAATGGGATGGATTCTCTGTTAAGAGTTCTTGTGTTTTTCATATCCTGTGTGTCAATTCTTATACAACAAGACATAGCAGGATGAAAATGTCCTTTAAATATAATCTCTCAGGCTTTATTCATTAGTTTACATACTGTCTGATCGCCAATTTTCCAAAGATCCCTACAGTCTCCAATGCTGCATTGGAAAGATGATTAGCAGTGCACATAATTGACAAACTCGTATTCAAAAGAAGATCTGTAATCCATACATTAACATATCACTCTGCCTGCATAGCTATACTCTATGGAAATTGTTGGAGAATGCTGGACAGGTCAAAATTTAAATGCGTAATGCAAACTCTACCAGTCTATCTATCTTCAACTTTATAATTGACAAAGGATTCTGGATTTCATTAGGTAACTGCAGTCGTATTACATCACAGCCTCTCAACACCTCAAGATCTACCTGTTCAAGAAATTTCTCTACTAGTCTGATGCTTCTCTATGTTTCTTGAATGTTCTTTTTGTTGCATTAAATTGTCTTATTTCATTCTTGTTTTGTTGAGAGACCTTGTGTAGCTGTTGCTTCTGTACTATTAAACAGTTAACTGGGCACAGGTAACTGGGCATTCACTGGAAGCTCAGCAAAGCTGCACTCACAGCTAGTCAACTCCTTGACAGTACAATGAGCATATATGTCTGTAATGTGCTACAGTATTACACACATGACTCACATGAATGTTGCGTTTTTTGTTACCAAATTACACTGAAGTAGTGAGTAAAAAAAAAAAACACAACTGAAACCGTAACATATCTTAAGAGGGTTTTATGTTTGTCATTCTTTATGCCACAATTGTTAGTTTTTGTTTTTCATAAAACTTTAACTGGCTACACACTGACAAAAAAGACAGTGATGTGTGGGCTGTGAGAGATACTGTGTGTTGAGTCTTAATATTTCAGGAAATGGGGCTGAAAAGAAAAAGGTCATCACTCACACTTGGAGATGACACACAGTTTATCAACAGCTAAAAGTCACCCTGAATAGTGGAGGTAACTACCTCATACTCTTTCTGTTATAAAGCATCCAAATTTTAGCTTTAATTGGTAATCCATGTCTATATCTGCCAAAGCATTGAAATTAATGTTTATAAAATCCAAAAAAGGTAATTGCTAATTCTTAAAATGATTCATTTGAAAGGAAGACGTTGTGAAGACTGTATTCGCATTAGGCTATTTTTACTGATTTATCAGTTCCAAATTATCTAGTACATCAGACTCAATATGCAGTTTCCATTAGTAAAGGAAGACATTCAATTTGTCAAGTGATCATTATGCGTCGTCTGGCAAAGGGAATTCCAATTATAATAAATATGAAGGTTCGTTTTCCTGGGCTTACGGTGCATGGATGAAATACATCTGACTAATAAAGAACTGAAGGGAATTCACTTTGAGTAACAGTGATCACATCCCATAAAAATGTATCAGTCAAATATTTTTTCTTTTTTTCTACTGAAAATAAGCAATTTAAATTGTACGTAAAAGAAAAACCACAACTGGAGAGGAACAAGTCCAGCAAATGAGACTAAAGTACAAATTATAACAGACATTTTAATATCAAATCAGTGATACATGATTATTTTGTGCCTGTCATCATTTCCAAACCCTCCTAAAGCGAAGGAAATCAGTAGGTAATATACTCATGAGAGCTGAAAAATGGATAGAGAACAAAACAACAACACGGTCCTGGGAGGCGAAAACCTCCACGACTTCTTGTGTCCTGCGCAAAGCTGTAATTCCTAGCAGCGGAGATGGTAATTAAGACAAGCCTGTGGTGCCACTGTTTGGGAGATACTGTATAGTACCTCTTCATAATAGCTGCCCTAAGAACAAAGACATTTTCTTGCCCATCCTATAGTATTCGGCACAGCGCCTTGCATGCCGTAACTGGCCTGGCCCCCAGGTTTGAGCCTGATAGGACAGGCTCCCTCTGACTTCATTTGAAAACAATAGCATCGGTGTACTGCTTTGTTAATTCAACACAACACGCCATCACAAAAACTCACATTAAAGTCATCGTTTACTGGCATCTTATAAGCTTCTTACGCAAAGCAATCCTTCTTGCCCATCCATACTTAACCATGCATTTTTCATCACACTTCATGTTTCATTGAGGATCCTTTGTCCATACAATGAGCTTTTTGATCATTCTGGGCTTTGATACTCTTGTTTGTCATCACACGCCATTAGACCATGACCAAAACAGAGAAAATCAAGGTATACCACCATGGGAAAAAGCATAGTCAAGCACAGCTATTAGGAATCTATTCAAAACCAATCAAACACCTTAAGATTTATTTATTTCAAACTCATTATTCCTCCTGACATTTCCATCATTCACAACAACATGTTGGTATCTGACTATTTGAAAGGAGGAACCTCGAAATTAATTGTAGCCACAAAAACACTTAGTAGCATCATGAATCAATGACATCAGCATTCCGCCTGTTTGTAGAAATTTCTGCACTCTGCTGTACAAGCAGCAACAGTCAATCACTGGTAGCAGCACAAAACTGACATAAGCCAGCAAGGAGAGCGCAGCAGGCTCAAAGTGAAGCCAAAGATCTCCCATGCAGCTTATAGGCCAGGTGATTTAACAACTCTTGAATGGTGTCTCCCAATCTGGTACTCAGGGACCAACAGTTGGTCCATGCTTTTGCTCCTTCCGAGCTCCCTGCCAGACAGTCCACATTTTTGGTCCCTCCTAGGAGCTGGGAGGGAGCAAAAATGTGGGCTGTCTGTGGGTCCCCAAGGACCGGATTGGGGGATGGATTGAATGCTGGGCTGAAGCTTGAGTCAGAAGTCTAACTTCAGATCATGTGAGAGACATGATGTTCCCTCATTTGTCTTGTGAGTTCCGATTAGCTCCAGTACTGAATATTGTCTTTTTACAGGCCAAAGGAAAAGCTCAAGTAAACGTACACAATTATATCTCAACAGCCTCTTGCTGTATACTGGTCAGTGTCACAGCACAGCCTGGAGTATATCCTACGCAGCACTGGGCACAGGTACATTCTACACAACATGCTAGCCCTGTACAGGGCATTTATACCCAGTGGACAATACAGAAACACCAATTAGTCTAAATGCATATTTTTTAACACCATTCTGAACATGTTCAACTGGAAGGAAAGTCCAGGCCAGACCAAGGGTACAATGGAGAGATTATATCTCTTGGCTAACTTGGGAGCTCTTGGGGATCTCTTTAGAGGAGCTGGAGGCAGTGGCAGTGGAGAGGGAGGTGTGGGTATCCCTGCTCAGACTGTTGGCCCTGCGACCCTGTCCCAGACATTAGGCAGACAATGGATGGATGCATATCTTTGGACTGTAAACAGGACAAAACCCACACAATCAGAGTGAACATGCAAGCTCCACACACACACACACACACACACACACACACACACACACACACACGCACACATACACACATAAACACCAAGCTGCAATTCTGGTTGAAAGTCACCTTCAATCTTCAGAGTCCAGTTTTACAGCTTGATGGTGCCCTAGGCAGCCGGCTATGTCACCTAATGGGATGACCAGCACTGTATAGGTGGGACTCAAAATCCCAGCACTGGAGGTGTGAGGATACAGTGTTTTCCACTGAGGCACCTGCTACACAAAGATCTATTTTTATGAATATAAATGCTTGTAAAATTGCATTCAAATTATATCTGTTTGTGTTTTCTCACCAATGTCCTGCATATGCATATGATCTTCATTACAATCAGCTACTGTTAGTTATTTGATAACTACTCAAATGCCGCCGAGACGTGTACTAATGATGTCAGATTACCAAACAGGTTAGTGTTGCTTTAATGTTACGGCACACAGGTTAGATTAAGAGCCAAAACAAAGAAAACTGATCCCTATGGATACCATTGTTTGAAAGACATTACAACTTCAGGATAGTCGTTTTACTGCCATTTTGAAATATATGTTGTATTAATTTGTCCTGCAGCCAACACCTTATCGTAGTGGAAGGGTTGGTGTGTTCCAATGATCCCAGGAGCTAAATAGGGTCATCCAAGGCAAACAGGTCATGGGTGAGGAACCAGACGAAGTGCGGCTCAAAAAAATCCCTTATGATGAGTAAAAACATGGATTCACGTTTTCCCTCGCTTGGACGTGGGTCACCAGGGCCTCACCCTGGAGCCAGGCCTGGGGATGGGGCTCCATGGGGAGTGCCTGGTGGCCAGGCCTTCACCCATGGGGCCTGATAGGGCACAGCCTGAAGAAGGCACAAGGGTCCCCCCTCTAACGGGCTCACCACCTTCGGGTGCAGTGTGAGTTAGGCAGTGGCCGAATGCGGAGACCTCGGCTGCAGAAGCTAGCTCTAGGGACATGGAATGTCACCTCTCTGATGGGGAAGGAGCCTGAGCTGGTGCACGAGGTTCTGACTAGATATAGTCGGGCTCACCTCGACACATGGCTTGGGCTCTGGAACCAGTCTCATTGAAAGGTGATGGACCCTCTTCCACTCTGGAGTTGCTCATGGGGAAAGGCGCCGAGCATGGGTGGGCATACTTATTGCCCCCGGCTGGGCGCTTCTACATTGGGGTTTACCGGAATGGACGAGAGGGTAGCTTCCCTTCGCCTTCGGGTGGGGGAACGGGTTTATACTTATGCACCAAATGGCAGTTCAAAATACCTACCCTTTTTGGAGTTCTTGGAAGGGGTGTTGGAGAACGCTCCTCCCGGGGACTCTCTTGTTCTGCTGGGGGACTTCAATGCTCACATGGGCAATGACAGTGAGAACCCCCAATCTGAACCCGAGTGGCGTTTTGTTATTGGACTTGTCACAGATTCATCCATGTGTGCACTTAGCACCAGGACACCCTGGTGTTGGGTTGGCTCCACTGGTTGGGGAGGAAGCCGATCAGACCTGGCAGAACCAAGCATATATAGAATCCCTTGTCAGATGGAGCTTCAACTCCTACCTCTGGCAGAACTTTGCCCATGTTCTGGGGGAGGCGGGAGACATTGAGTCCGAAGAGGCTATGTTCCGCGCCTCCATTGTGGAGGTGGCTGATTGGAGCTCTGGCCATAAGGTGGTCAGTGCCTGTCGCGGTGGCAATCCTTGAACCTGCTAGTGGACACCGGTAGTGAGGGATGCTGCAAAGCTGAAGGAGTCATATCAGGCCTTTTTGGCCTGTGGGACTCCAGAGGCAGCTGATGAGTACTGGCGGACCAAGTGGAATGTGGCTTCGGTGGTTGCTGAGGCAAAAACTCGGGGGAGTTTTTGCTGGAGACAAAAAATGGGGGGGATGGTGCACTGCTGACACGCCTTGCAATGAGGAAGCAGAGTCTGGGGACTTGGAGGTGGACTCACCTATTTCTGGGGCAGAGGTCGCTGTGGTGGTTAAAAGCTCTTCGGTGGCAGTGCCCTGCGCGTTGATGAGATCCATCCAGAGTACCTCAAGGGTCTGGATGTTGTGGGGCAGTCTTAGTTGACATGCATCTGCAGCATTGTGTGGACATCGGGGGCGGTGCCTCTGGATTGGCAGAACGGGGTGGTGGTCCCCCTCTTCAAGAAGGGGGACCAGAGGGTGTGTTCCAAATATAGGGGGATCACACTCCTCAGCCTCCCTGGTAAGGTCTATGCAGGGGTGCTGAAGAGGAGGGTCCGTCGGATAGTCGAACCTCATATTCAGGAGACGCAGTGTGGTTTTCGCCCTGGCTGTGGAACAGTGGTCCAGCTCTATACTCTTGGCAGGATCCTGGAGGGTGTGTGGGAGTTTGGCCAACCAGTCTACATGTGCTTTGTGGACCCGAATAAAGCATTGTGACTGTGTCCCTCGGGGAGTCCTGTGGGGAGTGCTCCAGGAGTATGGGGTGCCGGGCTGCCTTATAAGGGCTGTTCGGTGTCAGCTTGGTCTGCATTGTCGACAGTAGGTCGGACTCGTTTCTGGTGAAGTTTGGACTCCACCAGTTCATAACTAATGTGTCATAACAGTTCAGAACTTTTATGGACAGAATTTCTAGGCGAAGCCAGGGCGTTGAGGGTGTCCAGTTTGGTGACCTCAGGGTTAAGTCTCTGCTTTTTGCAGATGATGTGGTTCTGTTGGCTAAATCAGACCATGACCTTCGGCTCTCACTGGAGCAGTTTGCAACCGAGTGTGAAGCGGCTGGGATGAAAATCAGCACCTCCAAATCCGACACCATGCGGGCGCTGCATCAGTCTGTCATAGTGAAGAAGGAACTGAGCCGAAGGGCATAGCTCTCAGTTTATCAGTCGATCTAAGTTCCTACCCTCACCTATGGTCATGAGTTGTGGGTAGTAACCGAAAGAACGAGATTGCGAGTACAAGTGGCCAAAATAAGTTTCCTCCGCAGGGTGGCTGGCCTCTCCCTTAGAGATAGGATGAGGAGCTCGGTCATTCGGGCTGCTCCTCCGCATCGAGAGGAGCCAGATGAGGTGGCTCGGGCATCTGCTGAGGATGCCTCCTGGATGCCTTCTTGGTGAGGTGTTCTGGGCATGTCCCTGTGGGAGGAACCCCCGGGGAAGTCCCAGGACATGCTGGAGGGACTATGTCTCTCGGCTGGCCTGGGAACACCTCAGGATTCCCCTGGAGGACCTGGATGAAGTGGCCGGGGAGACGGAAGTCTGGGTTTCCCTGGTGAGACTGCTGCCCCCGTAACCTGCCTAATGTACAGATTTTTTTCTGATAGGGTACACTTCTGGTATAAATTTCTCTAAGGAGGTTAAAATTGCTGTTATTGGTAATAAACAAATAACAGTGCGAAGCAGAACAGCTCCAGACAAAGACACTCCCCTCTCTGTGTCTCTTTCTTCTGGGCACACGGCACTTTGGAGAACATTCGATGCATGTGATCTAGTGCTGGAGAGCAGAATAACTCTTAGTCAATTCTTATGAATCACATTCATCAGCAGTGAGGCTTTCATGTGCAACACTGATTACAGTAATTCATTTAAGAATGGTTATCTATGACACATAGCAGAACCTATTACACATTCAGTACTGCTTATCACGCATGACTATGTGTTAATTTAACAGTGCTGAGGGATTGGAAATGGAGGTTATAGAGTGATAACAAAATCCAAGTGTGGACTACTTTATGCAGTTATAAACTGGTTTAAATGTAGTGATGAGAATTGTTCAAATTGTTAAAAAAGCACACAAACCTTGGGGCTGAGATCTGTGTTATGGGAAGTTGAAGGACGTAACTGGAGATGGCAGTACATTACTGGAATGCAGAGGAGCCAGATGAGGTGGCTCGGGCATCTGCAGCCCATGATGTCTGTGCTTTACAGACCTGTTAGTCACGAAACGTTTGTCTCCAGCAAGGTGAGAGATGCATTGTGGGATGGTGGCTAAGAGGCATGTGACGCCGAAAGGAAAGTCTGCCAGCTGTTTCATCTACAGAGTAGCTAGGAGCATGTCAGTGAAATCTAGCTGTGTCAGCATACAGATACACAACGCCATGCCTGTTATTAAAGGTTATCAGTGGTGATGCCAACAAATACAGACTTCAAACTAGTGAGCAAATTTCCTAAACGCCGTCAGTTTGCAGGAAATTCTGTGGACTGGGTGTTTTTTTTTTTTTTTAAATTTCATTTAATGAAAGTTCTTTCCTGGATTACGTAAGGACTGACTGAGTTTTGGTTCCCAGTACTGTAACATATGATGAGGAAGTCTGACTTTAGGTTATTACTGGTCTCATGTACTGAGTTTAAAGGTCTGACTGGGAGCGGCTTTGATACTGACTGTCCTGCGTCTTCATTACTCATTCCTGCTCCTCTAGCCCTTTTTATTCTCTCCATCCCCAGATTTCAAATTTCTGTCCATACACGTTGAATAGATTTCCACAGCAGCTCAAATGCCAATTTGCAGTCAGCATCACCACAACACTTAGGGAAATTAATGCACACACCTCACCTTCTTTAATTATTAAAAAAAACACAAAATCAAAGGCTTTCCATAATATTTAAAATCAGGTGGTGGTCTGCTACAGACTACAACAGATGTCTCCATAGTTACCGTACAATAGCAGAAGATCCAGACTACTCATGTGCAGTATATTTGAAGCCTTCAGCATTACAACACTAAAATGACTATAGATTCTGTAAAATAAAAAAATCCAAATAACCTGCCTTTATGTTACATAATAGTCAATCCATTTTTGTCTACAATTAAACATTTCAAAGTGCTATTTGCATAACTGGGTTAAGTTAATTCACAGTCATGTAAAGCAACACTGGCTCTCATTTTTGCTGAGATTCTGAGGGGTGCAGTGGCCTACAGAAGCTGTTAGAGAGAATTTCTCTGCTTGGCCGTTTCCTACATCGCACCAGGCTAGATTGCATTCTGGCTGAGTGGGAAAACATGTATCCAAACATTTTCATTTTAGTCTCAGGTTTTAGCTGTTGGTATCAATGACGCTTCACTGCGGCTGCCTCACGTGCTCATACCCACTTCACATACATATGTCTTGCCAGCTGTACTATGACTCTTGGATGGCATTTGATAAAAGATTTAAATAAATAAAATACCTTTTTTTAAAAGCATTTGTGGTTAACTGGCATCTCTAAATTGCCTGGTGTGATTATGTATTTGTGATTATGTGTGTGTATGTGTGTGTGTGTACCCTGAAATGGGGTTTGTGATTATGTGTGTGTATGTGTGTTTGTGTACCCTGAAATGGGGTTTGTGATTATGTGTGTGTATGTGTGTTTGTGTACCCTGAAATGGGATTCTTGTTACTTGTGTGACTCGTACTCTTTGATCCCTAGAATGGTCTCCAGGTTCTCTACATCCCTGCACTGGATGTATGGTATGGAGGATGGGCAGATAGAATGATGGATGGATTTATTTTAAATTCAATAGCTACAAAATTTTTAGACTAATTGTGCTTTTCCTTTGCCGCCAATAACTGAGCCCTACCGAACCCTTACTCAAGCTGAATCAATATTAATAGGTCAGGGGATGGTTTGTGTATTATGGGGTTAGGCTGTGGTTCCTCTTATTGGACGGTCACTACTTCAAATCCCAGCATTTACAGTGTGAGGTCACCATCAGGCCCCTAAGCCTGGTCCTTAACCCCCAATTGTGTCATGGGGAGGGTGGGAAATCTTTGTTGTGGTAAATAATTAAATTATTTAAAATTTAAATTTAATTTGTTGTTGCTGTTGATTTTGGGTGTTTAAAGAATTCTTGAATAGTAATTAGGCAACAGCACTAACCACTGCACCACTATGCCCCCCAAATGCAAAAATAAAATTAAAAAATAATTCACTAAAAACCACAAAATTCCCCATGTGACATAATGGGAAGATAATTTTATCATTTGTCTTTCTCGAGTCTTGTCCTCTCAGCTCAACATATATGACGGTTATCAGTCTAACCAAGTTCTTCATTAATTAGGCTTGATTGAGACATTAATGGAACATGTCACATTATTAAAATCACTTGACAGAATGTGTTACTCGCGGTCATGCTGTTTTCATCAGTTTTATTTCAGTCAAATATATTGTTGTCTATTTCAAAACAATTATTTTGAATGTGCCATAGATATTAACGAAACATAAATTTGATACCTTATAAAATTTAAAACTAGACATCTGCTGTGTTATTAGTAATCACATAGACAGGTCTACAGTACTGAATGTGACACAGACCTACAACCCATTCTCATACTCCAGTAAGATTAAAGGCAGTGAGAAAACAAGCCAAATAGATATAGATCATTTTCAAATATAAATAGCTATGCTTGAAGGTTTCATATGTGAAAAGTTTCACATCTCATTTTACACTTCTGCATTTCATATAGAAAGGAGAAATTGGCGTGTAACTCTAAACTAGGTCGAACACTATCAGTCCCCCTAAGAAAGAGGTAATCGTAGATGCGAGCATATTGCCTCGTCCGTCACTGACATAAAATACTATTTCATTAATAAATATGTAAATTTATCCCGATTCAGATTTCATAATCTCTGGTAGCATGTTCACTTTTCCTCCACACAATATTCATTTAGCGTTATGAATATTTACCAGTCCATTGTCACGAACGCATTGGTTTTAATCGCGAAGTAATGCCGATGACTAATCGTTTTCATGTTTATTTACATGACTAAACCAAAATAAGGCAGGCGAATAAGGAACTGCGCAGAAATTTCCATTTTATTTGTCTGTTAATCAAACACATTCCAAACAGGTGTTAATTCCCGTGACAAATGCCCATACTCTGGCCGCCGACCTGCATCCGACTCCCACGAAAGACCACAAGCGAAGCACCTGCCTGGTAGGCACATCTCATGTAAAAAAAAAAATAAACCGTTAGGACTTGTGCCATCGCTGCTTGGCCGGAGATGAAACACCCCCGCTCTGTTCCGGTCTAA
Organism: Mormyrus lacerda; assembly: GCA_015163995.2. Lineage (NCBI taxonomy): Eukaryota > Metazoa > Chordata > Actinopteri > Osteoglossiformes > Mormyridae > Mormyrus > Mormyrus lacerda. The sequence goes on from JAABNX020000040.1 coordinate 12,646,804, forward strand.
AGAAACACACATCCTGCTTCATGCGGTTTCTTGAACAGTCACTGCATCTCCAGCATCATCAGTTCACTCACGCAGCTGCTTCTAATCCCATCGAGTCAAACTAAAGTTCTGCTCAGTAAGAGACAAAACTGGAAAATGAAGGCTATAGGACAGAATGAATCAGATAGGGAGAGTCTGATACAATAGATGAAAGAGATCACACACAGAGATGAAAAGAGCATTGAACTGACATTTAATACTTTGTGGGGGCATGTTTAAAGATAATGTTCTTACTACAGTGCTGGAAAAATTACATCTGTATAAAAAATTGTGATTTTGATTTTATGTTGATTTAGAGGAATTTTATTAGAAGCAATCAGACTGCTGGCACATCTAAGACTATTAAAGGTATGTAGATTTTTTGCCGTTTCAAGTAATAGAAGACCGCTCAATACAACAACATTTATCACCAGATAATATCTCCAACTACTTTGAACGCATGGTGTCAGTGATAGAACCACTTGTTTTTCATCTGATGTGACAACAGGCTCAGGATGGCTGCCCGGTGACCTTCTTGACCCAGTTCTTTAGCTGTAATGTCCTTTGAACACAATGACGTTTAGGCAGCTGTCCAGTCAACACGAACCGTGAGTGACAAAGCAAGCGATGAAAAAAGCACACAGCCCGCTGGATGGCGGAAGCCGTCCCTTATTGTGCTATGTGACTATGTGTGCTACGCATTTGCTAATTCTGCTCCACTGATAGACGTAGCCAGGATGTACGTTCCAGCCCACAGCTTCAGATATCACTACCACACCAAGCTCTATCCATACTCTTTTTATTTTTATTTATTTATTTGCTTGTCACTGATTTACAATTCATAGCATGTGGCTCGAGCAGCATTGTGAGGCGTCTAAATATACACCCTGGCCTGGCGTGACTGCCAGTGCATCTGAACTTTGGGCTATGCTGGGACACTCTGTTCCCAGTCCACCCACAGCCCCACTGGCTTCATCTCCCACCTGTTTGTCAGTTTCCAGCAAGGAGTCAGCACTTCTCCAGAAACAATCTACACGACACCCCTGCCTGTGTTTCGAATGTCCCTCATTGTTAACAGGCTTGTAGATGCAGCCCTGGAGACTGGTAATTTGAAAATACCTTCGTTCACCGCTACCTTATTTATCTCAAGCAATAGATGGTACACTTACACCTTGAATTAATTCAGCTGACCGTGGCAACCATTTACACAACATGGCATTAAGCACAAGATGACCTGCAGGTTCATCTGCAGCCTGGCTCTGAGCTTGCAGGGAAGGTCAACAAAGCACTTCACAGTATGCAAACAGGGAAGTCCATAATACCAAGCTGTTTCGCAAAAAAGAGAGAAGGCTCCGGAAAAACCTACAGCAATCTGGGGCGGGGGATCATTCAATTATCAATCAGTTAACTGATTAATTAACTGACTATCTAACCTCAAATGACTGATTTATAACTCCATACTACAACAAAAAGATCTGGAATTAAAGTTATATCCTTGTACATTGTCTTTCTGCTACATGTTTAACTTACATTGTAGACAAACTAGTATTTGGGTTATGCGACACATGCTACACTTTAAAAACAGAAACTAATGATTAAGAGATTTTTTAATTCTTAATACAGAGCTGAGCATGCCGCACTGAGCTCTTGATAAATTACACCTGATGGTACTGCTCATTGAATGAATCACTTAAGCGTTAAAATTTAAACATTTCAATAATCTTTTTAAAACAAATGTGGTAGGTAGCTATGGACTCACTTTAATTTTCAAGTTTATTAAAACCAAAGCATTTGATTTAAATTTTAAAGATTTTAATTAAAATCACGTTAAAGTGCTAGCCAAAAGCTTGCTTTGATTTTCCTGTTCTGTCAACCATTTTGTTCTTAAGTATTATGAAAAAAGTATTGGATGATTACACATATCTGGCTTTCCTTGTAAGCAGTGCTTATAATTTTCCATTGAAAACTTACGACCCCTGATTGATTAACTAAAGGACTCATTTCACTAAATAATATAAATGTGTAAGTGTATAATCTTGGTGGTACAGACAGGAGTGATGTAAAAGGGGGGAAAGCCAGGATGATACCAATGTCCCTTCAGTGACAGGGGCCCTAAAAAGATTGGAAAATAATTGTATTGGTCTGGCTTGGGAGCCCAATATGATATGCTTTCTGGGGGCCCAAACTCTATACTAGTCTATAGCATCACTCCTTTTTACCATAAATCATCTCATTGTTTCACATTGGCTGTCCTAATCATACCCCATCTGACCTGAAGAGGGAGGACAAAATAAGAAAGCATACTTTACATTTTCTTTTGCAGACCAACATAAACATGAGACATTCATCATTTCTCGTTGGCATTCTAAGGCAAAATGATTTATAATGCACCTTTATGGTCAAATTAATACTGTATGTGCTACTTTACCAAAGCACACCTGGATGTATGAAGACCTTAAGAAAAATGTCAAAACTGATTATACATTCAGATGGATTGGCAATGACTGACAATAGAACTTTTGGGAAGTGAAATATGGAACTAGATTTCTTTACCTGCTTTACTTACACAAAGCACCTCAGGTGAAACTCAACACCCTCAGTGGCCTTGAGATGACTCTGTCACCAAATACACTAATTAATCTAAAATAAATTAACGGTTCATAGCAGAGTTAATTGAAGTAATCAAGTATCTAATTAATTGTGAACTGGCTCCATGTAAACATAAGCAGTCAAGTATGATAAAAGGTAAGCGTTCTAAGCTAAAATGTTCTAAGGTCATACTGAAAGCAGTACATCATAGACCTTCAGTAATCATAGTACAAAACTAAGCACCCAATAAGGATATAGGTTCTTAAAAGTTCCAGAATAAATATCAAAACAATATGCAATATATCACTGTAAATTAATATAAGAATGTTTTCCAGATTGCTTACAAAATTCAACAGAAAATGAATGCCATATTTGAACTTTTTAAAGTTTTGGATAAGTATAGTACTTTAATCAAATCAGTAAGATATATGATTATTAGACTGGAAGATTTTTTTACATATTAACAAAATAATAACATTATATAAATAGTAATTATGTGATATTATTTAATATAGATTGTAAAATCCTTCTGTACATTTTGTATTTTTTTTAAGGTCAGACATGCCCATGATGTGAGAACATTGTGGTAACAAAGATCTCACCTCTAAAATTGTTTTTGCAGCTGCATGAGGAGAGAAGTCTTTACTGTTACCAAGCCATGATGTCATGAGCTCACATCTTGATCTGACACATTGGCAAATCAACAAGAAAAGAACAAGTCAAGATACTGGGACATGTGACCAAAAACAAATAATAAAAAAACAGGAATAATAAGGGAGGGGCCTTCATAGCAGTGAATGTATTATACCTGACTGACTGCTGCAGGATTAACCCCACAATTGGCAGCTGCTATTTAACTGGGAGGGGGCTTCACCTCCCCAGCTCAGCTCATCGCATTAGAGATTCTAATCCTTTATTGAAAGATTATAAATCCAATCATGCACTCATTTGGGAATTTTACTCTTGCCTGGAAAATGAAAGAAGATGCAGCTTTCAACATTACCCTGAGCGATGCCTCTGATGTCCCTAACCCAAAACTGACAGATGTACGCAATGAGCTTAACCCAACAACAGCAATGATATTTGTTGATTTTCGATATTTTCTAGTACTCTGTACGCCATATGAAAATTTGTTTTTTTAGGGAACAATGGTCAATATACTGGAATCCAGTTTGCTGTATAGAGCATCCCAAATGGGACAGCTGAGAGTCACTTATTTTCAGAGCTGCCCAAAAATTAATTATTGGGGTCAACACTAATTACACTGTGTGTTTATCCTACATCCTTACATGAAATTTATAAGTATAAAACAAAGAGTAAGTTGTGACCTGACCAATGGTTCCATTTAAGTCCTCATAAATAAGGTTCAATAGTAGTTTAATTAACTCCTAAATTGGTTCTCTGCAACATGTAATTTAATTGTTAATGCATATACAAATGCATAATGAAGAATATGCAATGATAGCAGGTGCCAGATGGACGACAATATTAGGCTAATGGTTTTGTTTTGCATTTCATGGGTAAAACAAAATGGATTAAACACCTTATTGCACTTTATAGACCCATGATTTGCATTCTTTGATACGGCAGCTAACGAGTTAAACAAATACATACACCATTCTTCACTGTGGAGCTGTCTTGGCTGTTTTCAATCTATGGCATGATGCTGCAAATAAAGTTGTAGTAACAGAGCACAAATTTGCCCATTTTTAAAAATGACTGGATATTATCTTTAAAGTTAATTTTATATCTATAAGAAATTCAACTGCTGTTCCAAGACTCTCTCAATGCCCCAATGCGCCCAGTGTAGCTGTAACCGACGAGTAATAAGCATCTACTGAAACGTCACGTATCAATGTGTTTCTTGACTCTAATACGTTTTCATAAAAGTTTAAATGTAAATTATGTTTGATACGTTTTTAATGAGAAGCATTTAAATTAAATTTCAACTGGAAAAAAAACAATTTATGTAAAATGAAAACGTTCAGATGCCTAGTAATTGCATGGAGATAAAAATCAAAAGACTAAAATGTGAGATAGCTTCATCAAACCTACAAAAAGGAAATGACAAGTGATCCTACATAAATATTATACTTTACCCAGGAGGGCCCTCAACACCAGAAATATGCTCATTATCTACTAAGTGTTTTGGCAGTTATTTTTATATCAATCTATATGTGACAGAAACATATTTCCAAGTAGGACTAATAGTGAAGGTCTCACAAACATTCCACTGAAATGAAAAGTTGTGAACAGCAGTGACTTCAAAGCTTGTAGCTTTTTAATGTTTTTCTGACCACAGTGCTTAGTACATAGCTTCAGTACATGCTTCCGTTAGTGCTGTATATTGATGTGTATTAATTCCTCGTTGAATGTATGTACACGATCATGCTCAAAGTTTAAAATATATTGCATGTTTTGAAGAAATATGTACTTGGCACATTCGTTAAAACAGAATATATAGTTTGATTCAAGGCTCCAAAGACATTTTCAAATATCTAAGTGTTGCGACTCAGCTCAATGACTTCAGTCTCTTTCTGGATTTGTGGAGACGGAACGAACCATACGCAGAAGGGTATGAGTAACCCCAAATGCGCGTCACGGTACACGTAGACTACAGCATTTACGCTCGCTGCGATTTTACATCACAGCGCGTGTGAACAGCTTCCCCCCACTGACTCCGGGAAGCCAGATGGTGGCAGTGTTCTTGGCATTTCTGGCACACGAAGGTACTCACTGTACTGAATATAATGGTAACGTTATTGCACAAAAAATAATTAAATAATAATAAAAACATTCTGCTTGTACACCAACAGATTGCTCTATAAAATATAATTTGATGTCTCACAGCAGTATTCCGGGGAGAGAAACGCATGTCGATACCAAAACATGTTTACCCGAATTCCGTAAATGTTTATAGCGATGCTATCACTAAATTGTGGCGTATTCTGCAGCATATTTCATATATTCTTATAAGACTTACACTAACTTATGATACTACAGGATTCATAACCCTGTTCGCGCAAATGATACATTTAGAAAAAGAACTTTGCATTAGCTCTGATAAAAGCGAAAAACACCCCCAGTGAAAATGTCTGGGTACTTGTGCACATCCAGAAGTCCGGAACACTAGTGGCTCTGGTAGCGTACAGCTAAATTCAGGCACTTAAAAATAGACTGTAACACACATTATGCAACGAGATGCTGAAGTGTACTCAGCCGCTTCCTATTTTACATTTACAGTGTTTTACACTGGGCACAATAACACATTCGACATACGTGGTAATTGCCAAATTCACAGATGCATTTCACACTTTGCGATGTGGATTTAGAAAGTGCGTTTTATTTATTTGCGCTCAGTGACAGTGCTGCGGTGTGTGCTACGTAATACTTGTTTACAACTGAAAGCCCAACGATGGTGGCTGAAGTACGTTCCCACCCAGCTGACTCTGCACTTGGGATGTTGTTTACGTCGTTTAGACTCAGGCAAAATAGTTTCACCTTCCCTTTATCAAAACGTGTAATGTGTGGACACTCCCTCTGGAGTGCATACAATATAGGAGTTTTAGTTTTCACTTAAAATTGCCTTTAGTAGATGGAAAAAGCATAGATCACCATTACGTTTCACGCATCAAGTATGTAAATTAGAGACATAAACAAACCAGTTGGCAGCTTCAATTTTCTTTTCCAATAGACTCAAAACAAACTTAGAAAATGTATTTTAACAAAACAAATGCAACTGCGTTAAGGGTACGTGTGATACACGAGTTAGGTGAAGAAAAACAACATCAATACGTTATAGTATGTGTGCGTAAAATGTTACTACTCAAATCGACAAGCAGACGAACACACGTTACATTATAAAAAGCACCAAAATTAAACAAACATGGCTGATTAAAGAAAACATGTAATTCCTGCAAAATACTCCGCAGAACATGCTCTTCAGTCGACATAAATACTTACTACTATATTTTCCCCACATGCACATTTTAGCTTTTTCTCAGAAGACTACCTGCTGAATGGGCACAAGTTTTATTGCAATAACACCACGTATTTTTACGATGAAAGAGATACTGCACCGCAGTCCATTTAAGACGCACCTTTAATGAACTAGCCCCAAAATAAATGCCCCAATATGACAGATATTCTGCTTATATATTTTATAAATTAATAATAGCAAAAAAACAAACAAAAAACATCATAAATAAAAAACAAACTTCGTTGACTCAGAACTTCAGCAACCTCCGCAGTGCTTTGGCCAGTACTAGCAGGGGCGGGGTGAGCACCGTAAAATGGGTGATACTTTTTCGTTCTGACGTGTAGCGTTACTATCAATCAGCCCATTCGACCAATGGGTCCAATGAGAAGATCAAATCGTACACGGACACGCCCCCTTGGGCTAGCCCCGCCCAGAATGAGTGTGTATTTTTCTTTTTTTGTTTTTTGTAACTAAAGCTGGATGTGTAGAACGTCACATGTTTTTCTCTTTCAGTTCAGTCACTCGGCGATATGTGTTATATACTGTGAAACTATTGCAGGTACTGAATGGGAGTACGCGGAGCCGGAGAGGGAATAGGGCGAGGAGATTAAGGACTTGGATTTATTTTTGCGATCGAGATCTCATTTAACAAGTTAAGAAAAAAGTGAGACTGGGACCTGAGAAATGGCCAGTCCGCCGACTGCGGGAGAACACTTGTTTTCCAGCATGAACGTCAGCAGTAATGTTAAAAAGTGCGGATACCTGAAGAAGCACAAGCACGGACACAAGCGGTTCTTCGTGCTGAGGGAACCGAGCGAGGGCTCCCCTGCCAGGCTGGAGTACTACGAGAACGAAAAGAAATGGAAGAACAAGTCGGCTGCCAAGCGGGTGATCTCTCTCGGCTCTTGCTTGAACATCAACAAGAGGGCAGACTCCAAACAGAAATACCTGATAGCTCTCTACACCAAGGACGAATACTTCGCCGTGGCTGCAGACAACGAGCAGGAGCAGGAGAATTGGTACAGCGTGCTGACAAATTTAATGAATGAAGGGAAACTGTGCGACGGCTCGGCGTCTAGCTCTGCGTCGTCTTTGGTCGGATTCGAGGAGACGAATTACGGTATGATCGCACCAGCGAGCGCCGCTTATAAAGAGGTATGGCAAGTAAATTTAAAATCTAAAGGTCTCGGTCAAGCCAAAAATCTGACTGGGGTGTACAGACTCTGCCTCTCCAGCCGGACGATAAGCTTCGTGAAGCTGAACTCGGAGGTCCCCGCTGTTATCTTGCAGTTGATGAATATTCGGAGATGTGGCCACTCTGATAGTTTCTTCTTCATTGAGGTAGGCAGATCCGCCTCCATCGGACCCGGCGAGCTTTGGATGCAGGCGGACGACTCTGTGGTCGCGCAAAACATACACGAGACTATTTTGGAGGCCATGAAAGCAATGAAAGAGCTGTCGGAGTTCAGACCGCGAAGTAAGAGCCAGTCTTCCGGCACTAACCCCATCTCCGTGCCCACCAGGCGGCACTTGAACAACTTACCCCCGAGTCAAACAGGACTGCTTAGGCGATCGAGAACGGACAGCATGGCAGCGATATCGCCTGTCAACAAGTTAACTTCCTGCCGAATTAGAACTGCCAGTGAGGGGGATGGTACCATGACTAGACCCATATTAATAAACCCGATTACCCCTAGCTCTAATCAAAACCACCTCATCAGATCTAACACTGTCAGCATTAGGCCCAGCAGGATATTTGAGTCCTCAGCACTTCAGCATAGTAAGTCCATGTCCATGCCTGTTTCCCACTCTCCTCCTTCCACTATCAGCTCAGTGAGTTTATCCTCCAGCGGTGGGAATGGCTCTGCTTTAGAAAATGGCCAGCGTCTGGCCAGTGGCAGCGCCTCGATCTCTGGATCGCCAAGCGATGGCGGGTTCATGTCGTGTGACGATTATGGATCGAGTCCAGGAGATGCAAGGCACCACCTGGCTAACCGGAGTAACACACCTGAATCCGTTTCTGACACGCCGCCCAACCGAGAGGATGACCTTTATGGCTACGTGATGATGGAGAGGATGGCTGGTAGCAACCAGAGCTGCAGGTGGATTTCTCGGGATGAAGGACTGGAGACGGTGCACCGGAAGAGGACGTACTCGCTCACTACGCCCTCCCAGCAGCGGACGCCTTCACAGGTGTCCTCTGCCTCCCTAGATGAGTATACTCTGATGAGGGCAACGTTCAATAGTGGCCCTTCAGGGCTGGGTTCACGTACAGCTTCCCCGAGGGTCACTTATCCGGAAGATTATGGGGACATCAAAATCGGACCTTTAAAAAGTTTGAGTAACAACAACCTGGGTGAGAATGGGTACATGCCCATGACGCCTGGAGTAGCTTCACAGGGGGCTGAAGATGGAAACTATGTGCCCATGAGTCCCATGACCGTCTCGGCACCTAAACAGATCATGATACCTGGCTCACAAGCTCAGACGACTGGAACCGGACACAGAGCAGTGTCACCTAGTAGCTGCTCTCTGGATGACAGTGGCTACATGCGAATGTGGTCTGGCTCCAAGTTATCAATGGAGAGCGCAGATGGGAGGCTGACAAATGGTGAATATGTGAACATGTCGCCTGTCGACCCCAGTGTGTCTGTCACACCTCCAGACTTCTTTGCCAGGCTTCTGCCTGGTGAATCCACCCAAGGTTCTTCGCCCTTCACCTCATTGCCTCGCTGTTATAAAACGCCGCTTCCCAAAAATGGAGACAGTGACCAGTACGTGGTGATGAACTTGCAGACTCACAAGATTGTGGAGGAACCAAACTACTGTGCAATATCTGCTAATCTTACTGCGACAACATCTGGCTCCACCCCTCTGCCCATCACGAAGAATGTTGGTGACAGTTTGGGACACAAAGGCAGAGCAGTCAGGCCCACCAGATTACCGCTGGACTCAATAAGGACACTTCCAAGTATGAACGAGCACCCTTTACCTAATGAACCAAGAAGCCCTGGTGAGTATATTAACATAGATTTTGGTAAAAATGCAAAGTCTTATCCCCCCTCCCGGTCATCAGACAGCCTGGCATCATCAACGGGCTCAGCTAACAGCCTCAGAAGATCCCCCTTCTCCGATTACATGAACACAGACCTGGGTATACAGTCACCCAAGGCAGGTGATGCTCCCACCGACCCCTTGAATGCCACGTACAAATTATCTGCGTGCCAGCCTGTGAAAGAGGAATACCCCAAAGAGCAAGTCGACTTGGTGTGCCCCCCTGGCACGGAGAAAGACGATTACACGGAGATGACATTTGGCATCAGTGCCTCTCCTAAGCCTGTTCCACAAACGTTTGAGAGAGTGGACGCCAGCAGTGCGGTCCAGAGGTTATCCCTCCGAGATCAGGGTCTTCCAGGGGTAGAGGCATTCATGGTGTCTAGCCCCCTTGTAGACCCAGACAGAGGTGCGAAGGTGATCCGGGCTGACCCCCAGGGGCGCAGACGTCATAGCTCTGAAACCTTTTCTTCTACAACAACGGTCACACCCGTCTTTCCCTCCTTCGCCCATGATGCCAAGAGGCACAATTCCGCCTCCGTGGAAAATGTGTCTGTGTGGAACAGTGAGGGCTCCGACGAAGAGTACGGGAGCCCTGTGTGCCAGGAGACTTCTGCAGGCTTCCAGAATGGTCTCAGCTACATTGCCTTAAACCTGATGGACGAAAATCTGGGGACGTGCAAAAATCTTGTGAAGTTCAAAGCTGCCAGTTACTGCAAAGGAGACATAAATGGAATACACTCCACTACTTTTGTGGGCTTGGGTTTTAAGGAGGCAGCCACCACAGTTAAAGGTGAGCAACTAATAGGCTTTTATTGGCTTTTTTATACGTTTTTTTTTTTTTTTTTTTTTTTTTGCTTTTGTTCAAAAAACATTAAATATATATCTTTAAGTTTAGCAGTATTTTTGTACTACTGAATGGTAGGCACCGTTATTATTTTGTACAAGATGTAAATGATTTAAAACAATATTTCTTAATTGCATGCGGCATTATATTACCCGCGTACAGTAAAACATCCATGCAAACGCAAAGAGAGGTCGATTTCAGTAATGACGTTCAGTCCTGTATTGGAAGCTGTCGCCAGTGAACGGAGGGGAAACACGACACCATCCAATGGTCCTGCAACCATTAAATATGAATGCAATACGCATTTAAGTTGGGACTGTAGTTTCAAAGTACTGTTTTTAAGTGTTTCCTGTGTCCTTTTAATTATGCAAAATCCCCCTTAAAATAGCATGTTAATATTCAGGACGCCCTATGAAATGAATTAAAAAGTGATTTAACACCACAACGGTAATGTTATGCAATACTCTTCTAGTTGTGAGATATTTACCGACATCTAAGGTTGTTTTTACATAGGGTTGGCGCGAGACATCTAAAAAATAATATGAGCAATAACGACAAATAGCCGTTTTTTTGGAGGTTGTGATTTTAAATCGTTTGTAGATGATTTTAAAATCGCCATTAGAGAAATATGACACATCGCTGCCTACGCAGTCAGAAGTGAATTTCGAGATCAATATATCTACAGAATAATCAAAAAATACAGCATATAATGAGATGCTGAATTGCTGCGTTACTGCGAATTACTGTAACGTTTAGCGGGAATGCTTGCAGTACTGACGCAGTTGGTGGTGGTAAGGCATATAACGTATGATTTCGGGAAAGGGGGATGAAGTTGAGCATGAAGCGTATGCAACTGAATCTTAATTACCTGTCGTGTGTGTTATTATAGCTCCTGCATGAAGTATGTTTTATAAGGGGATATTAAAATGTTATGTTTTCACCTTGTACTGACGCGGGGTATACTAAAATAGCCGTCATCTAACACGGTTCATTGGTCGGCATATTCCTGCGCTTTTCAGTCTCGAAGCTTCTCTTCAATCGGTGGTGCTTCACCTTTACAGAAAACTGAGCACCCTCTAGAGGACATCAAAGTTGTTCAGGAGACTAACCTCAGAAACCTTCGGGCGAGCGTTTAGGGCGGTCTCTTTTCATGGGTTTTAATATCAAACGGGATTGCAGTAGTATAGTGGCGATATATATATTGTAGAAGAGATTTCCAGTAATAGAAATTTAACTGCTTCTTTATAAATAATAGACAAGCTGTGAGGGTAACATGAGATTTCCAAGATTTTTTTTTTTTTTGGTGTGTTCCAGAAATAGGACATGCAAGCAGTACCCAGGTGAAGACAGCAGACTGTGCACCTTATTGCTTGTGAAATCAAGCCGAATTTATGTGGCATTTTTCGTTTGTGCAAAATGATTTTAAAGGTACCAGCAACCAACACTGATTTAATGTTGATAACATTCTAAAATATAAAAGTGTCAGCGCTGTCTAATTTTGTTTTGTAACCACATTAAGGGGCTGGGTGAATGGCGACAGTCTGAGGAATCACTTGCCGCTTTGGGTTTAGCTAGCTCTGCCCTCGTCTTTGGCTGAAGCTTGCGAGCCTCGGGGCCTGTTCTCTTTCATCTCCCCTTAATCGCGCATGCGTAGCTCTCTCCATGTGCATGTTTTTCCACACACCGGTGGCTCAGTTCCTATCTGTGGTGCCGTGCGTGGTAGTAGGAGTCGCTCCCCAGGCTAAGAACAAGTGAGTCAGTTGTTTATCGGTTGTCAGGTTCTCCGCTGCACGGCTGGAATGCAGACGGTGTGCAAAGGCTGCTGGGAGAGGTGAATGCTCTGCTTGTTTTTGTGACCTCCTGGGTTGCAGCCGGCTTTTATTCTTCCGACAAACATGAGGAAAACACGACACTTTGCCTGGAGAACCAAGTCCGACCCCGGCTGCTTCTTGTAAACCTCCAGTAAATGTTTGAGTATTTAGTAATCGCCCCGTAGCATTTATTTGCACATTCTGAATTACTGAAAATGCTGACCCAGTGTTACAGCCTGTGCGATTATTATGTTTTAGAAAACTTCTCCCATTTATTTAGTTATTGATTTTTTTTTTTTAAGTTGAAAAACATTTGGAGAGGACATCCTTTTTAAGTGATGTTCATTCACCACACTGGCCTGTAGAGAACCTTGAAGCGTAATTGCAGTCTTAAACACAAAAGTGGGAGGCATTCATGGTGGAAAATCTAATTTAATAAACATAAGTCGGCTTCTGTCCCTGTCTGAGGTAGGCAAAGGGCCAGGGCTGCACATCCAAAACAATGGCAAGCCACGACAGGCCACACTCATGCTGGATGCGGTCCTGGCAGCTTGAAACAGCCCCCACCCGGTTCTGTTCAGCTCCTTGGGGGGGGGGGGGGTGTTCAGTTCAGAAGCCGAGGAAGATTGGCTGCCACATCATATGCAGGATTTCAGCTGAAAGAAATGTCCGTGGGCTGCGAAAACACTGGGGGTAGGGGCTGGCTTAGCGGGAAGGTTGAGATTCAAAACAAACCGAAGATGCAAGCAGAGACAGAGCCGGTGAGGCGTCAGCTAGAGATACCAAGGAAATTAACCACGGTACTTATTTACGACCAACTTCCGAATACAAGATTATCCCAAAAAGATTTCATTTGCACCACAGCCTCATGTGGTGATAATCAAGGAATTCAGCAATGGTTAACCTGCTTTAATAATTAGAAGCAGGCAAACTGTTTGCTACAATTTTCCAGGTCTAAATCTCACATACCCCACAAACCCAGAAGCTATTTAAGACATTTACTGCCTGCTCATTAACACGTGATTGTTCTACTTGGAATATGAATTATTCACTTTTTTTATGAAATGATGACTTTTTTTGTGGGGCTTCTGCTACCTGCCCTTTACACAGGCAGAATGAGCCAAGGGTCATGTGGATAGGACAGTCTGACTTTGGCCCCGCTGACGAGTGATGACTCATCAGTGGCAGATCGCACTAAATTGTATGGGGGAAGAGGGAGGTCTTGGTATCCAAAGGCAGCTGGACGAGTTTGCTGCTTGCAGTCTCTTCTCATGAATGGGTTGCTGCTCTTGCGTTAATCCCCCCCCCCTCCTGTCAGTGCTTCTCTGAGCCTGGAACTTCCCTATGTGAGGAAGAGCTGCAGTTTTTAGCTGCACTTGATTGGTATCGGCCGCATCGGTGCTAATGAGGAAACAATGTGACTGCTCTAGCCGATGAGGGACCCCCCCGCCCCAGGACCCTTAACACTTCTGTTTTCTCTGAAACAATCACTAACATGTAGAGTATCCAAGTGTGGAAGTTTATGGATGTACGGTTGAGAAGTGCTCAATGTATGTAAATCCCGCCCCCCTCTCCGTTAACCCTCAAATTGTTGGACCACATAGCATTATGGACAAAGACTGTTGTGCCGTCCTGCACCTCACATTCCAAAGTTTCCTTGCGGTCAGTTCAAACTCGGTGACTAAAGTAGGCTGGGATGTGTGACAACGCTGCCAGTGTTGCCCACTGTTAGTGCGGCGTCAGGGAGGATTACCTCATGCCAGAGATTACGCTGCTGAGCAGGCTGCTTTGTTTAAAGTTGGGAGGAGGAGTTACTTCCACCCCCAAGCATTTCCAGAAAAGAGGTGCACTGGCACCAGGATTACAGAAGGCACAGAGTTCCCGTACATTCCAGAGAAGCGAGCTGCTACAGGCTAAGCACCTCGCCCCCCCCCCCAACCCGCTCAGCCATCTGGCTCACTGTACAGGCTGTTCTGAAATAGGCCAGGTAAGACTGATGCTGCACAGGGATGCAGGGATGGGGGGTCACCTTTCTGTCCTTTGTGAGCTTTGAGTAAAATTGGCACTCCTACCCGGCTCTACGTGCCCTGTACCACGCTCAGATTAAACTCTTATCAAGAACCTTTCCCTTCAGTTCAAGGCTTCGTCCTTACAGTCATTATACACAATTTGCACATCCTGGTGGATTGTAACTGAACTTAACTCCCTCTATTAATCAGGAGACATTTTTCTGACTGTTTACTGGGCAGACCTGTGAGGGACAGACACTGTGCTTACTGAAATGGGGGGAGAAATTAAGCTTTAACATGAAAATTTCTTTAATGCAGCCCTGTAAATTTTATCGCCTTGTATAACCAGAGGCTTCCACAGTGAAATAACTGTCTTCTTAAAAACATTTGAGTATTACAGGGTCAACAATAGTTCACAGATCCTTTATTTGTCAACACAGAGGAAGCAAGATGCAGAAATAAATCAGTAAGGCTCTTATGGCACTGCAGCCAATGAGAGACAAGCCAATGAGAGACAAGCCAATGAGAAGCATTTGGATTTCACTTTCCACCCCCCCACCCCTCTGAAATTCTCATGCATGGGTGGCACTGGATCCCTAGAGCCCAGCATGGAGAGAAAGAGTGGTTTCTGGAAAGCAGAGTCTGGGAAATAGAATATGTACAGATCAAGCCCATGGTCTGTCACGTATGTGGAATGTAAACACGGACCATGTTGGAGGAGGAGAGGATGGAGAATGGTCTCCACAGGCCTCCCTTTACTGGCCCTTGCTGCTGTGATGCCAGAGCCGCAGTGTGTGCATGTTTGCTGCCTCTCGATCACTTCAGTGTCCGCTGGATGCATTTTCCAGGCTGCAATGGAGCCTCAGTCCAGGGGTTATATATAGACGATAAGGGAAAGCAACATCGAGTGGGCAGAGCAGGAGGTTCATAAGTTATTCTTGTACTGTTTAAATGTGCTGCTAATATTTATTTTTGTTGCTCACGCTTGGGCACACAAACATGGAGTTATGATGTTTAAAAATCATTTTGGTTAGTCTGTTTGGGTAGCGCTCTGTATTATTAAGACAGTGTAAACAAACAGAAGTACACCGATTAGCTCCGCAGCCTCATTTAGCTGCAGGTTTTATTGGTAGGAGAGGGAGTTAATGACTTAGGAGGGTTCAGGACTGCCGCAACTGGCTTGGACTGGTCGAGGTCACTCTGATTGCCCCATGAACTCATCACATTGTCATCCCGCTTCATCAGTGCCACTCTGATCTCCAGTACTAGAATGGAACACACGCACTGGTTTCCCCCAGCCAATCAGGCCCCTGGAGCGACCCGCTGTTCTCTCTCCACTGACGTCAAAGTCTGAGCGGAAAAACACTTTGGCTGTTTTGCATACGCAATCACCCTTTGTCGGTACCCAGAACATTCTCTGCAATAAGTGTTGGAGGGTCCTGTTTCTTAGCATCTGTAACGAGTGCTCACATCAGGTGCTTTACTTTTAGAAATGTTTCAGTTGGTTAGTTTTTATTATTCTGGTAGCATTTGTGATTTTGCAGAATTCAATCTTGCTCTTCCTGCTTGACTTAGAGCAAATAAACACCAGGCACTTGCCCTACCTCAAAACCAGAGAAGTCTGGTTAAGGTAATTGATGAATTCCATTGTAAAAGGTAGCATGACAGAAGTAGTTAATGCTAGAAAGTCCACTACTCTATAGTCGTATTTTAAAGGAGCTTGTATTGTATAGTTCTGCTATGATTCAGCTGGGGCAGAGTCCTTCTGGCTGCAGTCTCATGTGGCACGTGAGAGTAGAGTAAATGTGGTGACAAGTGTCCTGTCTTGCGTCAAGGACTGGCTAATGCATGACAGTCAGGTGGTCTGCTCATGGTCTACTGTACGTCGTTCAGAGAAACTCCTGTTCCCCTCTGGCTGTGCACAACATGCTTCAGCTGTCAGTTTTGTTATTTTTGGTTCTCCTTTAAAGTGTAGGGTTGCGGGTCTTTATTGAAATATATTATGATAATGGATTACCGTTAACCAAGGAAGCTTAAAAATAAAAGATGTCTTGTGCATGAAGTTCGATCTGCGTTTTTTTTTTGTTAGATATTTTTATTTTTCCAGTAATGCCATGTAATGAAGGCTAGATCTTATATTTTTAATTTATTGGGGCGCATAGTGTGCTAGCATGCCTTGCATGAATTAGAATTGTGTTTTGATCACCGTGGAGTAGTTTATCGCGTTAAATCTTGTAAACTATCCAGAATTGTGAAGTAAATTATTCCTTGTTATGCTGATCTGATTAATTAAAACATGCCATATAACATGTCCTACGCTTTTTGCAAAGTTCTGTGTTTTTTTTTCCAGTCATGTTGGTCTTGGGTTTTGTGCCACATAATTAGGTCTTTGTTTTAATTCTATGGGGGGGAAGACACTCACCCACAGTCAAAAAGTTGTCTGCCAATATTCCAATATTGCATTTACAAACTTCAAGTACAGTGAAATGGAGTAAAGTGAACTCATTCAGTATTGTCCCTTCATAGCAGAGATTCTGTGAATTTCATACCATGTCCAGCCTAACAGGAAATTGACGATTTCTCTTAAGTAATGCGTTATGTTATTATGCTGGGCTTTTACTGGAACAGGTTCTAACCCGGAGCCATTAGCATTAGTACGTTGGAAGCCCTGCTCGATGTTCTCATACAATGAAATCATCTCTTGCCATGATAAGATACTTTACGTAATTCTGGGAACCAAAGAGGAAAAAAACCTCATTCAAATGGGGAAACAAGTCCAGCAAAGGACAATGAGTTTATTGTGGGGGGAAGCTGCAGACATTCAATTGAGGGTTTGTAAAGTGCCGGGACCAAGTGCAGCTTTGTGAAAACATCTCTTGTGTGTAATTTAAAAAAAGAGAAATGCCAGCGTCAGGCCCAGAAACAATTTACTAACCCAAGACTTCCGGCCAAAATGAGGCCCTTTGAATCAAGTCAGATACTCAGTTTCCATAAACAAATAGTACTGAGAACCACCACCTAAATGCATTCAAGTATTTAATAAGGAATCATAATGAAAGGGCCAGAAATGAATTGCAATGAAAGGGCTTCATAAACAGGTTTATTCCAATTACTGGAACAAAATGTGCATACTTCAGAATTTTGTAGCAGGTCCCTATCAGCAAGAAGCTCAAAACATGCTGAGTGTCATCTGGTTAGAAGTAAACAACAATCAGAGATCATCTGGGAAGATGGACACTAAGAGCCAGGCTGAACCCCAAACTCCGGGCCCCCCTCCTGCCCTGTGCCTCGGGTGTGCACCTGCCACTTCAGTTGCCTGTAGCTAAAGAGCACGCGCTCCTTACTTGGTAATGGCAGGGGAAATGACTGCTTAACCTCCTCCTCTTTTTCTCCTTCTGCTATTCCCACTTTGAAAGCACACAGAGGAGCAGGCAGTGGCTGGCTGAACCAGAGTACACCCAAGCCCTCACAGTCTTGTACATATTCAAACATATTAATGCTGTTTATCTTGTGATGTTGACCAAGAGACTAATCGAGCTTTTCTTGTTTTTGGTATGTCCCTTTCAGACTAAACAGCGAGCTGGCTCTTCTCTCCAAGGAGTGAATATGGAGCAGATGGTCGACAAGCAAGCAGACTCTGGCGGGTGAACCGCGTGCTGCTGTCCATGACCCCTTGACCCTGGAGTTGCGCCACGGCATGTTATGCGCGGCTCCTCTTCCCCATCTTGCCTCTTGATCAGGAATCATCACGTTGCTGCTCTCTAGATAATGTCGGCCGCTAACAGTCGTAGCGTGCAAATATTTAAAACTAGCATACACCTCTTCCATGTTCTGATCCTGTCACTTGTTGTAATCAAGCTTCAGATGGTGTGGCCAGTGAACTTCATCCTTAAACCTGTGAACCAAACCTGGATGTAAGATGTCTCACTTTTTTGTTATACGGTACACATTTGTATATACACAAAGGCTACATATTTATTTATCTGGCTGTTTGTGTATGCTTTTTATGCATGCAGTCCAGAGGTGAACTCTTTTAACAACAAATTCGATAGGAAAATTGCCCTACCTCAGTAACAGACCGGTTATTATTGTTATCTTACTCAAAATATATAAGATTTAATTTAATTTTCAAGTTTGAATGTTTCATAAAACCAGTGCATAGCCTTACGGACCTTGTCATATAACATTTCTACTAAAGATGTTTAGTTTGGACCTGTACAGGCAGAAATACTGGCGTGCTGTTTGCAATGAAAACTGAATGTTTCTAAAAATGTTCACTTTTTGTCAAGTACTCAGCTTCTGAAATCAAAGACTTTACTGTTTTTATTTTTTTCTTATAGTTTTTTTATTTATTTTTTAGTATTAAAGGTATTTGCATAAAACATCAGAAGGACATTCTATCTTGCTTGTAAAGAAAACAGAGAGCTATATACAGAAGAGGCCTCTAGAAGAACCATGCCCAGCTTTGGAGGGAAGCTTGACTCTTTGATGTAAATGCACACACAGGACTGTACGTCTGCGAGTCGAAACGATTCATTTTACCATTTAACAAAGCACCTCCGTAAATAGAAAATAATAATTAAAAAAAAGTCACAGGCACCTTTTCACCTTTAAACTGTAACCTCATTCCTCATCCCCTGGCGATTTGGGCTACGCTCATGTCTGATCTCTACATTGATAGAAGCTCCCATTGGCCAAAGTAAGGGGCTGCTTTGCCCCTCTGCTCCATATCTGCTTCCCTAGACCAGCAACGTCTGGCTGAGAATCCCAGCTGTGAAGGAGTGGTCGCATTGAGCGATGGGTAAAATACCCCTCATAGATACTCTTATCAGGGATGCTTTTAGAGGCTTCTGGCCACAATTGCTGCTCTCTCACTAGGTGTGTTGGACTGAGATGAGCTCAACAGAACCGACACGATATCTGGCACTTCCAACACATAGATTGTACCACAGGACATATGAATGTAGAGCATTCGCTGTTCTCCACTGAAGATACATCAATGAAATATTTCCAATCGTCAGCTCAATGGAACAAAAGCATGTGTCTGACTGCGTGGTGAGAGCTCATTTTACATGACATTGCCTGATGTTGTAAATACTGTACAAATGCAAAGAAGATGAAATTAAGTAATTTAACCATCATTAACATTTAAGGTTTCTAATAACTTATGTCATTTGTTGTAAATATTATATATTTCTTTGAATGAATTCCCCAAACAACTATAGCACTAATAAAAGTATGTGTTACAGACATTTTGAGGCAGGAACAGTAGGGTTGGAAAATGGATGTGTACAGATATTGTTCTGTGTGATTAAATGCCACTAAAACTATTTTGTAACAATATTGCAAAAAAAATACAATGTCCTGCTTGATAAAAAAAAAAAAGAAAACCTTGGTACTTGGTTATAATTCAACAACAGCATATGCAATATTTACTTTTAAAAAATTACTTAGTTTACAGAATGGAACCAAATGTATAAATAATATGTAATATATTTCTTAAATCTGAAAATGAAATTAAAATATTGCTGTTTGTACATGTTTTCTGCCAACATTAAAGTTTGTTTTCTTTATTTTTGAAAACCCGACCCTAAAGTTCACAATGGTTTCATAAAAAGTATATCTCTATTGATTCTCAGTATCAAAAGGTTAAATATTAAGAGGCCTGTTTGATTTTGCTGTGTCTTCCATTGTACATATTTCATATACTGTTAATTGTGATGCTACGGGAAAGTAATTTAAACGAGTGTAGTTAAGTATTGCTTTAGTCTGTATTAATTATGGATTTACCACATGCAATAAAAATGACATTATTTAAGAAAATGTCTTATGTTTCCATGTTTTGTTTTTTTCAGGAAAGATTTGCATTTAATAGTTGAAAGTCAACTGTTTTGTAAAAAGTTGTACCAAATAAAAAACATGTGAAATGCCTTAAATATACAGGTGAGAGCACATTTAGAAGGGCAGAACAGTGCGGTAGGTCCAGCGTTTTGGGTTTGATGTGTGGGGGAGTTTGAATGCTCTCCCTCTGGGGGAGGGGGGTGTTGGGCTTTATATCATCCCGCTGGACAACAAAAATATTCCCCCGGGGGACCAATAAAGTTCTATATTATCCGATTACCGTACCTTTAGGGTTTTGTGTGTGTGCGCCTGGTATCGGCACCGTGTCTCATGCCTGCTCTTTCTGGGATAAGATTTATTTTTGTTCTTGGAAAATAGGTGGATAGTTGAATGTTAAAATTGTATGTTGATTTTTTCTCTCCCGAATGACCTGCTTTTAATAACTATCTAAAAGACTCAAGATAAGCACTAAGAAACATACTATTTTTGTTGGTGCTCCCCCACTGCTATCTCTGGGAAGTATTCCATAACTGTAAAAGAATAAATAATTTCATTATGAGATTATTATTTTTTGCCCTTGGTCCTGTGTTGCATGCTTATAAATTGTCCTGCTCGGATTAATTGAAATGATGATTAAGCTATTTAAGTTGAGTAAGTGGGCGTTCTGTAAGGCTGCCGTTTGTGGAGAAATAGATTCTGAATGTATGTTGGCTTTAATGGCCGTAGAGGCCCCTATGAAGCCAGTTACGAGCTTGTTTGGTGCTGGGAGGGCTACCACGTCACGCTCGCCGATCAGTAACAGTGTTGTGGCGTTCCAGATGCTGCGACTGTACAGGACCTCCCTGCACATGGTGTATTCCCCCCTCCACACCCCATCAGGCTTTGGCCAGACTGTTCTGCAATGAGCTGTGAGCCGTGCTAATGAGGTCAAGTGACGAGCACTGGAAATGGAACGGGACCAATCTGTCGCTTTAGCCAGGAGAAGTCCCCTCCCCTCTGACGCAGGAGGCGCACAGGGTGGGGGAGACGGCACAGATTACGGGCTCTCAAACCCAAAATCAGACATTCACGGTGGGTCCAGATGAGCAATTGACATTTACAGTGAGTGATTAAATTAATTAAAGACGAGTGCTTTAGGCCGCTCTGCAGCATAATGTGCATGTGCACAGCCTTTTGTTCTAACTCAGCTCTCGATTAGTCCATTCAGCTTTTTGTCGCTGTCGCTGTTTTTTTTTCTTTTGTGTTTCAATAGCTTTTATTTTTGAACTATTAAGAAAGTGAATGCCTTCTTAATCCAGCCTAGATATTTACTTTCTTTTGCATGTTTCATAAATGATTAAAGAGGAAACACTGACCTTCCACATAAGCCCGGCATCCGTGTTTTGAAAAATGTTATTCACTGATCAAGATGATAATCATGAATTGTTGATTTTATACACACACACACGCACACACATACAACTTTTGTTTAAATTTAGATAAATATATGTGTGTGTGTGTGTGTGTGTATGTGTGCATATGGCTAACTAACATCATTGTTAATTGTAAATATAGAGCGGGAATAATTTGAATGTTGTTGACACTGACATACCTCACAACGATCCACGTAAGTCCATTTAAAACATGAAACCATCCACTGACACCTGTGTAAAGGCAGTTTTCTAATTGAAGTGGTAAGTGTGTATCATTGCTTTATTATGCATAGAATTTTCTGACAAAATGTGTTTTTCATGCTCCTTAAATAATGGATTTTTGGAGATACATGTTTTTCGTAGGACAGCAATGATATAATTTAATAAACAGCTCAGTCAAGACTAATTAACAGTGGGCTGCCAGGAACATGACTATAATATAATATACTTTATACCTGTACTTGAGGCCTTCCTGTAGGATAAGGAAGGGCAAATGAATGAGGAAGGGAGAATGAAGAAAGGATGATGCATTTCTGTAATCAAAGGTGGAAGCTTAAATAATACTGCACTCCTAACTTAAAGGGGCGGAAAACAGCTCATTCCACTGCATCCTCATCAGTCAATGACCGCTGACAGCACTCTCGCTTTCTGAAGCCACAAGACCTGATAATTGATCTCGTTAAACAGTTTTAAAAACGCACCACAAACACACTCCGTGCCGTCTTGGATTTGTGCTGGTATATATCCTTTTTTGGCAGATGGACCCCCCCCCCACGGGGAGCAGTAATGCCCCCTCCCTCTGGCTGGCTCCCACACAGTGCTTGCATTAGAGGCTACTGTGGAGATTCTGAGGTATCAGTGGAGGCTTTGGGGTTTGAGACGTCTTTGAGGAACTCTGCTACAGAACATGCTATTATATTATAGTATATTACTATATTACAGGGTAACTAATCGTGTTTTTGGTACCCACCCTATTACTTCAGATCACACATAGCATAAAAAGTCACATTATAATCATAATTATAATATATAAATAAAACAGTTTATTTACAGTACTGTATATGCAATTACTCTTCAAATTATGTGAAGACTCACTGAAGTAGGTTAGGGAACAAAGTTTGTTTTTTCATGAATAAAAATCAAGCTAAAATGTGGGGGGATGTCATATTGACTCGCTGCTTATCTCACAGACCAAATGCATATATGAACTAGGCTGTTGTAACAAAGTATGCGCTGAGCGATGCGACGTTGTGGCTGCAGAGCTCCACCTACCCGGACCCTGAGGGAGTGAAGCATTAGATGGCGTCTGCTCCCCAAGGAGATGCTGCTTTTACAGTCAGAGATCCTTAGAAGTACTTAAGGAAATAGGATGTTTCCGGGAATCTGGAGTGGGGGGTATCACCTTACATCAGCTGGTGTCTGCCTTTCTGGGGAAGCAACCAAGTGGCATAAGACACCCCAAGAACCCCCCCATCTCTCATTAAACAGGCCCTCTGTGGGTTATCCTGATAGCCATCCAAGCACTGGTCTTCTTTTCATGGCAGTGGTGACTGTCCCCAGGGACACTAAGGGTTAAGGGGTAGGTGGTGTGCGGAGGGGGGGTGAACCATGTGGATTCATCTGACTGTTTATTGCCAACCCCAGGAGGCACTCGAGAAGGGCACTTAAAGAGCCCAGGGCAGGTGGTGTTTCTCGAGGGGTAAGAGGTGGGCACTCCGTTTCAATTAAAACAGCAGATGTTCTACCATAATCTCGCTAAAGGATGCAATCCCATCTTCTGGTGTATCTAAATTACACTTTGCACATCTGAGCGAGAGGGAGACGAGCCTGAATGGACATCCCTTTTTCGTTTCTAAGGGTGCTAAGCATTGTGAATAGACAAATTATTGATCAAGGAAATTGTGCCCCTTAAAAATCACTTCCATTGCTTGCACAACAGTTGATTTACAAAACAATATTTGGCCTGATTAGACAATGTGCAAGTCCACAGCCCCTGCCTTGCATTCAGGACTCTTACACAACAATCCCATTCTGGTGTTGTGCAATCCACAAAACCCCCCTCCCCCCTCCCCCGATTGCCCATGTGAAACAAGGGTCAGTGCGTATCAGGGCCTTAATCCTCTTCTCCTCTCCCTGATTCATCATCTCAAGCCCCCACCACCAGCTGATCATTGCTGCTCAGGCTCCAGGCTCCAGTGTTGTGCTGCCATGTATAAACAGGCCCAACAGAACTTAAAATGATGTCTCAGAACCATTCATTGGTGCATTTGCATTGCTACCTTAGGGGTGGAGACTTACAGTGAGATAGTGGAAACACGGGCCAAGGGATGACTTCTGTCAATTTCTTTACCGTCTTTCATGGCATAATCATCAAGAAGAGGAAAACTGAGCAATCAAGAAAAATAGTCAAAAAAATCATTCTGGTATAGGGTTGGTGATTTCACTATAGAATTTACAGCATTTGCTCGTCTGGAGAAGCCTCTTTCATAACTCACACAATATCACAAAAAATCGAACTTCTAAAGCTCTTACTTGGCTGAAACTCAACAACGTTCTTTAATAAAACTGTTTATGGCTGCTGACTTCTTCTCTATAAAGATACCTAAAAATAGCCCTGTGCTTCTGTTTATTTTTAGCTTTTGGGAATCCACTTATCTTCATTTAACAAAATCTTTTGTGTCCAATAAAGTAATTCAGTTACCAAAATGACCAGGTAAAATCTGAAACTCAGATCAGAGCACGACAGCATTCCAGCTTAACAAACCATGGGTCTGGTGTTGGCCATTAAAAAGGGAAGGCTAGAAATTCCTTAAATTCTTTTTTCTTTCTTTCTTTTGTTCTAAATAGTAACAACAAAAGGAGCCCTCTGTTCACAAGAAGCAGTGCCTGCAGGATAAGCCAGGCTTTGCTCGTAAACGATCGCAGAATGCTGTTGATTCATCTTGCCATTGTTTGTTTACCTTGAGCTGTGCTTATCCAAATTCCCAGGCTCTCCTTGAGATCTTGGCATGTTTCAAATCTGAGTTGGGGTGCGTGTCCCTCTCACAGTGTATCAGCCTGAAACACCTTCCAGTAAGACCTCATAATCAGCAAGTTGATCTCTACTTATTCTGGTATTTATGTTTTTGTGTCTTTAAAATAATTGTGATCTTTGGTCAGTGATGACAGAAGAAGAGCCAGAAAACTGGTGCAAATGAAGCTTTTCATGTGGACAGTATTCTAAAGGTGGGGTGATGCAAAACTATACTACAGTATAATAACTAAACAGGAGGAAGTGCATGTTTACTTAACACAGGTATGTCCCTTGTCCAAAGATTGACATTTGACACTTGAACGTCAACAGTGTATTAGCTGTGTGTGTCTGTTTATTGAAGGGTTTTTCCTCTGATGTTGTTATATATAATATGAAATTAGGAGTATTTGAAGTTTACGGTATCTCACGACATCAGTTACAGTCGCCACAAGCAATAGCTAAGTGAAGTTCATGATTTTCACCCTAAATCCCATCTGATGCACAATTAATGTTAATCTCTGTGCGTCCTGGATATTACCCAGGTCTGGACAGATCAACACGTACTCCAGAATATAACATTCAATTCCTGTCTATTTCTGGTGAGTGGAAGCAAACCTATAGTGGATCAGTGCTCTAGTAACTACTGTGTTTCATTTGGTGGGGAAGTGGGCAGTGGGAGTAGTGGGAGCTGGACAGTGCATATGGACCTTCCTGAATGGGAATATAGAGGAAGAGTCAAGGAGAAAGCAAGTGGAGTGTTTCTAGTGGAAGGGTTTATTGGTGTGGCACGTAAATAGGCAAAAACACAATAATATAATCGCTTAAAAGACGTTAACCTCCAAATCAACCTGTTTCAGTGTTACATGCATTTAAAGTAGAAATATACTTTGAGAAATTAACCTTTAAAACAATGCAGTACTTTAGTACCCCTGACTTAAGACAGAGCTCATTATGATTTACCTTCTTCCTGAGTGACAGTGAGAACACCATGGCTTAAAATTGAATTAATTTATCTCTCTACTCTGATTTCTCATCACAATCAATGACCTTCAATCTCTAATGTTGTCTCCCATGCGCTGAGAGATCTGGGAGGAAAAATGAACAACGCACTTACGAAATGACACTGTATACATTCAGAAATCGTTTGACATGTCTTGCAAAAGCGTCAGCAAGTTTCATACTGTGTCATGTGAATTAAACTATTCGAAAAGGCACAATAAACTGCCAAACTATTCAAGACCCGTAAGGGGAACCTCTCCAAATATTTGCTCTTTCAATATTCAAATCTCCTGGGCAAACTGCGACACAATGTTGAGCCCATACCCTTTCATTAAACACAGATAGGATACAGTTTTACATTTTCATTTGGAAGGTTGGTATGAGTGACATTTACATTTCCTGAGAACTTAAGCCAGGGCCTGAGGCAGCTGAATGGCCAGCTTCAGAACAGATCAACATGTAACAGATAGCAATCAAACAGCCCTCTGCAGATCACTACACCCATCTCACAATACTGACGCTCGCCATATAATGTACTCAATATAAAATGGGGCGATAACATTTACAAATGGAATGATGCAGCAAATGAGCTCCACTCGATATCCTTCAACCATCCCTCTACGATCACAGACAGCAGGTTGATCGCACTTTAAGATGCATTTGCGCCAGTTCATTGTCAGCTTTGCCAAATTAGCTGTTGAATATGCAGGAGGTGGGTGGCTAAAAAAAGGGTGACCCCCCTCACTCGAACAGGGCAGTGGAGGAAGTAGCAGCTGTAGCAGTCTGGATGTTTGATTGGGGGAGCCATGATAGATGGGATGAAAGACCTCACCCGCCACCCCTCCCCTCCTGTCACTTATCCATCTGGGGCTCTACACACTCAGCAGAGCAAACAAAGGCACTCGAGGTCTTGGTTTATTTGTCATCCAGGGTTTACCTGACGCTGGCTAATAGATCCCTGCGTGGTACCCAGGTGAAGAGTAGTCTCTAGTCAACGGGCCACCTCACATCTTCTAGTTAATGGGTGACTGGAGTGTGACCAAGCATCAGGGCAAAGCATCTCGCAGGTACACGTGCTTCCTGATAAGATGCATGTGGCAGAGACAAATGACCATCCACAGTGACACAGGATCCTTCCGCCGTGTTTCATAGTGTGGCCGTACTGTCCAGCCGATATGAGATCAATCAACGTGATAGCAGTTCAGAACATAAACAACACAAAACAATATAGATATAAAACAAGCTAACCCTTAACATTGTAACATAACCTTCAAAAAACATAAATAACAATCATAAGGTTGAATTCTCAAGAAAAAGCATATTTAAAGTACATCATCTTTTCTGGTTTCTATACTGACAATACAATTAATGGTAATATTCACATCAAGGACTAGATTAACAATGCTTGTGATTTTTTAAAATGTAAAATTCAAAACTTCATAATAAGTCTCCAGGTTTTGTGAATGTCAGCACTTTCATGGAATATTTTATTCGTAGCACAGTTGGTAGCACAGTTGCCTTGAACATCTGGGGCTGAGGATTGAAATCCTGCCTCCACCTTTCAGTATGGCGTGAGTTTCTTCCTGGAGTCTCGGTGAATTGATGTTTCTAAAGTGCCCTGAATGAGTGAACGCCCAGGGTGTCCCTTGCCTTGTGTCTTGGGCTTGCTGAGCTGGATAAATGGGATGGATGTATATATAATGCTTTTTTAATCGTGTAGGATCCTTGGATCAATACTTTTGAGAAATCATTTTAAAAGTCACTCAATAGTACAAGGAAACAGTTTAGAAAATCTGATAATTATGTCTATGGCACAAATATAGTACAACAATTATGACAATGATACAATCATCCACAGCAAATAGACTCTATAGGGTGGTATGCCTCATGCACATTCTATTATGCTTATACATGACTAATAAGGAAATATTATTCCACCGAGTTACCCTTATTTTTCCTTGGAAATTTTACATAGTACTGCTGGAACAAACACATTCCTGTTTGCATTCTTGTTCACAAGGAAACACAGTGTCCCGTCATCACGAAAAAAGAAAAAAATCAACATCTGTTTTTAACCTTCTAGGCTGCACTGCACTGAAGAGACCCTTGTTCATGGTGCTGGTTTTTCTTGCTGGTATCTTGTGATAACTTTTATGGGGCCCTGTAATGCAATCCAAACCAGAAGCTGAGTGTCGTCCTGCTCTAACTTATCTGATTATGAGTCACAACACATTCTTCAGCTTGGAAGAAAAACAACAGCTTCACGCTCCACGCAGGACATACGGAAAGAGACAGACCAGAGAAAGCTCATAAATAGTAGGAGATGTGATTCATTATTCCCAAATAGCAGTGAGAGCTACATAAGTGGATAAAGTTTAAGTTACATCATGAAGGAATTATTCAACCAAATGTTTCATGCACTCTGTGCTCAGAATCTTTTTCCATTCAATGACTTTTAAACAATAGTGCTACCTCAGTATTTCATTTATTTTGTGTATAATTAAAAAAATTATACACAAAATAACATTGCAGTGATTGTTGCTAATAAAAAGAAAACAACACTGTGTACACTGAAGAACAGAGTTATAGCTAGTACCTATTTTGCTAAAAACCACCATAGTTTAGAACACATTGCTGTTGTGAGATGTCACTTAAAAAGTCTTGTTTCAGTGGCTGTCAAACTTTCTGCAGCTCTGTTAAGGTCCTATCCATCCCTACAGTCTTTGTCTGCACCTGATTTGGATTCTTCATAAGTTGCAGCGAGGAGGAACAGTGAACATATTATGATGTTGTACTTTGAAACCAGTAAAGAGCAACACATCATATCAAGGCCAAAGTCAACAATGCTTGCGAGTTTTTATCCACTATGATATATGGCTTGGGGATCTCCCCGAATAGCCACAAATATTATGTAAATATTATGCAGAAAAAAATGCCACAGTTATTAATGTTGTTTAAAAAGTCAACAAAGTGAAAAACAAGAACAAATTACTTCCTGAGAGATGGCCAGGACAACAGGAAGTACTTGGCTTGGCCCCTTCATCTTTGTGCCTCTCCTTATTTCCTCGCACAGCGAAGCAGGATGCTCGGTGCTTCCTATTGGCTGACCCAGTGAGCTTATAAACTTTTCCTGCCTCCTCACCCCAGGCAAGGCCTTTACTTTTTTTAAAGCCCTCAGGAAGTTAATCTTGTGCAAATAATCACCTTCCTGTTTCTTTCTGTGACACAAGAGCCAACCGGCAAGAGGATGACAGAGAGGAGACATTGCTACACAAGAACGGAACTCCCTATGATCTGTTTACCTCTAACATGGGCAGGAGGGGGGTTTGGGGGGTGGATGTCACATGACCATGTCATCTACCATGTGTTTTGCTTACAATGGCCTTCTCTAGGTGGGCAGTGGATTTTTCATGTGTGCCCTGACCTCCTCAGAGAGTCATTTAATTTACCCATAGTCCTTAAAAGATAAAGACTAACCAGTAGGGGTCAGACTTTGTAGGATGATGTTTTTAGTCTCACATTCTGAGCACTAGTTGGGATGAATTATTAGAAAATGAGCTCAGGGTTGGGGTCAAGTGTGTAGCACTGTCCTATGTCACTTTGCTGAGGTTAGAGGGGCCTTGATAAGAGATGGTGGAGATGAACGGCAACCTGTTTGCTGGCACCAAAACAGCACAGCCACTTCACAGGTACTGGGTATCTAATCATTCAGAAATATTCTAAAAAAGTTACGGTATACAGAGGATAGCTTCACTCAACTGCTTCATACTTTGTTATAAAATAATTCCACCATAAACCTATGACATGTAAATAGCTGCATTGTAATCAGGTAACTGAAGAAGGTCCATGGGATCATACTCTGAGCCAAAGGTGGATGGTTCTGAGCACAGAGCATCGCATGGAGCTGATTATTGGATTAGTGGAGCTGGGTTTGGTTTGTTTGTATTTTTTTTGCCAGGTTTTGCTTAGGGTTGCTGTAGCCTTGTCATTGGCTTTGAGCTTTGTGTGCCGCTGTCTGGGTCCTGGGTTCGAGGTCTCAGTTGACTGGACACCCAGCATGTTGTGCTGAGTTAATGGTTATATTGTTTTTAGCATTTCAGCCTCATGTACTGGTTTCTGTTCCTGAGGCACTGCACTCCAGTCTACTTCCTGTATACCCTTCCCCAAAGCTGTCCAACCAGTCAAATAGTATTGGTTAATTGGTTCCTGGCAGTTCTCTGTCCAGTGTTTTCAGGGGCTTTCCAGCAGACGCCTGGCATCGTGGGTGGATGACCCAGTTCGGGGTGTTCTCCTTCAGCTTCAGCATGTGAAAGCAAAAAAACGTGTTTTAGCTGAGTGCTAATCATAGTAGATTTAATGTCCTCACACAGTGGTCCTTTACAGCAAGTGCCAATACCCTAGTCTAGAAGACATTTAAACATCCATTCTGCTTAGGCCACTTTGCTGAACTTGTTTCAGTAGAAATAGCCAGTGGTCTGTAAAAGGCCATACAAGACTTTTCACAGTAGTCATGTTAAATGCTCAAGCTGCGGGGAAAAGGTGAATTGTTTTTCCTGTTCGACACACAGCACGTTGGCTTGATTAACCCTTTAGATCTACAAAGAGATCATCCAGAGAGACATGACAGACAGCTGAATGTCTCGCAGGTTTGCTGCGGATACATGCGGCTCTTAAACCAACAGCGATATGTCATTGCATTGCATTGGACTTCTGTACAGTACTTCTTAGGGTAGATTGCTTCAGTCTAAACTTAACAGCCAGTTCAATTTCAAAAGGTGGTTTAAGGTAATTAGTGAGCAGTGAGGAGCTGTTACCATGGGAACGTGTTTTGGTGAACACCTATTCTGTTCACTTTAGTGAGCACGTGAGAGGCCAGTCCACACCAAAAACCACTCCAGTACCTTCCTAACCCTTTCTTTCCTCCAGTCCTCCAGTTCTCCAAGGATTAAGCCTTTCAGATCCTTGCATTTAATGAAATCCAATATCAGGCTCTAGATGTAACAAATTTTACGTGATTTAGGGGTAGTTAGAATTTATATTCATATGCAATAATTGTAGCAGACAATATTATTCTGGTCAATGGCCAATGGTAAGAATGTTTAGCCCAGACAGAAGACAGTGGTGGATTCATATCACAAATGTGAACTAAACAGAAACACCGGGACATTATAGTCTCACAAGCATTGAGACTATACCTGCAGGCAGGAGATGCAGACAAACAAAGAAATGAAACAATCTCACATCACGTTTTTTAATAAGCCTTGGGTTCAGTTTTTAATTTTAATGCCATTTTCAATTCAGTAATAAATCTATACACCTGTCAAAAGACATTAATTGAAATGCTTATTGTAATTTATGTAATCTAACTAATAACTGACAACTACTCCCCCCTACCCCCCAAAAAAGCTCCTCACACATATGTAACAGTACATAGATGAAAACATTTAAGATTACAGAGGCTACAGTTGGACAGGAAGATCCCATTCCTGCAGGCTTACACAATCACCATCAAGGTTAAACTTGCTGCTCCTTTTTTCTCCCACTTGATCGTTTTTATTTCATTAATGCTGTTCAGCTCTCCGTTTAATTGCTTTGTGGAGAACCTTGTTTCCTTTTAGTGTGGAATGTGCAGAATGGTGGGAAACTTTGACTAGAAATAAATGACCAAGAGGGGCGTCCTGAAATGGAAACAAACACCGCATGACATGTCAGGAATGGACGAAGGGACTGGAAATGGTGACCGAAATCCAAACAGTACCATAGAAACAATTCCATTTAGTGAGTGCATTGAAAAAATAAACGTAAATTTTAATTAACTATAAATGAAAATTTCTGGCACCAGACCCAGTCCAGCACCTATGTGAGCAGATAGTAATGGCCTCTCCGTAAAGCTGTTTTGCTGCTGTGCCTCACATGGCACAAATAGGGGATAATTTATGATTCTGTGACATGCATGTGTTACATTTCCATACAGCAAACGAACATAAGCCATGTCATAATGAATGGCTTGGCTGTGCTGCTTAAATGGAGGGAGTATGATACAGGATGTAAGAAGTTATTGCATCACTCATTTAATGTTTTACAGCCATGTACACAAGACAAATAGTCTGGCTGAGGTGTATGACCATGAAAAACTCTCACATGTTACTATATAGCTCATGAAAAACATACAAGGCTGGATTGACTTCTTTAATATTGCATCCATTGTATCGTATTGATATTATTTTCGTATTTAAAGCAGATTACCCTTCCAAGCCCTGCCTCCAAAGGGACAAAGGAAAAAAAATTGCCAATGTTTGCATTAACTGATAGATTTCCTTACACAGTGGAAAAATGTAGGCAGGTACACAGTAGGTATAACAAACAAACAAACTAATATGTGATATCCAGAAAAGCTCCTAAGGGTTCTACAGTAGAAGCTGTTTATTTCTAGAAAGACCTTGCCAGGAATAAATGCACCAGACCATAGAAAAAGATAAGATTCTTCAATCGACTTTTGCCGTGAGTAAACAAGTAATTCACAGTGCAGTGAGATTGTAACTTTAGACATAGGATATATGCAGAGATCTGGGCTCTTCTTTCATCTCCACAAATAACCAGATCTATTCCTGGTTCCATCAGGGATCTAGGAAGAAAGGTGTGTGGATCATCTTCTAAGACTATCACAGACAAGGTCATTGCACAAGAAAGTACGATGAACTTGACAGTTCCAGATCATTCTGGCTTGCTGACAGGAGCTGGGATCCTCTGAAACGTGGCCGAAGTGTGTGCTGGAGAAAAGGCTGTCGGCTTTGCTGGTCACAAGAATGGGACTTAATGTGTTGTCGCCACCCCATTGATTATTTCCTGCCAGTGCCATAGAGGTTTGGTTTAAAGTGAACCACTACCATTGAAACGATACAGCTCCTAGCCTGTGGTCACTGGAGCCCATCCACCGACAGGGCTCTTTATGCTCCGTAGCTGCTCTTGCATTTTGTTTTCGAATCAGCACTTGGGTCTGTTCAGCTTCAACACTGCCTCCTTTTGCTTTGCTGTGCCCCAGATGCTGTTGGCCAATGGAAAAGTCTATCACCGTTTAACATCCCTGTTTTATCCTCCAAGTGCTCATGGGAAAAAAAGCACAGTAGGGACCCTGTTTCCCTGGAAAGCTTTGTGCTGCTTTGGAGGGAGGCGTCAAAGAAATGAATAAATGAATAGGATGAGAACAGATACTTGACCCCTGTTTATAACTGATCTGCAAACGCCTTTAGCTTGGATACATTGTTGGACAGGATGGCTCCAAGAGGCTGGGGGGGGGTTCTCTGCCCTAATGAAAGATGATGTTTGTACACATCCGTTTTATCCTCTTTCCTATTCCCTCTATATATTATTTTCCCCCAGTGCTGCTACATGCTACATGATACATGTTCAGCCAGAATCACCCATTTCAGTCCTGTGACTGGAGTCCTGTGACCTTGTTTCGATAAAGCGCTCGTTCTGTGACTCGTGACCGCGGCCTTCCTGCCAGCCTGTCAGAGGTGTGCTTGCGGCCTCCATGCTACATTACCATATTGTTCAAATTAAGAGAGGACCAACAGCTCCATAGTAATAAATCTGGATCCATTAAATTACAGTGACAATATGAAAAGAAAATTCAACCTGATACAGAACAATATTTTTCATCTAAAGCAATCTCTACTAAGCTATACACCCTTCAGGCCGATAGGCAGTGGAGCTTTTATTGCATACGATAAACCAGTATAGTGTTTTTTTTCACTTACATTTTTGGATGCTACATCACAATTTCAGACACAATGTTGCACAATAACGCAATGTTATTATGGAGATCATATTGATATAGCTAGAAATAGATTTCAAAACAAAAGCACAAGCAGGGGAACCCTGAATGATATTTTATAAGTGTTATTCATAGAAAGGAGAAACATTTGGGCTGGCACCAAGCCAAAACGGCAAACGGAACATTACTTTTTGATTTCAAAGAAAATAAACACATACATTTCTGTGCGGTATGGAACATTGACTTGCATGTATCTATAAATTAGCAACAAAAACCTTCCAGAATGACTTCATATGTACACAAACTTCTATATTGTTGCTAGCAGTATTACACCTCTTAGGTAATTTTATTATTATTATTATTATTATTATTATTATTATTAT
>JAABNX020000040.1:12693484-12738515 GCA_015163995.2 Mormyrus lacerda
ATAATAAGCAAGGCTTCAGCCTACACCTTATTTATATATTTATATGTTTGTTTGGCATGGGATATTGTTTTCGAGGGCCGAAATAAAATCATTATTATTATTATTATTATTATTATTAAATATTATGGTTCTAATTGACCTTGCTATAAAACAGAGTGGAAGTTAAGGAATTTGATAAAACATCTAAATATTGCTATAAATAAAATCAAAACAAAACTATATGCTTGAAATATTGAAAAGAAAATCTATTATGATTAGACATGGAAATTTCCCACCTATTAAAAATAAAAATGAGGAGGTGGAGAAAGACAATGATTCATATTTACAAAAGTGTGTTATTGTCTGGAAATGCTGAAATGTAAGAGAAACAGAAACAGCCAAAATCTTGAGAATGTCAATAACTACTGTATGATGTTTCCTTGGAAACTGTAGCCTATCAATGCTCTATAGCTTTCACAGTTCTGCGTTTTTTCACCTCAGGACAAATGAATCCTCATTGACTACACGTTTTAGTACATTTTCTCTTATTTATTGACAACATATTCTACTGTCATTTTTAAAACTAAAGCTAATTTAATCAATATATTTTACATTTACAGAATTTATTACTTTTGTCAATGCATTCAAATAACACTAATTCTAGAAACCAAAATTTATGTCAAATATGTACTATTTCATTTATATTCATGCATTCTTATTTCCATTAAATATTATGTTTGGTTCAAAATTTTTTTTTATTAGATAATGAAGGCCAAAATATAATAGCATTTTAAGTAGAACAATACTGTAATTACCTTTTTGTTTAGCAAATGGTCAGTTTTTAACGCAATACTGGTGGTCTTTGTATAGACTGGGGATGAAACAGGAATTAATGTCTCTTAAAGTGGTGCACTTACAGGCGAGTAACCTTTGTGAATCCTGGATCATATCCTTCATTCCAAGACAAAGCAGAGCTTATTACCTTGATGAGAGCCCTCTGCTCTGTGGCAAACACCTTAGCAGGATGTCAGCATATCTGTGAAATATTGAAGTCAAAAAGAAGGCAC
This sequence comes from Mormyrus lacerda, assembly GCA_015163995.2. Lineage (NCBI taxonomy): Eukaryota > Metazoa > Chordata > Actinopteri > Osteoglossiformes > Mormyridae > Mormyrus > Mormyrus lacerda. The sequence continues at coordinate 12,694,531 of JAABNX020000040.1, forward strand.
AATTTCAAACCTGACTTACAGTTCACCCACAAGCTGCTGCAATGATTCCTCTAGTTTAATACCTGGAAAGAATTGATTTGGAGTCACCTTGAAAAATCCAGGACCACCCAACTCTGAATCCGCTCTTCAGAAGTATCAATGAATTTATTCAGAAACCCCTTTCTCCTATCATAGACAATCCAGGGGGCCTAACCAAAAGCTAATGTTTGACTAGGTTCTCTGAGCTGCGCATGGACACCCTAAGGATTCCAGAAAGGACATTCACCTCAAACTATCAGGAGTGAAAGATCAGCTGCAATTGCTGAGGGCGAGTTTGAACTTTGCTCATCGGTCATCATTATTGGGTAGTAATCCACCTCTGTAGCCAGCGGTACTGATCCCACTTCTGCTTTGCGTGTAGCTTGTATGTTTTCTGGGTTACGTGGCTTTGCTCTGAGTTCTTTGCTCTTTCTCTTGCAGATTGAAGGATAACTGGCATTTGTAAATTGTTGTCGGTTGTGTGTGCAGCATCCCATCCAGGACGTGCCCCCACTTTGTGCCCTATGCTGTATGGAAATAGCCCCTCCCCCATACCGCTGTCTTGAGTAAGTGGTTGGAAGATGGATGGATTAACTGGAAAAAAGCACTTGTATTAAGCTATGGTCAAGCCTTAAGGAAAAGTCATTTATCTCAGAAAATAGCCTGAGTTAAAATATTCTCAGGTTTCCCCTGTTCAGATTAGTGATTGTTAATATGACAATTTTAAAAGTGTAAACAGTCACCTTTCCAGTGTTCTGTCCAGCAGTAGCTCCACACATGTAAAACAGTTGAACCAGGCAGCATTGTCCTCCCACTCGATGGTCATACTGTGCTCCTTTCTGAAACCCACCAGGGTAAACATGGGGAGATAACTCTTCATTTTCAATCTCTGGTTAAAACAATGAAAATGTATTTGACCCTTAAGAGCAAGATAAGAACTAATAAAAATAATTTGGTTATTTTCTGGATAAGACATGAAAATAAAATAAAATGTTTAAATATTTAAATTATTTAGCATATTATTGATTTTAATGCCAAACACATGAAATATAAATACAATAATAACAAACTACTGATCATATGGCTATGACAGAAATTAAAGCTTTTTTTATTGATTTACTCCAGTCCATATTCGTGGAGGGGGGCATATAAAAATAATTATTTGATGATCAAGTAATTATGCAATGTGGTTCAAACAAAAATGTGCTTTCATGAAGTCCTCCATGTGCTTTGGCTGGCAAATTTAGCTGAAAACAGCTATAGTAATTAACAACAATCCAGGACAAAGTGACGTGGCACGTGTAAAACTCAAAATCTTGAATAAAAGAAGCTGCAGCATTTGGTAAATAAACTAGTGATAAACAAAAAATTGAATGAAAATTTTGAAATGCCATGTAAAAAAAACAAAAAACAAATATTGTCAATGTGCACCTAAGAGCTGCTAAAAAATTGCTATTTAAGTTATTGATTAACTTAAATGAGCCTTGTGTGTTTTGAAAGCCTTGCATGTTTTATCCGAGCTCTTGTCTCGCTGTGTTTGTAGTACACTATTACAGCCTGGGCAGGTAGGTTGATTTCAAGAACAATTGATACACGAAGCAAGTGATCTTTATAGTAAAAATACAGCAAAGCTGACCTGAAAACAGGGTTGTTGATACACGGTGAAGAGGGTCCTGGGCGGCTGGTCAAGCAGTGTTATTATTTTGGCATCAGGGGGCAGTTTGACTGCAATTACGCCTAAGCCCATAATTCTTACACCATCTCTGAATTGGCTGCAGAAAGCCCTTTACCCGGGACAAAATCACATCACAAAAACCAACATAAAAACAGAGATAAATCAGACTGGGGTGTGTCCTGCTCATGAGGGGAGGGGGGCAATCGCACGTCATGCAGGTTTTACATAAAGAACACGGCTGACAAATGCACACACACACATGGTACCAGCAGTATGTTCATGCCCTAGTCTGAGCTGTTCCCCACCAAAAATGTGGTGTGCTGGATTTTATCAGCCGTAGACACCTATTTGTCACATGGTAAAATATTGCTGTATTTCATTTTTATTTGTTTAATTTTATTTGTGATTGTGGTGTTATGCATACTGGGGCTAATAGGGTAGCAAAATCTGCACTTTGAGCTGGGTGTTAATATACTGCTTCTCTTTAGTAATGAGGAGTCTAAACAAGTAGTCCTATGTATATTGTCTGTTGAAAAATCCCTTTGTTGCTCCTCTTTACCTAATTCGAAAATGGCTCAAACGGGCTGCAAACAGGACTGGTTAATCCCAATGGCTCAATACACTTCTGAGGGGCACAGAGTTAGGGCTGGTTCATACTTACTGTGGACACGGACGCACTATGACATGCAGCTGTTGTCACATAATTTTCACTGCAATGGTTGGGTGCACAGACCACATCTGAGGGTCGATCATGAGGGTGTGTACCACCCAAAAATTGAAACAATGCGGACAAACGATGTGATGCAAACGCACCTTAGTCACTCATTGGCCAGGGGAGAATCAGATAAATGATTACTGGTTAAATCATCACAGAAGCTCATTTCGGTTGACACATGGGCTTGACTACAAGACATGATACTTTTTTAATTGTTTCCTCTTTGTTTATGATCAGTACTCTAATGTCCTGCTTTTAGGTGATTTTCAAGTTAGTCTTGCGGGATAAACATTTAATAGATGCATTGAATGCAATTTATTCTATCAATAGATTTGACATAAGTAAAAAAAGCACTTTAAGAACATTCCACTATCATTAAGAAATCAGATACTGCAATTTCATAGATGAATGTCACAAATATGGTGTGCACCTGTCTGGGATTGCAGGAAACCATTCCAGATTTTGGTCGTCTGTCCAGGAAAAAAATAATTTCATTCGGGGACACAGAATGTCGTTATCAATTTCCCTATCAAACAGAACTAAAAAAGCATTTGGAATGGTGCCGCTATGTGAGATATTGTAGTGCCAGTGATATTTGTATATCCCACCATACTTGTGAGCAGATTTATACAAAATGGGTTTCTTCCACAGGGTGGCTGGGCTCTCTCTTAGAGATGGGGTGAGGAGCTCACTCATTCGGCATCGATAGGAGCCTGGAAACACCTCGGGATTCCCCTGGAGGAGCTGGACGAGGTGGCCGGGGAGAGGGAAGTCTGGGTTTTCCTGCTTAGACTGCTGCCACTGCAACTCGACCTGGAAAAGCGGTAGATGATGGATGGATGGATGGATGGATTGATTAACACCCAGGTGCTCGGTTAGAATAAAGAAATGTATTTAACTACTGGGGAACGGGTGGGTGATGGTACATAGGAATTAACATTGTCTTGTACAAAATACCTCTAAATCAATACCGGTTTAACCAGTTCTCATGTTTGCTTTGACTACTTTATGTAATGAGGCGTGCAGCAGGAATTTCTGATAAATTTGTAGGGGAGACGATCCACAAGATAAACACTAAACTAATATTAGACACTAAACACATTCAATACCCACTAATATCTCATGCAGAATTTTGACAGGGTAAAATCCAAGATTTTAATCAAGAAGATTAATGGAGGTAGTGACCATAAAGTAATAGTGGACAATCGCTTCTGCTCCACTTTTGTTTTGTTCATCTCAGGACTATCATGCTCTAATGGAAAACAATATGTTTAAAATGTTACACAGTTGTTTTCCCCCCAGAAAGTATGTATGTAAAAAGAGGCACATAATTTGCATATAATTATTAGTTGGGTTGTTCTTATGTTCTTAAATGTGGAAATGCAGCAGCTGGAGATGTGTGGCTCCGCCAACTAGGACACAGTGCCTATAATCAGAAGGTGACTGGTTCAGGTCCTACTTGGCAGGGTGATTTCACTGTTGGACCCCTGACTAAAGTCCCTACTCCTGCAAATGGCTGGCCCTGCCTCCCATTGCACATCACTTTGGATAAAAGTACACAATAAGTTAATTATTCTGCTCACACCAAGTGGATGTAGAATTTTATTGGTTGGTAATATATGATCAACCGTAAGCTTTTTTTTCATTCCTAGGCAGAATAGGGATCAAGGCAGAGGTTACATGAAATTCCAGTCCATCACTGGGAATTTCAGATTTTGATCGGGAAATTTTTATAGTATTTTCTGTGATATTTATATAGCTCAAGGATGTTAAACAACGGTTTCTGTCTACCATAAGCTGCCTCCTGCAAAGTATTTGTTTTTCCACAATATGCATCGCCACGGGTTATGCCAGCTTTACGTAATTTTATATTTAATGTAAACGGAAAAAAAGAAAATAGATTTTGCAGCTGCAGTTAGAGATGCTAAGCGTGCGCTATAAAAATGAAAATGACACAAATGTTGTGAAAATAATTGAGCACTTTGCCAATGAATCCCTTGGGGACATTTTCCTAGTGCCCACCGTTTTCACTACTCAGTAACGGTCCTAGTCGATGAGGCGCCCCAGGCGAGCATTAGCACAGGCGCCCTCCGTCCCAGGCATAGGGAAAATGGTCGACATGTCGGCGTCCCCTAAGAAGTTGGCATCCTAGGCGACCGCCTATGTCACCTAAAAGATGGACCGGCCCTGCCATGACATCATCTTTACTGTAACGTTACATTACCTCTGTCTTTGTAGCGTTTTTCCTCCTCTTCTTTTCTTTGTTTCCTCCCCTGGGCACTAGATAATTTAGGACGTTTTGACATGTTGAGGTTGTTGAAACATCAAAAAATGACCATTCCCCCCAAGTAGTAGGTAAAGGCTAATTAGATGGAGGAGGGGGGCGACGAGGAGGGGGGGCGCCGCGGTGGCCCTATAGGAAAGTCACGTATCATTATTATTATTACTACTACTACTTAACAGGCTTTGCTAAGCAGGTACATTCATGTGGGCTTGTTCATATCTCATTAAGACACATTAATACCAACTAGCTGTAAGAATAGTGGGATGTTACACTTTTTTTCTTCTTCCGTTTGTGGCCCCCCCAGGATGGATGGCGCCCTTAGCATTTGCCTTTATTGCCTATGCCACGGGCCGGCCCTGTCACTACTTATACATGCAGTGCTTATGGCATTTGAATGTTTTTATATATAATTATAAGCTTGATAAATCTGTCGTATATAAAATAGCAGTGCAATTCATTTTAGAGTTCTTACACTGGGATTTCCCAGAGAAGGAAAGGGAAACACTGGGATTAATCATGCTGAGAGCTTTGACCCACCTGTCAAGATGATGTCAAGATCTCCTCAATCTGTGCACCGAAAGTAAATAAGAAGTCAAAGACAAGGATATTCGAAATAAAAGTTATCCAGGCCAGTGGGTTATGCAGGTATTTTATGAAATGAGGTATAATTCACTATTCATAGTTATACAAAACCACTTGTTTGAAACAGAACTATATAGGTCAAAACATTTTTTTACAAGCTGAATACTACACACCCCCAAAATCCAACTGTGATAAAGTTTTCTAAGAAATACCTGAGAGTAAATGAAACCAAGGTCCCCAAAAGCTGTTATGGCAAGTAAATAATAATCATTCATTCCATAGTCAACTAAAATTGACCTTTTGAAGTAAATATTTTATTTTGGGGAGGAATTAGGGAGGAACTCATAGATGTTTTCATTCTGTTTTGCTGATAGACATTTTCAGTCTATTGTGTGTTATTGCAGCTGTTATTGAATAAAATTATTAATTTCTGGTTTGCCCCTTTATGTTTAGGAAAACCTTGTGAATATTATTCCCTTCCATTGCGGCCACAAGTACTTTTGCGATAGGTGTTGCTGACCTCTTGCTGCAAGTGAACTCTGCTGATGTAAGTGCCATTTAAGTGCGAGTCTCACATTCAGTGCGTGTCACTGTTGCAGGTAAGACACATACGGCTGTGGTGTGTAATATGTCGGAGATCGTGAGAGCTTGCTTACACCTCTATTTATTTTTCCAATGATTTCCAAATTTAGATGATAAGGAAGAGGTGAGCCTGAATTAACATCAAAACAAGGTTGCACAATATTTAACTCCTTTAACTGTGATGTGGCAATGTTGGCATATATGCAAAACATTTTCACTGGAAAAGAAAACATTTGCCTTTGACATTTGCAAAGCAGGTATGGTCATAAATCTTTTGTTCCGTAACAAACCATAGTAATAATAATAATAATAATAATAATAATAAAACCATAATTTGGGAGCCGTCTAATATGCAAGACAGTTATCTGTTTATCTAAGTGCTTTCAACTTCTGAGTAAAACAAAAACAGGTAGCAGGGGTGTCACTAGAGATTTTGGGCCCCTTGAAAGCATATCAGATTGGGACCCCAACCCAGACCAATCAGTTAAATGACCTGTTCTTCAACATTATCCATCCATCCATCCATTCATTGATTTTCTGTAAACGCTTGTTCTGTTGAGGATCGCAGGGTGTCTGAAACCTATGGGCTCAAGGCAGGGAACAACCCAGGATGGGGTACCAACCCATCGCAGGGCAGTCACACACCATTCACTCACATATGCACACCTATGAACAATTAAGTAACTTCACTCAATCTTAGCATGTTTTTCGACTCCACACACATGGAACCCCACAACATCAAGGGGAGAACCTGCAAACTTCACACACATGAAACCCCATGACGACCCGGGCAGAATCTGCAAACTCCACAGACATGGAGCCACGGCAGAGACTGAATAAATTCTTACATATGGTGAGATCTTAAAGACAGTTTCAGTGGAAATTAGGGCTGTGGAAATCACTGGAGTATGAAAAAATGCAAGCGTGTGGAGATGGGACTTCAACCTGCAGTTCACTGCCTTCAAGCCATATTGCTCTGCCACAGTGTCCTTTGTCATTCTGCAATTGGAAAGCATTAGTCATTAGGAGCTTCTGTCACAGCAGGAAGGAATAACTCTATCAATCTGAAAAGTAGCTTCTGAGATGAAGAACCCCTCACCGGTCGATAGCACGTGTTCACCAGACAGATACCATATGTGCAATCGCACAATTTATATGTTTGATATTTTTTTATGTCCTCAAAGACAGCATGTAACAGGAGGCTTGTACAGCATTTGTTGATGCTATCAGTCTGACCTGTGTGACTTTGAGGGAGAGCAGTGAGCTCACTGTTTGGTCTGGTCATCGCAATCCAACCCTCACTCACCCTACAAGCTTCAGCACTAGGCTGGGATCACCACTGGTCCACCTGACATAGTCAGGATAGATCTCATTGCTCTACAGCTTCGCCAGAACACACTTCAGCCATAGCCCAGCTGGACCGATGCCTCCTCAAGGGACAGGGAACAATATCCCAGCTAATTAACATTCTTCTGCCCCTGGCCAATAAAATCCAGTTCACATACCAGTCCCAGTGAAATAAGAGTGTGACTTAATTCATGTTAGAGTCTTAAACTTTACCATTAAGGATTTAACAGGAAGCAGTGCTTTAATCACAAAATTACAAGAGTGTGACTTGCTCAGATTGCACAACATAAACCACGAAATGCAGTCTAGCTCTCAGTGGAAAACAACCAGAAACTGCTTTCCTACAGAATAATAATAATAACAAAAGACATTATTATACAGTATTTTAATAATCTAATTTGTCGAATCAATTCAGAACACTGTGGATTTCTGATTCACCCAGGGAGCTGTTAATCCACATTGTACGGCTGTTTTCCCATAACATATAAGCTCCTGATAAATTAAATATAGTTTTAGAAAATTATTAAAGGGCTACAAACCAATAGCATCTACTGAGCATCCAGGGAACACACTAAGAATCAGATAAATAAAACATGAGCATTAACATTTTCACTCACCTGGGATGATATGTTACAATCTTGTTGCTGAAGAAATACTGTTACAATTGATTATAAAAAGGAAAATAACTTTAGCAATGGCATCTGAGATACATCTGTATTTCTAATAGTGTGGGATTCTCTATTCTTAGTTCTTAAAAATGAAAAGTATAATCAAATTTAAGGTATGTAAAATTCGGCATGACGCATAACAAAAATGAATAATATTACATCAGATTGTTTATTGTTACCCTGATCCATCCTTTAACATACTGAGATGTTCTTAATTAGCAAATAAGATGAACACTGGATTTTCATGAGACAGTCACCCTATCTGGCTTCATAAAATACCAGTTTCCCAGCATGACGTAGTTTCTTTCAAATATCAGCACCCCATTATAATATTAAAGCCAATTTTTGATTCAATAGACTACAAGGCCAATGTTTCCATGTGTAACATTAATAAACACAATTTCTGAGGGGAGATCAAATGCATAAACAAAAATATAGATGAAATTGCTGAAGACATGAATATAACAACCAACATTTATTCTTGTTTTTCAAGTTTAAGTATAGCCAGAAATATGTTTAGTAAGTATGTTTAGTATAGAAAGAAGACAGCTATAGACTAGTGATGATTCCAAACAAATCATGAGCAGCGTAGTAAACATCATTTATGAAGTTGCGAAGTTAACTGGGACTGCAGGTGATTAAGAAAGGCCTGTCTCATCTGTCAATGTTACATCAAACAGTCCCATCTGTCAATGTTACATCAAACAGCCCACTGCTATACAGTCAGGGGCTTTACACTGAGAAGAATGAGGGGGAATAGAGCAGCAGGAAAAGACAATGAGGTACAACATTAAATGTATCAAGAGAGCTGTAATGCTCATATAAAGTACAGCATAAACAGCATCATTTCAAATATCATTGATCTGATTGGTACAGTATGTTTGAATGTTTCTATTATAAAATAAGCTCCTTATTTCACATTAAGAATTATTGTAAATAAAAGGACCGTCATGGTCACTCTGCTCAGACCTTGGGTGGTATAATTAGAATGGCATAGCACAGATCTGGAAAATGCTGTATGACTAAATAATCAGGAAGTTTATTCTAGTATATACAGTAAAAAACGTGTACATGTTAGAACCACGTAATGAAATTCTTTCTTTCCTTGCGCAACCTTTGAAAAACATACAAAAATAGAATACATTTAAAAAAATAGAAGAATCACTCGATAAAGTACACAGTGCTAAATTACATACAGAGTTGGATATGAATATGATACAAATATGAATATGGATATAAATATGGGGTCAGATTAACTTGAGCTTTTAGCATTGTTCTGATGCCTGAGGGAAAAGCTTTTAGTCAGTCTTGTGGTGGGGACTTTATGCTGCTGTAGCGTCTTCCTGAGGGCAGCGGTGTGAACACGACGTGCAGGGGGTGTGTATTGTCTTTGATGATGCTGTGGGCCCCCTTGATGACCCTGCTGTCATAGGTGTCCTGCAGAGAGGGGAAGGTTGTTCCAGAAATGCACTGTGCAGTTTTAATTATACGCTGCAGAGTTTTCTCCTCCTGCACAGAACAGCTAATATACCATATGGTGATGGAACAGGTGATGACACTCTACTGTACCCCTGTAGAAATTGGTTAGGATTTTGGTTGGCATGCCAAATTTCCTCAGCTTCCTCAGGAAGTACAGTCTTTTGTGAGCCTGGTTGATGAGTTGTTGTGTATTATGAGTCCAGGTCAGATCCTCACTGATGTAAGTTCCACTGTGAAAAATATTTCCAAATATGACATTCCATCAGGTTAGGGCAGGGCAGACTGACCAGGGGCTCAAGAGGCCTAAGAGGGGACTGTCAACCGAACTCCATGAAAGGAAGCGGTAGATTGTTGTGAGACACTAGCAGGGGGAAAATGAAGTACTGGTCACCTGTACATTGTCTGTTTCTGGTTATTCTGGAGGCATCTCATGCAGATTTGCATTTAAAGGTCTCAGTGTGGAACAGCTGTAATGTCACCAGTGCCAGCAGCTATGGAGGTAAATGATGAAGCCGTTGTTCTTCATTCAGCCAATCTAGATCAAGCTCTTCTCCAATTCCTCTTCATCTGTTTATGCCTTCATCCACAACTTCAGTTACGCATCTATTACATTGTCAGAAGATGATGGTGGATGAAAGATGATTGGCTTTAACAGTTGGATTCCTCTTTGGCTACCAAGGTCGTCTCTTGTCAGCACTCCTCTGCCCTTGCTCGTTCTTAATACCCCTGAAGTGAGATAAGGCTTCAATTTCCCTCATTTGCCAAAGGCTGGATGGACCATGTACATATTTGTCCCTCATGGATCGCACTGTGAGTGAATCACATCAGCAACAGTTGCAGCACTAACCATTGTAATTCATTCTTTTATCTGATGTCCATATCCAGCATCTGCTGCAGCACCTTTTGGGACTCTGGTGAGATGTGTTGAGCAGTGCCTTCCCAATAGAGCACTAGATGTTCTAGCATGGCTGGAGCAGCACATTCTGTTCACATACAGACCTACACAATTTATATCATGACATGACTGTAGATGCAGCTCAGAAGAGCAGAACAGGACACTCACAGTTTATACATTTATGTAACACAAACGCTGAAAGAATCTGAAAGGTGCTGGTTTAAATTGTTTTAGAAATAAAGAATATTATTTTCAGGGATTAAATTGTGGAAGGAGAATGCATGGATGCCATATAGCCAGGAGGTGCTTATTGAATATTGAATGTATAATGCAAATTCCTGATAATTTGCTGTGACCTTTGTGAAGGATGTCTTTTCCACTTCGAGGCCCTGTTAATACACTGCATTATTCAGCGATAAATCATGGTGTCAGTCCTGTGCCTGGCTTAGGGAAGCATTCAACATCGCCTGTTCGGTTTAGTTCATGTTAGTCCCATGAAACATATCGGAGTGGCACCGGCAGTGCGACTGACAAGACCCAACTATATACCTTCTCGGCCTTATGCCATCCCAAGGAAGTGTCCCTGTCTGATTGATAGGAAGTATGGCTCAAACAGGTGATTTGCAATGCAAAGTATGATATACAATGACCTCTGCCAATGACCTTTTGGCATTCATTTGCATTAAGGAGCAATTGTAGGCCGGACACATTATGTATGTAAAGTTTGCATTACCCCAGGGGGCGACGGCGAAAACAATGGCATCTTCTCTGCATTGTTGTCAGAGTCACCAGTCAGAACCAGAGCAGAACCAGAATAAATGAATAAGAACAAAAAAATAAGCAAAATTTACTTTGCACAAACAAAGTGTGCATAATGATATACAAAAAGATTAACTGATGCAGTATCTTAGAGGAGTTTTATATTGTCTGCCTGTTAGTACTTTAATGTAATTACTATAAGATCTGAAACAAGCTGATTCTGTCTATCCAGAAATGTGCTCTGAGTCTGACAGAAATACAACCGCAGTGTTCATTATGCAGACTCGGAGGAGCTCTCCAGTAAAGAATCATTGTGGACTTTACACTGCTCCTCTGCAAATGCATTTTACTGCACATGACAGAACACAGACATCTCCATTTCTGGAGATGTGGGGATATTGTTCTATATTGGTGAAGGGCCTTAACAATCTGCCCACGTAATGACGGAGGGAGATGTGAGTATGTAGACCAGTTCCGGTGGAGTGTTTCATGCACCACTTTTCTCCATTCAAAATGATTGTTAATTAAACTGGGTATTCAAATATATGTCTTATGGTTGGGGCATGTATAAAAAACAGAGGAACAAAAAGACTGTTTAATATACAGAGCATATTTAAATCTATGGAACTAAGAATTGAAATATATGCATTTTTTGTTTTCTTTGTCAAGTGCACTTTGATCATGCACATATCTTACATTTACTGGATTTAGTTTGTTACATACGGTACTTCATAGTGGCAGAATTTTATATCATTACTTTCAGAAAGTGGCCCTTCCCCTGGAGACTCTCAGCCCTTTTCAACGCAAGAATGATCGTCCACAAACAGGCACTGCAAATTAAACATGTCCACATTTTCAGAAAACCAGGGCAAGGAAGATTAATGAAGACAAGGGGAGCATCATAGCTGAGGAGCCCTGGGAACTGATATGACATACTGAGTGCAGCTAACCGCCCCACCTGGCAAGCGTGCTAAGGACTTACAGAGGAGGACACCATTCACACGAAATGTGCTTATAGATGAAAATAAACTAAGATGTGAAACCTATGGGCTTCATCTCAGGAATTGTCCAACTGTAAGGCTGACAAAGTCTGTCATAGCCTGCAAATCATTTGATGTAAGAACTGGCTGAACAGATGAATGACGGATTATCCCTTTTTCATCTGCTTAAAAAGTCTTCATGCTCTTTGAATTTGAAAATTTATAGATAACCAGCTGTACTTTACTAACCACATTGTAGCTACACAATATGGACAAAAGTATTGAGGCACCTGGCCATTACATCTACGTCCCATTCTAAATCAGTAGGCATCAATATGGAGCTGGGCCCCCTTTGAAGCTACAACAGCTGCCACTCTTCTGGGGAGGCTTTCCATAACATTTTGCAGTCTGCCTGTGGATATGTTTGTGCTTTCATCCAGATAATGTGTGAGGTCAGGCACTGATGTTGGATGTGAAGGAGTGGATTGCAATTTTCATTCTAATTCATCCCAAAGGTTTTCATAAGAACATTTACAAATGAGAGGAGGCCATTCGGCCCATCAAACTCGTATAGGGAGAACTTAACTAATAGTTCAGAGTTGTTAAAATCTTATCTAGCTCTATTTTAAAGGAATCCAGGGTTTTAGCTTGCGCTACACTAACAGGAAGACTTACATACTCTGACTGCATGTAGCTGTGTGAAGAAGTGCTTCCTCAAACTCATTTTAAAATGTTATCTCGTTAATTTCCACTTACAGCCATGAGTTCTAGTATTTAAACTAATATTGAAGTAGCCAAATTAATTGGGGTTGAAGTCAGGACTCTGTGGGGGCCAGTCAGATTGTTCCACACCAAATTGACCCAACCATGTCTTTATTGACCTTGCTTTCTGTACATGTTGGAACAGAAGAGGGCATCCCCCAAACTGTTTTTAAATGTCTTAGCATTCTGAAGGATTGAGAGTTCCCTTTGCTGGAACAAAGGAGCCTAGCCCGATCCCTGAAAACAACCACATACTATTATCCCTCCTCCACTAAACTTAACAGTTGGTATAATGTAGTCAGGCAGGTAATGTTCTCTTGGCATTTGCCAAAGCCAGATTCATCCATCAGACTCCCAGGCAAGTGTGATTTGTCATTCCACAGAACATGTTTCCACTGCTGTAGAGTCCAGTGGTGGCGTGTTTTACGCCACTCCATTTGACACTTGGCATTGCGTTTGATGATGTGAGGCTTGCATAAGAACATAAGAACTTTACAAACGAGAGGAGTCCATTCGGCCATCAAGCTCATTTGTGCTGCAGCTGCCCTGGCAGAGTTTTGGTGCTGGGGTTAATGCCAGAGGAAGTTTGGAACTCTGCAGTTATTGAGTCAACAGAGTACTGCTGACCTTTCTGCACTATGCCCTTCAGAACTCAGTGACCCTGCTTTGTTACTTAACATGGTCTGCTAAGGTGGCATTCTATGACAATACCATGCTGATTCACGGAGCTCTTCAGAACGACCCATTCTTTCACAAATGTTTATTAACCTGACTGTATGGCTAGATGCTTGATTTTAAACACCTGTGACGATTGTCCATATAGTGCAAATCCCGGTCTTGTAGATTCTCTCTGCATAACACACGGAAGATGAGGCCTTAATTGTTTATTATGATTATGCAGGTCAGCTCTTAGTTATCTCAAGACAAGACGACTGAAACTTTTAATTGACAGTGTAACAGCTTGTGCCATTAACTACTGCAGATAATTAGAAATGCGGCAAACTTCTGGCATTCAAACAGCCAAAATGATCTTATGTTACACTGGTAGTTGTTTCTCCACATTGGCTCCCTATAGATGTTTGCATCAAGTTCATGTCCTTGGATGCTGCCTTTCAGACCCATTTCAGGAACAGCACCCACCTTCATTCATCAACACCTACAACTCTTTGGTCAGCCAATCAACACTACTTGGAAGGCCCATGAGAAAACGAGCCTAACTCTAAATTTAGAATTTAGTTATCAATGGATTGTTGTTCATCCAGCCTCAGACCTGCTTCATCTTCATCTGTTGGCAATGCCGGATGGTCTTGTATTTTTCATTTTGAAGGAATCTGATCCCAATGGTGTTTTATTGCACCTGAGTAATTTTCCTATTGGGTTCTTGGAAGGTTTGTACTGTATTGTATAGCTCTTGCTAAGTGACTCTATGAGTGTCATACACTCATGATGTATCTGCCACACCTGTACATCATATTGCAGAAAAATGTCTGCTGCATAAACTAATGTATAAGCGATGCAAATGATTTCTGACTGAAACTAAGCTTTATTAGACTAAAGCAGGATGTATCTGGCTCTGTCCCCCGGCTTTGACTGTGGTCATTGTAGAGGGGGCTGTTTATTTACCAGCACATGTCCTCATTCAAACCCTATCAAAATAATGCAGATAGATCTATGTAGGAGGACAGAGATATTTAATTTACTTTAATAGGAACAATTCATTCATATTAACTAGGGGAATTTAGACAAAGTTTCTATGGAAACCAGCTGGGATATGATAGCTGTGTAATAATTAGTTTTTAATATATTCAAATTCATCCAATTTAAAATTCAGCCCCAAAAGTGTTATATGTATGTACAGAAATATGTAGGAAATAATATATATCTACAGAAATAAAAAGATGAAAAAAGCGGGAATAGAATTAACTAAATGATTTGGGAATAAAGTAGTGAAGTCCATGGAGTATAACTATACACACTGACATACGTGTATGTATATATATATATATATATATACACACACACAGAGTCTTACATGATTTTAATTTATAGAATGATATATAGAGCAGCTGCTGACAGTAAACTAGGCCAAGGGAGCTATTGAGGACAGACACAGGTCATAATATTCAAATCCACTGATGCTTCCACACAGACAGACGCAGATACATGTTCACATCAGAAGCACCAGGAGAATCGGAGAATCCAAACCATTACTCCTCCCCCTGGCCTTGTTTCACTGACAGCCATGGAGACATACACTATGTTATTTTTTAGATATATATTTTTCATATATTGATTTATGCAAATTAAACATTTTAATGTGGTTTGCAGTACCCATTATGAACTGCTGTGCATAAAATAAAGGTTGCTTTCCTTATCATTAAAAATAGTGAAATAGCCAGTTGTCCCTGGCCTACACAACACTTCCCTGTCCCAGATGCCTATCCAAACATTTACATGACCCACATGTCCACCCACATGCCTGCCAGAGTCAGAGGTGGTGGCACCAGTGAGGGGATGGTTGCCCTCCTGGAAGCAGACGGTGTTGGTTGCTTGTTCTGCAGGACTTACGCTGTGGGCCTGGGCTTTGGTAAAACGTTATATTTTTTGTATTGTTTAGAATAATTGCAAGCATAATTTACAGTACTGGCAATCAATATGCCAGTGATGGACTGGAATCCCCTTTAGGGTGGACCACGTGCCCTGTGCTGTCTAAGGTTGGCTTCAGGTTTTCCATGAACCTAACCATGATATGTGGTTGGAAGACAGATGGATGGATGAATAGATGGAAAAATTATTATGTCGTGTGTTCCCAACACATGAAACAGAATTTTAAGACATTTGTCTTACGTCATCTCAATGAGAAAGTACCCTTGGATGTGATTTGGCTTAACATCAATCCTCTCCAAAGTCCAGTTCTTCACCCTGCGAGACCAGTAAGCACCGCTACTTACATATTCAATGAAGCCCTTTAGACCAGTAAGCACTGCAACTTACATATTCAATGAAGACCTTTAGACCAATGGTGAGGCTTTCATGTTCAGACTGTGGAGGAGGGGTGGGGGGTCCACTACTGTTCACTACACTGTACAACTGGTCAGTGATTACAGAGTAAGCAGCTTATCCACATGTGGAGAGAACTCTAATATTATACTGAATCTCTTTACTATACTCAAGCATCTTTACATTTTTTTTGCCAGTATAACATCCTTTTAACTCTTTGTTCTGTCTCCCATTCTTGGCTGTTACTTCACAGAGCGCTGGCAGTATAGCCATCCAGTCTGTCAAAATAAAAATGTGAGGAATCTAGAGTATACTGATCCAGTTACCTACATCAACCCACCCTCTCAGGGTCTGGACCGCAACGGCAGGACTGCACAATCACACCCGCTCTCTGCACTCTTTGTCAACCATATTCATGTTTATATTTACTTTGCAATTGCATTCGAGGTCTATGGCTCTTAAACCATCTAAAAGGTCTAGTGCTGTTAGAACTGTAGGAGTTCACGTTTCCTGAGTTTGGCTGTCTGATTTATTACCAGCTCCTGAGTGCATGACCCCCGTCCTGCACGTGGAGGATGCACAGGTGAGGACGGACACTGTGAGTTGGTCTCACTGATCACAATGCACCTCAAACTGTAATGCAGATCAGAAACGTTCATCAAGATGAATCCCCAGCCAAACGATGTAAGATGATTCTTTATTGCTCTACTGTATTTTATAAAATGCTGAAAAAACAAATGCACACCGCAAAACACTGCTGATGTTATCCTGCAAACAATTAAAAAAATTAGCTATATTTAATTCACATGAAAACCTAACAAAATAACAACACAATAATGGGTTTGTGTTTTCAAGGTACAGCTGGTAATTTTACTAATGGGCATATGTAGATATGACAGCATTTCTGCTGTAGTGGGTCACACAAGTAACAGAACACTCAATCCAAGACATTTCAGCCCCCAGAGCAGTAGATGCGTCCACATTAATGCCAAAACAGCTACAAAAAGAACAACATGAGGCATAAAATGTGGATTGATTTGCTCATGCAATTACATAATCACTTACTGCACTTTTGTAAGGGTTATCTTGAAATTTTCCATAAAATATTGCCAAAGGTGAATAAAACCACAACACTGAGGAGTCTGTGCATCTGAACACAGGAAGGAAAGAGTCGTGCGAGGAGTTGGCTGTGGTTGATGTGGGAGGTTTCAGGTGTCTCCAGTCTGTGCAACAGCAAAATTCAAAATCGCTTTGAAGAGAATGAAGAAGGAACTTTAACAACAGCATATATGTAACATACATCCAGCACACATCAGTGCTTCCATTAATTGCTGGTGCTAATTACCAGCCTACCATCTGAGTCACAGTGAACGATGCCCAAACTAATCATGTCAAACCTATGTTTAGCCTTGAACGTTGAATTTGTAGAAATTAGTATTGAAATTATCAAAAATGCTACAATAAAACATAAATTGAGGTTCCCATGATGCAACAAACCTTCATGAGCAAATAATTATTTACTTGATACCGTCTTCAACCAGCTTTCACAGTAAGATTTATCCATATATAGTACCTCAATTATTCAGCATATCATAAAGGATGATCAACTTTGGGAAACTGTATTTCAAATATTTCTGATAGCAAAATACAATAATTTAAAAATTCTAGTGAATTATTTTCCCTCATTCTAATGACTGAATGCTGTCTTGAGTTGTCATTGGTAGCAGTCTTTAGTAATGAAGCCTTCAGCGTTATTTTTTAGGCTATGTAATGCTAAGGCCACATTGACTGTATAAGAGCACCCAGGAACTATAAACTCAAGGTAGAACAAACTTTAATTCTGTTTTTACCCTGACTAGACCACAGACTTCCCCTTTAGTGCACAAACACTTATATAAGACAGAGATAATAGATTTATAAATGTCAAGGACGAATAAATGCATTCAGGTTTACATGTAATTATGACTTTTTAGCTACAGAGTCGTACCATTAACCTATACCAACTAGCCACCTCTTTCTGAAGAATTCTATAGTAAATATGTTTTTCACAAGACTATATAAAATAAAAAAGTTGTTTTCTGTTATATCTGGAATTTCACAACACTACTAGTGCCTCCCAGTTTTTAGTTAAAAACCTTTTAGGGGGTCTTGTATGTATACTGGTCACACTTATGAAAAGAATTTGGAAAACATCCCTCCATTCAAAGTGCAAAGAAAGCCATATACACTTATCGGTGGAGTCCTGGTGTAATTTTTCTTTCAGATGTTTCTTCTTGATTGTCAGGACTATACAAGCCCTGAATGTCGATGAGCTGTCCCCAATACAGTTCTGTGAAACTGTACCTCAGTAAACTTAATTAGCGTCTTATATCACCTTATTCCCAATCACCTTAGCTGGCAAGAGTCCCATATGCTATCTTAAGTGAAAGACTGCAGCACTCAGATAAGAATCCCTTTAGCAATCTTAATGAAGAGAATGGCTTAATTATCACTAATTAACAAAAGACTTAGCACCTTCTGAAACAGGTTACTCAGGGCAAGAGTAAAGACAGCCCAAATAAAGACTTTCCTGTGGTTCATAAAACAGTAGTTTGCATTAGTCAGAGAATGTGCACCCCCACTGCCAGTGCGTGCCAACATCCACGTGGCACCCTAGCTGAGGGAGACCATCAAAGAAAATAAATTATGTTTAAATTTATTGTCATGTTGCTATAAGAGTGTATCAGCTTGGTCACTTCTGAAAAGGTCTCCTCAAATCACCTCAAGGTCTGCAGCCAACCTCCAATATACTTATTTGTATCTAAACCACTAGCACATCAGAGGCCTATACTATGAGGCGGGGTTACTGGCTTATCGGGGTAACTTGTCAGATTTAAGGTAGTCTGGGCAAAATGTAAGTGAACAAATATGAAATCCATTCAAACTATGGTACCTTAAATCCTACAAGTTACCCTGATAAGCCAGTAACCCAGCTTCGTAGTACAGACCACTGGTTTGGCTAAATAACTCATGAAATCAATTCACTCACATTAAATAGATCAAATAAGTGAGTTGCTGGTAAATTTTAACAAATGTAATGGAGTTGGTGCTGTTAAAGCATGGTTTGGGGACCAAAGCTGTGGACTTACAGCCATTCAACAAAATATGAGTAACTTTTTCATAGAACAAAAGATCATCATCATTATTATTATTATTATTATTATAGTTGCTGTTGTATTAGTGTTCATTTGTATATACTCTAATCTTAAATAGTATTTCTGAGCACATATTCACTTGATGTGCAAATAAATATCTCTGAACATGCTATGACTGTGTGTATTTGGCAGTTCTCTTAGAATAAGCAACTAAGCAAACGAGTGAACGCAGAAAACAAAACAGCCGTTTGCCACACAAGATGGAGAGAGTTCTTAATATATAAAGGTATAGAACAGCTGTGGTAAGAGCACCATACAAGCACTCACTTCTTTCATCAAACAACTGATTTTAAGTTGGTCATTAGTAGACTACATACTAAACATATTGTTACCTGAATACAATTGTCATATTTTATAGCACCTACAAAATTAACTGCATTAGCTAAAAGGTATGAGTGATATCGGTTAGCAATGCATGTAGTCAAAGAAAACAGCAGCAGCTGAGGACAGTTTTTGGAAGATTGCACTTAACTTTAAGAGTAACAGAGCACTGAAGTGTCATGCTCTGTACTGTCACTCCTACAAGCCAAAATGGCTTCTTCAAGTCTTTGCAGAAGCATTGAGGCCATATGACACGTTTGTGCTCCTCAGGTTCCTACACTTTCCAAGACATTAATGCTGCATCTATCCAAGGTCTGGGCTCCTGTCAAGTTCAGACCTGGGAGTAGGAAGAGCAGGAGCAAAACGAAGTAGAACAACAATAAGTGTGAAGAGAGAGTGTGTTGTTATGGTGAGTGATGCCTGCTAAAACAGCACTTCCTTTAGAAGGTTCTAGTTTCTTTCTTTAGAATGGGCTGTTCTTAGATCAGTGGCTCAATCCTGAATGTCAAGTGGCTGTCAATCATTCTGCTCCTCACGCAGCATATCGAAATCCTGAAGGATGACATCTTCGGTTGACATGGATATCTTCAGTGTGCTGGACCACCTAAGGGAAGGCAGAGAGAGAAGTCACCTTCTACATCAACTCATCCTCTTGCTGTCTACCTTCCACCTGCATCATTAGTCTTCCAGCCTCCTCCCTTTACTGCCCCCACTGAGAGCTTCGCTCATGTATACACTAATTTATGCCATATTAAAATTAATGAGTTTATTGCCCTTGTAGTAGGGACATGATAACGGCTATTGCCTACTAATTAAGTTACTAACATGCCAACCTTTGCCTATAAATCCATCTTTTACCCGCTTCTCCTGATCAGGGTCACAGAAGGGGCCTGGACCCCATCCCATGCTGCTCCGCACACAGGACAGCGGAGCACCAGCAAGGGGATTCCAGTACATCACAGGGCCTGTACTTTATAGGCAGTTTAGAGATGCTAATTAACCGAACTGCATGCCTTCGGAGTGCAGTATGAAAGTGTCTAGAAGAAACTCGCATAACACAAGGAGAACATTAACAGTCAAACTGAGATGTGAATCCCAGTCCTGCAGATGAACTATTCACTGATAGACACATAAACAAAGAAATAACCTCAATTCAGGAACAAACAGATAGATAGATAGATAGATAGATAGATAGATAGATAGATAGATAGATAGATAGATAGATCTGTGAAATGTCTTGGGTAGAAGGTAGTTACCTGAAAAATTTACGCGCTCACCAGTGAATTCCTCATTATGTATTTTTACACTATGCTAAAACAGGAGATGAAGGGACTTCAGCACTTTAACACTATTTATCCTAATTTGAAACACAACATTTAATTTATCACTGGACTGCTATCCTGAGAGATGATCCTACTCAAATCACGTTTTGTCTGAAAAGTACTCCGGCTTTTATGCATAATCCGATTTCACATAAGACAAGAACTGTAACAATAATCAAACCATGTGTACATAAAAATGCATCAGTCAGATATGTGAACCACAGTTATACTCTTGGGCACAATGAGCTCTTTAAACAGGATTGTTCATCAGTCAAAACTAATCAATTCATAGATATTTGATGTGTGCATAACAGCATAGTAGTCAAAGCCGCAGAAAACTACTGGCACAAGATTAATTTTATTCATACATATGAAAAGGATATAAAGCTCATCCAAGTCAAAATCAGAAAGCTGCATGGAAATATGTCCTTTGAAGTAATGCTTCTAACAATTTCAAGAGGGAAGGAATTCAGTGTGAAAAAAACCATCTTTGGCTAGCATTTATGAGCCATATCAATAAAAATGTATAACCATTTCTTTTCTGCTAGCTGACATACTTCTGCATGATATATATCCTTTGACCGCAGCAGTCGTTATACATTATAATTTTGATACCACACTAAAGTTTAATACAATATATCTCAAAGAGCTATGAGGGTCATGCATACCCTCATAGAACTGCACATGGTAACAGATCTATTGATAACACCAAAGATTCCAAACATTATAGTGGACCTGTGGTCTTCCACCTGTTGAAAAAGGTTTGTCTTAAATAATCTATTTATTTTAAGGAGGAAAGGACAAAACATGACAAAAATATTTTATTTGGCCCTCATTTGCATCCCAAGGGGAATAAAATAGGAAACTGTAAAATAGTTCTAATATGAATTCTCATATATGTTTTGAGATGTATACTGGAAGATATATGCATTGTCCTAATGGTATCATATCAGATCCCTGAGAATATGTCCATTACAAATGGAACCTTTAAAAGTCATGCATAAATCATGTATGTCTATGTTTCATGAAAATCATTGTAAATGTGTGAATGTAAGATGAAAAGCCATTGAACAATGTGCTCTTATGGACCACAACCTCTCTCTACCAATGAATGAATGAACGAATGTACAAACAAACAGATAGAAAAAACACAGAGTGATCGAAAAGAGGAACATGTCACCCCTAAACTCTTGTAGAGGGTCAGCTTTTCCTCACTGGTTGTGTTGATGAATCACCTTCCAACCTGCACAAGTAACTAGGACAGGAACTGACACCCAAAACAAATGACTTCCTAGAACAAATTTGTATGCATATCCTGACCTTTATAATCATCAAATTTTTAAGTTTTATGATTTTTAATGTCTTCGACTACATATTATAAATTGTCAGGAGGAAATCAAATGTAATACTGAAAGTACATTCATAAATATTATTACCTTGTAATTTTTTTGTAAGTTTCTTATATTTTGTAAAAAGATACATCAACTACGTGTTCTAGAAATGGCAACTGATTTAAAACCAACTATATAAAACATTAATGAGAAGACGACACGATAGAAATCCTTAACTTATTTATTTAATGTGAAAGTAATTGGTTCCTGGTACATTAATGAGGACAGAGAGCTCCTCAAACTAATTATTACTGCTTCTCATTTGAGTAAAGGGTCAAATGAAGAGTAAAGTAAGGACATATTTCCGGATGTGAAATAGTTTAGAAATGGATTGCAATTAGGAGGATACAAACATGATCTTATAGATGCAAACTTAAGAGGATGGCAGCCTTCCATTTGAAATGCCACCTAGTTTCTTCTAACTAGAAAATAAACATTGTTCTTATTCTCACAAGCCTCAGTAAGAAGTCAACATGTTTACCTTGAGGGGTGAGGAAATTAGGGTTCAAATCAAGTAAAATTTACAATGAAACAGGTACGGGAAATTTCTTGGAACCAAGTCTTTATCAATGTGAGTATATCTTGCAGAATCAGTAGTGGCACTACTGATGAAAGATATGTATGTTTTATATCCATATTACATATGTATATTTGGTGTTTTTTCCTCAAAAAGAAAAGGATTATGCCGTGTTTTCAACATGCTTTTGATGAGCAGGAACTGAGTGCCACCATTGCATGTCTTTCTGGCTACATTCCATTTTGCTTGTATATCTTTGTTAATGTTATGATGGTTCTTGTACTAGAACTCAACTGAGTTCTGTGACAGAAATTTAGATCAAAAAAATCAATCAGGTGACAAGCCATAGGACTACATCAAGAAAAAATGTTTTTTTTTTACATCTGCTAGCAGAGTGATTTGAGCATTTGTTGACAATTATATGGTTTTGTGTGCACTTTTCATGAACTGAAAATAATGCACTAAGGACGAACAAAGACTAGCGCTAATTATAGCTATTAATTAAAGAATGAGAGAGTACAACAGTGCCCTGCTCATCCACTCAACGTAATCAGGTTCTCCCCGCCTCCTCAAATCCATTACTGTAGTGTCCAGAGCAAGGCCTCCTTAGCTGTTACCCAGGATATTTGACCTCATTGCTGGCTACTTAAGACAGAAGAAAATTACAACATATTATACTGTATATATGAGTGACAATATATAATACTGTTATTTACAAAATGAATTTGTACATGCATATTTGTACAAACACAGTCTCTTCCAAATGTGTACCATAAAAGAATAAAATCTAAAATGAAACATTGCATGCAACTTAAAAATTACATTCATTAGAAATAATAAATCTTTGCCTTTTTTAAAGCAATTTCTTAATGTGAAAACACTAGCAACTTATGAATAAAATTCAACTAAATTAAACCTGTAGTAACATTTATCTACTTCATTCTTCCATCTGCTTATACAGTACAGAGTCTTAGGACATTCTACGTTCAACTAATGTTTAAAGAGCTATAGGCTCTCATGACCTTCCATAATTCCAAAAATACAAAAATATTAACACAATAAGTAAATCAATTTGTCATTTATCTGTAAAAGCAAAAAACCTCAGAAAAATCAGAGACAAAATGCTATTGATCTTCATAAATTAAACAGGGGGCATAAAATGCATATATATATATATAATCCTACATACACAGAATACACAGATACATAAATAAACACAGACATATACAAAAGGTTAAAATCACGGCAACCAGAGGATTTAATACCTTGTGGTGATTAACAGTTTTTCCTGTCTCAAATAGCATTTGCACTTTCACGCCATAAGCCACTTTAGAAAGTAAAGAAAAAACAGCCAGCAAATGTAAATGAATGGTGTTTGTTAGATGGTCACAGGGGATGAAAACAGATGAAAATGTTCCACAACTCATAGCAGCTGTGGGTTTGGCACTAAAAGAGCCCAGGCACATGTAGAAATGGACATAATATCTACTTTCAAATCTTGTGTCTTTGATGTAAAGGAACAATCTTGCTTTCAGTGATCCTGGGGACAATGTTTAGGTCAATGGCCCCATGAGCTCAAATAGGTGCCATATTAAGCAAAAACTGAGTTTCATAGCCTGGAGAATGAAACTCTTCTGGAATAGAATCTTGTTTTGATTTAAAAAGGCCAGTCTGGGTCAGTGCGGTCAGAGTATATCAAGGGTCTTGATAGTGAATAAAGATACTCCACAAGGTGCTCAGTCACATAAAACCTCATTTAAAAAGAATCTGTCATTATCCTTGCAAGGCAAAAAAGTACTGAAAAGATTATTGTCAATAACTGTGAACAATCGTTAATAATTTAAAATCTTCTAACTTCAGGAATGCAATTGCAATTGATTTGTTTGGATCATCAGTAAAGATATATTCCACACTTAAAAAATATTTTTATCATCTTTATCAAGAACGATGAAACACTGACTGCATGCTCATGTAGGCACTGTGCAGCTATGGATCACTTAGCCTGGATTGTGGCTAGAAAATACTTCTGAATCCCATAATGCACCGAAGCAATAGGCAAACTATATTAGAGCATTAGCAGCTTAAATTAACGACATGGGCGGGGCCTCCTGAGTCTCAGCCAATCTAATCTTCCTGTCTTCATGTAGGCAGTTTGTCAGCCCTGCTCATCACTTAATCTTTGCGTAAGCAGATTTTATATATATATATATATATATATATATATATATATATATACAGACACACACACACACACATACATACACACATACGAGTTTTCCAGTTCAGTATGCATTTGTGCTGAACTAATGCAGCAAATGTGGAACCTTTGTTCCCCTGAGTAACATTCAGAAAGACGTGGATGAAGCCGTGATTCATGCATATGTGCAGCCTCATATAATACAATATTTGTGATGCGCAGTTCTAATGTGAAGCTGAAAGCTGCTAATGTGAATACAGTAAACTTTCTAAATGTGCACCTTAATGGATATTTATTTTTATTTACTTGAGAGAATATTTATTTTTTTCATTAGTAGGATATAGGAGTATCGACAGAGACTTTTTACTTAAGAAAGAGATTCATAGTTTTTACCACTGTTTAATAAAGAAAAAAAAAAGCTATTTATGTTTTTTTTGTTTTACCCCCGTTGTGCTAAAAACATACCGGCCGTGACTTCAGAACCAAAACATGTACTGAACCGTGAGTTTTGTCTTTACACCTCTTCCATATACATATAATTCAAATTCAAATTCCTCTGCACCAACTACGTCAACAAAATGGCATTAACAAATATTGCTGACAAATCATATTTGGGAGCAAGTATACATTGTATAGTTAAGACAGAAATACCTTGTTGTCTTGATTATCATATGAACCATGACGCCTGTAGAGTACTGCATCACAATCCTCACAGGTTTGAATAGTTCCTCATCCACCTCCACAAGAATGACTCTTAAAACTTTTCATGATTAGTATTTTGTTGAGTAGGAATGGTTCTATATAATGTTTTTCTTATTCCTCTTCGGCTTGATGTGCCTTGTTTGATTGTGCTGTAACAGATAGCCTTGAGAGACATCTGTAGAAAGAGTGGATGATGGGAAGGTGGAGGAATACTGTATGTAGCCTGGGGAGATCTGTGAGCTACGTTTGGTGTTTACCAGCAGATTTCAAACCCCCCTTGTGGAAGTCCCTTAACGGGTGAAGGAAGTCACGCCAACCTGTGACCATTTCTCAGCAAGCTCTCTGATTTTCACCTCACATTTTATCCTCATGTACTTGTTAAAAACAAGCGGTACTGACAGATTAGACAGAGGACCTGAGAGAGCAGCACGATAGATCTCTTTCTCAGTCTTATCTCCTTAAATGGATGGACTCCACTGACCTCCGTGCCAGGCTCTCATACCTGGGGACTTTCCAGCCCTCCATGGTCAGCTGGCAGCGCTAGTCGCTCCAGGCTCCTGGACATCCTTCACACTGGTATTTGTCTGCAGACGCCAGGAGCTGGGTTAGCGTTTGTTGCCATGTGGCATACCTGAACCTGGTGGGGAGTATGTGTGTAGGGGGTGGGGCACGGGCCCGGTTGTGGGAATTCACGTGGCTAGTAGTGTATGGCCACCTCCCCCAGATAAACTGGCTTCCAGTGTTTCCGTTTTCACCCTGGCTCCCATTGAACATTTGTCCAAATTAGATGTCATTTTCATAGGCTAGTATTTTGGAGGACAGCATGCAGTGAAATCCACGCGGGCGTTTGGAGGAGAAACGCAGCCATCTGGGCATGGAAATGACTGTCTGTCCTGGAACAATCAGGGCCTGGGGGTGAGGTTTCAAACAGTGGGAAATTTGCAGAAACTATTGTTGGGAAGTGTCTGATTTCAGAATTATGCTTGTTATTTGTGTTACTAGCTGCAGTCTAGAACTAATACGTTTTAAAGGTTTCAGCTTCTAGCAAGAGCACTACTATGCAATTTTAGCTTTTATATTGCACAAAGGAACATTTTCATACGCATTCCATTTTTAAAGGAAAGCCACATTGGGGGCAATTCAGTTAAGCACATTAAAAGTATTGTTAATAGTTACAGACAATATAATTAAGAGCTGATTTAGTTTAAACAGAACATTCATATCCTCAAAATACATCATCATATATTTATTTGACAGGTAAACCATACTATATGATTTTTGGAAGAAAAATGGTCTAACTCAAATTTATTATGAATTGACCTAAAAACATTTATTCATGAGCCCTTTACTTTTTTTTGAGAGCATAATAATTCTGGACATATTATCATAATTTACTCCAAACTTGTCATGTGTATATACCTGCAGCCTTCAGCCTGTGTAAATTGCTGAATTTCCACCTCTGTCAAAGGCTCCCAAAATGCACTGCTGAGGCAGCAATAATTACCCTTTCACCACAAAAAACACAAGTGCATTACTCCTTTCTGGACGTAAAAGTCTGGCCCTGTCTGGCTCACTCTACTTCGCTGACATTAGCGGTACTGGGCTGTGTACAGCAAAACTCTTCTTAGACCACGAAACTGAATAAGGATGTGCTAGAAACCCAAATTTATGAATTTCAACAGAAAAGAGGAAACTGTTGCTTGAAATGCATCACAAAGGCAGAAAGAGCATTACCTCTATTAAGGCCAATGAGACCACAGCAGGTCACTGAAATTCTTAGGACAGAATTAATGTAAAGATTCTCCAGACTTTGCTGGTTTGCCGTACCTCTACAGCCACCCTCCAGTCCCGCCTCAGAGAGCGGCTCCCTCGCCGAAGGGAGAGAAGCTGAAATGATCCCTCTAAAAAGCAAATAAGCCAGAAAGATGAAGTTAGTCTTTTGACTGGAGTGAGACAGCCAGACGTACCTGGTGCAAATCCAGCGTCATCTGGCAAGAAGCAAGTTACAGATAGAGCCCACTAAGTCTGTCAAATCTATGCTGTGCATGTTGTGAGTTACAGATTATTGGTAATGTTTTAAAATCACAGCTACTGAGAAACCTGCTCATCTGTAATTCTGAGGTAGAGCAGTGTAACAGAATAGGTACCAAGATTTTCTTTTTGCACTGTCAGAGTGTATGTGACCAATTTTTGTGTTTTGCCTGATCAATTGTTAAAGCAAGGCTGTCGCGGGGAAGGAAAGAGCAGTGGACATTTCTGCATTCAGCTATATGGTCTGAGAGAAATCAAACTGAATATGAAGCATGGTCGCTTGGTGCTTGATATAGGGTCCATCATCTCTGTCCGGATGTATCCACATCTTTCTGTGCACTCATAAATGCAAAAAAAGTCATGCAATAATGAATAATAATAATAAAATGTTCCTCTTTTCTTTTTTGTTGTGTGGGGAGGCGGACCTGAGATACAGTAACCAAGCTTGCTAGGTACTGCTGTGTGGAGTCATACCTGAATTGGTCAGTCTTGGGTTACAGTGCAGCTTTGTGCTTAGATTCCCATGGTAGACTTTTCTGTCCTGGTGAATATTTCATGGCGTAATTAAATAATTAAAGCTTTGTTTAAAGCCCAGGCGGTATGTGTGCCGAAGGTAACTGTCTCTTATCAGCTGAGACAGATCGTCTGTCTGTGTTCTTGCATCCCTATTGTTGGATCACTTCCTGAACCCAAACAGTCATGAGCCCTTTACCTGTCTCATGTAGCACAGAGTGGATACGGGGAAAAACCTAACCTGTAAGTGTATATCTTCAGCTTTGAGTGTCTACTGTGGATCATTATTATGGATCAATATCGCCGTGGCTAAGATATCTCGGGTCCAGTTTGGAACTTGAAAATAAAAATAAATTTTAAAGAAAAATACAATGTAGTAACAGTATGAGGTGCTCATGCACACAAAAGGGGCATTTTGCAGGTCCTACAATGATCAAATAACAAAAATAGGTAATGTGATGAAGTCGAGCACAGAAATGGTGCTAATTAAAGTAATACTATTGTTCAGGACATATCAGGGAGAGCTGGGGCAAAGCAGACTCTGGTTTCAAAGTCTACATCACCACAAGGCATTTCTGTGAGTGACAGGTGTAATTTTGCAAATTATTTTTGTGGATATTGAGACAGCCTACCTGGGACAAAGGGTCATTCAGTATGGCTCACTCTGACACAATACACATGTTTTTGAATAAAAAAAGGGAATTTATATCCATATAAGATTTTTTACATGTGAAATTCACTCGTGTTAGTATTAGAAAGAGACCAGTTGTAAATTAATATCAGCGTCAACAAGTTCCTTATTCATTACAAGACTTTAGGTGTTTCGAGGTATTATGAGGTCATTGGATTACAAATGAAAGTCAAATTCAAATGCATTTTACCTGACTCTGATGCCTGTCCATACGTCTCTGAAGTGACACTGGGATGTTTACCTGACTATCATCTTCCACCGATCCTGTATTGTAACACCACAAACAAGAAAACCTTACTTACTGCTGGACAGAGCAAATAACAGTCTTCACAGTCAAACCTGGCTATTTGCTTTTATTAGGAAGGAAGGCTCCTTCTTCTCCAACACCTACCTATGGGCCAGAGACACCATTGTTATTTCCATGTCTTCACTTTAATCACATATTTTAACCCTAAAGAATTCATTTTGTCTCTCCATTTTCACTTAGGATCTATTTTGGCTTTGTTTCACCTACAGCATGCATGTCTTTCCACATCCACCATTCTGTCATCAACCTTCTCTCTTCCATTCTTCTTTAGTTTGAAAATACATAAAACGTCATTCATATGTGAATGAAACTGAGGCATGCTTTGTGACCATGTGACTCTAGGCTACTGATTACGGAAACCAAAGTGGAATGACAGGCCATTGCTAATGTTTAAACTTGTAAGTCATTTGGCCTCTGTTGGGCTTCTGTTGAAGCTTAACTTCAAGTCTAACTTGATATAGGTTAACAGCCTAGTCTTACCATTGTATAATTGGTTTCCGTTGTCGATGGAGATAGGACTACTGAAGGGATGGTTGTTTGCATTATTGTCCTGTAGCTGCGGGGATGGAGAGGGGGGGGCAGAATCCACCCTCCCCGCTTGGTTCATGTTAGAGTTGAATCCTGTGGAAACATGAGATATAAACCCCATTCAGTCAGAATTCCAGAACACAAACTCAACGTGATGAGAACCTATGAACAAAGAGCAGTCAAGTCATTTATTGTGTAAATTTTACAAAAATAGGTTCAACTCCCGCCCCCTCACACCAGTGTTCTCAATTATAAAGTCTACCACTCAGATTACCACAGACATGCCCCCCACAATGACAGACCTAATTTTAACTCTTCTCATATCGCCCACCACCGTAGGACTGAGATGTTCTTGCCAATGCTAGCAGAACACTATGTCACACCTGCCAATTCAATGCTGGCGTTGCACATGGAGCATGACGCCTACTTCCAGCTACATTAATAGGATCATATCCCTCCCCTTACAGTATAAATCATGCAAAAACAACGGTAATGTTTTGCAGGGGAGTTGGAAAGTAGGATATACGGTTAAGCCACTGTACTGCAACTCTGCTCACTGATATTGTATCGTTAGCAACAGCAAAGCCGGCCCTCTCCTTTGGCACACAGTTCTTTTGTTGAGTAATTGTTTTCAACAAATTAATTATTTTATCCATTTATAGTAACATAATGGTCCCGGGGCATCTTGGCGGATGCTCATCAACATAACCAGGGGTCCATCCTGAGTAATGATTTAAATGAATCTTTAGGACATTCAAGGCTACAAGCTCTCCAGGAACACTGTCGTTAAGCCATAAAACAGATTCACGGTAGGTACGTTATACACATAAAGGTGTCATTTGGTGCTGTAACCTCATCAATCAGAATCAGTTGCATCCCGTCTTAGGGAAGGTGTTATTAATGTGTGGGGACAGGGAGGATCCCTCCTTACCTCCAGCTCAGGCGGGAACATGTATCACCCTAAAACACAAATTTATACACTGCTAAGCGCTCAGCAAAGCAGAAAGAATCTTTCCACAGACTCAATCTCTTACTGTTTTTCATTCAGCATCACTCTTGCTGGCTTTATTTCCTTTGAACTTTCAAACACGATAGGAACGATGAGTACAAATAAGATCTGGCCCCAACAACCCCCTAGGGAGCTTGGGAGTGAAGACAGGGGTGCTGCAGCTTTGCTGCTAGCGGATTATCACTCACTCTGAATTCATCCAATGTCCCCATTCTCCCATTGTTCAGCGCAAAGAGTATGTCCAGTTCAGATACTCACTTATCTTAGAGAGGATCATAAAATGTAAGAAGACACCCATAATAAATGACAACTGAAGCATCTACCCCAAAATTAAAAATGCATACCGTTTAACAATAATGTAACATTTAGCAAATATGTACATCGCATAGTGCAATAAGACATAACAGGGAATACCATATGAATGTTGAATTTTAATGATTACCCGAAAGTGAGCCCTTATCACCTTCTAGCCCGCCACACCCCTCATTGACAGAGCTACAACCTCGGAAAAACGGAATGTTCAAACCATCTACTGTGACAAAGTGCAACTACATACTGGCATTTACTGCCAGTTACTCTGGGACATTCTATCAGGGGTTGCAGGGGGGTACCCTGGCACCTATCCCAGGTAGCATAGGGCATATGGCTGGGGTAGACCTTGGGCGGGATGCCAGTCCATTTAAGGGCACATACACTGACACACTCAACTGTACTCTATGGCCGATTTAGTGACACAAATTAGCCTGACTACATTTTGAACTGTTAAGGGAAACCACAGCAAGATGGGTTAAACATGCAGATTCCAGGCAGAAAGAGCAGAGCTGGAACGGCCTCATATCAATGGAAGTTAATTAATGAAGAGATAATCTGTATGTTCATAGAAGAGATTCAGCAATATAAGAGTTAATCGGGTGTGGCATGTAGACGTTTAAGCAGTTAGTCCAAAACCCCAAGGATAAGGAGTGTTAAGCATGTCATGCCGCTCAAAAGCCCATGACATCAAGAAATATCAGCACTGCCAATAAAACAGCACAATTAATAATTGCAGAGCGTTATTATGTTGATTCATTTGCTACCTTGGAGAATTTGGAGGTTTTCCCATAGCAAAGACAAAAATAAATTGTTTCGGTTTTATATAAAGGTATATAAAGTGTTTTATACAAAAATGCCAACAGTGGCTAACTCCATTTGTAACATTCTTTTATCACTGGGTAGTATTAAACTATAAATCTCTCATAAATACGACCTGATAGAACCATACTAACACAAAACCACCACCATAATGCCAGCGATAATGACTGAGCATTGTTTTTTATACACTTATTTAACATCATTTAACTTTGATCTTAGATCTCAATTACAAAACATCACTGCCAAACCACCAGACTGCATTGCTTCTGAAAAAATTAGATTGATCACAGGATTCAAGGTAGAACTCACTGACCAGTGTCACGGATCTTCCTGCTGTTAGCTGACTTCCTTAGCAAGCTGCGTGGGGTGCTGAAGATGGCAGAGAGCTCATCCAGGGGGCTAGAGAGGGGGCGGGCATAATTTGGATTGAAGAGCAGCGGGGACGAGCAGCAGGAATGCGCCCGCCTGGAATCTGACTGGGCTTTCTTCACAGGCGAGTAGGGGGTCTTTCCGATCCCGGGGGGGGCTTCTGCTGAACCATACCTGACCTTCTGAGACCCAGAAGAAGCATTAGCCACTGAGGCCATCTGAGTCAGTACTGGACCACTGGTCTCGGAGGGGAAAGGAGCATAAGATGGGGTCTTGTAAGGTGGAGGAAGTTTGGCAGGGGGGGGACATGTAAGAGGTGGTGACAGAGGTGTAACGCACTTGTCCTGTATCGCTGTAATGGTGCACAATGAGTCAGCTCTCTGCCTGGTGCATTTGGGTGACAGGGGGCTGCCCCCATCTGCTTGGCTTGAGTAATTCAGGTTTGTTTCTAGCATGGGCAACATCTTTACTTCAAGCGGAGTGAGAGGGGACTCATCTAAGGCTGACGAGTAGGGCACCTGGGGTGGAGGGAATATTAAAAGTGGTGGCCTATGAGGAAGCAAGTTAGGAAAGGGGGATGGAACATCTCTGGTTCCACTCTTGGAGTTGGGTGTGCCCCCCAAGCACTGGAGTGAACTGCTTTCAGTTGCTATTGGAGTTTTGATCCCTGTGTTTGCTGGGGATGACGGCCCATCGGGTGTGGTTGGTGCAGCCATCATTGTCACAGTTTCCCCCTCAGGCTTTGAGTACTTCATCTCCTCATAAACAGCCTCATACTGATCAGGGCAGTTTGCATCAAAGAAGCCTGTGATCCTAGGGTTCCCCAGCATCTCAATGTAGACATCTTCCTCTGGGGAATGGTTGAGGCTGACCGTGGGACAACTCAGTCCATCCGCAGTGACCCCTTGCTGGGGAAACCCCAAACCTTGTGACCCTTTGGAAATGCAGGCTAGCTTCATTTCCACAGAACGTGGTGACAGTATCTCCTCAAAGGACCCAGTCAGTTTAGTGTTAGGGCTCCTTATCGGCTTAGGCGGAGGGATTTTCTTGGTTGTGCTGTAGTCTTCACTGTGAGGACGTGGCTTTGAATACTCTGTGGCAAAGTCAAAAGAATAACAGTTACTAAACATGATTCTGAGCTGGGCATTCAGTGAAGTACAAATAAAATTAACCTGACTGAAAACTCAACATCAAATAAAAAATCTTTTCATATCCAACAGTCTGGTTACTATAGGTTACTAGAGGGAAAGGGAAGAGTTGTAGATGCTACACCCTTCAGCAAACACTGACCATCAAGTGTGTTCTGGGGACAGATGGACAGGGGGGCACTGACAGCCTCAATGGAGGTGCTCAGCCTGGTGTTGGGGTCTCTCTTTGGTTTGGGAGGAGGCTGTTTCCTTGGAGATGACAGGCAACTGCCGCTTCCTCCTCCTTCTGTCTGCTGGGATGGGGGCTTGATTGATAACCCAGAAACAGAATGTACCAAGCTGTCTCCGGCTAGGGGTAGGGGCACAGAGCTGGAGCAGAAGTTCTTCAGAATACGACTCCTCTCTGTGCTGTCTTCGCTGACCTTCACACTCTTGTTTGCATCCCTGGGAGAGCAAAATAATACCCATATGCATTATTCAAATGGCAACAATGAGACTGTTCATGTGGACATAATTGAATCTCTCTTTCCCCTTTTTTCTCTTTTATCTTGCATAAACAACAAATCTCTCTCCCATGTAACACAAAGCTGTTAGCGTAGACCTAGATGTAACATATCTGCAGAAGATGTGTTTATGGATTGTTTGGGTAAATTTCCATATAGAATTTGATATTCATTCATTTGCTTCTCATGATCATATATTACATATATAATCAATAATCATATTCGTATTAAGAACATAAGAAATTTACAAACGAGAGGAGGCCATTCGGCTCATCAAGCTCAATTGGGGAGAACCTAACTAATAACTCAGAATTGTTAAAATCTTATCTAGCTCTGATTTAAAGGGTATTAGCTTGCGTTACACTAGCTGGAAGCCTATTCCATACTCTAACTACATACTGTGTGAAGAAGTGCTTCCTCAAAGTTAATGTAAAAAGTTTCACTTATGGCCACGAGTTCTAGTATTTAAACTAATATTGAAATAGCAATTCGGCTGATCAGCAACCAGACCCGTTAGAATCTTAAATACCTGGATCATGTCCCCCCTTAGTCTCCTTTGCTCGAGGCTAAACAGATTCAGCTCAGGTAACCTCTCTTCATAAGACATTCCTCTAAGACCAAGAATCATTCTCGTAGCCCTCTGTTGGACCCTTTCCAAGGCAGCATTGTCCTTCTTAATGTACGGTGACCAAACCTGCACACAATATTCTTGGTGGGGTCTTACCAAGGAATTATATAATCGTAGCATCACTTCCCAGTGATCGAAATATTGAAAACATTCATTCATGAACAAGGTGCCAAAATCAAATGATCGTTGATTAATTTAATCAACTTCCTATTGTAATGTAACATGCAATCTCTAGTTTCATATCTGCCTTTTAATCTAGGAGCACCTTCTGTCATTTTTAAACCAAAAGAGACAGAGGACAGCTTTGATTTAGCTCTCTGCACCACTGCATGTCAGCTTCTGATTTCAGATCCCAGGATAAAACAAAAAACTTGAGTGAGTTGTGAGTCTGGACGAATGATCGCTGTTGTGTTTGAGTTCATCGATATGTGAGCAACACTGATGGCATTTTGCCCTCAACTGACCCCAACACCATTCTATGACAGTCACCCCCCACTGCCCCTTCCTGTTCATCCCGTGGCTGCCTTAGCAGATGTCTCCTCTCTTTTGCCACAAAAAACAGACATGGAAGAGAGAAGCTCAATGGATAATTTGCTTATACCTCAATGTTTAATTGCATTTTCTCCAGCACAGCTGCCTCATTAAACTGAAGCACCTCCTAGCTAATTAACAGGAATATCTAACTAGAGAAACAAACATAGATATGTCGAGGCTTCGTACTTCTTACTATACAATTAATTAAACAGATTAAATGTTATGTGACGATGTCTGTTCAATTAGGGTGATATGTCAAAGACGAAATGCATGGAAACCTTAACTGTAACAGAGAAGCAATATGTAGTTCATTATCATTGAATCAATCAATGGACAAATTATGAAAATAAACAAACAAAAAAATAAATAAGTTAAATATTGAAACTAATTGTCTAGATGATGCTGTTCAAGAAACTTCATCAGCTCATATTTCAAAGTACCAGATAAAAAAAAATGATTTGATGGGAATAAATACCTACATTTGCACAGTATACTTATAGTTATGTTATTTATCTCTCTTTTGAGATCAATGGCATATTTACAGTAAATGAAAGACTGTGTTGTGAAGTGAACTGAAGGTTCTTTCTGTTCCTTTTGTTAATCCTTTATAGGAAATGGGTGTGTGTTCAGGATCTGTGCTTAGTTCAGCAAAGGACATAAGCACGCAAGCACATTCTCTCACAAACACACACACACACACACACACACACACACACACACACACACACACACACACCCACACACCCAAGGATATAACAGTGAACAGTCCTGGCCTGGAAGCAGTAAATGTTTGTCAGGCAATTGTGTTCCACTGGCTGCAGCTGACTGAGTAGACGAGATATACTCACATGTCGGATTGGGGGAAGAGATAATTTAGTGGCACATTGTTTCAGAGCACCGTCAACTGAAAAGATATTGTTTAGGGGGCTAATGCAAAAACGCCACTTAACAATATGTGTAACAGAAGTACTTTGTAGTGCCCAGTGACATATTGTCCAGGGCAGGGTGGGCAGTCCTATCCGCAAAGGGCCGGTGTGTGTGCAGCTTTATGGGGGTAATCTTTAGGTCAACTGTTCAAACCCAGGTGTGAGAATTCTTCAGCCAATCAGTCCTCTAGTTAGGGAGTTGCAGAAAAAACCCATGCACACACCGGCACTTTCTGGGTAAGATTGCCCACCCCTGGTCTAGGGCTTCATACTGTACACCTACACGGTCCTTGTGTCATTGTCAGCTGTCTAATGACAAGTCCTTGGCACAAAGTGTCCACATTTATTCTTTAATTCTTCTAAAACGTCAGCCAAGAGGGTCGGACGAGGAGTCATAGATACCCCGTGTTATTTTTTATATGTCTTTGCTTCTGAGTCATACATTACCTTTTAAATAAATGCAGTCCATTTTTACCATTTACCTTTTGTGTATTGAATTTTTTTTAAATTTTATGGAAAAAAAAACTGAAGAAGTCTTTCTGTATGAGATAGTCTGGTGTGTTGTCACGTGTTTGTCATTTTATAAAACTTGTACCTCTTTACCTGTGTATATGGCAAGTGAAGTTAGAATTCAATTTAATTCAATTCAGAGTAGGTCTTGATCTTGTCCACTGGTGATTGCTAGTGTTCAGTCATCATGCAGTTAAGCACAGCATCAGCTGAATGCTCATTTATTTGGTTTGGTTAGTTACCTTGTATGCATCTCCCTGGCCTTTTCCACTAACTCCTGCGGGTTCACAAGGTGCAGGCTGGCAAGCTGCTTGCGAAGGCCACTGATCTTATAGGCAACATGGCTCTGGCTAACGGGGCCGTCGTACGCCATCTGGCTCTGCTCCTCCGACCCGCATGAGAGGTTCTGGGAGCCGCCAGTGCTCCTCTGGTGGACCAGTGCCCTGCACTGCATGCGCTTTCGGGCCAGCCAGCCACGCACCACTGCCATGGCAACAGGCATAGTTA
The DNA here is from genome assembly GCA_015163995.2 of Mormyrus lacerda. NCBI lineage: Eukaryota > Metazoa > Chordata > Actinopteri > Osteoglossiformes > Mormyridae > Mormyrus > Mormyrus lacerda. Next base: position 12,731,256 of record JAABNX020000040.1, read on the forward strand.
TTACATGAAAGACACATAAGAAAACACATCACACAGCAACACAGAACCAGCTGCACACCACTGCCATGGCAACAGGCATAGTTATTACATGCTTCAGACATGAAAAAATGCACCTAGCTGCACTGTACTATTCCTAAATAACTTTACACGACATAATATAATGGAACAGCACAGAAAGCAGTGCGAAAAGCTGGGACAGTAAAAGAAGAAACTGGTTCTGGAATTTTGAAACTAAATACAATATTAATATGTTATGGTTAAACACTGTGGATCCATGGAAAAGTAATAACGATTCATTTTCACTATGACATCATCTAAGACATGCCAATTTGCTTCTACAATTTTTACTACACAAACATACAACTTGCTATTACAGTAGACATTTCAATCAATGTTTAATATTTTCCATTTCATGGAAAACAAAATAAAAGCCTGAATAAAAGGGGTACATATTACATATTAGAGGAAAAGTGACAGATAATATGAATAGATTCAGCCCATAGCTTCAGAGGGAGATATTTAACATGTGAAATGCTTAATTGCGTTGTTTGAATATCGTTATGTTCCGTTACTAGAAATACATTAATTTCCCTTTAATGAGGCAGCCAGCATATGGCTGACTGACGCAATGCTTAGCAGAGCATCTCAGTGCATAGGATGTACTGTAATCGGATTGGTCCTTAATTAAAAAAAATAATCAAATCAATTAAGAGATGTTACCTTTTTGGCACGTTATGACCCTTCTTTGCGTCTGGTGGCACTGGTCATCAAGCTGCTTGGCTTGCCAGAACTTTAGGAACACCTTGGTCTGACCGATCTGGAAAGTGCAGAGACACCATCAGTGCCCTCGTGATTTATGGTTTATCTTCTAAAATAAACTGGAAAACATGGATAGCAACTAAAACAGCATTTGAGTTTGGAAAATCAAAAAGGAAAAAAAACTGGCATACTTCACAAGAACACAATTAAGTTTAATGAGATTTTCAATCACATTTCTCATTTCCATTGCATGCCACACCTGTGCTGATTTGTATGTGACTTCCAAGTAAAAGACAACACTCTGTAAGTTGTGAAATGAGACCAAAGTGCTGTTTCTACCGAAACTTACCTCGTGCAAATGTCCCAGAGAAAAGAACTGTCATTTGGCCATGAGTGAACTCCATAAACATAATTATAAAGTTAATGAGAATGAGGCATGAGCTTTATTAGCCAGCCCTATGAGACAGAAAGCCAACAGGCCAAGCAAAAAAAACATTTAGATATCAGTAATATCTTCAGAGGAGGGACATGCTTATATATCCTCCATCTTAGGAATTGAGAGTGTCATATCCCGACACACCATCTCTGTGTCTACACTTTCCCTTTGCCCCTCAGCTCAGGGGCTGCCAAGGCTGCTGAATTGGCGTTGCGAACACCATCGTACAAGCATGCACCTTTCACACTTTGACATCCCATTCGTCTTCCTGCCGCTCATTTGACCTTGTGTGCAAATGCATGTGTGTGGTAGGTTTTCTGGGGTTAAGGAATCGTGTCTCAGAACATTCTCTGGGGCTTTTACAGAAAAAAAGCAAGAGCCACAGGAACCTGGGGGAAGCCAGAGAGGATTATGTACGCCGCTATATATACAGGATGCCTCTGAATAATAGGATAATATCTGGCAAGAGAGTAAGTGAAATCAAAAACAATAATAATAACAACAAAAACATATTTTCAGTGTTGGAAGAAACAAAATCTTGGTCTGCATTTGTAGTTTCTGGACCTGAAATGCCCAACGCTGAATATTTTCATTCCAATTTGGTGTTTATCAGAGAAAGGAAATGCTCAAAATTCTCTTGCATTTACGTCAGCTTCCTTTATTCTAGCTGAAGGATCTTGGGGTACTATGGGCAACCCTGTAATACCGTAAGGAATCTTCTTTGCCCCAAGTGACGACATCCTGCTGGGTCAGGGTTTTCAATGTCAGCTTGGCAGACAGCTTGGACGGAGGGAACGGACCCTGCATGTGTCTGTGTTTCTGTGCAGCTTCGCGAGTGTGTGTATAAGACAAGGGGAAGGATTACGAAGGGAGTCTTTGCACAGTTACTGCAGCAAGAGAAAGGAGATTACAATCATGTAGCACGAGACACTGATTTCCCCAGCTACCCTCACACACAGATAAACACAGGGCTAACTTATCGCTCCCTGGGACAGAGGGACTGAGCCCTAGATAACGACGATAACTGCGGAGTGTGAAGCAAATGTGTGAAGCTGAAAAGGTTTCAACATATTAAATGACATTAAAGTCACAATCCCATGTCTTTAAACCACCTAATGTGCTTTGGATATCATAAAATAAAAAGGATTTCATGTGTGTAGGTTGCACATTTATGTGTTAATGGTTATTCAGAACTCCAATATGAAAGAACTCTCAGTATGAAAACTGTACTAGATCTAACTACATTCTGACTCATTTACACCAAGTGATGCTAATTTTTAATGGCTGCCAGCCTGGATAACTGCTTCCGGAGAAAGATGCATGAGCGAGTGCCAATAACAAGTGGTGTGTCACTGTTTATGGTGCATTGGCGTATGCCACTGAAATGCTTTCCATAGCCTGACATACGCTGGATGGGCTTTACAGCCGCTGTAACATCTTGATCACTGATAACTCACTACTGCACCACATCATTGAGTTTTTACCAATGGAGCTCTTGGGTGGGTACCATTTTTTTTTTCTCCAAACCCAAAGAAATAAAATTTTATTTTATTATTTACAGACTCTCCAGCAGTAAATAAATATTTTATTAGGAGTGGAATATCAGCATGTGAATTTTACACAACCCTTGTATTAAACAGGGGATAAAATGTGCTCCCACCTGCGTTATAAAATATGGATCTTATAGTCTGAAATTGTCAATGTTCTATATATTCTAGCATGACTATTACTTTTTCCCTGTAAAAATGTGATTTATACATTTTGTCTATATATTCTTAAGATATCAGTCTTTCCCTGCATATGAAAAAGAAACAAAACAAATAATAAAGAAAAAAAAGATTTTAACCACAAACTAAGCACTTCAGTTAAGGATGGACCTTCTGCCAAATGTACATCATTTGGAGGGAGAAGGGTTAAAGGTCACAAACCTTCCATCCCTTGAGCTTGCAGTGCTGTAGAACATGGCGACACTTCTCCTCCACAGAAGGAATTCTCTTGTCTTTTAGAATGGTGGCAGCCAAATCCTGGTATCTACGGTGGCACAGGAAATAATCAGTCTGTTTGAATGGAAACCATTTTCACAAAGGCTTTTTGTATCTGACAGACTCGATCGGTCCGACACACAAAAGGGCAGCTGAGCTGGTTGAATAAACAAGTCACATGACATTATTTATTGCTATGCCGAACTGAAGCTCTTGATGTGTTTCTTAATTCACTTTCTTCGCTTTTTGGATGATAATCTGTTTCCCAACCCAGTCCTCGGGAACCCCAGACAGTCCGTGTTTTTGTTCCATCCAACAAAACTTTGGACTGTTTGAGGGTCCCTGGGGACCGGATTGGGATGCGCAGCTCTAAGGCATAAAAAAAGACAAAACAGTTAAATAAAATAATCAAGCATTTTGGATATGGGATGCGTTTTGACACTGCTAACAGTTCTGAGGACCTAGATAGTGACCCTTTATCTTCTCTCTACCATTTTTCTTCGAGATTCTAGAATAGTGGTTCTCAACCTGCGGCCTGTGGGCCGCATGCGGCCCGTCACAAATGCAAATGCTGCCCGCGATGCTGACCATGTAAAAAAAAAAAAAATAAATTAAAAATAAATAAAATAATAATAAATGTATCCCATTAATGGTAAGTAGAATAATACTCTCTAATGATAATAATACATCTAATTGTAATAATTTAAGATGCATAATATCTGGTTATTCAGCGTTGATGACGTCATATGTAAATGATATGCGGCCCGTGAGACTTGATCTTGGACATAGTGCGGCCCACTGCAAAAAAAGGTTGAGAACCACTGTTCTAGAACTACAGTATAAACATGTTTCCAGGTCAAGTGTAACAGAAGGCCATCCAATTAACTTGTTTTAAAAAATGTTAAAGGTAAAATGAGGCCAAATATAGGATGGAACCAGATGAAACCAGGATCGTCATAACTGCAGGATTCTGACATGAATCCCCCATGCCCTAAACAGATCTTAGCAGTGTATGGTTTATAAGAATCAAATAATATTCTGTTATAAAATGAATAAGAGAAAATAAAGCCACAGCAGTGGAATGTGAGGTATGTATTGTGAATTCGCACAATACCACATTATCCACCTTATGTTAAATGAGACATTTAATTGAGTTTCAATCCCAGGAATGAACCTGTTTCTGACATGTTGGCGCCACCACAACTGGCACCAACAATCACATGTTCAAAATCGCCTGCATCTTAGCCATTCTTAGCCGATCATGCATCTTAGCCATTCTAACGCTTAGCCAGATGGTAATTAAATCTCTTGATCATGTATTTATGCTGTATGTATTCAGTTGCAGACACATGATTCGCTGTGTGGAGAAGCAGGTTGTTTGTGTTAACAAGCAGATGTACTCCATAAACTGGCCACTCAGTGTGTGTGTGTGTGTGTGTGTGTGTATGTGTATAGACCATTATACCACCATTAACATATATTAACATATGTCATATTGCTTTTCATTAGAAGAAGGACCTTGTAGATTACATTCTAATTATCTGAAAAATCAATTATTTCCCTTTAAATTTCACAGGGAAAGTAGACTGATGGCTCAATTCACGACAGGGCTGGAGGCATTTAAAAGTGTATCCACATCCTTCATGTTCCTCCTAGTACCAAATAATTTAGCTTGGACTTTAATAACCTCTTAAAGGGACACCAACTCATATTTTGTATGTGGGATATTGGGAAGTTCCTCATGTTCCCCTAAATAACTTCAGGAGCCCTCATTTATCCCAGTGTGAGAAGTATACCCACACGACATCTAGTATATAGGGATATTGATAAAAATTTTTTAGACTGCATTGCAAGCTCTTTAAGACGTATTCCTGCACTGAAATGCACTGTGTTCAGTATCAAGTGTCAAGCATGCATGTTACTGACTTGTTTTGTGATCTTTTAGTAACCCAACTCCAAATAGCGATGTGGAAGAAAAGGTGCCCCACCTAACCCCCCGGCTACCCACCACCCTGTCCCCGGGAGTCAAAAGGAGAAAGACTCTCAGACGAGAGTCAAACAACGTAATTTATTGGACTTTGTTATGGAAAAGGAAGATATCTTTAAACTCATCAGACTGTATGAGCATTGACTCAAACGATGTTAAGCTGACAGCTAGCTATAATATATTATACATATCTGTTATATTTCAGAAGGCTGCTTTCCCACAAAACTACCAGAGAATATCAAATAGCACGATTCTAATAAATAAACCTTAAATGATTTTCTTTCTTTCTTCCAAAGATCAACTGTGAACCGTGTATATAGCTTTACCTAACTTGTCCTCTACAGTTTACAAAGAATGACATAATCTCTGCATGTACACAAGTATGCAAACGCAACGGCAGGGGACAACAAAATCAGGGCGATGATAATCCTTCCTGCATAGATTCAAAATGGAAGTGTGATATCGCTAATCATTAGCCGCCTAGCTAATGTGAACCGCGAGAGAGTAAGGGCTGAAACATGGGAATTTCATGTTGTCAAGAGTACTGAAATGCTGACACACGACTTCAAATGGAACAGAAAAATAAATACCAAAAGGAAAGTGAGGCGGATACACGAGTCTTCATACATTACCCATCAAACGTTTTTGCACACACTGAGATTTTCTACATTTGCATGTCACCCCCTTAGCATTTACTAAAAATATACTCAATATACTTATACAAATTTACAGTTCTCCATTTCAGTACCTTTATTAACAAAACAATGCCATATCTTTGCCTAATCAAAGTAACCTCCTCTAGCAGGAATAATGGCAGTGAAATTTTGAGGCATTCTTTCTACAAGGGAAATTAAATAGTGCTCTGTTTCATGGGATGAAACAGTTAACTAGTGCATTTAAAGTTAAATGACAACCTAGAATCTTTCCATGTTATATTTGACTTAAATTTATATTTATAGTTGTTCACTCAACTTTCCAAAGCTTAATGTGAATAACAAATCTGCAGTTCATGAAATAAATGGAAAAGTGGCACAAATTTGAGGTGTGCAAACGCTATTGACTGGTAGTGCATGTTGTGTTGAAGCCTCACGTTCAATGGCAGAGTGTATTGGTACGGGGAAGGGGAAGGTAAACATTGCAAATATACTTAGGACAGGAATGTGATTTATAACTCTTAAGTTCCTAAGCACTTGTTCTGTTGGTTCAAGCTGAATAACAAACTAGTTAGCAGCTCAAGATAGCTCATGAAAACAGTACAGTGGGCTTTCAGTCACTGGAAAATATTTTCCTTCAAATACAGAAAAACACAAGGTTGCATGAGTGGTTGTCCTTGAGTGATATATTTACTGTAAAGCAAAAATGGTTTACTTGGGTATTATTTGACAGTGAAGAAAAAAAAACATTGATGCGAATTTGTTTTGATATTACTGCAAAGTAACCCAATCTATGGCATATACGATATATGTAAGTCCTGTATGTAACATCATGTGTCTTCAGAGGCATGCATGAGCTCGGTCTTAACTATCTACAGAGAATTTAAAATATGGTGCAATAAACGATTCAAAAATAGCCAATGATGAGAGTCTTCTAGAGACTTGTTAGCAAACGTGATTTTTTTTGTCTTCCCCATTTAATATATATATTAAAAAAAAAGCAAACATTAATTTTTAACCAAGGGAAGGAAAGACAGGACAAGACATCCAAACCCTTCATTTTAGTTTTGGTGTAATACATACACTTGTTTGATTGGGTGTTAGGGGGAAAATACCACAGCAAACAAATATAATATTAGGATGCGGAGGAAGAATATCCAGCGTAGTTCTCGTGATGCACTTATATTAATCTTCATAAATAACTTCATTAATCTTCATTTCTGATGTAAAACACAGGCTTCTTCAAGTCCTCATGCAATGTCCATCCATCCATCCATCCATTGACTCCCGCTTATCCGAGGTCGGGTCGCGGGGGCAGCAGTCTCAGCAGGGAAACTCAGACTTCCCTCTCCCCGGCCACTTCCTCCAGCTCCTCTGGGCGAATCCCGAGGCGTTCCCAGGTCAGCCGAGAGACGTAGTCCCTCCAGCGTGTCCTGGGTCTTC
>JAABNX020000040.1:12742570-12754887 GCA_015163995.2 Mormyrus lacerda
TTCACTTGCGTGACTCGTTAAGCAATAAATAATAATGATGATAATAATAATAATAATAATAATAATAATAATAATAAAACAAAAACATATTTTGAAGTATGGGAGTGGGTCCAGCAGGATGCTGTCATTTGGCAGCTGTGCTGTTCACAGGGAAGGGTCTGGATCGATAAAGACCAATGGAAAGCATGGCTAGATTAATGGTTTCTAATTTAAGTTACTTTCGAAGGCGACCTCCATCAGATAGGATACTAAAAATAGGGACCATGGCTATTTGTTCTGCCAGCAGGTCATATGTGAAATGTACCCATGGCAGAGCGGAAACCAGGCTTTGACACTGATTGTTTTTAGCCACACATAATGACCTTATTATCTACCTGAGGCAAGTGTCCTGATTTGCCCTGAGCAGACCAGGAGGTGCCAATACATGTCATGGGTTTTAGTAACCTCAGAATGGGCATTGCACTCCAGCACAAAGCTGCCTTTCAAAAACACTGTTATACACTTCACAGAGTACATTAGAAAAAAAAATGTTATATATATAACAAAAGAACTTGCTGAAATTAAAACTTTGTTTGCTTTTAATTTATGTGGTCAATGTCTGATAGAAAACATTTTTTTCTAAAAAGCAGGTAATATTTTGCTTAATTTTTCTTTTAAACCAACTTGCAAGCCTTTCTTCTAAATTGCTTAATGTTGGCAAACATCTACATTATACAAGGATGTTCTTTGAGTCATGGTAAGTCCAGTGAAATGGTTCTGGTACTTTTCACACTCATTTATAATGAGAACACGGCTTCGGGTACTGCAGTGTATAGGAGATCACACCTTGCTCATGTCCCCGTACTTATCATCCAGGGCCGCAGACGCCGATGTTAGCTGATGATAAAATTGACCAGCTTTATGCCCATGAATCTTGAAGCAGTTGGATGGTGGAAACAGCACCCCAGTATGTGCCATCTTGTACTTGAACATTTGATTGATGAGGATGTTCTCACTGGCTGTCCAGAGAAAAGAGGGAAACAACCTGGATATACAATGGGTCCAGATGTGAGGCTGAGATCATGTGGAAATTCACATCATATGGCTATTACCAGCAACAAAGCCATTGAGAATTGGCTTATGTACCAGAGAAGCTTCCGAAAAGATCCCTTCTCCACAGGCAGACTTGAACGACCCTTTCCATAGAGTCCCCTCATGAGGATGGTGTTTGATGCAGAAATATCGCTCATGTGTAGAAGTTAATGAATTGACTCAGTGAAAGAAAATACATTGAGACATACATGTTTAGCACTAATTAAAACCAGTGCCCAGGGTAATTATCTCTGCACATCAAAATGACAGGAGCGTTGACTATTCCGGCCCTGATTCCTTTGAATCCCACCCAAGCTGAACTGACCTTTAGCTCGCAAAAATGGTGATGAATATTTTGGACTGAAGTGTGCTCATAAAGTCCTCTCAACATTGTTGTGATGATGTTAATCAATGTGATTAATGACTTATTTTTGTGCATCTCCAGCCACCCTCTCCCTCTGTCCCACGTCACCCTCCAAATTGGTACCTTTTCCTCGGATCTTCAATTAATATCCGAACAAACATAAGGGTGAAAGAGCAAAACCCGATAAAACAAGGCCCGTGCGACAGAAAGCCTCACACATTGTTAATGAGTGAATCTGACTTCCTTATGATGTTAATTATGGTGGGCAATTAACGTCTACCCTTGTCTGCAAGTATTATGAATACTACACGATTATGAATGTGCCCCAATCCTCGTAGCACATCAGCATTTTTTGCTATGCACGTTGCTGACACAAACAAATTTTGTGCCTGTAGACAAACATTTAACCAAATTGTTTTTTATTTTTAGACAACTTCAGACTTTAAAGAAAAGATTAGGATGTAAGAAGTGAGGGATGAGCTGAAGTAAGACTTACATTTCATCAGGAGGAGAAGACTTAGGGGGAAGCTGTCCTTGTTTCTCTCAAGTAATCCTGTAAGGTCGTAGGTTGTCTAGCCACCCAAGAACAGGGGAAGAAGTCACCAATTTAGACATGAAATAACACATTTTGTTATAATATACTTCTTAGCAAGGATTTGTAGCTATTAAAACAGAACTGGGTAGCACTGACTAAACAGAGAGAGATTTATATACATATAGTAATATACATTTATAATATTTATATTCATATTTGTATATAAATAAAACCCATTATTATTTTGTTACTGTGCCAAAACACATAAGTTTTATGGGGAATTGCCAACTGCTGGTAAAATAGCTCACTGAAGAGTGTTCTGTAGTGCCATTCCAGTGAGTTAGTTCTGCTGGTGAGAAATATGGTGGAAAATGGAGTTTTATGGCCCGCACACACGGCCCAGAAAACCATGGGTGGTCAGGGAAAACTCCTCAGCAGAGAACGTAAACTACTTAGTCAACAGGTATCGCCTCTAGTGGAACTGCAAAAAAGCTAAAGAGCTTCTGTCCCTCAAAATGGGAAGACATATAAGTTATTGAGGTACTGTCTGGAGCTACTTTACATAGCACGAGATTTCGCAGATACGAATGGAGCTTGTCAACCAATCACCACACGTGACAGTTCTGCTTAGTTAGTCTGATGCTCTCAGCAGAAATGTGGGGCACCGAAGACCCCAAACCAATACGTCCAAAATGCATGAAAGACAAGCAAGATAAATGCTACTGGGGAAAAATGTACGTATACAGTGCATGAAATATATCTTGTGTTGTAAACTAAAGTAATAAAAATATTATTAAAACAAACTGGAAAACTCATACCTGATCTTCTGAAGGATTCAGTCTGTGGCACATAGCATTTTATTGCTATCTTGGTAGATATAGCACCCACGGAACAGTAATAGAACTCTATGATTTACTGTGCTATGCTCTAATGTCTGCAATTCGTTATTATTAATATTTAAAGAGAAAGCACATATTTTACACTGTGTAATTTGCATGTGTTTTATGATGTCATATTTCAGCACCCAAACCTTTTAGATCTTCTGTCAGAAGCTGTATTTTGATGTGGGCATGGACATTTCTGCCCAAAGAAAGAGAGTAAGGAATGTATTCCACAAAGAATAAGAAAAGTTTCTTATATAAACATGGATCAAATTACCTTTACCCCTCCAGATCTGTGAATTCGACTTTCATGGTTTTGGTTATTCGCAAGCTGGGCGTGAAAAATTAAATGGGGATGTTTTTGGAGCATGCTAGAGATCTCCGAAACTCATAGAAGACGCACAACCCAAAAATATATAACCAAGACATAAAAATGATGTTAAAATTGTTACTTAATATTTGTTAGTGTATGTGCATACTGCATCTTTAATATTAATATTATTAATATAATATTAATATAATATTATTCACATATTTTCACATTTCCATGTCTAAACCTCTTGAAATCGAAGGGATGACTGTATATATGAAACATTCTTTTTGCGTTTGAAAAGTTTATGATAAGTGAAAGATAAGTTCCTCTGATAATGGGCAAGATATGAAATATGTGTCAAATACTGGCAATTCAAAAGAATATGCTGTCTGAATGGTAGGAGCAGACGGCCACGCTGAACTCACCGTGCCGGCGTAGTGCGTGACAGTAAACGTGGGCCCCCGGTCCCCCGCTGGAGGGTTGCCATTGCTGTCTTTGGGGGACAGGAGAACCCCAGCCGCACTGCCGGCATCCTGGCAGGCCTGCAGCCTCCGGTAGAAAGCAGGCTCCTCTGCACAGGGGCTGTGACTCTCCACATCGAGAACAGAGAACAGACCGTGGGGTGCCTTGGAGAGGGTGGAGGAAATGGCCACAAAGGATCGCCTCACATCCCTGTGGATAACTGAGTGCTGTGTCACAGCCTGGTCACAATGACCTGAATGTACTGTACGGGCATTAACCATATCGACAGACACGGGAACTTTAGGAGCTCATGAAAAACATTTAGAAAATTTATATCCTGAGCCCCCAGACCATGCAATGACCATACTAAGATATAAAGGGGAATCATTGTGTCATTATATAGCATGCAGTTACTGAATTCTCTCATATTGTACATTATAGAGTCATTCCTCTATAAAAGGGCAATAAAATTGTCATTTCTCATAAATTATATCCCATGATAACCATGAAATATGTCTAAAAACCTGCACTTTTATATGACAACACTAACGACATATGATAAAAACTTCTCCTTGTATGACATATAAAATGTGGAGAACAATAATGTTTGCGGAGGATCAGTGAGACCAGAGCCTGACTGACAGGATCCTGCATCTTTAGTCATGTGGGTAAAGAGAAGTGTTCTTGGTGAGAGCCCGATTCTAGTACCTGGAAAAAGAAATCTAGAATCGAGGACTGGTTTCTAGGATGGTACAAAGTTTCCATAGCAACTCCTTCCTGTAGACAGTCCCTCTGCTCGTCCATGAAAAGTACTTCTGTCACATATTGGTGGATCTTCTCATCGGTCATGTTGACACAGAGCTATACAGATACACACAAACACTGATATTAAATATTAAACATAGGTAGCTTAAACATCAAACCAAGGTGTTATCCATGACATTTTGCACATTTAACATTTTAAACACAATCATTGCTGTAGCTCAGAGTGTCCAAAATTAAACGCGGTTGCAAACCCAATATAAATATCGGTAACAAATCCACAGATTTCAACACATAAAAAGCATATTTACAGCCATCTAAACACAGGTATTCTACATATTTTATTCAGTCAAAATCTGTGCCAGGTGCTTGTATTTTCATGGTGTACGTAATTTAATGCCGTAATATCTGAAACACCATTTACTTGTTATTCATTAATTGACGGGGAGAAGTAAACTTATAACATCTTGGAGCACTGCAGCACAGATTTATGGTGCGCTGTGGTGCTGCATCAGCAGAACAAAATAATACAACTTTCATAACCACAAACCAGTACAGAACAGTATTTACAAAATGGTTTCTGCCATCATGTAATTTCGCAAAAAAAAAAAGACCAAAAAAAAATCACATCATTATTGGTGTTTTGTTTTATGGGGAAGCCAGAGTCACTTTGGGCCTTGTGAGATCATCAAGGAGGATAACCTTACTTCACCTGCTGTTACTTTACCAACCCTGTCATGTTTATAGGCTATTGGAGACGTACAAATGAGGAGGGAGGGAGTTTTAGGAGGGGCTGGGGGGGAGGTGATGTAATGGAGCTTTTATTAGTGCACATAAAGTCTCCCGTCTGGGGGAGAGTTAAGCCCCTGAGGACACTTCCCCTATTTATTTATTTGTTTTTCAAAACAACCGCTCCTCGGGGACCTTAAGGCACTCTAGCGGGGTTACACGCTGTTAAGCTTAGTGTTACACACACACCTGCAACTGCTTGCCAATTCTGTCTGCCGTCTGCTCAGAATGCACTCTCTTCCAATAGATGCGTGGTCCCCCATGTCAGCACCTATTACAGGTTCTGATGAAACATCCCAACAGTGACACCTCCAGCGTCATCTACGCCTCCCCCTTCCATCACCTACAGCCACTCGGTTTTTGTTTTTTTTTTTCAAATTTCACAGAAAACCAGGATTGTAATTCCTTAGCAAAACACTGCACCACGCACCAAAACCACCATTTTATTTTATGGACTAGAAACTAGCACCTCAATCACATGCAATTGTTTACAAATTTCCCTTGATGTAGTAGAAAGGCATCATATACGATCTAATGAGCAAATATTAAGGGTGTAGTTCCTAACTACTAATATAAACTTATGGTCCCTGCTTTAATAAGCGAAACATAGTATTTGGTCTCTCTGTAAACATAAATATTTGAGCAACAGTCAAAGCCATTTTCAGTATTTATATATATATATATATATATATATATATATATTATTGACACTTTACAGCCTTGCTTTACCTACTCAGATGGGATTAATAAGACCATAGACTCCACTTGAAATGTTATTGGTATGAAGCACAATAGATAGTGGTTTATGTAGGACATTGGTACTGAATACAAAGAGTGGAATTGTCCACTATAGAAAAGAGTTGTATGGGTCCATCACTAACATAAAAAATTGGGTTCACTAATGCTGCGACTCACTAAACAGACCAATTGAGACAACAACAATTTGAGTTATTCCCCAATGATGCAAAATTCACGCTTGTCCTCTCAAGTTGTCATAGCCTAACCATGTTGAAACTGTCAGTGTTTCTCTGGTGACTTATTATGGTTTATTGAGAATAAAAGAGTGATTGATCAGGGAAGGGGATATGGTTTGAGAAACTTTGAGAAGAAATTTGTTACTCATCCAAGTCTTAAATGAGGGACTGATTTTGTACTGTTGAGTAAGGTTACAAAGATGACTGACTGACACGGGCGAATCGGATGTTGTATGATGTATGATAATTGGCTAATTCCAGCCAATCGAGTAAACGCTACAGTTTGAAGTCACTTCAGGTGCACTGCTGTTTATGCAAGGTGTAAGAGCTTTTTAAATGTCCTAAGCTTTTTATATGTTCTCGGAAGGGGGCATTCAGTCCTCCATCACCAGTCACGCAAAACCATCTTGGAGATTGACATCACCTCCCCTCTCTCTGCTTAGCGATCCACAGGGGAGCTTGTGTCAGCATTTCTCTCCTTCAGACAGCCTGTGATTTAGAGCAGTGCCATAGTGCTGCTGGTAAGATGGTCAGGAAGCACCCACACAAGCACTATCGTGTGTCTCAGCTACAGGAAGCGGGTGCTAAAGAGAGACACGGGGAACATACACGTCACGGGAGGAAATGATTAAGAGGCCGTAGATCCCTGGTAAGAAAAACGAAGGCAGCGATGATCCTGCTGGTAATCTCAGGTACCTACTCCAGCACTGTGGGCTGGGATCAGAGCTTATCATCCTCCTAGCTCTTCTTAGAGTGGATTTAAATGATGAAACAAAGAACATACTGACTCCATTTCCACTTCTGAACAGAATTACAAAGAGTCGAATATTTAATCTGGGTTTATTCTTGCTTATTCTGGTTTTATGTGAAAGTCATAGCAAGGCACTTTTATTCCGAGGAAAATCCAAAAAGCACACAGAGGGCTGGGTCTCCACAGGGACCCACCCACAGCTCGGCAGGACTGACAGTAACTGTAAGTCTTCTGCACATGGACACTAAGTGACATATTGTGTGCATATTCTCCAAGTTTCTCTTTTCTTCTGTTTTTTGGGAGGTGGTTGTGAGCAGGGTGTGACGCGGGATTGGCCATTTTGCACAGGGACTCAACCAGTCACAGTTCCTTTTTAAGAATTAAGAAACCACTGGTATCTGCAAGGCACTATTGAGTATGTACCAGGCCTGACTTATGCATTTCCTAGATAGCCTGTGCAAAATTCTTTGTAGCCTCTGGGCTCAGCTGTGGAAAAAAAAAAATCACTCGCTCAGCACTCGAGCCTTCCTACTGGAGGAGGTGAGCACGTTCCCAACAGGCTGTCAAGACCACATCAAGGTCTGTCTCTCAGGCAGAGCAATACTCAGACGTCTTCCGAAAGCGCAATTACATGCATTGTTGCAAAGAAGACTATGGATATAATTCTTAGAAATATAACTGTAGGCTTTGCTGTGAAGGTTTCTGGGTAGGATGTGTTTGAGCAGAATTACATGCTTTTAAAAACATGTGTTTATGTGGTAGTGAAATTGCTAACAGAGCACTAATCTGGACATGAAATTGAACAGGGTGACTAAAAAAGATTAAGGAACTGCACACACTTCTGGATCATCGCAAACCCAGTGAGCTGACAAAACCTCAAATGTAGGTTTGTAGTAAACAAGCTAAAATATTTGAGTGCTCCTATATATACCTATCAGTGATGAAATGATAATTTTGAGCTGGTGAGATGCAGAATTTTGGAGGTTTACTGATGTATAATAATTCAGTTTTTAATTAAATAGCTTCCTGGTTCCATCCATCTATCCATTTTGTGTAACTGCTTGTCCTATTCAGGGTCGCAAGGGTCCAGAACCCATCCTGGAGGCTATGGGCACAAAGCAGGAAACAACCCAGGATGGGGCGCCAACCCATCGCAGGGCAGTTCCCTGGTTGTTTAGTAGATACTTCTTCCTGAAGTAATATAGAAGACTTAGAATTGCACACTTTGCATAATTACTCAACTGGCAATTTAATGAAGCAACTCAGAGTAATCATCTTGGTTAAAGTTACAAGACTATTTCATAACTGACAATACTGCCATCTGGGGGGCGGAACTAAGGAATATGATTCTCACAGTGGTAAAGGTGTACGAACATTAGAATAGAAGTAGTATTGACAGGTAAATGAGTTGAGGAGCATAGAGAGAATAATGGATCACACTTCTGAGCAAGGTTTATAAAAATAATGATTAAAAGTTCATTAGATGGAAAAACATGGGTGACAAAAAATAAGTTGTTTACTTTTTTTCCCTTCTGACCTTTTGCGGTTATTTAATTACAGAACAGGTTGGATAATCAGTGTTCGGGGGGGGAGAGAGTCTTTACCTGTTCAAAACTATTCTTCTGGAAATCTTCAAAACCGAAAATGTCCAAAATATCAATTTCGAGTCCAGAATTACTGCAAAACAGGGATGCAAAAAAAGCTTAGAACAGTACCAGCACATGAGTCAGAGAGAAATACAACTTTATTATTTATTGGGTGGGAGCTGATATGGGAAACGCAGCCTGAGGGTGGAGAGAACAGAGAGTCCGTGAGACGCTACCTTAGGGCACATGGATTCAGAGCATCGTCCATCCATCCATCCATCCATCCATCCATCCATCTATCTATCTATCAGATTCTGCATCATCAGAAACCAATGGCTTCAAATCATACCAAACACAACGTGTCCATTGTTAATTAAAAATCAGTTCAAAGTAGCCAGACCTTGTTCTTTAACAATGATAAACCTAAACACATTCTTATATAATGATAGAAATGTATGTTGTGCATGAATTATCGTAAAATAATAATTGCACAAAAATTTGATGAAAGGCTGTGTGATCAGGTGTGCTGAGAACAGTGGCCTGTACTATGAAGCGAAGTTACTGGCGTATCGGGGTAACTTGTCGGATTTAAGGTAGTCTGGGCAAAATGTAACTCAGCAAATATAAAGTCCATTTGAACTGTGGTACCTTAAATCCGAGAAGTTACCTCGATAAGCTAGTAACCTCGCTTCATAGTACATGCCACAAGTGGCTATTGGTTTATTATTATTATTGTTACTATTATTATAATTGGTGTAAATAATAATAGTAATAATAATAACAATAATAATATATTTTGATAGTTATTTCCCTTCAGGTGCACTTTGTTCACATTCAGCGTAAGACATTGCTTAATAGCTTTTATAATTTCTATTTTTAGAAAATGCTGTGATGCATACACCGTTTTCACCACAAAACGAATTGCCTTGTACTTGTACTATATTTTTCAGTTTTCTGGAATATTTTACAACTGGTGGCATTTTGCAAGATTTTGAAAGTGAAGAACACCAAATTTGTGATGCATTCACATTTAGCTATTTGCGTAACAGCCATTAAGGAAAATGAAATTCACTTGTCCTCTTCTAAGTCTACAGACAGAGGGGTAAGGAATCCTGAGTATTCATTCTAACATGGACCGTGACGTATCGGACTGAACGGTCTGCAACGTTCCGACAAAATAGCTTGTCGATATATCAAAATGTGCCTAGGGTCTTATGGGATTACGGAGGTCTTTAACCCTTATGACAGCTGTCTGTCTGAGCTGCCAATGCACACAAACAAATAAGAAAGGCCTCCCCACGTCTGCCCCTTGGACTTTTCCTTGGGATCCCTAGAAATGTCAACTGCATGGGGAATGTCGCTCTCAGAGAGAGCATACAGTCCATAATCTCTATGACAACGACTATGGGCTGGCAGCATGACTCTGCAGCAGGTCAGGTCCATCATCGGCACCAGGACAGTACCCTTCCTCCGACTGAACTGCACGCAACCTGTAATCTCATACGCTAAGGAGAATAAATCAGCCTTTCCGTTTGGTACCTTCGGTCCCTCTCCTGATCCTGCAGGTGACGGTTGATGATATTCACCAGGAAGCTGAAGAGATGATTGTATAAAGACTTAGCCAGGCAATCCCTGTAGCTGCTGGACATCTCCACCGTGTGTTGCCTTGTAATGACATCACCTGGAGAACGGATGAAGATAAACAGGAAATGTGAAGTAGGATGAACTGCACCAGGGCCTCGGTGATAGAGGATCCCAACAAATCAAAATAAGTCTTGATTATTACGGCTTATTCCCCTGTTAGGATCAAACAGAAACGATAAGCAGCCAGTATGTCAACATTGATGTGCAATTTCCTTCAATTTTAGAATGCAAGTTGGTTGACACAAGCTAAGATCCTGCAGTTGACACTATAAATAATAAAACCAGCCTCTTTTTTATAACCAGAAGTTTACCAAGCAAACAATGGGCAGATGTGTTATGGGCATTAAAAAATTGGATTCTGAGTGCACACTCTCACTCAGCCAAAAGAGTCACCGTGTTGCAAAAAAGGGATTCACTCCCTGTTACTTTACTGCAGGTGTTACGTCACATCGACTGGGTGGGACGGAATGAGTATGCGAGTATGTGGGTAACCATGGCTACATCGCACTCGCACAGGGGAAAGTTCAACTGGCGGGTAATAAGGCCGTAATTAAGACATGTGAAGAACGGGGGAGCATTTCTACAGGTAGAAGCAACAAGAAGAGGCGCTTCTAAAGAGTGATAAAGAACGTCACAGGCATGCTGATGGGCAGGAAGAGCGGAAGACTGCTCTGGGCTTAGGGTTAGGCTTAGGGTTAGGCTTAGGGTAAGGAGGATAACATGTACAAGCAGCTGAAAGTCACAAAGACGGCAACGTGACAGAAACGTCTGATGGCAGCTATGAGAAGCCCCAGCTGTCCCCTAACATATAGATGGTGGATGATTATTCAATTATTATTTATCATTATTTATTTTTATACTGCTGACTCTAGGTGCCATATGTATTGCCATTCTTATGCCAATCGGTTATGAATCTGTGTTATCTGCTACTCTATGTCATGTTATTTTTGTACTTTATTTTACTCGAATGTCACCCATTACACCATAACCCATTCCTTGTACCCGGGCTATACAGAGTGAATATAGTTGATTTTGATTCTGATGTCATGCATGAGGGGCGGAGCTTGGGAATGGGTGTGATCTGTCTTTTGGAGCAGACGTCTGTATGCATCTTTCTGCATCAACTCAGGCTGACGGTCGTGTGATGCTGGAGAATCTTTCGGCCTGCTTCGTCATGGCTTCAGTGAATTCGCCCCCTTCTCCTTTTCCGCTCCCCCGCCCGTGTTACACCATTGCCACCGGCAGCGTTTGCTCAGCCAGCATCACGTAACAGGGGAAGCGACGTCCCACCACGGCGTGCCGGTTACCTTTAATGTATGTCACGTCTGATGTCAGGGCAGAGCTCAGGTCCTCAGGGCTCACCTGCAGCATGTCTGACACTGAAGAGACGGATAACTTTAATCACATGACTGAGACACTCGCTCAGAGTTAGCTCTCACTATTCATCAGCCCCAGGTGCTGCTTAATTACCCATTTTCATCTATGTATTAAACGTGTTAATTCAAGAGCAAAGTTCCAAAGCTCCCTCAGTCTTTTTTTTGTTTCTTTTGAGACAGTATTGTGAGCCAAAACTCACTCAGTCCTTATATCATTCAGCATTCAACTTTCCATAAATTTCCATAAAAAAACTATCCCATGGACTGTGTGAGTTTTAGAAATGTGTTCTTCAATTACACTGTACTCAGAGTCACATATGAAGATTAACAGATTGCACACTTCAAAACATGTTCCCCTACAGTCCATTATCTGTAACGTACTGAATTACAGGTGATCGATTTCAGGATGCCTATTTATCAATCTACTAAAAACATTTAATATTCCCAGAGTGCTGCCTGTTGGTGAGGCTGCGTCACTGTTGCCTCCCCTTTATCCGACGTCAGCGGCGGTGACTTATCGCGGCCCCGACAACAGCTGCCCCCGTGAGTTTCCACTCGGAACAGAATGAGCAGCACCGGGGCAGCCTGTGATGTCACTTGTTTACCATCTTCCAGGTCGCCGCTTACTGTAATGCAGGCGCATTACATAAAGTAATAAATTATTATTTGAACCCAGCGGGGTCTGTGAGTAATGCCGCGTGGAATGAGTGAGGCATCCCAGAGTGAGTGGCAGCTCTTGCTCAGAGCAGCTGCCCGGAGATGTTAGGGCGGCCGAGTGAAGCTCATGTCTGCAAGCCACCCCCCCCCCC
>JAABNX020000040.1:12776491-12787980 GCA_015163995.2 Mormyrus lacerda
AGCAGCATCTTACACTGCCTCTAATTGCCAGGTACTACTACAAGAGAAACAGCATCTTACTCTGCCTCTAATTGCCAGGTACTTCTACAAGAGGGACAGTATCTTACACTGCCTCTAATGGTTAGATAACACTACTGAAAATAACAGTAAATAATAATTATCTGTAATTTATTGTACTTTTGCAAAACATGGACATCATTTAAATAAAATGCAGAAGACTTTCTGGGCAGGTAGGAGATGTAACATGTACCGTAACTCTTGCACTATACCCAGCCGTTTGATGACTAATGATGTATGCAATGTGCTCCCCTAATAACCACAGTGTCTGACTCTTGTTGATATTGACAATGATCCCTCAGCAATTTTAGTAATCCTCTTCTCAATTGGTAGGGGAGCTCGATTGGTTCCCATGGCAACACCGTCGGTTGCAATAGCTAAAATACTAAAGACACCAGCAAACACTACTAATAGACACATTTATAAGGCTTTATTTCGATGAACCAGCACTCCTTGGCTATATAATGTCATTAAGTTTAATAAATTAAACCATTAGTGGCTTAACACTAAGTCCAAGGCTGCTCATCTTGGCTACGGAGGCAGCGCCAGGCTGTGAGAGCGACGGTGTGCAAGGAAATGTAGCATCAAAGCAGAGCCGAGGAACTTTCCGCATCCTCCCTGCAGAGCGCACTTCAGAAAGGCAGGAATCCTCTTCATTACAGATGTGGGTCGCATTAATGATTACATACAGAAGGAAGAAAAAAAATCAGGCAGCCTTTTAATTTAATCACTGGCATGATTGGATTTCTTTTTCACCAAAAAAAAAAAAAACATTTAATTAACAGCCCTACTCCTCGCTCCATAAAAGGGCAGCATGAGTAATGTAAGTTTGGCATCCTGTTTTTAATCTATTTTTAATTGAGTCATTTCAGCATCTACACATAATCATGTACAATGTATTATAATTGTGCCAAATTACTGCTATGAGCCTCCAGGTAGCTGGGCTAGTACTGACACTCCTCATAAGTGCAGGCATTGACCTGCAACCCAGAGATTAACTTACATTACAGCCAACGTGGCCAGCTGACTACATCGAGGAGTTCTTTAGCGGTCAATTAATTCCACATTAGGATAATACCGCCGGGACAGATTCGAGCACGGTTTCTGTGTCGGCTGCCTGTATCTTGCATCCATGGATATGGGCAAAGAGGAGGACAGGGCATCGTCTGTGATTGATGTATCCTTACAGGCTGCTCTGAGAGCTTATTGATGGTAGAGCATGACACGCATTTAACCTGGATGTGTAATCTGGAGTCTGGCAAAAGACACAAGACATCCTTTATGGTTCACACTCCCACCACTAGTGGAAATAGAAGGTGGCACGTCTTGCTTGACATTCAGCATTTAAGTTTGACAGGTAATCATTTACTCCTGGTGGTACCCCTGGGAACCCTGGAACCCGGGTGTGGGTCGAGCAAAACTTCTGCTATAAAGCAGTGATGTTCCAATAAGTCTTGGAAAATTCAGATAAGTATCTCTGTAGTTTCCTCAGTGCAAACAATGTGCAAAAATATAAGTAAATAGAGTAGGTTCCCACCCGATAAGCAGGTGCACTGCCTTTTATTTGTGTTAATGGCTGCCATAAAAGGATGCCTGCTGACCATCAGCTGACTGCTAAACATGTGCTTGTACTCCTCGTCATTTTTTTTAAAAAGTCAATTTTTTAATTAAACATCAAAAATGTCTCACAGGCTCCCCCAAGGTCTTTTTTCATGTTCTCAAATTTAATTCCCAAATGGCAGTTGAAATACATATACATTTTCTTCAGTTTTTTGTAATTAAACTTATTAATTTTGTAATTATGTGTGGAGGTAATTGATGAAGGAATGGCATGGAAGCTGATTGGTTGGCAGTGTTACCTCACACCTCCAGAGCTGGGAGTGTGGGCCACTCGAGTATGTATCTGGAGGTTACATCTCCTCCCAGTGTCCTACAGCTTTCTACTCATGGCCTAACAATGTGCAGTTATGCCCTCTGCTGCTTGAGTTGGCCATTTATGAACCACGGGTGCTATTCTTTCATAAGTTTACGCAAAATCTTTAGTGCTAATTATGATTAGTGGATGTATTTTATATCAAATTCTCATGATGGTTGCTATCTAATATAATACTGAAGACCTAAAACATCCATCCATCCATCCATCTTCCACACCTGCTTGTCTTATGTTAAGAAGCTAAGAGCATAAGGCAGGAATAACTCATCCCAGGGCAGACACATCATTCATTCCTATGGACAGTTTGGTAGCTCCAGTTCACCTCAGCATATTTTTGGACAGTGGGGGGAAACCAGAGAATCTGGAGCAGACCCCACAAAGACACAGGGAGAACATGCAAACTTCACACATATGGGGCCAGAGGAAGATCTGAAGCCAGAAGTGTGTGGTAACAGTGCTAACCACCACGCCACCCCCAGGTCTAACCCAGGTTGAAATGAGAAAGTGTTTTCCAACAGACTTAAAATAAGGATTCCAGTTTCATCACAAATTCTATATTAAAATAGTGACCTGAATTAACTGTCAGAAAAAAAGGGTACAATTGTAGTGCAACTTTATTTGCCATGTACAAACAACATTGATGTACCCCAATGGTACAAAAATGTTCCTCAGAGTCCATTTCTGTACCTTAAAAGCTACATTTACCTACAGTGAAGGTACAATTGGCAGACCCTTGAGGATACAACCCTATTGATGAGTAATGACATTCTTTACTTCTTTGAGGGAAACAATAATTCTCAGAAGGGACTATACAGTACAGCAGCTGGGGTCATGGAAGTTATGCTGTCAGCAGGTAGTTATAGGTTAAATTTTGGATAGAAAAAAAAAATCTTAATTTCTCTCTAACAAGATCAGTCACTGTCAATTTCCGATTTAAAACCCAGTGTTGCCTTCAGGCTCTGACTGGCCATCGTGGACATGCTTGAACAAATCAGCACAGGAAATACTTACTTTTCATTTTCAGGTACTTCATAAGAATGTAATCCGTCTCAGTTTCTTCTACAGTGTAGTCCATTGGGAAGTTTCCATAGATATCCTGCAGCAACACATTGGCACCAGCCTTCCATGTGGATTGGAGAAAAGAAAAATAGCAGTAAGAGCGTAAATCAACCAGAGAAAAGAATCTACATTGTTCACGACAATCAAATTGGAGAAGGTGCAGTGTGATTAGAACCACAGATTAATGATACGAGCAGGTATGGAGTCAGATAATTTATTTTTATAAAGAAATTATTGTATATTGTATTATAGGTGAATCGAACTATGTTTCCTCTACCAGGGTATACAGTATAAACAGTAAATCTACTAGTCTGCTTCTTATAACATTGTATCTCAGTTGCAGGTTCTGCTTAGAGTTGTTGCACATTGTTTTTGCTAATGTTTAAGCGGTGTCAACCTCTGTGTGCGATAAAAGCACGATGAACTTGTCAGTCTTTAAACCCTTCCCCCTTGTGATGACTTCACTGTCACCTGTCAAGCCAAATATCCAGTACATTAATGCTTCGAGACTTCATCCACATGAATCACAAAAATGAATGACATCAAAACTGACTGCATCAGTCCACCCCAGAGATGAGCGCAGTTATACTGAAATAAGTTCTGCTGATTGCATTCAAGGTTCTTATTTGCAATGTACCCTCTGACTCTGACTGATGTCTCCTTATTAATACAGGGTTGCCAAGTATCATCTGGTGTGACACTCATGCTTTCAGACTCTCACACTCATGCAAGAAATCTTATAGCAAATCTATATTATTCCATTATAAACCTAAAATAGCTACACCAAAAAAAACACTGAGGCATTTTTCAAACCCTACCGACTACTAACAAGGTAATAAAGCTCTTACATACATGTAAATGAGCGTGCATGTGTGTGAAGACTTGTATGGAATTGAAAATCTCACTCCAGCCAACTGACTAAAAGTTGGCAACCCTGTTCACATAGATACAGAGGAAGGCAGGTTCTAAAGAAGAGGCAGAGGTTCACCATGGTTACCAGCTACTTACTTGTGCAGAGACCTACAATGGGAGGATGATTGTAATTGATTTCAGGCTGTCTCCGTCTCCTAAGGGATTATCCACAGGCCAACAGAGACCATCAAATGGTGAGATGAAATAGTCTCAGGAAGCCACATTCTTTTAAACTAATCAAGCCCTACAGAAATGAAAAGGACACAAATTCTGGTGCTAGTAATATGTAAATCTGTTGTAATAAAATGTCAGATGGTGGGATGAAAACTCACTAAAATACAGCTACTGAATAATTAATTTTGATTCTCAAATGAACACCATACCTTAGGCGAAGTCCCTATGCAAAATCTAGCTTATTATTTTAATATATTTTTTTCCTGTGTTCAGTGCTTACAAAACTGCTGATGATGGAAACAGTAACAGGCTTGAGGATAATTACTAAACATGCAATGTAATATGCAGACAGCCCTGTAAATTCAGAGATGTGTAGCTGTACAAGTTAATGCCTGGTTTGCCAAAGCGCAGACCAGGATTATGAAAATGGAGTTTAAGCAAGATTTATTAAAGCTGACAGCAGCTGCAGCAACGTACTACAAGACATCACTGCATTACTGGTTTGCTGTCGGCACTGCAGCAACATACTACGAGACATCACTGCATCACTGTTTACTGTCAGCACTTTAAGATGCAGTCAGTCCCTGTCCGTGTTGGATATCTCAATACAGATAATGAATTTCGTAGAAATTTAATCAAATACTGCAAGGAAAATCAAATCAGTTTTTTCTGAGGCTAACAAGAACACAATATCTAATTGTTTGAAATAGAAATGGGTAAATTGGTTAGCTTACCAGGTATTAGAAAACAAGAGAAATAACTGAAAAGGATTTGATATTTATATGTTAGAACGAAATACTGAAGACTGTCATGCAGTTGTCAGGTTATCAGCAATGTGTAACTGTATTTTAGTTTTACATTAGTGATAATTAGTAACTACAATTATAATAAGTAATTATACACAAGTCTCTAACATTATGACATGTTTAAAAAAATCTCCTTATAGTACATAAATTCCAATTTTAAGTTTATAATTTTTGAAATTCATTATTTTGTCTGTGTGTGTGTGTGGGGGGGGGGGGGGTATGTGTATATTGCATTGTGGGGACCAAAATGTTCCCATAATGTGATTAAAAACCCGTTAATTTGATGTTGTGGGGACCACCTTTTTGGGAAACTCAATTTCATAAAAATCTGTGACCGCAAATCAAAAAACTAAAAATGCCAAAAATTTTTATATTTTATTTTGTTTGGTTACTTATGGTTATGGTTAGGGCTGGTCAGAGGTTAAGGTTGTTAGTGCTGGGATTAAGGTTTTTCACATTTAAATGAAGGGACGGTCCCTTCATTTATAAATATAAATACAAACGTGTGTGTATGTGTTTTAAATTTGTATAACCAAACTGCGTAAATTGCCGGTTTGAATAAGCTACTCAGGGTTTGCCATTTGCCTCTATACTGCACAGATTTAGTTAAGGAAAATATTTGCTAACAACCATACAGATACGCCAGAATTTACTATAATTTCATACTTTTATGAAATACTAAAGAAATACGTCTAATCACTAAGCTCACTGTGCAGACAACGGATGAAAGAGGTGCCTCCGCTGAATTACATCAAAGAATTAGCAGTATCTCTAAAATTACCTTACTGCAAATCTATTCTTACGGAAAATACACAATGACATCACTGATTTAGCAAAAATTTCAAACCACTGCTGAGCTCCACGACTGGATTCTGCTATCAAAGATATAGCCTTCAAGATAAATGACCAATCACGTAGGAGGTCTGAGCTAAATCCTTTTATTGATTCTTTAAGTGAATCATCTGTCTAACGTGACCTAATAAATTCTGACATACATATAGGAGGCTTACTCCCAGGCTTGATAACAGGGGCTAATAAGCTGACCTTTGCCCTCTGAGTGTCTCTTCCGTAACAAGTCCTGATAAATAAGGGGAGGATTTGTAACTTGACAGAAACTCAAAGCCACAGTTCTGTTCCATCCTTCAAACAAAGCACCTCTATTACTGATGCAACAAAATCAGTTCTCAACTTCTAAGTATACAATGAATGATTTGCATTGCAGCCATGGTAATCGGTTCAAGAAGACCAAACATATGCAGTTCTTAGTGTTTATTAAAGACAGGTAAACACATGCAAAAAAAAACAAACAAGCAATAGATAATGAGCAGTCTTTCTATATCAAAACGGTTGGACTAAGCAGTATCACACATCAGGCAGCAATGAAGAAGGAATCAGAATAGAAACTATGGAGTCAAACGTACTCTGTCATCATGCTTTCAGCTACGTTTAATGTATGAATGACAATAATGTTGGTGTGTAAAGAGCTGAAAGACTCTCCAGTAGAGAGGACAGAGCACCCAGGACCTCCCAAATCCTTTGCCAGCCAGCATAGTCACTTTGGGATAATCACATATCATTCCTCTAACTGAGAGATGACCACAAAGCCATGTGATTGCAAAACCTTGCTTGTGTTTGGCTTGAAACACTCAAAAACCTCACTAACCATAAACAAATAAGAGATTAGAGGAGACGGGACCAACAAATCAGATGTCTTGGTCCTGCCTCCTCTAATTGCTTGGATCCACCTCCTCTACAATCTGACTGGTTTCCTCTATGAACCAATGATTTTTTCAGAACATTTTTCTGTAACTCCCATGTGCAGTTCACATGCTCACTGTCAACCATAAACGTTACACAAAATGTTATTTATGCTATTTTTTTAAATATCCAAATGAGAAATACATTTGTGATATATATTATCTACAAACTTAACCATTCAAAGCACAATAAGCATATTTCATCAGAAATTCCAGCAGATAAGACAAGCGTCTAGCACAGAAGAATTCCTATAATGAAAAACTGGACAATTCAGTGCTATTCCCACCCCTCCTCCCCAGTATCTAAAGAGCTATTATTAAATATGGAATATCTCTGCCAAGTTGGCATAGGTAGTAGGATGGAAGGCCTCACAATTAACAAGGATGTCAGACACAGATGGTATGACGATATACGTGTCGAGAATGAAGAATTATGAATGATTTTATTCATTTTGATTGGAGATTATGCTGATAGGAGTGCCAGTCCATATTGTTAAGCATAATCTGAAGCATTACCAACACATTAAACAATGTAAGCCATGTCATTTGTCTGTGACTCTGAAGCATAACTGCTATAAAAATCTAGGAGCTATTTTAAGTTATAACAGATGTTTATTTCAGCCTTTAGTATTCAGCTACATGGTGTTTGTAATGAATCGATATTTCTCACATGCCCTAACTGTGCTTTGCACTTCAAATCGTGACAGCAAACCATGGACATGGAGCACAGCTGGTGACCAACATCTACCTGCAAGGCATTTTTGATGGTGAGATTGATCCCATTACAAGGGTAAAAGGCTGACTCCCCCCACAAACACGATGAAAAATGCACATCTCTCCCTCTCTGTCTCCGGGGGAAAGTTGACAATCCACAGCGGAGAATTCTTTCACCCTCTCCGTGTCATGAGCACCAACACAGAGTGGCTGACGGATATCTGCGTGTCATGAGCACCAACACAAAGTGGCTGACGGATATATCTGCGTGGCTAAGCAGGCGTGGGCCTGTGTGTTGTTCCCTCCTGCAAGCTGATGTGTGCTACCATTTCCAGCATCGGCGGTACGCGCCTGTGAGGCAGTGCCCAGTCAGCACAAGGCCCTCCACAACCGCTGTCTCTAAACAGCATTCGGCCTTCAGTCGTTGGGAGGGTATGCGTCTCGAATCTATCCACACTTCTCTAAACTAACAAACCAGTAACTGAGCTCGCAGACACCCAGCGCCACACCTCAACGAAAAGGACAACCCCCGCCAGTAGCCGTCCTTTGAGAAGTGATGACAGCCATTATTAGTGACCTACCCCCGGTGTGCGGCATGTGACAGTGTGGTGTGCTTGAGTACTGCCTAACGGTCTTCTTCGAGACAGCTGTAATTACACATCCCAGCATGAATAAAGAGCATCATTCCCAGAACTCAGTCCCCAGCTCCATCTTTTAGCGCTGCAATGCTAAGATAACTCAAAATAATCAACCTACCTTCCTCCTTGAGAGATGGACACAGCTCCTATTACATCAGTAAGCATAAAGTAGACAAGATTCTAAAGCAATGTTAAAAATTAACATAAAATCTTTGCTCCTAAGTGCAGTGGCAGCATCACACACTAATGAGACATTTAACATCACCATTCTATTCAAAAAAACAATATTCATGAAGAAATATAAAGCATCACTTGGATAATTCAGCAAGAAAAACTGCAAACCATCAAAAGACAACAGTGCTTTTCAAGGTTCAAGGTTGCTTTATTGCTTTTTTCCCACCAAAGCACAAGCGTCTCTTCCCAGAGTATATGACAGCTGTTCACAGAGGATAGTAGAGCTTTGAGGACATTTAATCTGGAATCAACCAGCAGGCAGATTATGGTAAGGAGGGATTCATGCGCTGTCAGTGGACTTTGGTAGACAATGGAAGAAAATTAGAAGAGAGCAGGATCACACTCACCGTCAGGAGGAGCAGAGCTGCGTCCGAGCTTCCGCAGGCACAGGCTATGTGCAGCGGCGTCCAGAGGTCATCGTCTTGCTGGTCCACACTCAGCCCGCGGGCAATCAGCACCTCGGCGGCCAGAGCGTTGTCGTGACGGGCACACTGCAAACAGGGCAGCGTTACATCAGCAACAGTCCACCTCCGTATTTAAGACCACAGAAATAAAGCGATACAGAGGCAAACACCTCTTAACACCAAAAAATAGCTTGTTTCAGCATTAATTTTATAATTACAGAGCAGTCGGTTTTATCGAAAGTGACATACAACTGAGAAAGCAAGGTCAGCCAGTCCCTGTAGCAAGTTAAGGTGAAAGGCCTGGGTCGAGGGTCCAAGGGCAAAAGCATTCTGACAGCCGTGGGATTTGAACTGGTAACCTTCTAATTACATCTTCAGAGCTCAAACCCACAAAGGCATGCACAGCCCCCCCCCCCCCCCATAACAACATCGTATCAATGCTGATGACAAACAGAACCATTCATTTCCAATTATCATGTACAAGCCTTCGTGAATCAACAAGACTGTTCACCTTCTTTGTGCTTGCTCTTAACCTAAAAATAATAATAATTGATACTTTTATTAATCCCCATGGGGAAATTGTCTTTTACAACCTCACTCTATGTAGAGTAAGCTGTCTGTGAAGGGAAACTACCTGTTGGGGCACCCAAGGAGCTGAGTGTTAAGGGCTTTGCTCACAGAGCCAGAGATGTGCTGAGGCTGGGTGTGAACCAGCAACCTTCCGATTACAGGCACACAAGTTTAGCCCACTGAGCCACACACTGCCCCTAGCATTACTTGTACTTCTTTGTGACAGGCAACAGTTTCACACCATCTTTCATTCCCAATCTACAGTCATCTCATGCATTAATGTTAAGCAGTTTCACTACAACATCAACATTGAAATAGTATAAATTATTCTGTGTTAATACTTTTGCCCATGAAATAGTTGGTTGCCGCCTGTAACGTGGCCTAGTTTCTCTGTGCAGACCCCGAAGGGATTCAAAGGAATATCTCAAACAGTTCATGTGAAATATAAAGCAGTCTAAAGAAGACCTCCAGTTATACTCCTGTGGCATATTCAGTGCTATGCCTTCTCTCTGTTTTTCACAGAGATGAGATTTAGAGCATTTACTCAGACAGTAGTAATAATGGTGGTTGACCTTGAATATCAACGTTCAACTGAGAGACAAAAAGTGCAGTGATGATATGAGCGCGTTCAAGGTTGGAGAATGGGTCCGAGCTGTAGTTCTGATAGTATTCAGGAATAACCATCTAGTCAGCAGTGTGGGGAACTGGTTTGGGCAGGGATGTGAAATTGTGCCCAAAATGGTCGGAAGCGATAAGCCTGAAGCGGGGCCCTCATAGCAGGCAGGCATCCAGTGCTTTACGGTACATAATTTTTCACGGAACCAAGCAACAAATGCATGCACAGGGGCAACCAGCGCGAAGTCCCTACCAGATGCAGCAGGGACCCTCCAGAAGGAATGATGATTTTGGGGTCGACTCCATCCCTCAGCAGCTGCAGGACTGCAACATCAAACAAAACATCAAAGAGCTGCAGTGACATCGTGCGTCAATCGCTTCATTAGAGAACAGAAATTATGTAGCTGTCACACAAGACACATTGAGTCACAATCGACAACACTCTCAATCATCGTCACTTTCTCGGGTTAAACCCGCAGTATTATTATAGCTAATTACAATCGTGGTTGGCTTTTTTCCCCTGCTTTTTTTCTGAAGATAAGAGGCCGTACAAGGCTAAGCTGTGCTTGCAGGAGGTGGAGAAGCCATGTGTTGCTGTTCTTTCAGATAACTACACGCTGCCTCTCCACTCCACACTTGTTAAATGCTTCCCTTGAAGTACTGGCTGACCCAGATCTTTCACAAGGAACTGGAAAAATAAAACTGCCTCTTTTTGGTGAGCAGCACTATGGCAGGTTCTCAGCACACCTTCGGCAAAAACGTTTTTGGGGTCTTGACTTAATTACGAAGGACAAATGAGGAGGCCTTGAGAACCACTGCACTATAATTTGGTAAAAGTGTCTGTGTGTGTGTATGGGTCATGTATAGATTGCATTTTGGGGATCAAATGTCCCAATCATGTGATTAAAAAAAACTATTATTTTGATGTTGTGGAGACCCACCTTTTCAGTCCCCAGATTGGGTAATTCAATTTTATAGAAATCTGTGACTGCAAACATAAAACTACAAATGCCAAATGTTTTGTGTATTGTTTGGTTACTTATGGTTATGGTTAGGGCTGGGTAGGGGTTAAGGGTGTCATTGTTGGGATTTGGGTTTTGCCAATAGAAATGAATGGACTGTCTCCATAAAGATACGAGTACAGGTCTGTGTGTGCGTGTGCGCGTGTGATTATATGTGCATGTCTGTGAGCAGTACTACACTAGGATCAAATGAAAAAAAATAGCATCCATTTTACAGTGCTAATCTCAATGCTATTACATTGCAGGGGTTATATACCATGAAATCACAGTTCCTTCTCCCTACCTTCCATAACCAGTCATTCAGTAAACAGTTGCAGTGTGTATGGGGTCTATCCTAGGAGGCCCCGGGCATAGACGGGGTCACCTTGTGCAGTGTGTATGGGGTCTATCCTAGGAGGCCCCGGGCATAGACGGGGTCACCTTGTGCAGTGTGTATGGGGTCTATCCTAGGAGGCCCCGGGCATAGACGGGGTCACCTTGTGCAGTGTGTATGGGGTCTATCCTAGGAGGCCCCGGGCATAGACGGGGTCACCTTGTGCAGTGTGTATGGGGTCTATCCTAGGAGGCCCATAGACGGGGTCACCTTGTGCAGTG
>JAABNX020000040.1:12820898-12837079 GCA_015163995.2 Mormyrus lacerda
GAGTGAATGGTAAAAATGTACCGAATGGGGGGATCAATGCCAGCTGATCTTTCGCCATTCATGCGTATTAATTTGATGTGACATCAGACCTGGCAGGTCACTAATTTCAGCCACTTGTCAGGGGAGTTGCATCTTTAAAAGATCACCTATAAATCTTTCTTTAGTACCTTACCAGTGTGCCTTTCTGGATTAAGACAAGAATGGAAACACACCAGTCGTTATTAGGCTTGAAGTGTTATCCCTAGTGAATAAATAGCAGCTTTCTGCACATTGTATACACCTTTACTTGACTCATAAATCATATAGGTGCTTACCTGTCCCCTTAAACTTAGAAAGACACTTGTTTCAATAAAACTAAGGCACATTTATGTGAGAGGTAATTCTGGCCATGTTCACAGATAACACTTTAAATCATAACAATATTATGTGTTACGACACTTGCCAGACTGCTTCTACCAATAGTGGGCAATCTTATCCGCAAAGGGCCAGTGCAGGTTTTTGGGGTAACCTTTAGGTCAGCTGTTCAAACCCAGGTGTGAGGACTCTTCGGTCAATCAGTACTCTAATTAATAATCTAGTGAGGGAGTTGCAGCAAAATCCACATACACAACAGCACCTTCTGGATAAGATTGCCCACCCCTAGCTTATACTATAAACAGACACAGTAACATTTAAAGAAACAGTTTATTATTTATTATTTTTCTTGATCTGTTTTAATAATGTGCAAGTATAACCTACAATCCAATTCACTTCCTCCTGCTAAGTGCTAACTTTGATGAGCTATTTTTGCAGAAACAAAATCTTATAGTTGTTTCTTGAAGTTTCACCAAAATTGCTCCAGAGCGAGTTTTAGATATAAAAAAAGATTATAAAACGTCTTATAAGTTTAAGGATGACAGATTTAACATGCAGTGTACAGTGACCTCATCAGCATAAGTATGTTCAGTCATCGCCATAGATCCAACATTTCTTTCCATGCTTATGGAAGATTCAATTTTCTTTAATGTACCGTCATCTGTAATTGATTTTTAAAGCTCAGGCAGCTGGTAAGTAGAATATCTACCAAAAGTTATATGAAAATATCCAAGCTCTAAGTAGCAAAATCTTAGATAACACAATATATACTGTAAGAGAAGCTGCAATTTCCTCCAGTACAAAAATTTCCATTTAAATAATATAAAAAATTACAAAATACAAAACAAGACCACCTTTCACAGCTAGCACCCAGAGGTCATTACAGTAAACTGCTTGAACCATTACACTTATCAAATACAACCTTTATACAATAAAGTGTCCAATAAAACAATAAAATTAGATTAAATGGAAATCCTAAAATTTCATTCAAACGTACTGCCCAGCTATCTCCCATTTCCTGTCATGCCTCAATATGCAGTTTTAATGAAAATATTGACCATACTAAGAGAGCAGATAAACAGGGAAATGTAAGCATTTTTATAATTTTATAGATATTATATGTTTGTCTTTATGATATTCTCTGTCTTTAGGGGAAAACTTATCGATATAGTTAAAATGATGACTGTAGTACTTGCTTTCTCCCCATGTTTGCAGCATGCAGTCTTGCCATGAACACAGGGGCTGTAATCTTTAATTGAGAGCATGTGTGCATAGGGTGTGGTCTGCCAATAGACGAGGGATCAGTTGAGTAATTCGTGTCGTGCTGCATTTGGGCAGTGACCACACAGCACTTGAGTAATAAAATGCAGCTTGCAGTCTCTGTGAGCTTCTGGCACATGTTTCAGGTAGAGCATTGCAGAAGTTCCCTTCCCAGGTTTGTTAGGAGCATCCTAAGGGATGTGCAATCACACCAGCTTGATGGCACCAAGGAAAGTGGAATCCCCATCTAGAGACACGTTGGCAGATTTGCGGGGAATCAGCAGCTCGACGCGATCTCCCACCTCCAGTTTGACAATGCCTGGGGAGCAGTGACAGAAAGACACGGCGAATCAGCTTGTCATAGCAACACCGTCATGTGTACACCCAACACAGATACCAGGATGGCATCCTGGCTTAGTGCATTTTGCTGTGGCAAAGGATGTGATTGCTCAAGAGTGCCCATGGTTACGAATACAAGAGTTGCTTGGCAACAGACTGGCATTATGCTCAAATGCAATATGAAAGAGCTTTTTTTTTCCTCAATTAGCCCCATTTAGTTAAACTACTCAAATAAAATGCTGCCATTTTAGGTATACCTCCTGTGTAGCAAGTGTTGTAAGGAAAGTCCGGGTCCATGTTCTGAACACAGCGGAACAAGATGACTTTTTTCAGCTCATCGCCGACGATGTTCTGCTTTTTTCGTACAATAAAGTGACCCATAGCAAAGGTCGTGTCCATGTAAAACACCTGGTGAACATATATAAAGAATTATTCTAAAATACATATTCTGATAACCAAATCATCAGCCAACTCCGAGATCTTGAGGAAAATGTCTATTATACCTGAGTGTACTTATCTACTGGAATTAAAGACTAAACAGATTAAAAGTGATATTTACCAACAGCTAATAGAAATATGTACTCATGCATCACATGACAGGGTAACACTATATTTGAGGGGGCACTGACTTAGTTACTCAGTTACCACTCTAGAACAAATCATGAACAGATGCATGAAATACAGAAACTTTCATGACTGATTAATTATTAACAAACATAAGATCAGTACATAACTAACACTTAGTTACTAGTTAATTAATGCATTATGCAAGTGTGTACCACTACATGTGCCCCCTCCCGGATCTCATGGGCTGGGGGTTCCCAGAGATCAGCCTAGGAAACACTACTCAAGATAGTGAGACATATCACATCACAGTCGATGTTATGGCCAGTGTGCCGATTCTGAACCAATCAAAAATCACCTGGCTGTACACAAAGTAGAAACCCTCTTCCTTGACAAGAATGGCGTCATCCTTTTCTTCCAGGGCGGTGCCCCGTCTGAGACCGGTCAGCCAGGGAAGGGCCGTGTGTTCTTCTGAAAGACGCACACCATGTGAGCAGTCTACACCCACAGCGGGGTTCACCTGCATGGCACCATCCCGAATATAAATGCTGTACAAGTCTGCTCCTGTCCCTCATGTCAATCTTCAAACTTGCTGCAGGCAGCTGTCAAGTATGCTGGCAATTTGTCTTATTATTAATGTTACTATATTATGAATGAGAATGATAACGCAGTTGTAAGGGGCGGAGCATAGACATTCTGAGGCGGAGCGTAGACATTCCAAGGTGGAGCATTGTCAGGTGACATTCACATTTATGTCTCAGGTGCAGTATTTCCAGCAGTATTGACTGAGTCTTCAGTCACCCACAGTAAACAAGCCCAGATCCTGATCGCCCACTATATACATGACTGTAACCCACAAACAAACCTGCCTCGCTGTCTAGTGTATTTTTTTACACTGATGGCAGTTTTATTGTTTCTTCCCGGCCTCTTTTGTTGCGTGCATCTCCTCTAACATCCTCAAATAAACTCCCAGTCTCAAAACCCGTTGCAGTTATATGGTTCTGTTTACTGTCCAACTCAGAGCTCAAATCATCTAGTGAGCCAAAACTATATTAAACATATGACATGACATATAATCAATATCATTTACTAAAAATATTATTACTGCAAAATACATTTGTTTTTTATAAAAACACATAATTTGCAATGTCATTTTCATGGTTCCTGTTAATAATTGACTTTGGATCTTTTAAGTACACCTTTCAATTTTGGATTTTCAGTTACAGACCGCCTTAAAAATAAGCCCTCTCCCTGCCATCTGAGGTACGCCCCCTTAACCGGGTATCCCACCTTTTCTGACAAATTAACATTTCGATTAACTTTAATCCGATTCCCATAATGAGGAATGCCCTCACTCAGGGCAGTAATTAGCCTGAATGGCCCTCTGGATAAAAAGGCGGTTCCTACCTTGCAGGATGGGCCGTCTATTGCTGTTGGCCATCATCTGCAAACAGGGTTGCAACACTAAAAACGCAAATGCTCAGTAGCAGGCAAAAGATATGCAGAGCAGCATATTACTTGCACATCATAGAACATATGCCACATAATTGGCTTTTTAATAAGAAACTGCTTTTTTGG
This sequence comes from Mormyrus lacerda, assembly GCA_015163995.2. Classification (NCBI taxonomy): domain Eukaryota; kingdom Metazoa; phylum Chordata; class Actinopteri; order Osteoglossiformes; family Mormyridae; genus Mormyrus; species Mormyrus lacerda. Next base: position 12,824,994 of record JAABNX020000040.1, read on the forward strand.
TAGATCTGTTTTGAATTCTAGCATGTGTCCTGTTCGTCTGAAGCTACTGATTCACCTGCATGTTTTTTGAGGTTTGGCAGAAAATCCTACAATCTCTACAGCAAACTAAAACAGGCATGAGGAGAGCATGCATATTTTGCCACAGAAAAATTGGTGATTTACTTTAATGCAGTGTTTCTGAAGCTGGTCTTTGGGGACCCCCATCAATGCATGTTTTTGCTCCCTCCCAGCTGCCTACCAGACAGACCACATTTTTGCTCCCTCCCAAGGAGGGTCCCCCAAGGACTGGGTTGAGGAACACTGCTTTAATGTGACAAATTACACCAAAACAAATTCCTCATAGTTGGGCTGTACACAGGAAATTAAAGTTGATTCTGATAAAGCTGGGTTTGGCTTGGAACAATCTCACCTACGCACTACTGTTATTTAGTATGAGTAACATACCACACCTATGTTACATGAAGTAAACTGAATGGAGACAAATCTTTTATCATAAGTACAACTGCTGTTTATAGCAAAGTGACCATTGCTACCACATGGCCTAGAGCATAAGTAAGACCTAGACAAATAAAATGAAGAGAATACCTGCCTTTTTCAGAAGACCTCTTCTTTATGTTGTGCACAACTAGCTGAGATGGGAGAATATTTGCACTGGGTTTGGAGTTCAGGTTACCGTTTGCGGCATCCAGAGTCTGAAAAAGATGACACAGATGGTCTAGGCCACAGGCAGAGAAGGGATTGGTCATCTCCTTCAGCATTTTAAACTCTCCTAGTTTGTAATGTAATATACATTACTGTGCAAAAGTCTTAGGCAAAGAAAATGTTCATGACTATTTATGTGGGTAGTAAATGTGTTTTTGGTCAAAAACACAATTTAACATTAGAATATTTGCAATTTATCAGTAACACAAAATTATAAACAAGAATTTTTTGCTTTCTCCAAAAAGTTACTGATATCTAGGTGGATGCCTGGATGGACGCTGCTTCAGTTCCCAAAAATCTCCTCTGGGGCACCTCATTCATGCTATGTATTCATTAAATTTCATAAACAGCTCATTTAATTAATTCATGTAATTGGTTAAATACCTCAATGAGGTATTGATTATCTAAAGGTGGGGTGGTGGTTGAGTGAAAAAAATACATGATATATTTAAAAGCTACTGCGAATATAAGGGTGTCTTTAGGAGAGGTTTTGAAATAGCAAAGCTGACACACTTTGGCTGACTTAATATCATAGTTTTACACCAACATAAATATCATTTAAATACCTTTACCTTTGACTGCCTAAGACTTTTACACAGTGATGTATATGAAGAGGCTTTTCTTTAGAAGATGCATCAGCTAGGTAGGTCTAAGTTAGAAAATGTGTAGGATCTGAAACCGAATTCCCCAGGGTGGTGTTCTGGGGTCGGGCCTGTACTCAGCTTACCTTCTTCTTGCCAGCGTGAGTCTCCTGCGGTGCCTGAGGCCGCCCAGCCAGCCGCTGCATGGACACGCTCTGCTGCTCGCCCCTCCTCCGGCTCAGCTCGGCACGGAGGCCGACCACCTCGGCCTTCAGGGCGAGGATGTGGTACAGCGAGAGGACGGAGAGGGACGACGAGGTGACAGCAGCGAGGGTCAGGACCAGCACAGCCCAGGAGAGATGCCGATTCTGAGCCTGGGGAGTAGCACACGGCAAGCCGTTCCTGAGAGACGCCGCCATGTCGGCGGTGCGGCTCAGACGACGAGCACAAGCAGATCACCGACAACCATCGAGAGACACGAAACGGCTGCCTTCAAGGTTGGGCTGCACTGTACAGCGACAAAAGAAACAGAAAGAGGGTAGAGAGAAAAAAAAACAGAAGCGATGCAAATGCAGTGGATTCCGGTTAGACGAAAGTCTGCTTCCTGTCAGACTGGCCACAGATCCAAATTCAGTACTTCATTTCGGCCTTTTTTTTTTTATCGGCCCAAAGAAAAAAACAAACACGACCCTATCATATGTCTCGAAATATAGTGTAAAAAAAAGAGAAGGCTCGCATGTTGTAATGCAAGGTCTAAAAAAAAAATCAAATAAAACAACCCAAATCCCAAGTGTAAGCAAGTTTCTTTTGGTCAAAGTCAGCTCCAGGAAATGTAAAAGGCCTCATTATTCAATGCATCAATATTCGCAGTTGAAGGAAGTCACTTTGTGTCAAGAAATACTTAGTAGAGATGGCAAGAAAAAAATCCTCTAAAAGCAGAAGTGATGTGCAATTTTCACTTTATTTCGAAGAAAAAAAAAGATCATTGCTATTCCAGTTACTCGCAATTACGTTATCCTTTATTTCGCTGCAAGTTCAATTACCCTTTTACACAGGACTTGGAAAAATTTCCCCAACATTTAACAAATTCTTACAGAAGCCAAACACTAGACAAGTCGCTGAACCTTAATTCAATTTATTGCATGTAACAGTAAATAAAATAGAAACTGACTGTATCTAAAAAAATTAAAATTCTCACACTCTGATACAATAAGTGTGAAGAAAGAGCTTTCAATATTGTTATACAAAGGGATGACAAGCCATCCACAATCCATGCCTTCTTATAAATAAAATCAATATCCAACCATTTCATCACTGCAAAAGACCAAAACCCAGAATACACATTGGATTTCTATAAACATTCAATGAATCATGGCACATTGTTTTAAGAGTGGGTATGTACGCAGTCCTATTCTCATGTTAGAGACTCAGTTCATTTTTAAATCATAAAAACAGATTATTAGAAAATCAATAAGGCCTTCAGTAATATCTGAATTATACCTGCACAAATGCTAACTTTATGAACATCTAGCAATGAACATCTATAGAAACTTTCAGGCAATTAACATAGGATTCTATTACTCGTAAAACTTAATTGATATGCATTAATTGATATGCTTCAATCACATCACTTTCATTTGTAATCTAAGTGCTAAGATAGGCCAAAAGATAAAACAGGTCAAGAAACGAAACCAGTAAAGCCAGTCACTCAGGATGCAATGAGATCCAAGAAGGTATCATTTAACAGCAAGACCCACCCATTTGGAACTTAACCACTAGTGCCTAAAGTATATGGTTGAATGATGGAATAATGATTGGCTGCAGTGTGTCGTGATTTGCTTCAATTAAATATATGTAATAGAAAAATGGGGATGGGGGGGTGAACATTGAGTGCAGAGCACCTGTAACCTGAAGGCAGGCAGACACACACACACACACACACACAAATCCATTTAACTGAAATGTGATACAACGGACATATTGCATAAAACCATATGCAATGTGTAAATGGCTTGGAAATTATTTAGAGAACGTTCAGATATTCCATTTCATACGGATGTAATCCCTGGAAGACGTGCAGATAATCAGCTCACCAGGATGTTCCATCTAAACAGTCACTCCATTTATTTAAAAAATAAAAAAAAGGTGAAGTTAAGGGACTTTTTAAAAAAAAAAATAAAAATTGGGGGGAAAAACAAAGACTTCATGAAAAAAAACAGAGGAATATTTTGCCTATAAACTCAACTGGCCTTCTTAGAAGTGTGGCTACAATACAATTGCTGCGCTCTCTTAAAAAAAATCTACAGTTACGGTGCAATGTACCCCAGTGTGCTGACACAGCAGGCAAGTCAACGACCTCGGACTGGCTCCCGTGCTTCGAGCCTGAGACCGCAACCGTGCAGCTAAAAATGGGGACCGCTCGTGCGAAAAGCGACAGGGCTAAGCCGCACTGAGTTTTCTGTAGCCAACCGGACAAGGTGTCGTTTATATTGTTTCCTCACCTATGTTCCAGAAAAGCACCAGCACAGCCTGCTACTGTACATGTGATGACTACCTGTACTTCTAGAAAGGGCTCCATAAATTAGAAGAATAGTGAAGGCTCTGGAATGAAATGTGTCTCTAGGTTGTACAAATGAGTTAAGGCCCAAATTAATTAAAGCAGTTTAGCATCCATAAAATTCTGACTCATTGTCTGGGTAGGTTTTATTTCCACACCTGGGTCACCATAATTCTGATGCAATTTTACAAATGTAAAGTGTATAATAATAATAATAATAATAATAATAATAAAACATAAGAAATGCGCATTCTGTCACTGCTCACCCTCACCTAACAAGACCAGGTGTGCGGCAGAGGGGCTTAAATGATGGTCACGCTGGCCCCAGATTGGATGGTTTCCTCCTGAGCATGACTCTTCAGGAGGTCCTTGATGAACTGCTCAAGGGCAGCGAAGTAGCCCTGGCACTGCCACGTGTCGTTGTGCGTGCCGTCCGGGAAGACGGCCAGTCTTTTGGTCCGAGAGGGTGACAACTCGTACAGCTGCTTCATCATGACTGGCGGGATGAGCTGGTCAGACAGCCCCGAGATGAAGAGCGAAGGCACCCGGCACTGTGCGATCTGCCGGTATGACAGGAACTTGTTCTTATAGCAGCACAGCGGAAGGTACCTCATGGGGAGAAAGGAGAAGAGGGTACTGGCCATATGAGGGATGCTCAAGAAGGTGTTCTCCACTATGATGGCCGCCACACGGTGGGGATTCCCTGAGGCCAGGTGCACGGCCACGGCTCCCCCCAGCGAGCGTCCGAACAAGATGATCTTTGTCTTGTCGATGTCCGGCCTCGTCATGACATGATCGAGGGCGGCCTCTGCGTCCTGGTACAGGCCCTCCTCGCTGGGCTCGCCCTCGCTCTTCCCATAGCCCCGATAGTCCAACAACACCACGTTCACCTTTAGGTGCACCAGCATCAGCAGCGCATTGGGAATGCGGTGTCCGATGTTGCCGGCATTGCCGTGGAAATAGATGATGGTGGGCGCCAGGCTGGGGTTCTCGCCCACGTACCGCAGCAGGATGAGGTTGAGACGCACGCCGTCCCTGGTCCTGATGAAGACGTTTTCGTGCGGGACCCCCGTAGGCACGGGGACATAGAGGCGTGACGAGGAGGGCTGATCGGGGAAGTAGAGCAGCACATCCTGAAACTTGTAGAGGATCCCGGCCACGGACACCAAGATGAGCGCCAGCAGCAGGAAACCGCCATACAGATGGAAGGTGAGGATGAGAGCCAGCAGAGAGACCCGACACACGCTCCAGGACCAGGAGCCCATGGCCAGGAGCCACCTCTGCACCACCCCGCACAGCCTCCACGGCTTCTCCATTGTGGTGCGCTGAACAAAAGAAGCCGCTTCTTACAAACTGGATACCCTAGACAGACACATGCCAACAAGGGACATGGGATGAGGGTGAGAGGGGTGGAGGGGGACAAACAAACAGAGTCAAAGGTCATATGGATATGAAGTTATGCCAGACATAGAAATGTTACCAGGAGTAGGACAGCCCCGGAGGCCTTAACAAGAAAACAGATACAGTTACAGCTCAGAAACGCCTTATGAACCTGTCTTTTAGAGGATACCCTAGAGCAGTATTTCCCAATCCGGTCCTCGGGGACCTGCAGACAGACCACGTTTTACCCTACGGGAGGTGGGAGGGAGCAAATATGTGGACTGTCTGGCAGGGAGCAAAACCATGAACTGTCTGTGGGTCCCTGAGGACTGGGCTGGGAAACACTGCCCTACAGCAACTAATAATGTACAAGGGTAAATAAAGGAAGCAGACAGTTTCAATAGCAGATGGGTTTCAGCCAACCCTTGCAGCTAATTTAATCAGAAGTACAACAATTACAATTATAAAAATTTTGCCACAGCAAACAGTAAATCAACATAATACTATTATAGTACCTTACAATGAGTGATGATGCATTCTAAAAAAAGTCTAAAAATATACATTACCATAGATAGTTCAGACCTGGATATTCACTATAGAACTGCAGTTTTTTTATGATGTTCAATGGCTCGTTCTACCACAACATAACCTCAGAGCTGAAGAAGAGGGGTCCAATGGACTTACCCCAGTGCAGAGAAGGCAATCTAGACCCTTGCAAGCGTGCTGGTTTGTATGGTAAAGGCCTTAAAAACAACCAACTTCTTAAAAAAAACTGCTTATTTCCTGTCGTAGCTTATTCTGGCCTCTGTGGTCAGGAACCACTACAAGCTCCAGGCCCTGCCACATTATCAAATAACCTATCATCTAGAAAGCCGTGAAGTCACAAATGGCTTTTTAAGGTTTAGCACTAACCTAATAGAGCAATGCTACCACCTGTAGACGGGAGACAGTATGACACACAATTGTGCTCTTAGCCACTGCTGCATTTAATGGACGGAAATGATGGGTACGGCGTCGTTTACGGACGCAATATTCAGATTAATACTGACTGGGACTTCATTCGTCGGGAACAAGGGAAATTCAAACAAAAACATAAAAATGTCCCTAAATGTAGTGCCACAAAAATTGTAGGTGCCCGTAGCTAGCAAACCAGATCCACTAAAGCGTAACAAGAGGCCGGACGGCAGCTTTAAACCAGAAAAGGTCAGAGAGCTTGCGTCAACACCGAAACCGTGTCGGTGTCAGTGGGTCTCAGGTAACACCTAGTGGACTAGCAGATCTCTGGGGCTCGCCGGCATTTTGAACCTAAATGACACTACAGTATAGGATTACTGATTAGCGTAGTTATATATATATATATATATATATTAGCCACCATTTTAAAGCTATACGTTAGTCTCCTGTTAATAGCATAACATTGCGAAGAACCATAACTTTATTCACGATTCCGGCAAACTAACGTGTTACCGAAACGTTAGCTGTCGTTATTAATTGAAGTCGGACTTTTAAAAAAACAAACATCATTTAAAATAGCCCTATAATAAAATACCAAGAAGCATCTCACTATTTATACGTCCCAGGTGTACCAGGTACAGACTGGCACAGGAGCTATGCACCCACTTCGAGCCATACTATGAAGACTGTATAGCAACACTGCTAGCTAGGTAGTGATATGCCTCCGTTAACACCAAGCGGGGATGCATGTTCCAGTGCCAAATCAAGTCACGTAGTTAACGAGCTACCCCGAGATGCCAAACCCTTCCTGGTGGCAGACGTGAAAGCGGAATGTGCGCCTCTTCATTAAGATCTGCGGCCGTTAGCTACCAGGCTTGAACAACAGTAATTACTTCATTCCAGTACTGGGTTGCTTACATTTTCACTAAGTGTATCGCCGAATAGGGCGTACTTACTTAATTTTCTCTCATCCTTTTGAAGAGTGAGTCTATATGATGAAAAAAGAAATGAAAGATAAGCACTAGCTATAGCAAGCACACCATGTCTATCCAGTTCGCACCCAGCTCACTCCATTTCAAGCCGTAGATCTTCAGCCGGTGGTGTTACCGTCAAGAAAGTCCTGGTACAACAAACTCACATATATGTATACATTAAAATTAATATATTTATGTATGCATAACGTAGTAACAATTACATCGTTGAAAAATTAAGTACTTAAGGGTATGTCATTTGGTCGTAATGTAACATTTTAAGGAAAATGTTTACTCCACGATTCCGTTTGGCTAGTGTACATTTACCACTTATTGGGCTGAATTTCCGGCAATGCTACGCGGAAGTGAATGTGGTGTTCCATTCTTTTTCTTCCTGCTCATCATTTCTACCTGCTTATATTGGTATTTGCGTCGCTTTTTAATGCTGGTTGTGTAACTACATCTTGCATATTTTGTAACGCATTTGGTAAGCTCCGCCATTTATTTATGAATATATGGATCTACGTTGTATTTTACAGTGAAATTCTTTTTTAATAGTTAAGAAATTAGCAAACTACATTATGGCAATGGTCTAAAAACGCTTAACGTGATAAAGCTGTTTGGAAACTTTAAAACACATTCAGCCATATCCTTATACAGTACCGGGTTTCTATGGAGAGGAAAATGCTTAATTTGGATTGACTTGAATTGAATCGTGTTGTCTGTATAATAGTTTAACATATTTATATAAGGTAAATGTACCAACGAAGTGTGAGGGATTTTTGGTTTAATATCACAACTTGAACCTTTTTTTCTAAGTTAAGCGTTTTGGACTGCCGTTCAACATACAGTTCTTTTCACTTTTTACACATTTACAGATGCATCGATTTGTCAACAGAGCAAGTCCGGGCTTGTAATTAAACCACTGCACTTCCTGACGCATGATGTTGTGAAATTACATTGTATTGTTTCTATTGTTTATGTTTTATCACTATGCTATATTTTACTATATGGATGCTTTCCATGTGAAATTTTAAACAGTTAGGGTGCTAGGCACTGTAAATATTTGGGCACGATAGCCAATATGTGTTATTTTCCGAGTGGCACACTTCTGCCATGGTAGATAATAAATTTAGTTTCTCTGTCGTTTTTTGACATGTATGACCACACATAAATCTGTTCTTTACCACCTGGCGTTTAATTTTATACTTTAAGTTATGGTGGTTATTGACTCGGACGTCAATACAGCATATTGTCACATAAGTTCAACCTACATTATTGACAAACAGAATTGGAACGAAGCAAACACAATGTAAAGAAGGGAAAGGCAACAAGAACATATTTTTCGCCTATCGTACATAAAAAGAATAGCATTGTTTACAATTTTCAAATGCTTGTAAGATTACCGCACAATTCCCTGTTGAACTGACGGGTTTGAAGATCGGTAAATCCATTGTCTACATATAGATGGCGTAATTGGAGCGCTTTTTAAGTTAAAGAATTTTCAGATTGTTACATGGATGACAAATGTCTAGTTCTTTAATTGTCATTTTTGTTAAATTACTGTACATTTTCCACGAATATTTTTATTTGAGAATGAGCATATTAGAAATCAAAGGAAACTCCTTGTTCTTTTAGATTCCTGGAATATAGAACAGTTTTTTTGAATTTTCTTGATACCATGATTGCTATTTTTGATATGTAACATTCCCTATACGGTCCACCCTCCACCCCCACCCCCCTTTCAGGGTCTTGCATACTATAATGGAAGAAGAACCAAGCAGTGCTGACACCTCTCAGAGTTCTGTGGCTTCTCAAGTTCCATTTCTACATTTGTGTTTGACATTAGAAAAAATACAGAAAGCTAAGTCTCGACCCGATAAGGCCAAGTGTCTGTCAGAGTTTATTGATTCCTGGAGGAAATTCCATGCTGCCCTCCACAAGGATAATCCCAGGACCACTGATTCTTTTTACCCAGCAATGCGTCTTCTTGTTCCCCAGTTTGAGCGAGAACGAATGGCCTATGGTATCAAGGAGAGCATGCTTGCCAAATTGTTCATTGAGGTGTTGGGGCTTCCAAAAAATGGACCAGAAGCAAACAAACTTCTGAACTATAGAGCTCCTACGACCTCTAAGGGAGAAGCAGGGGATTTTGCCATCATGGCTTATTTTGTCTTGAAGAAACGATGCATGAGTAAGGGAAAGCTGACTATTAAGGAGGTAAATGACTTCTTGGACTCAGTGGCCATCAACAATGCCGCTAAAAAGAAGGATCTTGTCAAGAAGAACTTATTACATTTGTTAACACAGACCTCAGCCCTGGAGCAGAAGTGGCTCATTCGGATGATTGTGAAAGACATGAAACTGGGCATGAGCAAGGATACTGCACTCCAGGTCTTTCATCCAGATGCAACAGAGCTGTACAATGTCACTACAGACCTTTCCAAAGTGTGTCAGAAGCTTCATGATCCTACTGTATCTCTCAGCGACGTGTCCATCGAATTGTTCTCAGCTTTCAAGCCCATGCTGGCAGCTGTTGCCAACATCAAGCAAATAGAGAAACAGATGAACAATCAAACTTTCTACATTCAGACAAAGTTAGATGGAGAGCGCATCCAGATGCACAAAGATGGGGATGTGTACAAATACTTCACCCGCAATTCTTTTGAATATACTCAGCAGTTTGGGACATCAGCATTAGAGGGATCTTTGACCCCCTTCATTCACAATGTTTTCAAGTCCCATGTCAGTAGATGCATCTTGGATGGGGAGATGATGGCATACAACCCCACCACTGACACTTTCATGCAGAAAGGTAGCAAGTTCGACATCAAAAAGTTAGTAGAAGATTCTGAATTGCAGACCTGTTTCTGTGTCTTCGATGTTCTTTTAGTTAATGATCAAAAATTTGGACATGAGACACTGAAGAAACGTTGTGATATTCTGAAGACCGTCTTCACCCCGCTTAAGGGGCGAATTCATTTAGAGCCTAAAATTGAAGCTAAAACCATGCAGGAGGTGGTAAATGCCTTAAATGAAGCCATTGACAATCGTGAGGAAGGGATCATGATAAAGGATCCAATGTCTACATACAAGCCAGACAAGCGAGGGGAGGGGTGGCTCAAGATAAAACCAGAATACATGGATGGTTTGATGGACGAGCTTGACTTGTTGATCCTGGGGGGTTACTGGGGAAAAGGTTCCCGAGGTGGGATGGTTTCTCACTTTCTGTGTGGCCTCGCTGAGCCTCCAAAACCCGGAGAGAAACCAACGGTGTTTCACTCATTGTGCCGCATTGGCTCAGGTTACACTATGAAGGAACTGTATGATCTGGGCGTAAAGCTTGCTAAGCACTGGAAGATATTTCGCAAGAATAATCCTCCAGCATCCACACTGTGTGGTACAGAGAAACCAGAAGTTTACATTGAACCTTGCAACTCAGTGATTATTCAGGTCAAGGCAGCTGAAATAGTGTATAGTGATATGTATAAAACAAACTGCACTCTGCGTTTCCCCAGGATAGAGAGAATCAGGGAAGATAAGGAATGGCACCAGTGCATGACACTAGATGACCTTGATCAGTTGCAGAGGAAGTCTTCTGGGAAGCTGGCATCAAGACACCTGTACATCAATGAAGACGAGCCCAGTAAGAAGAAGCGGAAGTTCGTGGCAAAACCCAAGAAAGCCATTGGCATTATTGACCACTACAAATCCCAAGACCTGTCCAGTGTGACCAAAGAATTCGATATGTTTGAAGATGTGGAGTTCTGCATCATGAATGGGAGTGAAGAGCATCCCAAGGCTGAGCTGGAGAAAGGAGTGGCGAAATGTGGTGGAATCATAGTACAGAATCCCAGCAAGGACACCTACTGTGTCATTGCTGCTGTCGAAAACATGAGGGTGAAGAACCTGATTTTGGCTGATCAGCACGACATTGTGTGGGCATCCTGGCTGCTGGAATGTCTGGAGAAAAAACGTCTGGTACCATGGCAGCCCCGCCATATGATTCATATGTCTCCATCCACACAGGAACATTTTTCCAAGGAGTATGACCAGTTTGGTGATAGCTATTATGTCGACACTGATGCACAGCAGCTAAGAGAAGTTTTCTCCAGAGTAAAGACCTCAAGGCCCGAAGTGACGTCCATTTCAAACGTGGAGGCGAGGTATGCCTTTGATGACTTGCCCACCAGCATGTTCAGGCCTTTCACAGTCTATTTTGACCGCTGTGCTGACATCGGGAACACCAAAAGCCTAATACATGGGACATGCTTGGACACGCGGTCACTGGAGCTTCGCTTCCATGGAGGAACCGTGGTTTCGGAGCTTGCAGAAGGGGTTTCTCATGTTATTGTTGCAGAGGACACTCGAGTCCAGCAGCTAAAAATGCTCCGACGCATTTTTGCCAAAAAATTTAAAATTGTGAGAGAATCCTGGGTGACAGACTCTATCAAAGCACGGCATTTGGAGAATGACAATGACTATCTAGTATAATGTTTAAAGTCAATATGCATTCAAGTTAATGCACTGAAGACTTTTTTGTGATTGATAAAGTTCTGTGAATGAAGAAGGAATAATTAGGAACATGAATCTTTGGGTTTTTCTGATATCAGTAGTTATTTTGCTGACTGCAGTGGGATCTTGTAGTTTTTCATGAACTTGTGGATTGGAGGATTGGAACAAATCTAAAGTTTTCGTTTTTATATAATAAAAATGTGCAGTTTTAAATATTTTAGATGTTGTGTATGTGCAAAAGAAATAAAATTTTGATTGATTTTTTTCTGGTATTCAAAGTCATTTGACGAAAACGTTCAGAATGTTAAATTCTTTATTATTCATAAATCGCATGTTGGAAAGGTTACGGCTAGGGATGCAAATTATCGAGTAATTCATTAATCAATAGTTGTTTCATCTTATCGATCGATGATCGATTAATTGCTA
>JAABNX020000040.1:12845816-12869302 GCA_015163995.2 Mormyrus lacerda
CTTTAAATAGATTACTGGTCAAGCTCAGCTTGACATAACCTGATCTCAGTGTGCAAACCTGGCACTGTCTTTAAATAAATTACTGGTCAAGCTCAGCTTGGCATAATCTGATCTCAGAAAACCTCCATGCACTCTGCTGGTGGAAGCATCCCAAGGATTAGCACCATCAACTTGGAAAAAGCAAAACATATGCCCTCCAATAGGGGGCAGCACTTTCGCAATCTGTATTCACTCATGGTGTATTGGAACTCATGGTGTTTAGTTACCTTTCAATTCATATTTGCAACAAGTGCTCTAACAGAGGTTTATGCATATAGAGAGGAATATTATACACCTAAACAAATAAACTGTAATGCTAAAATTTTAAAATGCTTTTTTCATGTTCTGCTTCGACACCTTAGATCTGCCTTTTTGCCAGTTTACGGTCATTTCAATTTGTCAGGAACCTTCAAATTTTGGTTAAATAATCCTCCTACAGATAAAGCCTCCTGGGTTTTTTTTCCAAAACAGGTGGATTGTTGACCCTGATTTTTTTTCCTGGGTTGTTAGCCAGGCTTCCTGGTCCTGGAGCTTTGGAACACCAGTGGAAAAAAATGATCGGAAAAAAATGTGTATAATTTACCTATTAGCTGGCCATTTGTACCTGCAAACTTCAGGTAATTCCAATCTGCAGGATTAGATATTCCTGCATCTTGCTGTCTGTGTTCTCATTGATGAGCTATGAGTGACCGCGAGAAGGTCCTTTTAAAGCTTATTAAAAAGTTAATATTATTTTGTTAGGACAAAAAAAAACCACTAAGTTTTGTAGCAAAGCGTCTGTTTACCAATCACAGCATTTGCAAAATTTTAAATGAAGACACACAAGTTAATTCCTGCCTTTTTAACTCACTGCCCATCTGCACAACTGCGTATTTTTAAACTACACAAACTATATAAATGTAAACTATAAACAGACTGTATATTTAACTGTATTATCATCCATGTCTCAGCGATTCATGTTTAAATTGTTATATAGTGAGTGCTTGCATGTTTTTCATATTCATGTTTATATCGTATCATATGACATCTCAGCTTATCATATAGCTGAAGATGACAAAGATAGTTTTACTTGACTTATAGACACAGCATGTCACAGAGTGAGGACTTTAGGGAAGGCAACAGTGTATCTCAATGATTACATTTTTGCTGCAATATAGAAATGTGATTGAAGCTTTATGAAGCTAGATTTGCCAGCACACAGAGGACTAGGACACTTAAAACTTTTTTTTGGCTATTTTATGTTTTGGGATTGTCTGCTGCTGTCTCTGGCTCCCAAATCCGCCTGTGGGTATTGCTGCCCTCGTTTAAAATTGCCCTTGCTTTGGGATACAGAAATGCAATATCGTAGGACTATTATAAATATTTAAACGATGATAATGAAAAAAGAAAAAAATGTCTTGCTCAGATAGATACTCAGACTTCTGGGTCAATAATTGGCAGAACAGCCTTTGGTATAAATTACAATTTAAGAATAGGTAGTAATCCAAAAAGTGTCCAGTCTACCAGAGTCACCCACAACCCAAGTTGCATTTCCTTCTTGGAAATAATTATTCATGCTCTGTCAAGGTGGCCAGCAGTTGTTAATAGATATAACTCCCCTCAGTCATTTGGTTTTCCTTTGGGTTTAACTATGAAGTTTTCCTGGGTGGAAAAAAGGCTTCCTTGAATCTTTTTTTAACCAAATGATTATTTTACTCCTGCCTTGAGGTGAATTTCCATCATACGTTTTTTATGGATTGAAGTAGCTTTCCCACAAGGAATTGCCCGTGTTCTGCTCATTCATTTTGCCCCTTATCCCAACAACCTGCCAATAAAAATCATCTGCAAGACCTGATGACCTCCCATGCATCATAGCAAGGGTGAGGACATGGTATGCGTGTGCTCCCTTTAGTCAATTTGCATCTAAGCCATCTGAAAGTCAATCGGCATCCCTGTGGTGTCTCTACAGTATATTGCTAATTCCTGGGATAGACTCAATGCACACAAAACCCTGCGCTGCATCAGCAAAAATAAATATATGGGTTATGTAATCAGTCCTCTTTCTATGTGGCCTTTTGCAGTTTTGAACTAGGGTATTTTCAGCATTGTTTTAGAAATACCTTGCTGGAAAATGCTCCTTTCACTTAGTTGCTCGCTTTGAGAGGACAGACTGTTCCACGCGAGTTCGGCATGCTGCCTTGTCCTTTGCACCACTTAATGGTAAAGCTGTTAGCATGTTCGCCTTTATAATGCCTTTGACATCTTATTTTACCCCTTGGAACATCTGAGCCTTTGTCCACGTCTATTCTGGAGTCAGTTTTGAAAGTTCATTGGCTTTCACAATATTTTTTTGTAATATCTAACTGCAGGAACTTAATGATAAATTCTAAATTTTGCCTAAATTTCATTCTTCGTTGTGCAATGGCAATAAAAAGCTTTCAATTCTATTAATTCTGTCAAATTCTATTTTGTTATGTACCCAGTGTTTAATCTGATATTTTTTTAATTTATACTTTTGAAACAGTTGAATCCATTTATTTGACTGTGTGAATTGTAAATGTAAATGATGACACCTGATACAGGGGGTAAATGCTTATCTAACTAAACTTTTGGTTATGGTTGTTTTTCTTTTCTGTTTGTTCCACTTTTCAAATTGAAAAGGATAAACGGTGTTATTTAGTTCATAAAGAAAAAAATTGTCCATATAACTGCAGCAGTTCTCTAGACTGTGACACTTTAAAATGTAAAGGCCATCCTGGCCTAAAGATTCTTTCCTAGATAGATACTTTATCAGTAGCCATCTTAGGCTGGGAATGATATTTTTCTGTATCACGCAGGCACACTTCTCCATGGAAGCAGGGGGCATGGTTTAGCGATCTGGGCAGACATCCAGGCCCGTCTTCTGGGGCAGGCTCAGCTGGGCCGGGCTGGATACCGTCCTGCTCTCCTGGTGCTCTAGCCGTCTGCTGTTTACGTTCACCATTAGCGGGGGGTCGCTATAGGCGGAGAGAGGGAGACGCGCCTGGTGACTTCTGTCTAACGCAGTGCATCTTAACCTTTTTCGAGTCACGGACCCTTTCGTGAATCTGGTGAAAGCTACGGACCACGTCCCGAAAATATACACATAAGCATGTAATTCAAATTTTGCATGCAGTGAATATATTTTATTGCACTTTGTGTTATACACTCACACAGTGCATGAAATGCACAAAACATAAGAGCCATTGACAAAGCCCAGGTTAAGAAGCCCTGGTCTAACGTGAGACGAAGAGACCCTCACATGGCCCAGGGCTGTTTAAGCGATTTCAGCTCAGCTTTTCTCACTAATGGCCTCAATCACCCATTTAGAAATTCAGTATTTCTGTTGCAGTGTCAAAAAAAGCCAAAAATAAAAAAAAGCAAAAAAAAATGGAGGTTTTTAAAAATCTACCAACAAACTTTCAGGTCAATGGGGCATTACAGTGCAGCACAATGTCGAAAACAAATCTCCTTTTCACACCTTCTAGCCATATTATTGTCACCCCCACATTTCTGAATAATAAAAGATGCCAGCTCTGTCAGACCCTCCATGTATGACGGCAGAGGCAGAATGTGAAAAGAACTCTGATTGTAAAATCTAAGGCACATTATTGATAAAGACACTCTATTCATGCCAAGGATGTGGCTGCTGTAGCGGCTCCATTGTAATCCCTTCATTTTTGTTTATTACCTCTCTCTTCGCATTGATCACGCCAATAGACAAACACAGCCAGATGCTGCGAATCGCATTCACAGCACACAGGTGATGAATTCCCAGCATGCCTGTTTTCATCTTTTACGCATTTATGGGCATGCAGTGTAAGATGGGCAGGACCATTGCAACAAAGGGGCTGACTGACCACACAGGAGTCTCCCAGAAAAACGTTCTCTTTCTGCTGAACTGCGAGCAACTCCAAAAATATGTTGCTACCACTGTTCGTCACTCCTGTCTTCAACAGTTCTCTGATTGTACCGTAACACGCTTGACTTTTAACCATGTTTTTATGGTTATAAAAGGAATGCTGACTCAAGTTTCTCCTCCACATCCAATACATATGATTTACTCGCATGAATAAGTGCATATATTAAGCCTGAAAATCAGTGACATAAATGAAAAACATGTTCCTGAGTGCTTCATTGTGGTTATTAGATGCAGCGCAAGACCTTAAAATTGGAAAAAAAAAAAGAATACAGCTGTGAAGTCGTCGTTCTCCCCGCAGGAGATGTTCCGGAGATGAGGTGTGAGGCAGGCGAGGGTAAAGGGTTCTGTGAGGTTTCAAAGTAGAAACGGTGCAAGCTGGTTGTGATGGACAGTGATAGAACCTCAGAATCGTGTTAATGATCAATCTTTGTGGAGGTTTGTGGACTCATGACTCAGGGTGCAACAAAGCACAGGGTCGAACTGGCTGTCAGCCTCTGCACTTACAAACGGAAGACAACAGATTGGCAGACCAGTAGTTATTATAACAACTTAAGTGTTGTTATACAAGTGCATACAAGGGATCTCACCGGACACTTTATCTATCATACTGACTGAATAGAAAGTTTATTTTTGTTTCATGCATAATTGAACGAATTATGAAAGTTGCAGTATAAACAACCTGTAGACTGTAAACACCTCAATTTGTTCATTTAATAGAATCATACAACTGCTAGATGACTTTGGTAAAATGATGGTGAAATTTATATTAAAATATAAATAATAATTATAAAAATAATAAAAATTGCAATAGATGTTAATTTTTTAATAAGAAACCTATTCTGTAAGGAACTTTTATGAGTATACAAAATGCTCTACGCCTTCGTGATAACAGTCGCATCTGATAATTATGAAATAATTATAGTAAACTTTCATTGTCTATCATAATATCGGCACCTGTTTTTATTTTCCCGGAGTGAGACAGAGTGGCCAAAGCATTAGCTATTTTTTCCCTCCCTGTTCCGCACACAATCGCTACCCCCCCGAGTACCATGGTAAACAGCCCCAGGGTGCTTGTGCTCCAGAAACTCTCTGGCAAAGCAGCAGGGGCAAAAAAGAAGAGAATGAAGGCCATTAAAGGGGTAAATGTGGTGGCTAAATATGGTGGTGGCTACGATCCAGGCCGAAAGCGGTGGCTGGGCTATTATACGTAGGAACGGCCCTGCTGAGCATAGCGGTGAGAAAAGGTCAAAGACCGTATTCACAGATTTATTCTTAAATGAGTTTGCAGCTATAGCGTTTATGAACAAGTATTAAATTATTCAAAGTTTAGGTTCAGTGTTTGAATAATTTAGTGTTTAAGTGCTAAATGGAGAGGTAAAGGGTTTATATTCAGCATTTTTATGTTGTTAAAGCTACATATCTTCACACTGCTTAACTAGTACAGGCTGGTGATAAACCTGGAGAGCAGGCCGCGTGGGGTAGCAGGCCGCGTGGGGTAGGAGGCTGCAGAACAGCCTACAAAGGATGCGATTTAGAGACACTTAATGGTATGTCTTTGGACTGTGGGGGAACACAGTCATCTAACACAATAACTCTGGGGTGGGATTCGCACTCGTAGGTGTGAGGTGACGGTACTCACCCACTGTGCCACCCTGACATCGCGCCATGTTCAGAAAAAAATAACGTTTATGGCAAGCAATTCTTTGTAAAAATTATGATTTTACAAAATTTTGTGACATGGCTGCCAGGAGACAGCATATCCAACAGGTCAATAGCCAAAAAGTCTGGCAATTATAAAACGGCAATCTGGCAAACCGGGACACATATGTTGTTGATTAACCACCTTTTTAAGTGTCATCGCTGAGGTTGCTCCGTGCTGTGCCCGTATGCCATCAATCGGGGGGGGGGCGGGGTTAAATGGTGTACGGCCACCCGCCCTCCCCCCTGTCCCCTCCATATGGCTGCCCCAGCAAAGCACTGACTGGTAACGATCAGGGCAAGGAGAAAGGTGAGTTCAAGAGGTAGAGTTGATCTGTGAAAGGCAGAGGCAGCTGATGTAACCTCCATGGACAGCGATCTGCCTTCATTCCTTAGTGTCCTTGACGGTTAAGAACAGGTGATAGACCGGGAGTGTAAAAGTGCCCTATACAAATTGCACAGATCACCACATTCACAGCTTTCCTGTTTCTCCTGTTGATGGCAGATACGAGCCGCATCTGATATGTGCCATAAAACACAAGGCCTTGCAGGAGCTCAGACAGGTATAACCAGCTTGTGAACAGTTTGAGTGCATTTTAGGCACGCATTGTTAATTACACTTGGGCTAAAGCAAATTACACTGTTTTTATATATTCATCTTAACAGCTTTTTATGTATGATACCGATTCATGGTTCTTTGTGCTTTAGAATGTTTAGATTGAATATCAGCAGTTGACTGAAGTACAAATCTTTTGTTATACAGTTTAAATTAGTTTAATGTGGCTTTCTAGTTATATACGCATATCAGTTATAGTCACTATATTTATTTTTCCATGTAGCACATTCAGTGCTGTAAACAATTACTCTACATTTCCTCATGCCCATTTGCACAACTGTAGATATTTTAAAACTGCATTTTTAATTGCTTTTTTTGACCATGTCTTCACCTAGGCCTCAGTATGTCATGTTTAAGTTGTCAGATTGGCAATATTTAAATTATCAAATTCACATTTTATTTATTGTGTTTTTCTTGCACAAGGACCAACAAGATTGCATTTGCATCTTAGCCCGCGAATTGTAATGGCATCCTAGTGCATTACCCATGGATGATACAGCTGACGATGACATTAAAGACACTTTGTCTTTGATATGCCATCACAGAGGATCTTCTGATAGCACTGATGCCTAATAAACAGTGTTGTGGGCTCCAGTGAATCAAGGGGTCAGATCTGTCATTCTCTTCCATCCTTCTGCTTCCATAAGGATCAGCTTTGGATGCACTTTGTTCCTTCTCAGGTTCTGTTTTCCTGCTAACTTTAATTTTACAATTAATGGGTGGATAGATTATTATTTTTAGGTGTATTTAAAATAACAATATCCTATGAATCATTAAATCCACTAATCTGAGGACATATAATAGGATAAAGAAAAAATATGCGTGTACTGTGTTATTTTTGTTATTGTTACAGAGGTCAGGTTTGAAAAAAGAACTGAATAAAACTTAGAGAATTACTGAATGACTAATAGGGTAATTACCCTGTCCAGCTTCTGGGAAGGACAAAAGCTAAGTTGACTTGGAATCACCTGTCTAGATAAGCTTTTCAACCTTTCTTAAACCAGGAGGCCTCAAATGAAAACAGAGCAGCGTCAGGGACCCCACATCCCCCCACTACCACCACCGATGTGTGATCACATAACTAAAAACCACCAAGGTGGGATGCTTTAATATTTCTTCCTGTGTGTGTGTGTGGGGGGGGGGGGATGTGGACTTCAAAAATGTAAAAATTCTGTAAGTGATGATATTGTCAACGAATGTCAACAAGCCCATCAGATTGTACAACTAATGAATTACTCAGAACTACCTATACTACCCATTTTTATCAACATCTGTCTATCCGTTTATCTTTTTAGGAGCAACATTTTATTGTAAAATTTGAACATATTTCACTACAGTACTGTACTCATGTTTATATTTAGCTACTTGGGTATCACATCCATATGCTACTTATTATTCAGAAATTGTTGTACGTGGTTCTGCATGTTGTCTGTTTCTGTCTTTTTGTGTAGTTGTCTACTGTGCAGTGTGTAACTACGAGCAATTTTGTAATAAATGTATTCTAATTCTGCAGGAATTTCTACAGTGTGCCTCTATGTAGAAGTCCTGATCTGACCCACCCATCTGAAAGCCACTAGTCTAGACAACAAATCACGTGTTTCATATGAATGCTCAAGAATGCTAAAAGACTTATGGAATTACTCTTGGTTTGATTGCAGACTGTGGGGCCAGTGTTTTCCAGACTCATTCACACTTGGCTTTGGCCTTTGTGCTGCCAAATACAAACTCTGTTTTGTTTAAAAGACCCATGTGAAAGACAGCAAATCATCAAGCCTTTGGTTAATAATGGTGATATTCAGCATTGAAGCATGCTGACTGTAACACTGTTCTCCATTGGAGGAGACATTTTGACTAATAATTGTCTTGTCATGAAATTGAAGATATCTCTCAGATATCCAAACATCTTCCAGAATTCTTTGTCTGGTACCAGGTTAAGTTCAGTCTGAAGTCTATCTCCAGGGCATGAGACAGAGGACTTGTAAACAGGTACACACATTTACACAATGTAGACACACCAATCCACACATCTTGTCCTACAGGTGGACCGTCAGAGGAAACCTACATGAACATACTAGAATTAAAATTAGGTGATTAGTGGTCATTATCAACACACCACACAACAACAAAATGTGTCCTCTGGATTTAACCCATATGTGACATAGCAGGGGGCAGCTAATTCAGCGCCCGGGGAGCTGTGCTTGGGGATGGTACCTTGCTCAGGGTACCTCAGTGACGACTGGCTGGTGGGGATTTGATCCTGCAATCTTTCAATTACAAGTGCGCTTCCCTAACCATCAAGCCGCCACTGGCCACCATGAACCATGTAACCATGAACCAGAACCATGTAAACTCCACACACATAGAAAGGATTTGAACCCCCCCACCTTGGACAAACCTAGGTGTGACCAAACTTATCCAGAAAGGACCAACTCCCTAATAGATTACTAATTAGAGGACTGATTGGTTGAAGAGTCCTCACACCTGGGTATGATCAGCTGACCTTAAGGTTCATTAAAAACATTCCAATCAGACACTCCGCTATACAATCACATGTGCTGAGGAGAAATTTCTAATCATAATGCTTTGCAAACACAATATAATGAAGTGTGCAACGCCTCTAAAATGGTCCACCATCACAGTTTCTATCACTACCACCACTATAATCATCATTGCCTGGATTGCCCTCATACTAAATTGTAATTGTTTTTCACATGCATTGGTCCTGTTTTCAATACTAATCCTGGAAATATTCTACATTTAAAACCTTTGGTTTATGTTTTGCCTGTGACCCTGAATAGGACAAGCAGGCACAGGAAATGAATGGATGGATGTGATTATATTGTTACCGGAATGTGCATGGTGTATTTTGCAATATCATTAAGATGAGGTTTTATGAGCAATCTCTCCCACATGCAAAATACACTATAATTCTCTACATTATATATGAGCTTTTACTGTTTAAAAATAAAAATAAATGGAACAGTGCACACCAATGGCTTGGGTAGTCTTTTTTCAACCCATACTCACTAAAGTTGAACCTACTATGGTTGAAAACCTGTCAGTATTAAGCATGTTGTTTTACCTTACTGTAACACGTCGTAAATTAATCTGCCCTATCTAATTGTGGTAAGAAAAGTATCTCCCCACGCAAGAGCTATTTACCATCGACAGGTTTGCCATATGACTGAAATTGAATCACATGCAAAATGATGAAGTTTAAGCAAAGTCAAAAATGTATGATGACAGAACGGTAAGTGTGCGGTTTAGCTTTATTGATGACGCGTAATGTAGAACAATGTTTAATGTTCTGGGGTAATTGCTTCAATTCCTTCTAACTGGCGACACCATGTGTTGTATTTCAAACAAGTGAAAAAAAAAAACCGACATTATTGTGAGTCTAAAGACCATCGTTGTCACGCAGATGAAATAACATCAAATGCATAATAAGTTATAGGAGTTTATTTGCCAATGCTGGCCGCCAGTGCAGCATACAATACTGTTTGCAAAAAAAATCCATATTGAGATAACAGAGATTCATTTTGTTTGTAAGCATATTGCAGAACATTTGTAATACATCGCATGAGAACACTTGACATTACATCATATTTAGACTAAAATGTTTTATTATTCATCTCAACAGAAATAAACAGACATTCATTTTGTACCCAAACCTTTCATATTCACAAGTATTGTGACAGCTGAATATACTATAAATGTGATAATTCTTGAAATAAAATTACCTGTAACACCAATACACTGAATCGAACTGTATTATATTAAAACGTCGAGTCATTCCTAGCAACACGTCCTCCGAAAACGGCCGAATTATGGTGAATCAGTGGGAATTGAACGCTGCATGATTTCATATAAAATCCAGGACAAAGGGTCGCTCGTAAGAGAGACACACAATAAATAAGTAAATAAATATGATACGCATATCTCGAGAAAACAAACCTAAACCTCACGTTGCCTCGCGTGCCAGCAGAAGTAAGACGGTGCTGCTCTGGAAGTCTTGCCTGTATAATTTAGGCGCTTCAATTCCAATCTCGTCACCTCTGCAGTGTCCTTCTGCATACAAACACACTGCCGGCTCAAATATAAAAAGGCAGCGGAGACGTGCTACTGCACTCGATCCCACCGAGCAATTCATCGCTTTTGTTTTTTGATTTTTTTTTTACTCGGCGCACTGATAGTTAATCTATCCAGTCGCTATCCTTTAATTATAAGAGTTGCATAAAGTAATTGCACTGCGGAACCGTGGCGCCATTGACTGTTACTTAAAAATATTAATCAAGTGGAAAACCATTTTTAATGGACATCGCACAATTTTCTTTTGAAACGAGACAAGGAAATGACATATTGCTGCAACATGTCGCATTTACCTGAATGTTATTTCAGAGGATAGTAAACGGAATTGTTTCTTTGACATCTGGATTGGAGCCAGGGCCATATGTTTAGGTATAATGCCTTCCTTAACTGATCTGAAAACCTTTAAATTCGTGCCCAATGGCAAAAGTCCGTGGGTACTCTGTCACCAGACCAATTAACAGGTATGTTGTTGCGCCGATCTAACAGGTATCTTCCGGATTAGGATGGCCATCGTAAGATAATGTATCCATTGGTGTGTATCAATATGTATCAACCATCCGTAAGCAGATCTGCAACTGCGCCAGGATGGAGCGTCCTCAACGCTGGAGATGACGCAAATGACCCAGCTCCACCAAAAAAGTGTTTCAAGACGAACATGGCGGCAACTTAACACAGGAACCAAGATGACTGTTGCTGTCGAAGAACAGATCCAAGGCGCTCTGCCCGAAAACGTAAAGGTGAACATTTTTTCTGAAGCTGTAAGACCTTGTTTTCTTACAACATAAAGCCGGAATCGCCGGGTGGAGGCAGACCACAGCTGGTCCACGGTAAAGGAAGAGAGATCAGCCTAGGAGAGACGCAGGGAGAAAGGCATGCTGTCACTGGGAACTGTGTTTTTCTCCGGAGAGCCATGCAGAAAGGGGATGTGACAATGCATGGCTTAATCCTTTTCAATGCACTAACTTGTCGGGAATAGCAGAGCATCGCCGAGCGAAGCCAGGACCTCTTCTATTGAATCGTTTAAGAGGAAGATAAGACGAGGCAAACCCCCCAAAGTCAATGAATATTGTGGCAAAGAAGCCCTCACGGTGGAGTCGGCCAGTGCTGCGCTTTTCCAAAATATGACCAGAGGTGCTTGGATGTGTCGACAGCAAGATGACGGTTTAAAAATCTGGCTTGCTCCCCGAGTGAACGAAAAGCCATTTACAGATCCAGAAAGGGCCCAGAAATGGCGACTGTCCTTAGCATCTCTCCTTTTTTTAACGGTTCTGCTCTCTGACCACTTGTGGTTCTGCGCCGAGGCGAAATTAACACGGACTCGGGACAAGCTGGACAAGTTAGCATTCGCGGACATGGGCGATTACCCAGCAGAAAACCATATGTATTCACCCAGCCTCCATTTCCCACACGGCAGCCTCAGAAAAAGCGAAAATGTTATTTTTATAGGAAATTCTACTGGACGTTTCTGGCGGCCAGAAACTTGTCACCCCGACAGCTTATCAAAAAACTGCTTTACTTTTGATGACGCTGAACCTTTGTGCAGGAGTCTGTCTGACACCAAGGGGACGCAGTCGGTAGATTTAAATTTAAGCGATTTATACCTTTCTTTTTGTAACTCCTATTCCCTTCTGGATTTGTTTTACGGGTTATCGAGTCTGGACAATTTGAACTGCAGCCTTGACACGGTTACGGATGGCGATGTAGCAGGATGCAGTCAGTGCGTCCAGGCGTACCAGCGCTACGACCAGCATGCTCAGGAGAAATACGAAGAATTCGAGGTCCTGATTCAGAAATATGAGACGGATGCATATTCAGTGAGGACATGCATGGAGGAATGCAAGGTATGGGAAAGGTCCCCTTCCTCGCACCCCCTGGTCTAGATCTTCCCTTGCGAGATCCAAGACACAGGATCCCCTAATCGTCATGGTTACTAGAAATCTGTAATAAGCACAATGCGGCAAAACGCCTAAGTGTTTGTGAAATAACTAGTGATGCTTTTAATCACTTTTTTTGGTACTGCGCCCCGCGGAGTTTATTTAGGTAGGACTTTCGGATTCCTCACCATGTTGTCGGTGCTCATCAATAAAAAGTAACCGTACCAGGCTATTATATACACCACTTATATAATTAACTTCTATATTCTATTGTGAAACAGCTTAAATAAGGTGGACATCAACGTGTGCCATTCTTATAGATGTAGCATGGACTTCTGTATTCTGCCATGTACAGATACAATCCCGAATTAACGTGGCAGGTTTTCGCTTTGTCAGGCAGAGACCGGGGGAACAGTTTGAAAGAGATCTAAATGCCACAAGCATAAGTAAATCAGCTGGAAATGTTTACGCCTCTAACCGCATAGTAATAACGAGTTAATGTATTAGATTATAGCGCACGCAGCTGGCTGTAATTTATCCCGGTCCATGCGGCGTGGAAACTCCTTCAGGTGTTTCAGGACGGCTGCAGAGTGATAGGTGTAGTTCACCGCTTTATAATCACATAATAGGTCATGTCAGTGATTTTCTTTTCCACTTATCACCATCATCGTCATCATCACTATTAATATCGCCGTCATTATTAATATTCTCAATGGCACTGACGTTTTAATGTTTAGTGTGTATTATGCTGCCATACAGAGAAAGAAATTAAAAAGCGGTGAAGGCCGGGGTCGTACTGAAAGCTGCGACAAGTAGGTTGAATTTGGGAGATTGTGAATACCTACTTTTCCCACATTCGTTCAATACAGCTTTTGGGATGTGAAGTCGATCGTCGTTAAGTGTTCGTGCCCCGATTTTGTCTCGCAATAAGCATACAGATGCCAAAAGCTCTAATCCTTTCATCTTTGTCGACTCATTCAAATAAAAATACGTGGGCCGCCCTACCAAGCACACGCTGTTTGGGACACATTAACTGTGTGCGTCTGTTATTTGTGTGCGGTGGGTGGCAAAGCCGCAGAGACGAGCCTCCGCAACCGAGAAACCTGCGCTGTCCGTGGTGCTGGGGTCAGTCCACACACAGAGATGGGAGAGCAGTACATTCACGGTCTCTGTGCATTGTCTTTATTCAAAAACACCGCAGCCTGCATAAACGTTGAGGCCGAGCGTTCACTTCCATTTTATCAGCATCCCAATGTATAAACCTTAAGCAGAAACACTTGCACTTATCCAAATAGAAACAATTGGTTATGTTTTAAAAAGTTGCACCAGAAAGTGTTAAATTCCACCTCAGTCTCCAAAATACAAAGTACATCTTGTGGTTCTTGCCTGTGGGCTCTAAAATACATAGCACAGGAGCTGCTTTCTTAGACACATTAGTGATAGTCAAATATAGGGGCACCTGTTTCATACAGATTGAGGATTTGCCTGTGATGTCACAGGGGCTCTTTAATTTTGCAGCAAATTAGTGTGGCCAGTTAAATAAGCTAGCTGAATAATTAGAAAAATGCAGGGCACATTGTGAAAGATTCCTTGTGAAGAAATTTTATATATACTGCAGCATGAACAGGAGGGTTTAGTGCTTAAATCCAGGAAGTGAATATCATCCTCCTGAATAATACATGCTGTGTATTACGTGGACATCCACACCGGATGAAGAATGTTTTCATGATGAATGTAATGTTTCTTCCCGGCGCAAACACTGCGTTCTTAGCGTTGCTGTGTGAGGACAAGGTACATTGTATACTCCCTCATTGTTATGAAGGGGCAGATCAGTGCTGCTGTTAACACAAGGTCCCATTGGTCAGAGGCTGAACAGGCCAACACCTCCTTGACTTGGTTGTTTCATCAGTGTCAAACAAATCTCTCAGTGTTGTCTTTGTGAAAGACGCCAGTGGCTACTTTAGGACTCAGGTAATGTTCTTGTTAAGTAGCTGGACTCTTAAGCTAAGCATGGCAAGATCAGACAGTGAAGGGACAATTTTACTGTGTCAAAGTACTTAACCTAAAGTATCCAGCTCTATACAAGTGTTCTAATATATCCTGTATATTTGCCTACAGGGTCCATCATCAAGTTGTGTAAATAAAAGTCTTTATTTGTTCCCATTGACTGTGTTACTGTTGAAACAAGTATCATTTTGAGGCAATTAAATCTATTTGCATTTAGTGACCCATACAGGAGAATTTCAGGGCACAGTAACTTTGTGGATGAGGCCAAAGTCTTAGGCTTGATTTCCTCATTTTCACATAACAGTGCTTTGAGTAGGGGTTATTTAGCACTCTCTCAACCTAAGTCCACCCCACCACCTCCCACCCCACAAAAATATAAATAACAGCAGTTGCTACTTAAATCCAGTGCATTTTTTTCTTTGCTAGCAAAACAGTTCTTGGTAACGTGCAGTAGAGTGGGTGGCTTCCACTAGGTACACTGGGACAACGTGCAGCTGTCTCAGTTACTTTGTAGGAGGGTTTCTGTCCATAGTTCAATTGCCAGTTGTGCTCTTCTCACCTTCCATCTCTTCAGTCAGCCATCTACTTTTTGGAATGGGCCTAGACCTGCCGCAGATCACGAAAGTCATCCATTTTTAAGCAGTCTATTCACGGGCTCCGCAGCAGGAAGAACAGGAAGTGGTGCCAAAAATACTCACTTGCTAGATGGATTTCCAATTCATCTCAGTGATTTCACCCTGGTAGGCTCCTTCTTAAGGTTCATGAAAGAGACCCTGGAAAGACATGAAGTGACAATGCTCTGCGGGGTTTGAGGAACAATTATATTTGAGGTCACCGTAGTCTTTCTGAGAACCTGGACTGGCAGCTGGCTCAATGAAGAATTCTGAAATAGAAGCCTCAGGCAATAACAGCGGCCAGATCCACTGGTCATCGTTGGAAGTCGTCTGCCCTGGTCCAAGAAAATTAATCAAAGGAAATCCCCGCAGTTGCTGATACGTAGCCAGATCCTAATTTAGGCAAACTGATTGGAGCAGAAAGTGATAGCAAAACAAGTGCCTTTACTGGTATAGGAACATAATATAGATGTAGTTCTGTAGCCTGAAGACCTCTTTAAAATGTGTCTCCTTAATTATAAGGGTTATTATGGTTGTTGCATACAACTCAGTAGCTATGGCTCTTGTAGAATGACCTTTGGTATTTGAATGGGGTCATTTGGACTCATGCCTGGCTGCCATCACCTACATAGATCTCATGTTTGTCCCCTGTCAGTCCTGCAAAATATGTACACTAGCATTGACAATAATATGCTGTTTGGAAAGCTAATAAACTCTGTCCACGATTCAAACTGGGGACAAAGGAAAACATGCAAAAGGTTCTTAAATTCACTGTGAAGCCCTCTGAGACCTGGGGACAAGGTTCCGCCTCTCAGATGTGCCATGGAAGTGTTCAGCATGGTTAGTTCATTATGTTCGTTTGGTATTTGTCTCTAACAAAAAGAAGAGTGAAATTGGCAGAATGGGAGTCTTTTCTTCATCAGTTCATAATGCAGCTTATTCCAGGGTTCAACGTGCTAAGGAGTTTGACTAGACTTCACTTTCATTTTGGATTCCTTACCATTTGATTGCACTAAATAGCATCACATCTACTAAAATATATTTCCATAGTATAATATTTGCATTAAGTATCCTTATTGGTTTTTCCACACATATTTCAAAATTGATTATAGGATCCAATGTTGTTTTAGTGATGGTGACTATTATGTAATATTTTGTCTGAAAAACCAAACCAGAAGTATTGGCTTAATTTGGCAAGGCTGAGATATTTATCTATACAAAGTTGTATGGTGAAATACATGAATATGTTTTAGGATTAGACATTGTAAATATACATTGTTTTATGATTTTTTTTTAATTTACACTCCATTATCCATGCTTGATATAGTTTTAACAAACACTACTAACAAGCAGTGTTTGTAAACAGAAAAGCTGCTGATATTTTTCATCTTAATTTTACCATTTACCACAGCTAAGTGTCAACAGCGTCCTGGAGTGTAATATCAACAGTAAATTAGAAAGTAATTAGAGAAATTGGTCAGGTAGATTTGCTATCCCTCTGGGGCGCCTTTCCTAACTTGCCTGTGAGTGGGTAACATCTGGTCTTAGAAGTTCTGTTTTTATTTGGTTGTCTTTCAGTTGCACTCTGGAGGAAGTTGCCAATCTTTTTTCTTTCCTCTTGCGTTGCCACGTGCTGCCGCTACACCTGCGCGGAGGGCCCTGCTCGCGCGTGTGTGTCGCCCCCCGTGCGCCCTGTCTGAGTTCCCTGTGACACACAGGCAAATTCAATTAGCGTGCTGTTGATTTTGCCTGAGCAAAACGCAGGGAAAAGGCGGGGGTGGGGTGGTTGGGTTTGCCTCGTGGTGGGCAGGTGTGTGTGGAGGGGTGACGTGCTGTCGTATTAAATGACAGTGTTTGTTTCTCGCACAGCCGCGAGATAAGGGAGCGTCCTTCCCGCCGACGACGGCCGCCCCACCTGGCAAACGGATTACAATATGAGACGGGATTAAGAAAGCGGCATGCGATTCTGCGGCCGGTTCGACAGGGTGGCAGGGAGAAAGCAGGCAGCTAAATCCTGCCAACCACTACAGACGGATTAAAAAAATAATAATAAAGCGCAGCAATCAAACACTTCACAGCCTCGGTGAAGTACCATTTAAATTATAGCTTGTTGGTCGGCTCCGTGACATATCAAAGGTTATGAACGAGAATTATTTTCTTTGTCGACAAAGATCTGCGGTTCTTTGAGGACTCACAGCAGGGCGATACTGACCTGTCCAGGTACACGTTGCTCAACCTCTCGCTCCGTCCCCATCATACTTATATCCTAAACCTATGACTGTTCAGGCCGTGAGAATATCTCCTTAGCACTGGGGGGTAAGATGCAGATCTTTCACCATTAGCCGAAACGTTTGCGAGTCATGCGGCCGGCCTGAAGAGCAGATGCTCTGGGTTTAAATCCCGGGTGGTATATTACATTTGTGTCCTTTATTTCATGTCATTCCAAGCTAAGGTCAGGAGCCAAGCAGATAAACGGTGTTATATAAAGCGAGCCAGGCAATGTGACCTACCCATGCCAACCGGCGCCTACGTCAGCGTTTTGGCGGGGAGTCTGCTGGAAATCCGCGTGGCTGTTTCAGAGACTGCGTCCCCCCCTCCGTTCCCTAAATGGCAGCTGTTAGTTGCACTCTGATGCATTGTTATGCACAAAGCGAGCGCCGCCGCACCGCTAGCAGAACACAGAGGCTGCCTTTTCATATGCGATCCTCAAGTTTCCTCCTGCCTCCACTGCACAAGCCTTCGTAGGGGAGAGCACTTTTCCAGAGCGCCATCATTTGCATATTAATTTACATTTTCCTTTAGCAGCTGGCGTTCCCCTTGTCCCCCTATTTTAAAAGCTGGTTGGGCTGATACATAATTGCTTTTATTGCGGTAGCATACCCCCTTCTCTCTCTCTCGCCCTCTTTTAATTTTGCCAATAAAGATTAAGTCCTTATTCTATAGCTTTGTAAGGGACACTGCCAGTTTGGCATCTTAAATACGATTACAGTATCATGTTCTATAATTCTGCATAAAATGCCATCATGGGGGAGCTCCTCTCTCACCTATAGGACACAGCGTCACCACGGCGACTACGAGCTTTGAAAAAGGAATGCTTTGGGGCTCACCTGTTTCACGAGGAGTCGCATTATCAGATGTGCAGTAATGGCAGATAGTGAGTAATTATGCGATTCTGTGAATGGAACGGTGAAATTAG
Organism: Mormyrus lacerda; assembly: GCA_015163995.2. Taxonomy (NCBI): domain Eukaryota; kingdom Metazoa; phylum Chordata; class Actinopteri; order Osteoglossiformes; family Mormyridae; genus Mormyrus; species Mormyrus lacerda. The sequence continues at coordinate 12,863,869 of JAABNX020000040.1, forward strand.
AGGGAGGGCTGGGAGTGGGGTTTTGTAGGCTGTGTTGGGAAGCGAAGCTGAAAGAGGAAAGCATCGATCTGCCCTTCTGTATTCCCCACCGCTCGGCTGCTCCGTACCACTTGACGACCAGCCGGTCTCGCGAGCGGTAACCCCGTCATCCTTCCTCGCTGTGCAAGCGTGGCGTAATCACGTGCACGCGTTAAGACACGCGCGTGCGCACACACACACACAGGCGCACAGCTGCTTGCTGAAATTTGTGCGCATTGAGTCAGATTTGACAGCCGGTGCCTTTATTTCTCACCTCCGATTGCGAGCGCCGTGCAACGACCGCCGTGCTCCCGATTCTCAATCCGTGTGAGAGCTTGGGGAGCCCAACTCTGTGGTTCTTCTACGGCTTTGCACCGACTTTTGCACCGGAGAATCGAAGGTTCTGGTTGTTTTCTGAAACAAATCCGTTTGGTCTTCACTCCTGCGTTCAAATGATTTCCTCTAGGACTCCCCAACTAAGAAACGTTCCAAGATGATAATTAGTTCCGGGTCCCAGCTGGTTTATGTGCCCGAACAATACAAATATTAGGATTTATAAGCATGTCTAGACTAGACGACGTGGCAGAAGAATCCTTGTTGGCTGATCATCAGCTGTCAGAGTTTGCTAATGAACAATAGTCAGAGAAGCAGGGAACAGACAGGAACACCCAGGTTGTGCCCAGTTCCTAACATACATGTGGTTTAAAAAAGAGAGAGAAGAGATTAATAAACTATTAATTATAGGTTATATTATGCCTCTTGATCTGCACTTATAGTGTCATCTCTCAAACGAGTAGGTTTTTGGCCACCACATGCACTATGACGGATGCCCCTGCACTTCAAAGCGTGTAAATGTTATTAACAATCAGGTCAAAATTAAGGGAATGATTTTAGTTTTATATATTTTGGGTTATCAATAGCCAATTATATTACTCAACTATCTCTCAAACTGTGACAATAAAAGATGGTTGAGAACCACTCATGCATGGGAATAAAACGTTCTGCCATTCTAATAAAATTTTAGCCATTATCAAGGTAGCTTAGTGAAAGGCGTGTGTGTGTGTGTGTATAGATCATTAGTTTTTCTTAAATTGCATTAAATATTTTGCAATTTCATTATGCTTTTAAACTTTGGTGGAATACTCCAAAATTGTGATTGCCCAGAAAATGGTTTGATGGTGAACTTGAACTCCAGCACTTACTACCATGAAATAGAGGGACACCACAAATCTCCTCACATGCTGAAGATGGCTGCCATAATGTGCTGCACCGTTTGTTATTATTTTTTTGCGGAACAGAATTCTGTTGTCCGTTCTCAGCCATGGTCACTTCCTGTTTGAATACAGTAAGAATGAAAATGTCAGGACACGTCACAGGGTTTATTTTATGACAAGCTGCTTGTTAAATCTGTAAAGTGCAAACATAAAGATCTTTAAAACATTGGTTTTTGGATCCTCTCTTGTAACTAAGTTAGACGATTGTGTTTATGTAAGCTCTCAGTGTCAGGGGAGCAGTATTTGAGGTAAGGAAACAAGATATTCATTAAACAGATCTACTGTTACTAAGGCTACACATTATTGCAATACATATTACACTGGATTCTCGCTAGTTTTTTTTCCAGACATAGGCCATCTTCTAAAAGGACAAAAAGGTTTTTAGCAAGGGTCTTTAAAGCGACCTCTTGAGTATTGGTCAAACACTGGGAATCAAGGAATCGATTACATAGAACTGAAAAAATGCCAGAGGTTCCTCTCCTTATGCACTAGTTTGCCTGATTCCAATAAAGACACGAATGTTGACTTTTGCGAGACTGACATCTCAATCATAGGATTCACATCATCATTGAAGGACATGGAGGCGCAGTGACCAAAAACGGGGTGAGTTGGTTGCGAGAGTAATTTCAACAAGGCTCGGGGATAATTGTGCTGTTAGAGAGCAAATGCTATTTTCAAACACTGTAAACGACTGACCTTTGAATTACCCGTTCGCTTTTTCCAGGCAAACATACCAGCAGTACTGCTACATCTATATTACAATGAATGTCTCTTCTGCTGGCATCTATAGGAACATTTGTACAGGGAACATTAGCATCAGGGAGCACTGTATTTTACTATAAAGTGAAGGGAAAATCATTACTGGGTAAATCTTCTCTCCCTGGCCCATGACAACAGCTTTATTTATCACCCTAGGCGCTCTACTCCATTGACTACAGTCTTTTTCTCCCTCTGTCTTTCTCTCTTCCATTCTTTGTCTTTATTGGCATCAGCAAAACGAATAGAGGAGTGTAAAAAATATACAACTGCTGATTATGAAATGGTGCTTACAAAGAAAATGAGCAAAAATATAGAGGATTATGCATAAATGTGTGAAGATAATGCATTGCGACATTCTAAGGTGTGCCAGATATTCCTGGAAGGTGTACAATGTCTTAGACAGACTTGGGGCTGTATTTTGCTGTCCACTTCGTTTTTGCTTCTCTGCTATGTCACAACACTGTCGTGTTGTCTGTCTGCTGGCTTATATAACAGATTTTACAGCTACAGTGATCCTCACCAGAGATGTGGACACCCATTGATTCTGAGCATGGCACTTAAATGGAAAAAAAAAGAAAGAACCGTCTTCTTGCATCAGTGCGCAGAACACAGTGTGTTCCCATTGCTGGTAGCAAAGCAGGCTTAATTATTATTCATAGTATGGTTCCTCTGCTGGTCTTGTTGAAGTCACATGGTCTGCTGTGAGGTTTATCCATACAGCAGGATTTCAGGCTTTGCCTCCAGTGTGCTTCACCCCCGGCAGCTGTAAATGCCTCTGTCTTCGCACAGAGTGCGTGATACATTGCCTGTGTGATCAAGATGGTTGAGGTGCTTTTTCATTCAATATGTTTTGTTATCCAGACAAGTACCTGTAGATTACTTTGGTTTCCCCTGCCCAGCCCCCAACCCCCCCCGTTTTTGTTTTCACCTTCCCTTCTAGGGTTTAGGGGATATATAGGATATGCTAGACCTTTGTCCCTGTAACCTGTAACCTCATCTAGATGTCCCTCATCCATGTTCCTTTGACTTCACTGGCTGGGAAGATACTGGCGTGTTATAAACCATCATGCCCAATGGCGTAGGAAAGAGGTTGACGTTGGGGGGGATGGGACACAACTTAATAATTTAAAGACAAAGGTTTATTTATAGGGAGGACGAATGAAGCCAAATTAAATTCTGGGGGTAAATGTCCCCCCTGGTCCCCCTCAGTTCATGTGTCTTTGGTCACATCCATAATGGGCCCTCTTATTACTTGTCCAAAGACCGCAGTTTTTCTGAGATTTTAGGAAGCCCTGCTTTTCTAAAGCAGCCCCACTGATCACCTGAGAAACATGTGCAATTGTATGGTAGCTGCATAATAGTAATAAATCTAAGAGGCATTTTGAATATCGTTTTTTTTTTAAAGGCAATGTTCCCAAAAAGGCAGAGTTTGCATAGAGGGAGGATAGTTTGTTTGGGTGATATTCAAACTTGGAGCAGGGACGTGTACCCAGAGCAGGGATGGTGTACCCGGAGCAGGACCCGGAGCAGGGATGTGTACCCGGAGCAGGACCCAGAGCAGGGACGTGTACCCGGAGCAGGGACGGTGTACCCGGAGCAGGACCCAGAGCAGGGACGGTGTACCCAGAGCAGGACCTGGAGCAGGGACGTGTACCCACAGCAGGGACATGTACCCGGAGCAGGACTCAGAGCAGGGTCGTGTACCCAGAGCAGGGACGGTGTACCCGGAGCAGGGACGTGTACCTGGAGCAGGGACGTGTACCCGGAGCAGGGATGGTGTACCCTGAGCAGGACCCGGAGCAGGGATGTGTACCCGGAGCAGGGATGTGTACCCGGAGCAGGGACGGTGTACCTGGAGCAGGACCCGGAGCAGGGACGTGTACTTGGAGCAGGGACGGTGTACCTGGAGCAGGAACGTGTACCCGAAGCAGGGATAGTGTACCTGGAGCAGGACCCAGAGCATGGATGTGTACCCGGAGCAGGGACATGTACCGAGAGCAGGGACATGTACCCAGAGCAGGGGCGTGTACCCGGAGCAGGGACATATACCCAGAGCAGGGGCGTGTACCTGGAGCAGGGACGGTGTACCCAGGACCAGTTTTCAGAGAGCGCCGCATCATTTCCATGGAACCCCATCAGGTGGCTGGGCCCGCATCCTCTGCGAGCACATGTGTAGTGCGCAGGACCACGTCAGGCTAATACAATCCGGCGTGAGGATGCGGTTTGCGGGACGCACGCAGGTCCGTTTTAAGCGGACGACGGCTCCTCTGCTAAGCTCCACAGAAATCCTCGCTGAGGGATTTTTACCTAATTAACACCATGAAAACACAGCGTCTGCCCTTGCGTGATTTCTCTCGGCGGCAGGCTGCCAGGCACAGTGATGTAACAGGATGATTCAGAGTGATCTACCCCCCCCTCCCCCCCCAGGTCTTTTGGCTTGTTCATTAGCAAGTGCATTTGTTGCTCACTCTGAAATGTGTCGTGTCAGAACTGTCAAGAGACCGCAGCGATCAAGCGCACACACACATGCGGAAAAAAAAATGACACACTCACCTGTCTGTCTGTGTTAAACACCAGAAATCACTGAACTGATTACTTACAGTATTTGACAGCAATTTTAACTCACCCCTTACTTGGCTTGGTTTTAGGTGTTTAAGAGATTGTTAATTGTACAGTTGTAATGTGACTATTGCATCTTACAGAGTTCAGGTCTTGCTGGTGCTTTTAAAGTCATCGAGCTGTATTGCTAGAGCTGTGTAGTGGGAGGACATTTACCATTAAACAGTAACTGTTAGCGTTTGGCTTCTCAACAGCCCCCATTACACGCTGATTGCATTTGTGCTGGCAAGTTAGCAAGCAAAAGAGAAAAGGTGGTGGTTGGGGGGAGGGAGGGGGGCACATATACTTAAACTAGTCCCACAGAATTAAATAATCTGGGAGGCAGGAAATGCGGTCAGTCCTGCACTGTGGGGTGTAGAGAGGCGAATCAATAGCATTCCCCATGAGGGATCGCTCTCAAAAAGGGCTGGCCTCTGAACGGGGATGGCGGGATTGAGCACCTTTGATTCCTGAGAAAAGGCAGCTGTAACGGTCCATACCATTCATCGATCTCAAGAGAGGGGGTTTGGTTTGCCCCGCGCCACATCAATGCCCTTAAAATGGTTGGTGAAGCGATGGAGTGGAAGGGATTTTTTTTTTTTTTAATTTAAGCCATGTGACTAATGCTGAGCCTTAAATAATGCACCTTTAAGAGGAGGACACTGATTTACTGTGTAAGGGGAAACGGGGCTGATATATGGGGTGAGGAGGGCCTAAGTTTGCATGAAGGACCTGCAAGCTGAATCTGCCTGCAACTGCTTCACCCTCTGCTCTCTGCTTGCGGG
>JAABNX020000040.1:12870047-12888059 GCA_015163995.2 Mormyrus lacerda
CACATCCCCCGGTTTCTAAGGGAGACTGAATGAAGCCAGATTAAATATTGGGTGGTACACATCCCCCGGTTTCTAAGGGAGACTGAATGAAGCCAGATTAAATATTGGGTGGTACACATCCCCCGGTTTCTAAGCCTCTGCGTATATATATATTAATGTGATGAGGTCATATGTGTAGAAAATATGTACAATATGCTCAGTTTACCTTGAATATTTCACAAATTGTGCAGTGAACAGTGATGAACACGGCTGTAAATGCACCGGTATATCTTCACACTCAGCTCTAGAGAGCCTAATTACATGGAAAATGATGCATTAAATGAAAGCGTTTAAGGCGTGGTGTTGGCCATTAGATATTTAGCAGTTTGTGGTAAGATATTACAGGCTAATTCAAATTATGTTAACTTGTTATGGTGTCGGCTACTTGGAACAAGAAAATAATGTAACGGATTTCAAATTAAAATTCCGTTCCGGGTCAATTAAAACAATTATGTTTTCAATTTTATCTTCTTTCATCGTTAGGTATCGTTAGTTTACAGTTTTCATTCATGCAGCTATTTTCAAGGCAACTGGAATCATGTGGATCGTTGCCAGGGTTGCTGTGGAGCCTCTGATATTTTGCCAGGCTGCTGCTGGTCGGGGCGACCTGGTAATGCGGGGGGAGGCTGGGAACGAGTCACACCTCAGGTTGCGTGTGCTATGACAATATATTCAGATCGCATCTTAATGCAAGGGTATCTTGCAGCACCCCCACTCACAACAATATTCATTAGCCATCATCCACAGCCTTAGAAATGACTCACTGTCCCCCCCCCCAAATCCAGTATCCTGAGGAGATTCTGCTCTTCCTCTCCAGTACACGCAGGGGGGGTTTAAGTAAACTGACATGCGCAGCCACCAGCCCCTCACAGTCACACCCACACACTCACGAGCCAGGGTTTGCAGAAGAAAGCTGCACCTATGCACACCACTCAGATGAAGAGTGAAAAATACAATGAAATCGCAGGCCAGTAGTGTATTTCAGCCCCAAGCACCACATCAGAGGTGATGGTGGAGGTAATCAATCTTCATTGTGGCAGAATTGCCCTTTAAGTCTGTCCATGCCATAAATTTTAAGATAATCCTTAACACGACTGACATGTAAAATTAAGGCATACATGTAACAACTGACATATATAGTGTGTATAATAAATACAGAAAAATGTTGTCTTTAATACATACTTTTACTTGCTAAGTGCTGGATAAATGCACAAGATGTAATCCATTAAATATGAATACATCTTCAGGATATATTTCTTAAATTGTAATTGTTGGGCTTATTGTCATATTTTCTGCATGGTCGGGCCAGCAGGGAAAATGACTACGCTCTTCTTGAGTTAAGCGGAAGTAGCCACGAGACTGACGTTTCACAGAGCAAATCGTTTTAATATGCTAAGCATCAGGCAGCTGTCCTCTCAGTCAAAAGATCACATCCATCACTGTGTTCAGCTGCTGCAGACTCTCAGACTCTCGACACACCAGTCCACTGTGCTAACTGGTTTTACCCTAGCTGAGTTTCTGTACTGCTCAAGTCCACTATTCAGCATAAGCACAGGGGAGTCTATAATACTGCATTTATTGCCTTCTGCCTTTTTTTTAAAATCTCTTCTTTTCCGATGCTGTTTACAGTATTCATTACATGCAACACAGTTCAGAACAGGTCACTAGTCTTTGGGGGGAGGGTAGAAAAGAGAAAGATCGGGGAAAGAAAATCAGAAACATGGTAAGAGATTAAAGCTGTTTAAATATAATTACTAATGTCAAGTTCGACTAAAGCACTGCTATAGATCAAGGGTGCCTATTGTCCCAGCTGGCATAATCAGCCTGATTATATTTGAGCTCCCCCCCTCCCTGAGATAAAAAATGGTACAGTCCTTCACTGTACTAACCCTCAATACACAGGTGGAAGAAATCTTTATTTAAGCAATTATTATTGTCTTGTCAGGGACCAGTCTGGCACAGTTTTATCATTGTTCTTTACTCGCTAATAATACTCACCAACACAAAATTAACAACAGATGCACAAAACTAAAGAAATATACAAATAACATGTTGAAAATGATGGTGGTTGTTTTTGAACATTTGTGGGGTTTCAGATTACCACAGTGGCATTTTCGCCTCCATACTGTAATGGGTGTGAAAAGAAGTGAAAGAGAGGGGGAGGAGGGTGGTGGATGTGGAAGGCATGCCGGGCGGACGGAGTGACTGGGTCAGGCTCCCTTTTCACGGGGACTTGTGAAAGCCGTCGGCAGGTCCCCCATCACGGTCTGCTTATTTGAGGCGGGCGTCATAGGACATGACAATGAAATGGGAGAGGCGCAGAAAGGTGCTGTGAAGCAGATTCATCCAGCATGTCGCTCCCGAACCTTGCTAATCTTTTAATAGCCGCCGCATGTGAGGCAACCCTGTAGAGAGATGTTCCTTCCAGGAAGGCTTTGCTGGGATGGAAATTGCAGCACGGTGACATTTTTGGGCCCAGAAGAGCTAAAAGACACTGATGAATTAGATGAATTTTTGTCACCGCATCTACTGTAAGATGGGCACAGGGAGGGTTATCGAAATGAGGCAGGGCAAGTCTGGAATAGTAGCAAGGAATCACTCAAATATGCCTATTCATATATTCGGTATCCAGAGTTGTCCAGAAAATATGAAGAGATCCAAGACCACATAGGCCGAGCAGTGTTTGGGAACGCTGTTAAAAATGGTCACTAAATCAGTAAGACTAAGATATATTTATAATGTCTTAATTTATTTCAGAAGTTGCTGGGAAAGTCAGACGGGTGACTAATAACATCAAACATGATGCTGACATGCAGCATTGTTAGCATTTCAGGAATGTACTTGCTTATAAGTGTACTGAACAAATACACGTGGGTGAATGAGCGGGGAATTATTAGGGCTTTGAGTTGTAACAAACTAGGGCAGAAGAAGAAGCATAAACCTGTAATTTAGACTTTAGCTAGAGAAGAAAACAAGTGGGGAGACTGAGGCAGTGGCTGGGTCTACAAATGGGGTTAAGATGGTTCTGTGGGAACTACAATTACCAAACACCTCCATGGTGGGAGGTCCCGACGGTGGGAGGTCCCAATGCAAAGTTGGCACGTTTTCCTAATGTCATGTGGGCTTCCTCGGGATGCTCTGGTTCCCCCTGCCACCAAAAGACCATGTGGCATGGCGTTTCTGAATTTCCAAAAGCTTATGTGTATTTGGCCTGCAATGCACTGGCATCCCTAACAGGGTGTAGCCCAGCCTTGTGCCATGTACAGCCTGGGATTGATTCCTAGCCTGCTTGTATCCCTGACCCGGATGAGCGGATGGTTGGTTTGAAGAATTTCACAGTTCCCGAAAATCGAAGTAGCTGAGCAATATATTCATTCTAATTAAGCTGAATAAAAACGAGGTCACCAAATGAACTTAATTGAGAAAAATAACACACACTTCATATTTGCACAGATGTACACAAAATACTCTTATAAAGGTCCCGTGCTTTGTAACTGTTGATAATTGCAACATGTCAGTTGGTAATTATTAAAAAAAAAACATAGCTACATTAATTAAGAGTTCAGTTAGAACGAAAGATCAATACATGGTCTGGTTGCCTAGGACCCAGTTCACTCATGGAATTAGAGTGGAAAGCTTCAAGTCTCACTCCTATCTGTCGCTTTGATGTCATCTCACCGGACTGTCAGCGATACCCACTGAAATGCTTTGGTCTCCGGTGACTAATATTGTAATTTGTACATTATTAAAATTTCAACACCTTGTGTTTGACACAAGTCCAGCAAAGGAGAACGGGCTGTGCAGATGGGCTGAAGTGCCGGTGGTCACGCATGCTCAGGACATTTAGTTTCTAAGCCAGCAGCTCTGTCTTCTCTTCCAGCGATGTAGCTATGTGAGGAAATCCAGCTTCCTCCGTAGGTACCCTGCTTTTGGGTGAAGCTCAAACAGCTTCTCTGCCAGCTACGAAACGTGAGGGTGTGAAACTGGATCGTCTCCTGTTCTATTCCTGTAATGCAATGAACTGGACAAATGTACAGCAGTATTTCACAGTGGTTTTAAGGAGTGAGGAAATGTACTTATCCACAGTGCTTTAAAGATGTATTCACTTATTACAAGGGTGTAGTGAATATGACTAATTTTTTACCTGACATAGCAGCTTCTGAGTGCAAAGAGTTCCGTGTATGTGTGTGGGTTTGTATCTTATATTGAGGTTGAAGTCAGTGAAACAGCTAAGCAGGCATCCGACTTTAGGGATATTGAATTTAGGGATGCAGATGAGAGGCATCCCAGAGGGTGGGGGTGCTGGCCAGTGCTTGGCTGGTATTACAGTAAAACCGTATATATATTGCTGACTGGGGTGGGACAAAATTTGCTGAATGGGTCTAGAGGGTGGTGGTGAAATTTAGGATGAGGTTACAGCAGTAAAACTTCCTGCTGGCTAGTTTTGCCGCCGCTGAAAGCGGAATGACAGACTTCCGGGATGCTGCGGGTCTCAGGGAGCTGCTGTCAGTTTGCGGGAGACACCTGGGACTTCTGGGGGAAGTGAGATGTTGTACATGAAGGCCTCTTTCACTCCTCAAGGTGGCCTATCATCATTTTGCAGGTTCCTGAATATACTGCTTTGATCGTTTTTCTCACATTTTTTAGGCCAAAGGAGGTTTTCTGTTCACTGAATTTTTAGGTGGGGACATAAGTGGGGGCATAATTCATACAGAGGGGCCAAGCTTATCATTAGCCAATGATATGTTTTGATTTGGTGGGTGACAGAGGAGGGGGCACTGTGGGGGCCAATCAACTTTCAGCTGGTGCCAGTGCCCCTGTTGCCCTGCCCCCCATGTACGCTCCTGTGTGGAAGAGTCTAGACTGTCATTTTGGATGGAGCAGTGAAGACCTGTATATCAACTCTGAATGGCAGGTGTGGGTGATGGTGGATGGAGCACACTGGTAATAAAAATCCAAACCATAGTTTTGATTAGGAAGAACCGGCTGGAGAGAATGGCTGATAGAGTGAAAAATTATTGAGCCTTGTTTATACTCTTAAAACAACAGAGGCCGAGAGCAGAAAACCAGGCAAAGTTCCCCGAAGGAGATGTGAGTTCTCCTTTGGAGTGCAAAATGGAGGTATAAGGGACCCAGGTGTAGGATGTCAGTTCAAAGCATTTGATATGAAAGCGGTTAGAGTGTCACATGACAGCTGAGGTTTTGAAGTGTGTTGCCAGGTCATTGGGACAGAGCAGTGTTTGCCCCGGCAGGTGCTGGGCCTTTCCGCCTAGTGCTCTGTGGAATCATGGCTTCTTTTTATCAGCTGAACAGTTCAACTGCAGGTAATCCAAGGAAAGTTGCTTGAAATCCATGCATGTGGATTTGGGTGTGGACACAGTAAGGACATGCCCCTGCCAATATTGTGGGAATTCCATATGCGTTTATGGGGCTGGAGAGTTCGAGACTGATTCTGTCCCTGCAATGTTACAACCAAGCCTAAGTCCTTGTGTAGAATATGCAGGAAGTGCCTTCAGAATACACACATGTTCATTCTGCATAATGCTTCCAAGCTTTGGTGGTCTTGTGGCCGGTTGAAGCCTGTTATGCAAACACCTACGGCTGGATCCTAAATCCAGCCAACTTGTCTACAGTAGACGTTTTGTATCGCCAAGTTCGACTCAATGGGGTGGCCTGTTGCCAGATAGCAGGGAGCTCTTTTCATTTTATGGTGCTGCCCCCCCTGCACCCAGCCATATCTGTCAGAAATAAGTCTTCACGTAGAGCACAGTGCTCTACGTGAGCCGGTTCCTCCTCATCCTCTCCCTCTGTCCATCCACTGTACCACGCTCCATGTCTTATGTTTGCCAACAGGTTCTGTGCTGGCTGTCAATATGCCACAGCACCTGGAGAAGCAGAAGCTGCCATTTACTTAGCTATGAAAGGGACTGAGGCAGGTACAGGCATTCTGCGGCTACTCCCGCTGTAAAGAGCCCCTCTGTATGTTTAAAAATGGCCAGATGCATTCATCAGATCTGGACCAATTGAAATGCATTTAGTCCATAAAATATAGCTCATAAAGCTTAACCCCCCAGTGTTAAAACTCTTTTAACATTTATGGTTCATTATCAAACCTGCATTTTAGCTCCTGTGTTTTTTTGCCTATGTATTGATTTTCCTTCTGCTATTGAGGGAGGGGGGGGGGTGGGGGGAGAGCGAAGTTCTACAACCCAGGTTACAGGAGTGAGGGGGCGGCTTGATTCCATGTAACTGACGCTAACTTTGCAGCTGGCCGAGTGCGTCTCTCAGGAAGGCCAACACAGAGACCTCCAGGAACTCTGTTAGCAGTTAATTCACAATTCAAAAGCCATCTTAATACTGTTGAAGTGACTAATAATTACCCAGCAGAGGGCACAACTGTCTCGGAAAAAACCTTTGCCAGGGCTTTTGGGCCGCCCTCTCTCCACCCCGACAGTCCCGAATGTCAGAAGACCTTATCGGCTACGCTACCATGTCAATGCTGAATATCAATTCAAGCAATTTAAATGCTGCTTTCTGCACATTTTGTGGCCCATTAAGCTGCTAGGAGAGTGGGGGAGGCTCCGACCATCAAGGTGCACATGGAATAGTCAGCATGAGGACTGTAACATCATGCTGTCACAGGGAATAATTCAAAGATTCATGTATTGATTTGCTATTATTCCATGTTTGTTAAGCTTACGATGCATCTCACATTTGAAGTAGCAGTGCATTCTGGATGGAGAGAACAATTTCCAGTGTTCTGGTGCCCTGCCATTGGTTGGTTTCCTTTTGGTAAACAAAAATTGAAAGACCCGTAGCAGTAGCAGGTATTCTGTGTTTTTGATGGTTTGGTTCCAGCATGCAGGGAGCTGAGAGGACTGTCTGGGGTGGGGGGGTCCCCGAGGCCTGGGTTGAAACACTGATTTAGGAGATTGGCCTGTTTCCCAGAAATGTACTTCTCACTGATATTTTTGTATTTTTAAATATATTGTCATATCAGTGATAACAACAACAAAGGCCAGAGCTTAAGATCAGCGACAGCTTCAAGAATTTTGGACGGAACTCAATACTGGTATAAACATCTTAATTGCCAGGAAAATGGAATTTAATGAACTTCTGTCAGTGTGAAAAATTATGGGTTTTCAGCCGTTCTTAGCACAATTCAAAGAGCCTGCAACTTCTGTAAGGATGAATAGTGAACATCAAAGTAGAGATTTCAATATTTAATGAACTAATTAACTTATGTATGGTTTGTCAGTGACTTCAGACCCCAGCTCCCGGCTGCAGTCATTACTGGAGTTTGCTGAATGATGCCTTTTCCTGGCTGGAGCGTTACAGAGTAGCACTCAGAGCTAGTTTGGTGGTGAGGTTTTCAGCATGGTTTCTATTACGTTTGCACCTCGGGGCGAGTTGGAGGGATTGATTGTGTTTTGAGCAGACGTGTGAAGTGGTGGCAAAGAGGGGAGCCTTTCAGAATGAGGGCTGCAGGCCAAAATGCTGCTTAGGAGTTTGTGCGCCCTTTGGGGAATCTGTATGTAATCTGAATGTCTCCTGGCTTATCCACACAATGTAAGAAGTTCGAGATCGAAAAATAATAAGAAAATAAACAAACCTCCAACCCCAGATCCTTTCCTCAGCCAAGAGTTGTAGAACCTTGTTTTTTTTTTTTTTTGTAAAATTGACTTCTGGGCTTTTGACACGTTTCATAAATTTCTGGACCTTTCGGATTCTAAGGTAGAGTACATGCTACTTGAGCAATGGACGGTGTGGAAGAAAAGGAAGTAAGCTGTGAAGGATCTGCACAGGTTTCATTCATGCGAGTCATCAAGTCATCAACACCTGGAGTGAGCAGCAATGTAGATGTTGTATTCGATTCTGCCTTTTCTTTAAGACTGGCCCACACAAAATAGAACTTTCTGTTCTGTGGATGACTGCTGTGCTTGACCACATCTGTGCCTTCGCTTCTTTGGGGAGCAACCAAATAAGACTTTGAGTCATGTGGTGCTGTGCACAGGACGTTCTACTGAAAGATACATGGCTCGTGTTTCTCTGAGGGACCAAGGAGTGAAAGTGTGGTCGGACCTGTAGCAGCAGCCGTGTAACTGTGGTGGCGTGCTGGAAGCTTAAGAAAAGAGTGTGCAACAGCGTGTTTTTTGTTTCGCATAAGCGGCTATACAGTAATAGAAAAAATCACCACACGTAAGAAACATTAATAATGCAGTATAAAAGACAAGTCCTTGGAAAGTATAACATTATTTCAAGCCATGGAAATTACGATTCATATGCATTACAGTACAAAATAACAGGGTCTAAGAGCCTAGCAAAAACCATTGCCACTGGAAAAAGTAAATTTACATCAGTGTTATGTTTTAAAATATCTTATATAATGCAAATCTATGTCGGGATGGATATCAGGTGTGTTGGTGCACGGTTGGTTGAAGTTTATCACCCTGCAGATGCGGTTCAGAGCCTCAGAATCAGGTAACAGCTTCCGTCCATGAATAATTTAATTTAGTGTCTGCAGCTGTTCCCTTTGTCATTCATTTGTGATGACTTTACAGTATTGTAACGTGTCTGGTAGACCGTTGAATCATTTTCCACTGTTCTTGTTTTGATGTGTTTCTTAAAAAATTTTTTTAGTCAAGCTTTCTGGCAGAATTTTATATTTGATGTGATTCCATTCAGTATTCCAAGAAACTGCTTTTTTCTTTTTACCAGTGTGAATTTCAACCAAAGAAAGATTGCACTGGTAATGTTACTGGGTCATGCTTTGTACTGTAAACATCTCTTTGGCTCAAAAACAGCAAATCCTTTTAAAATCCTTTTTTTTCTCCAAACCATGCTCCTGATAAAGCGACTGTCATATTGTTTTAAACTTTTGACACTTTGATGAAGGTCACATGATCTGTGAAGAGGATGGAGATATCCTAATTATTCAGGGATTTTGACGCTTGGAGCCAAGTGTTGCTGGACTTTTTCAACACCTTCTCCATGTCCTCCACCACCACAAACCTGCTGCCTGATTTCAGATGATATGAAAAGGGGGCAGTTTTTTACTTAAGATTACTTAATCTGCACAGGGGGCTTCTGGATTGGCTCATCCCTGCTTTCAGTCATGGCATTTATCTGAAATATTAGCCCTTGAACTGTGAGTCAAGGGGTTTCACAGTTCTTGCGTCATACTGCTTTTTTACCATGTTTTTTCTGTTTAAGAAAAGCCTTTTATGATTCAGAGTGGGCTCAGCATTGGTTGATATTCCTATTGTCTGTAGCAACTGCATTCACTTACCTTAAATAAAGTATTTCACACTTACCTGACACCAGTGATAGGCTTGCATTTTCAGCACCCACTGAAATCACTCCAAAAATTTGCATGAGCAAACAAGCAATATTTATCTTTAGCAACAGGGGAGCACTTGAAACCTTTGGTACTTCGCATTAATATCCGTTCGTCGACTTAGTACTTGAGAATTTTGCCATGTAACGGGTGGCATCCCACCTGCCTTAGAAACATGTCCTTCCGCCTCCAGTATGCTGACAGACGAGTAAAACAAGCCCAGCCTGCCTGTCGGCGACACAAAAGAAATCCAGGCTTAGGTTACGGCTGACCCGACTCCCGTTAGCATGTTGTGTAACTGACAATGCCGGCCCATGTCGCTGCCACACGTCTGCCTCCGACGGCTGAATCAAGAGTCTCTGATGTCGGCAGTTAGCTTGGCCGGCATCTGTCTAGTCTACAAATTAACCTGTGTAAAATAAAAATAATAAAAGACAGCTAATGAAATTAAAGATAATCACAGAAAACTTACAACACTTTTGTTGCTGGTCTTATAGAAATAATTAAATAGTTGAAGCATGCAGATGATTACTGATCAGTTGATTGTTCGTTTTACCATTAAGCAAGTCAACAGTTTAATGGTCTGCCTTCACATGAACGTGAGAATTATGTTCACTTGCAAATGATGCTCTGTAAGTTAATAGAGCATCAGTCATCTTATTTTTTTATGTTAGCTACAGATTGTAAGTTTGATTTATTTGTGACTAATACAAGTAATTACACTAATTTTAGAAGTTAACTGTTAGTAACTATTGGTGGCTAATTGTTTACTATTTTATGGATGTTCACTGTAATATGTAACAATCTTACCATTTAATATTCAAGTATTCTTAATAAAAATACACTTGGTGTTATTTTATTGAATTAACCATTAAAAGCAAATAAGAACAACCTGAGAACCAAGGCTGTTAGTGATTCATTTAATTAAAATTTGCCCAGTTTTCCACTAATACAGCCAAAGCCTAGCACACTAATAATTAATTACTTAATTGCAAGTTAATTACAAATAAGTCATACGTGAGCAGCACAAGCAGTTAGTTACCCTTTCACTATCAAACTCTTGAAAAGAATATATGTAAAAAAAAGTGCTATACAGCATTGATAGTACAGCCACAGATGTAGGTCATACAAGTGTTCATTAGTTGGGAGATTGTGTAACCTCTATTAAAACTGCACTGATTGGGGCTACACTCATAAGGACTTTAATATTCAAGCCAGGCTTAAAGCTAGGGATGCATTTTGAAGGGGGGGGGGCACAGACTTGTTATCTTACTGTTGGTGACTTGCCAGATCGGTAGCAAACACATTTTCGGGGTGGGGGTCATCATTGCCTATACCACTTTCCCTGGCACTGTTTTGCTATGTAGCTACACAGCGGGTGATTGCGTCATGTAGATCCCCTGTCGTACCTGTGAGCAGGAGCAGGGCAGAGCTGCCGCTACCTTCCCCTCTGGCCCCATGTGCTCTGAAGGCCCAGCTTGATGAGGGGTCGGGGATCACCAGGGATGCCGACTCAGTTTGCCTCAAGAACTTCTTCCCCGGCGAGACCAGCTGCTGTCCTGGGTCTCCGCTACCAGAATCTCTCCTTTCTCTGTCCTTCCCGTGCTGCTGGTGCCATTGCAAGAGGATACCTACGACTACGGTTAATCACATCGTTTTATAACAGCACTTCAATGTATTCTATTTCCTTGTGCAAGAGGATGGCAAGTGTATGAACGCTGTCATTTTTTTTGTTTTAACTGGTGTATAAATATGCCTTACATTAGTATACAAAACATTGAAAACACATGTAAACTTATTGCTGTGGTAAAATCCTTATTTCTTACAGATAATCCTTGTTTAAATATGTGAAAGTATTCAGATAAAAATATAGCTTTGTTACTGTGTTCCTAAAATACTGCATCCATTTTTGATCTTTCAGAATAAGAGTTGAGCCTTCCCTCATATGGCACACTCCCTGTGTTGCTGCGCATAACCCAGGCCAGCGCATGCTTTGAAAAGGGGGCTTGTTGTGCCTCTCCATGTTCTGCTGATAGCATGTTGGCTTGGGGTTTTGGGAGACGGGCTTTCTCAGCCACCCATTTGCTGTTTCCCTGGCACAGTGAGTCTCAGACTGGACTCTCTTGATAATAGTTGACGCAAAGCAGTCAAAGTAGCACTTGGCTAACAGGCAATGGGGAGACTTTTTGTGTCATTTATTGGCAGCATGACTAAAATGCTAAGGTCATGCCCAGCAAACGAGGCACGCACAGACTGAATACACTAAACATGCAGGCATTTTTGTTTTCTCTGAGGGAAGCCCCCATTTTCGGATAATACTTTGGTTTTATTAGTGCCATTGTGTCTGATTCAGGAAGAGCTACCTTCTCCATGGCAGCTGAAAATTTACAAATTTACAGAAAAGACCAGGCCTACATTTGGATAAACAAACTATAAGTGTGGGGATTTTGAATGGGGAATATATTTTTGCAGTGTAAGTGATTTGTAAAAACACTGATTTCCTGTAGATGTGCTGGCATGGACAACAAACAGCTACTGAAGCTTATAAACTCTTTTACAAATTGCTTCAGTTGTTCCCAAAACTCCCCTTGAGTACAGCCAGCCATAGGTCTGTTATTTTTAACGTCCACCACACTGAAAGATTACGCAATGACATGCAAGCAGGATGATGGAAGCAGTTTTGGTCCACATGAAATGCATATTTATCATTTAGACAAATATCAGCTACATTTAGACCAGACAGACCAAAACCTTAATTTGTGGTACATTTATGCACATACGTACAAATGATCATCTTACCAATTTTATGACAATGTTTTGTTACATTTACTGACAATATTTTCTGTTTGTACAGCGTTTCCTAGAAACATTATTCCAACTAATTAGGAGAGCGGTTGTTTAGGAAATGCCTCAAGTGGTAATGAAAGCTATTTGCATGTTTCAGCAATCTTATTATTTTTTTTAATTATTTGTTTTGTTTTTGCCGTCACCTTCCAAAAGCATAATTAGAACAGGATTTAAAAATCAATGGTCTAGAAAATGATTTGAATGCTTTGAGGTAATCACGTGGGTGTAAGGTTCACCTGTTGGGATACACTTTCAGGATTCCCACCTGCTGGTGGTTATTGTGTGAACCATCTCCTCAGCGTTTGTTAGTACTAATGTTTTGGACATCTACAGTACATTTGTGGGTAAACAGGTTCTGTGCTATAGACAAACCAGTCGCACTATCACAGATGTGAGATAAACTGAAACAGAGTGATCCTGTTTTCACAGCCGAACAGTTGCTCTGGTGGCGCTTGTTTGTTTTTTGAAACTAATATAACTCAAATTTTGGCTGAGCTGCCGCACACCTGTGCATCTCAAGCTGTGGGATTCATGATGGGGACTTGCGGGTGCATCATATGACGCCATGACTCAAGCGAGCGATTTGGATGGGTATGAACTGCCCCAATCGGATGGCACATGTTCTGTCGGTAAGACATCTTAGGGAGCATCAGTTGCAGGTGGTACATGACAAGATAGCTTGGTGGGATGATCTGCATCATGGGGTTGGATTGTGGCGTGTTTTAATAGACTCCGGACAGACTACACCTGTTGCTGTGCTACAGCAGGTGGGCTGGGTGCTGGAGAGATAATAGCACGTCTCTAACAGCTTGAAGAACTGGCTCAAAGCCTCCTTTAAAGTCGTCCATTGTGCTGCTTCATCTAAGCCGCTATGGATCTGTTGGATTTACAAGTTTCCCTCTCTAGTAATGAGCCACCATTAGCAAGAGCAATGAATGAACTGCACTTGCGATTTGACCTGAAAGGACATTTAAAGTGCTGCTATGTGCTGTGAGACGCAGCTTCTCCTTGCAGTCGGAATGAATTTGGTACGACTGTTTATAGGTGAATATCATTTAAATTTGCAGGATCACACTGCCCTTCTGGAAAAAATGTACCAGTAAGACCCTGAGAGGAAAGGAAGCATACAATCATCTGTCCGTCTGAAATGTTGATGGAGTCTTGTGGTTTTGGGCTTAGACCTGGACGGTTGTGTTATAGTTACAATGAACTGTGAATCGCTACACTGAAGAAAAAAAAAACAATTATGTCATTTTATAATTTAAATACTGTTATTTTGACATTGTGAGGACCATCACTCAAGTCCCCATAAAGATGCCATCTATAATGCAAACAAAAAAGCGCCAAAAGTCTCATATGTTGTTTGGTTACTTGTGGTTGAGGTTAGGGCTGGGTGGGGGTTAAGGTCATCATGTTGGGGTTAGAGTTTTCCCCATAGAAATTAATGGAGAGTCCCCACAAAGATATAATTACAAACCCATGTGTTTGTGTGTGTGTGTGTATTATTTTTATATATTTTTTATTAGGGTCCCTAACCCCACCAATCCAATTATCCTCCAGACTGCTTAGAGCCTTTTGACCCCTTAGAATCAGAGATGGTGGCCTCTTCCTTGTTGTGCATATGTGCTCTGTCTTTCCTGACAAATAACTAAAGTACATTTCCCTCTTTTTTCTGGCACTGGGAGCTATTGTAGAACAGAAATATGGATAAGTAACTTCATCACCTGCCATCTTTCCTCATAAAACACGGAAACAGCAGACCAAGAATCTGTACTCTATTGATTTCTTTTTCAAAACAAACTTCTTGTTTTCTGATACACGGCAATGTACAAAATAACCAGAAAATACCTGTCGGATATTTCCCACTGAGGTCTTTTACAAAGTTCGGCAGAGGTATATTGTTTTTTTCAACCAGCAGCTGAGTGTCTATACTGAACTGGTTGGTTGAAACAAAATCTTGCTCTGGATTTTTACCTTCTGGACTTTGATGATCTACTTCTAAAGGTCAGAGAATCAAGTGAGCAAACCAAAGTGAAACAAAAACAGTACAGAAAAATGATTTTTAGAACATGTTTTTGTCATACCGTGGGCATAAAAAAGTGACCGTGCCAAGATCAGAAATCTTCCTGGAAAAGCAGGCGTCCTGGTCCTTCATGTATATCAGGTGAAATTAGCATCATAAACAAGTAATTTTATTTGGATGCTAAGTGGATTCAGATCAGCATTAATGGAACTCAACTGCTAGTGGTGTTGCACTCCCTCTGTAGTTTATCCATTACTGGTGTACTGTGTTCTGCATTCACCTTAGAGGTACTACCATTCCAAGGAACTGATCTGACGAGTCACTTAGCCTATAAGGTTGCAGTGACACAGGTATTGATTTTTGCTCAGTGTAACAACGATGCAGATCCTCTGGATGTGACCCTGAAGTGTCCGCAGCATCGCTCTGTAATCTGTGGGGAGAAGGACTAAACTTTCAGGTCTGTCAGCCGGGCAAAAGCCAAAGGATATTTCGGAAATCATTTTCCACTGGGACTGAAACACTGACAGTTCAATCTATTTTCGGACAGAGAAATTCTGCTTTCTTAATTTCACAGTCTGTACAGAGTGAGGCTTGCGTAAGGGACTCGACCTTCTCGTTATTTTAAATCCTGCAAAACGTCAATGGTGTTGCCGGTATCAGTGCAGTTTACTGCGATTCCGTTTTAAAAAGTCAATCTCTCACATTTCTTGATTCTTCTCAGCCCCCCTGTATGTTTCCTCTCTGTTCCCTTTAACCTCCCACCCTTGATAGCTACTACATTAAAGAGCTTTTTTTTCAGTAACCATGGTAACGCAGCCTCCTCATCCCAAGCCAGCCATCCCTGTGCTTTAGTAGGTACAACTATGACTGCCTCTTCTGGATTCATTACGTTTCCCATTTACTGTTGACTGATGATACACAAACAGGGGGGGTCAAAGCAATCTTAGGGCGAAAAAAAGAGAATTGGCATCAGCAAAGAACATTTATGATTATACTTTAATAGGTTATTGGGATGCTGAAGTTGGGGTTCATTGATGAACCTGCGAAACTATAAACCCCACCCCTGGTGCTACAGCCTTGTCCACGAGACAGGAAGCCTGATAGCGCTGCATGCTAACATGTCGGCTCGTCACATTTACGTCACTCTCCCCATTCTCTCTGTTCCCATATTTTGTCAGTAACACAAGCAGAGGCAGCATGACACTAGGCTGTTGTTTTTGACATTAGGATAATCACAGCTGAGCGCACGCTGCGTGCCAAGGACACAGGAATTGCCCCCATGCAATATGCGGTGGCCTGCGATGTCTATTGTATTAATCTAATGAACGATTCAAGCCTCCATTCACACAAAGCCTTTCATTATCAGCATGACGAAGGCTTGGGGAGACCTGGAGCCAGCAAGGCGCCAGAACTTCTGGACATGAGCACCAGAATATATGTGTAGCATATGCTCATCCGTATACCATGGTTATCATTTTAGTTCCTATCTTGAATGCTGTAAACAAATGCCCTGTCTCCAACAGGGCTGGTGGACTGTAACGTATTTACAGTGTCGAAATACAAGTCAACATCCGGCCGTTTTCCCTGGGGGCATGTTGGAAACAATAAAGTGGAAATGAGCTGCTTTCAGTGGATGAGTTACTGGTAGAGCTCCAAATGAGTAAGGGGTGAACTTGGTCCTCAGATTGTTTGCATCAAAAAAATATGTAATGTTACGCTAATTAATTTTTTTTTCTGCTGTTTTCACTTATGTTCCTGTCATTCACTGACTCAGGAGATGGTTAAATAATGAGATTAATTGATCTTATTGATTTTATATACAAACATAATGACACAATGTCTTTAAAATGCTGCATTTAATTGATTACATGTATGCCATATTGCACTGTACAGCCGTAGTGTAGAGGTACCATACATATATTTATAAACATAATACATATACATATCAATTACCTATCCAAACCAGCTATTTGAATAGCATCCAGGTTTGTGACAATGCATATCTCTCAAACTTTAAACAGCTTCTTCTCTTCAAGTCCTTAAAATAAATAAAGACGCTACAGTAGTATATTGTTGTTAAAAACGATTAGCCTGCGGCATTTATTTATACTGAGTGCGTACAAAATGCAATGCTAAATCCCTGTTTATGTAAGCAGGACACACAGGTATTAGCTGCCGGGGCGAGTACTGATTGTGTTTGGTCAGCTCTAAATGCATGCGGTAAATGCGATGCTTCCAGCGTGCACGGTTACCGCCAACGATGTACAGTCTCCCCGCTTCATTCTTAAAAAATACAGCTCCGCAGTCCCTTTCTATTCTCAGGGTGCCTGTTATTTCTCTATTCCCCGCTTATCCCTCAGACACCCACCGGGAGCAGGAGGAGCACACGCATGTGCACTAAAAAGGCAGATGTGTGCAGGGCTCTCAAGTCTCACGCATTGACCGTGAGACACACGCATTTCAACCAGTTCACACGCTCACACGGCACACCTTGTGTTTCTCTCGCTGAGAAGTAATGGATAACGACCACCAAGGTGTCCAGTTATATAGAATTAAGATACGACGCGCAGGCGTATAGTATGGAGTTTTCCGCCGAGTTCATTGCGGTTCCGAGTTTAATAGCCACCTACCAGCCAATCATAAAATAGCATTTGTTGTTTCCGGGTAAATTCCAAAATAAATTACACGTGATCCCGCTGCAAGCACGTTATTACATGGATGCGCGCACAGATGGAGTGCAGAAAAGATGTAAGTTAGCAAGATGGGATAAATGCGATAGGCAGGGATCTCAAGTCTCACGCATTGACCGCGAGACACACGCTGTGCCCCTAATGTAATCTCACTCCAAACTTTTGATGATAAGCCTTGTGTGTGTTATAGCCAGCTGCTAAGTGCTGTTCCAATAGGATTCCGACTGCTATTTCATATGCTGTTCCTTGTGTCTGCTGAGGTACAAATATGCATTATAGAATGCTTCATAAATTATTTTCAAAAGTAAGGAAATGAGTATTTTCATGTGTAATTTCCTGCAGCATGTTGCTTGTGGCAATTTCATCCAATTTCCGGTGAACATTTCGCTGTCATCTACATTAATCTTTACCTTACCATACCGCATATTTATTGTCAGCTGAGAGAGACCTTTGATATAAGCATTGGAATATATGAATTACTTTTTAAAATTCAACAATATCTCTTTAAAAGTACGGTGTAGTATGGAATAAACTAAGAATGCATGCAGGTACTATTATCTACACTGCGATACTATTGTATTCAACAGAAACGCAAATAATAAATGCTTTACAAGAATTACAATTAGAAAATGCCATTAAAATAGTTTTCATTTTAATTATTAACAATGATGCATTTAAAAAGAATTGATTGAACTTTTTTTCTTTTTTTACAAAATAATAATGATATTAATCCTTTTCACATCTGAAGGTAAAGAATGACTGACATACGCACGTTCACCTGCACGCCATACATGGACAGAGAAGGCTGTCATAGATGTATAGACAGGGCTGTCACTGTGTCACTTATATAGGTGGGTTTTCAAAACACTGTCTGTCTGATATTTGTGAGCTTTAGCTGCGGTTGTTCTGGAGCTGATGCTGCCAGCATCGTAGCCCCCCCTTCCCCCCTTCTTCGTAAGCTCGCTGTTGACAGGGGCCCGTTGAAAAATCACCACCCGCTGCCGGTTTCAAGGTTGAAACCGGGTCGCCTCTCCGCTCGCTCACCCCGGCTGTTTATGCTTTCTCCACAGCACATG
>JAABNX020000040.1:12908009-12922785 GCA_015163995.2 Mormyrus lacerda
TGATACAGAGGTGAGGAGGGAGTCAGGACAGTCCTCTGGGGAACCAGCATACTGGCAGCGGTGTTCTTTCAGTCGTCTGCCGTCCCACCTGCGATCCCCAGGAAAGGGTTTAATGTTGTCTGTGGAATGTAAAAAAGTCCTGATTCTGCCAATATCGGAATGAATCGTTAGGTAGATGTAACACTCTGAGGCTGATATTACAAAACTGCCTAGGAGTACTGGACATTGTGAAACAAACTTAGGGAATTTACTGCTGCATGTGTATAAAGTATCACCACTATCGGGGGAGCACCCCAGTGGCTCAGAGGGTAGTACCTTTGCCTCGTACCTCCTAGGTTAGGAGTTTGACTCTTTCTTCGTCTTTGCTCATTCTCCCTATTTCAGTGGACTTTCCTATCGCAATCTGAAGCCATGTGGCTATGCTAATTAGCATCGCTAACTTATGTATGATGGACCGGCATCCCATCCAAGGTGTTCCCCAGCCTTGTGCTCTGTGTCTGGGATAGGCTCCAGGTTCCCCCGCGGCCCTGACCAAGATGAATGGTTGGAAGATGGATGGATCTAGGAGTTCTGGCAGTTACCACATTCACTCATGAGGCATGTCAGGTCAGGGATGAAGCTTTATGTAAATTCCGGGTTATGTACCGACGTCCTTTGTGCTGCTGTGTTCTCGCTCCATCTTCTCGCCCCATTGTTCTGTGAACATGGCCAGCTATATGTTTTATTTCATATGTCTTGTGTTTACCATTTTAGCCATATAAATTATTTGTGAACTAAACTTAATAGCTATGAATTGTTTATGAAATAACAATATGATGTTTGACCTTATTAATATGTTCCTGTCGAATCTCAGGATATTTTATTCAGCATTAAGTTCAGGGAAGATTGGAGGACATTTTTAAAGAGAAACCAGCTTTTTCCCTTTTGTTCCTCTACAGGATTTATCGTGAAAAATTGTCTGTTGTTCTGCCGGAATTCCCATGTATTTCAAGTGAAACTGATCTGGGGTTTATTATGTTACCTTACGCGTTACGATACTACAGTAGGATTGGGGTTTATTATGTTACCTTACGCGTTACGATACTACAGTAGGATTGGGGTTTATTATGTTACCTTACGCGTTACGATACTACAGTAGGATTGGGGTTTGAATCCTTTACCTATTCTGTGTGTGTAGGTTTTTATGATTTCTCTGTTTTCTTTGGACACTCTGCTCTCCTCCTTCAGATCAAACTCATTCGTTTAGCCAAACTGGCATTATTAGATTACAGATAGTGTGTGTGTCTTTGTTTATATGCATGGACTGGTATCCTGTCCTGGGCGTCCCGTGCTGCAGGGGCCTGAAAACAGGCTGAAATTTAGAACAATTCCAAGGAGCCCTGAGTGACAAGGGCCCTAAAAACATGGCGCATACAATACAATATGCTTGATTAGATAAGGGGTTGGAAGATGGACAGAAGGTACTGCGGTACAAGTATAGCAGGTACTGCAGCACTGGTGAACATGATAAAGAAAAGCACTGTGGTACATGTGGGGGCGGCTGAAGCAGCATGGGGGGGCGGCTGAAGCAGCATGGGGGGGGGTGATGATCAGTGACATTGTGTGGAGTCAGCAGGGCTGCGAGTGAAACACTGAAGCAGGGTTAGTCAAATCACGGTCCTCGAAGTTCGAGCCCTGCTGGTTTTCCAGCCTTCCTTTACCTGTCAGTCAGGTGTGAAGCCTCTGACCAATCAGAATCAGTAATTATTAAACTTAACTACCTGGGAGAACTGAAAACAAGGCCTGGATTTGAAACCGAGGTCCAGATTTAAAGAACCCTGCACTAGAGTTAAAACATCAATGACAAAATGTCCAACTAAGTAGCAGACACTTTAATAGTAACACAGGGAGCCCTTAAGAGGCCATTTTTAAATTACAAAGTTATGAGCTTAATTATAGTAAAAGCACGCAGTCCACAAGGGGAGACTGTGTACTGCTGGATCATTTAACACCTAGAGACAGAAAAAAAGTGCAACACGGGTTCTAAGAGGGTTCTATAATTTTTATCATTTTCTGCATACCTTCAGGAATACAGTTTCATCCAAAAGTGTTAACATATCGGTCAGAATCATTCGCAAATAGTCCCTTCAATCAACCCAGCATGTCAAGGTGGGTGTACGGTTTGTCATCTGCCCATCCTTTGTCTACATCGGCACATGGGTTGTGCTTTCGGTGACATTACCGCCACGTCCATTTGTAAATTGCAGAATTAAAATACACCGAACACTCACCCTGTGATTGTGACTGGGCTTTCAAGTACAGTATAATCAAGGGTTTCACATTATAATTAATATCAAGGGTTTCATTTGGAAATATCCCTGATTCAGATACACTCAATATGTCTGTGCGTTAAATGGTTGGACAGGGCTTATTGCGGTGTGAGCACACAGATGGAGGTTTCTCCGATTCCCCCATTTCCAGGGCCACGAGGAAGGTCAGCACTCGTACAAATGAGGCTCTCGTGATTGTGCAGTAACCGCAGATGCCCAGCATTTACTGACCCTATTTGGTTACTGATGCCCATTCATCCATCTAATTTCCAAGCATTCACCAGATCACAGTAAGCGTGAGCCTGGAGTCTGTCCCAGGAAGCTCATGGGAACAAGGCAGGGGAACACCCTGGATGCCTGTCTATCACAGGGCACACACAGGTCACCTGTTTTGAGAGGAAGACCTGCACAAGTCGAACATTTAAACTCTACACGCATAGAATGGGATGGGATTTGAATCTTCAACCCGGGATGAGACAGTGATACTCGCTGTGCGGCTGTGACTGTGAAATTTTGCCGCTTAGGTCCATACCACACACCTGGAAGTTTCTCCCCGAACCACATTGCTGCCCTCCCCAAGACCTGTTGTCCATTTTATTCCAAGTATTGAAATCTGAAGACTTTTTTTTTAATTTTACCTCTTAATGTGTGATGTATGATGTACCAAGATAAAATTCCCATTCTATCCCGACCTCTCGATGTCACAGGATTCCCTTCACCGTCCTGACAAACCTACAGTATGACAGTCAAAGCGTGGACTATCCTTAGTCAACCAGCCATTTAGAACCCCACTAACGAGGTTCCCCACCAAACACTGGTATGACAGTCAAAGTGTGGACCATCTTTAGTCAACCAGCCGTTTAGAACCAATCTAACGAGATTCCCCACCAAACACTGGTATGACAGTCAAAGCGTGGACCATCCTTAATCAACTAGCCGTTTAGAACCCCTCTAACGAGATTCCCCACCAAACACTGGTATGACAGTCAAAGCGTAGACCATCCTTAGTCAACCAGCCATTTAGAACCCCTCTAACGAGATTCCCCACCAAACACTGGTATGACAGTCAAAGCGTAGACCATCCTTAGTCAACCAGCCATTTAGAACCCCTCTAACGAGATTCCCCACCAAACACTGGTATGACAGTCAAAGCGTGGACCATCCTTAGTCAACCAGCCGTTTAGAACCAATCTAACGAGATTCCCCACCAAACAGTGATATGACAGTCAAAGCGTGGACCATCCTTAGTCAACCAGCCGTTTAGAACCCCTCTAACGAGATTCCCCACCAAACAGTGTTATGACAGTCAAAGCGTGGACTATCCTTAGTCAACCAGCTGTTTAGAACCCCTTTAACGAGGTTCCCAACCAAACACTGGTATGACAGTCAAAGCGTGGACCATTCTTAGTCAACCAGCCGTTTAGAACCCCTCTAACGAGGTTCCCCACCAAACACTGGGCCAGCATGTGGCTCCATAGCTAACGACATTGTACCTGTGATCTCAAAGTCACTGCTTGAGGCCTCATTGTCAGCTGAGTGATTTCACTGTGGTGCCCTGAAGCGAGGCCCCCGTTTTCTTCTGGGAGTGCTGACCCTGCTTTCTCAAAAAACGTTTGTTGTTAAAGCATCTGTTAAATATAAAGTCATTTTTTCTAGCCTCCTGAATGGCAAAGCTTGCATGGATGTAAGGAGCTGCTGAAGACTGGCTTATTTGCTCCAGTGAATCGTGTGACTAAAGGTGACTAAAATCAAGGCATTCATGGAGCCGACACGCCAAACTCTGTCAAAGCATGGCATTCTCTCCAGCTGTGACGTTGGGTTGGCCGCACGACACGCAGGGCAACAGAGCAGAGAAGCATCGCCTACAAAAAACCTCACATAAAAATGTGTTTGAGTAATTCATTGAATGTCAAGAAACACATCTATAACTGTTTACTTGTACATTCTGGTACATAATTATATGTTTTTAAAGCTCTTCTGGACTGTGTATTTTTTTATTTGATTCTTTTTTTTATAAATGCCAAACCCAGTTCTGACGATTGCAGTGTAGTCGCATTGAAGGATCAAAAAATTGAAACTCTGGTACCATCTACTGGTCAGTGTGTCAGCACTGCCATTCAGTTAATGTACATCTACAGAGGATGTGGTCTCCCAGTATAATACTGTGACTGAGGCCTCTTGTTTGTCTTACCCCAGGGGGAGAACAAAAGAAGGACTTTTGTTCTTTTTTCTTTGACTCCTATTTAAACTCTCATTTAAATTCTTCTCCAGAAGTCACCTTGCTAAGCTGTACTATACCCGGCAAGTGATCCGCTGGCGGGGTCCTGGGCAGACTCTGTCTCAGCTAGTTGTGTTTCAAAGTGCAAAGCTTTGCCTTGTATTCAGCAGTGTACCTCCGCGGAGGTTAACGTGTTTGCGAGAGGCTGTGCTCGTCTTTGTTTTGGGACATCGTAGCGTGCACTTATATCTCCTGCCAAATTTCTGTCCAGCTTCTGCCTGTAGAGGTCATTGTCTGAGTGCAGGCAGAGATAGGAGCATGGACCCCTAGAATTTTAGAAATACTGTTATATTCCATCATCCTGGCTACGAAACTGCATTGTTATGGCAACAAATCAATTAAAAAGCCCTTTATTATGAATGTTTTGGCTGATCTAAAGAAGACATGCCGCTTACAGTAGGTTATGCTCTCCAGAAAACCTCACATACGGATTATTGTAAAAGACAGACAGTCTTTATGGGTTGTGGAAGGCAGTCCAATGAAAGCGTGATAGATGGATTATGAAGGTGTCCTAATGATCACGTGTGCAGCTCTCGCAATTCGTGTTTGTGCGTGGGTCACCACACCTCCAGCATTCCCCAGACACGTCCTCCATCTGGTTTAGCACTGCAACCCGTGTGACCCAGTGCTGCAAGTTACAGTGGAGAACCAAGTGAAGGAAAAGGCACCGATTCTCAATATACAGCGGCCACAGCGTTTGCCAGGCTGGTGCACACAACTTCTTTAAAGATTAAACAATATGCACATCTATACGTAAAGTCACCTTCCAGAAAGTTCTTAAACATTTTATATTAGTGACATTTGGTGAGAGACAGAGCATTCTCTTTTTTGTCTCACCAAATATGGTAACCTTATTTGTGTGTGCAGGCCTGGAGAAGATGCGTCTCTCTCTAGCTTAGGGTGCCTGTGTTCAGGATTAAAATCTTTCGCGTAGCAGAGTAATCATATCAGTTTTTGTTTCAAAATTATAAGCAAATTTTCTATTAGTCCACAAAGTTAAATTGTGAATAGAGAATGTTTCCATTAACGGATGCAAAGTGAATAATACTCGCCATTTACCATTCCACAAGATTGTCTCATACTTCAACATGGAGCAGGTACTCTAAAAGCCAGTAGCTCGAGAAGAACTAATTTTCATTTTATCTGCTAATTCACAAATTCTTTTTCCATTGCAGTTTTTAAAATTACTTATTTTTCCAAACGATCACAAAAGCCACCGCAATCAAACATAAATTTTGGAGATATATCAAATATTTTTTAAGTATTTCCATTAATGATTGAATGTAACGGCCACTCTCACTGGACCATGGCGTCAGGCACTGCCAGTTACTGCAGAGATGCATGGCTGATCCTCACTTGCACTTTGTTTTGGACAATAAATAATTTCATCTGCAGTTATGGCTTCATGTTTTAATGCATGTCAGTGCGTGTTCATCCAACAGTTTTGTCCTGGTACTCATTGCCTTGTATCAAGGCGTTCGGCAGATTGAGTTAGACGACGTATTTACTTGGCCAGCTTTATCCTTTCTGGTGTGCCAGCAATTTGTCAACAAAATATAAAACTCTCTTTTCATGCAAGAAAACACCTCACCTTAAAGATGGAACTGAAGGATATCGCACACACATTTGATGGCTTTTGTTTCTGAACGTAATTTGGCGCATGGAGCTAAGCTTTGTAGTATCAATTTTATCATTTTTCTGGGGCCCAGATGTGTGTTGGAACAACTGACTTGGATTACTGCCAGCCCCACTGCAAATGCAACCTATATTGCTATGAAATAAGCTTAGACAATGTTGTAATAGCTTGCTGCACACAAAAAGATCTATGCTTTCACCGTAAGCAAATGAGTCAAGTTTGACAGGTGAATGAATGAGCATCATAGGGTTTTTGTTTTGTGGTCTAAATGGGAAGTTATTTCACTATAATGACCAACCCATCCATCTGTCAGTCCATCCATCCATCCATACAGGGTCGCAGTTCATAGTTACAGGATCACATAACTTTTTACAATAACATACAGAGTTAAACATACAAGATCAATTGCAGAGGTCGGCTTTCAGGGTGCTGGTGAGTCCTGCCTGGGAAATCCCCAGCTTTCTCCTGCAGTCATCACATGCATTTATGTCTCTGTACTGAGACCTAAATCCCTATGATGGACTGCCATCCCATGCAGGGCCGTCCCCTGCCTCGTGTCTCATGCTTCTCAAATCATTCCATGTTCACAGTAACAGTGATCATAGAAGATGAATGGATACTGTACATCAGACATAAAGTATACAAGTTTACAGCCTTTACAAAAAATTGTTTCATTGAACAATTGCGTTCATTAGGCTCCCGTTTCCTGTCCGCAACATCAAATTTTGTTCTGTGTATTAATTCCGCCTAGTATGACTTCTGGCCGCTACTCCCGCTGTGCAGCAGCATAACATGCATACTCCCAGCATCCTAGTTCTTTGTGCTTGCGTATACCCTTAAAATTATGTTGATTAACGACTTACGAACGAAAGTTACGAACGAAAGTTACAAACGCCCGTTTGGAACGTAACTCATTCATAAGTCATGGTGCACAGTGTCTGTAGTTGTTTACTAATTGCCATTATGTCATTCAAATAAAACAGAATCCATTGAGAAGACAAGGAGTTGTATCATAGACTCCCGATAGAAACAGTTGTGTAGTAAGTTTAAAAATGTGTTAACTGGTTAACTGTGTTAATTTACAGAGATTACATCATTATACATACACTTTTTGTTGTTAAACAAGACAGGAATTTTGATATTAACGCATAAATTACACTGAGATACACGGCACATTTTTGTTATGTTTGTATTGGGCTTTTAGGATTTTATGATTAGGTTGTGTCATAAAGGTTCCATCTGTAACTGTGTAGTTTCAATGTAGAATCATGTTTTGCTGCTTTTTTAAGCAGCAGATCTGGATGCATTTAGATAAAATGCAAGAGTATAAAAAAATTTGTTTACCGTGGAGGAATCACTTGTGTAGAATTTCAAATACGATATCGATGTTCTTCCATTTATAGCAATTTTCCGAAACATTTCTGCATGGTGCACAGAGTCTCTGGGGGCTGCACTCTCACCTCACAGTCCTGGGGAAGCATGTTTATGCAGCGTCAGCTCTGCATGGGGGATGTTTTCATAGACCCCCATCATTCCCCTGGATACCCAGCTATACTCAGCACTCAAGCACGTCTAGGGCACTGCTATCTCTAAATTGTCATTATCGTCTGAATGTAAGGGCGGCCTGCAAAGAACTGTGTGCACTCTGCTTTGCACTCTGAAGACCCTGCTTCACTATTGTAAACAGATAGACAGTTATTCAAAATGAAAGGATATTTTTTCCTCTGGCCTAAAAATTATCCATTTTTTTGTTGAATTTGAAACACATCAAATACTGGCAGTAGAATCCCTGCAGAGTAAATGACAAGGCTCGGACAGTGCTGAGTCTTAGCTGACAGTCATGTGTTCCTTTTCCCTTGCATCACGAGATATCAAATGTTGTGATTAGCAACACAGGGATTGCAGATATCAAAGGTACAGTGAATATCGCTATTTAACTTCATGACAACCTGAATTGTCACACATTACATCTTGTCTCTTACAGATGGTCTACAAATCCTGGCTTTGTTCCCAGTACTTCCAGACGACACAGATGCATTGCATTAACAGGATCCCATGCAAGCAATATTGCCTGGAGGTTCAAAAGAGGTGTCCGTTTATATTGCCAGACAATGACGATCTCATTCACGGAGGAAGCCCAAGTTTTATATGTACAGGTTTGTTTGGTTGCCTTATGCTCACAATTCACATGACAATCCCCCAGTTCATCCTACTGAACTGCACACCGTCCATACCTTGGCTAATGGAAAGTAAGCTGATTTTATGACGTTACTTAGCCATAATTGTAGCAGTTTGTAACAAGTGACACCCTATGGCCAAAAGTGGTATGACAGTTTGATTCCTGTTAGACCAACAATGTAGTTTGGGTAGAGAGTGGCCGGTTAAGTGATATGGGATCACAGTATAAATCATTTTATTGGTGTTTGCTCAAGTTAATTCCATTAATTTGCTTAAAGTATGTTCTAGGGGAAGTAAAGTTATATTATGGGGTGTACAATGTGCAATTACAACACCAAAGTTTATCTGTAATTCCTTTGTGCGTCTACATGGGTATTTAACTCCATGAGTCACCCTGTGTAACGACCTGTTGTTTTATAACTACAAGCAGATCTTTATGTTATTAGTCTGGTTCACTTTCTCTCTGTAGATCTAATCTGCATGATAAGCAGATTTATATGTTTCATAAAAACGTTCTGAGTTTTACAGCTATGAAGTCACAATTCTGTTTCTGACGGAAGCAGTTTCTGTAGTGATTTAGCATATGTCGTTTCGTTTAGCATGGATTCCAGCTACAATCTCTTAAATCATGACTATATATATATATATACATATATATATAGCACACTAATATTTTTACTTTGCAGGGCTTTTAGAAAATCATCTGTCCAACTCCAAGGCAGAGTGCTGCGATGTCCGATGGGATTTTAAACCTGATAACTGTTCCGAAGGGACAGTAAGAAGAACTCACCCCTCATGCCACCACAAGACTTCAGTCACCACCTCAGCGGCATCCAGACTATGTAACAGCAGGCTCAAACTCTGCATGCTAGTCCTGGTACTTTTACACACCATCTCCACGTTGACCGCAGCACAGAACTCCATGGGTCTTGACTTCTGGGCCGTCACCACGGTGGAGGAAGGTTCCGGCGAGGAGTGACAGGAAAATGCTCCAGCGTGGGTAAACTCGCCAGGCCTCACGCGGGCAGTTTTTTTTTTGCAATTTTGGCGCCGCGGAAAGAACCACAGATGGAGAATGGCATCTGCTGAAGTCCCCCTGACTATGGAGCGGGATTTGCGATCGGGAGCGGAGATGGTGGAGCGGAAATAAAAAAAATGACAAGAACAAGACAACAGCACAGCCTTCGCTGTGACTAATCCTTCTCTGAGACTGAGTTCTCTCACACAATTTTATACATTATGCTTAACTTTTTGGATTTTTTTTTTGCCTAGATTACAACAGGATTTTTTTTGTCTTCAGATATATTTTTTTGTTAATGGGTAACTTGGAAGAAGGGGAGGATTATGGGGGACAAACATGAAGCGAAGGCGATCTTGTCCGGCTGGTAACTCTCTGTGCAGTTACTCTCATCTCATTTGTAAAGCTACACATGGATGCTGCTCCTTCATTTTAATGTTGTGGTAAAATTGGGGGTTTATTGTTAATATGTCCAATGTAGAGACACACAGTCACACAGAGACACCCATTCAACCCAGCGTTCAACCAACCATAGTTTGACTTGAGTCAGTATAAGCCCTCTCTAAGCATACGTAATCCTGGTGTTGCCCATTGACAAGGAGATCATGCAGATCCCCCTTTATGCTACGGTACTTATCATAACACTGGCCAAGTTTTGTAGCCTTGTCTTCTGACAGATGAGACCTGATGTGCTTTGTGGGTGTCTTCTGCTCTCCAAAGAGTCTTAGATGTGTTGGTCAGGCTAAATAATTGGGTGTTGATCAAATATAAACATAGGCTCTTTGTCAACATGTCTCCTGTCCTCGTGTGTTAGAAGATGTTCTGATGCCTCACAGACAACATCCTTAGTCTGGGATCCACCAGCCTAGACCCATATACAGTGTGATACAGAAAATGCTCTTGAAAACAGAATAACAATTAGTAAGCGTTACACTGAACATTGATGATTTTAAAACAGACACCTCAGACTGAACTACAGCATTATATATTAATGTGCCACAGAAAGGCCTTGTGGAGAAGCGCTTGATGGTAGCTGTGATCTTTAAGGTTTGCAGGTCACGGCCCTGTTGCCACACGGCATCTGCTGTGTTTATTTCATGCAGCGTTCATGGCCAAGTCAGCTTATGTGGTTGACGTTTGACTGCAGTAAAAGGCTTCCTGGTCGGGTCCGCCATCTTTTTTTCTGGACAGCTGGGTGTTGGAATATAAGCTAAGGAGCATGTGTTATATGCGATACATATTGTATTCTTTAGAACGTTAAATCCACGTCAGAGGTTCTTAAGATAGGATTCTGGTTTTTGCGCTAATGTTTTACCATGTATGAAAATTAAGATTGATGAGGTAGAGAGTGAGGTAGCTTTTTGCTAAATGTTTTTGGTTGCTGGTAAGTTGTTGCTATGATGATAGAATGGATTGCAGCATTAAGGCGGATTGAAGCCCGTAGCACTTTCTGTTTGAGTCACCCACTTTTCCACATGGACTACATGAAGTGTTCTACTTCAATGGCATCGATGATGCAAGGAAATGGAGACATTTTGATGAAAAGGCCGCTATGTCAAAATGTAATTCGTGTTACACAACGTGCCCAAGAATTACCAAAACAAAAACAAAAAACCAGAACTACCCCTTCTGTATTTTATCTTCTTATTTTGAGCATCTTGCATTGAGCAAAGGGCTTTTAAAATGTTTACATACATGAAGAGAGCATGAAAAAAAACACCTACAGCTTATCATAAACTCACAAATGAAGACACACTCTTACACTTGTGCACGCAGGCATGTACAAAGACCTTGGTCCCTCAGCTAAAACAACATTTTAATAATCAGCCTTAGAAGATGTAACACTTCTCTCATGTTTTGCAGTTTGAAAAGCGTTCAGCTATGCCTGGAGGTTAGATATAAGGGCTGTATCTTTTTCCTGTATGTTTCAAACAGTCTTTGGTCAAGTGAGGTTATAGGTGCTTGCAGGGCACATAACAGAGAGGATCAAGGAAGAAAGTTAGCTCATTAGCACGCACAAACCTTAGTCAGATGCAGTCACTGCGCATGGAAATGCTTTTAAACCAATATCATTTTAAAAAGCATTCTACTTTTTAATAGTTAAGCATTACTGCTAGAAGTGTAAAATTGCCAAACTGATACATCAAAATTAAAGTCTAAAAATAAAAGGAAATCTGAAACACTAAATCAACGTTCCTGCCCTTATAAATATTATTTAGCCAGCATTTATGAATGCAATGTCAAAAGTAAAGAAAATTTAACATATATATAATCTAGCGCTTTTAACTGACTGTGTTTTGTAAATAAAATGAGAGGTGATTTTTGCCAAGGAAGCAATACCAACGTGTGCTCATGATTGGGTTTTTTGTGTGTGGTCATTCCTCTGTAGCAAAAAGCCTCCAATTCAGGTTCCTGTTCGTCTGATGAACCTGCCTACCCAGTTCATTCCGCATTTTTATCCTTATATTTGTTTTTAATCTACCTCTCTCCAACAAAGGACAGCAACTCAGCGCGTGTCCCGGCAATTCCCAGACGGAAAACTATAGCACAGATCGCGACGACCCTAACGCTCCTTAAAACATTATGTCATACACTGCACCTCAACCCCGCAGATCACACGGTTTTTGATATGATAGAGATGTGGTCGGGCGGATTCGTTTTTTTTTTTATTTTTACCAGTCAGCTGGTGGAAGTGCCGAGCTCGAGGTGATTCATTTGTCTCAGTGCGTTGCTCGCAAAGCAGAGTGACAGAAGCTGGCTACAGCAGTATTTTACATAGGATTGAGATTCTTAAGCTATGCAAATGAAAGCTTGGTCATCATCATTGCCCGTTTAACTGTAATGAAACTGCTACAGAACACATAATAGTCGGTAACTTGTTTTCTGTAAAAATCAACAATCAGGCCTTACATGATTTTTATTAAGCTGGGGGTATAAAATGGGTCATAATTCATAAAGAGGAGCCAACCTAATCATTAGCCAATGATATGTTTAGAATTGGTGAATGACAGGAGAGGGGGCACGCCAGGAGCCAATCATCTTTCAGTTTGGGCCACTGATCCGTGACCCCACCCCTGTATGCGACCTTGTACAGGAGAAATACTGGTTCTGAGATGATGGGTCTCATTGATAATTAAATTAGGAATTTAAGAGAGGTCAACAAAAAGTATATTCCCATGCACATTGCTAGATTTAACGGAGAGCTGCACGATATTACGATAAATATTTCTGCTGAATTAACCCTGTTGTTTACACTGCAAGCATGAAAGAAACGACATAATTTATGGTTCTGAATTCATTTGTATGTATGTTTCTATTTTCTTGTTTTGTGTGTACTTTAAATGTTTGCCTTGATTTATGGAATCTCGTGAAAGCCATCGCAGAAGCCCAGTTGATAGACGTCCCCCCACACCGCACAACTTCTTTACATTAAGCAGGCATTACGCAGACTCCGAAACACTGCACTAACCATGCAAATGTCTCTGTATAGCTCACTGTAACCAAGCCAACGCAAAACAGTCCGGAACGCAATTTGACGACAACCTTTCTCGGCCTGAAGTGGAAGTTTTCATTTAAGTTTATACATAGTGTATATTTGGTGGGTCACACTTGTTTTATCCAGTGCACAGCTTTCATGAATGAATGTAAAAAATTGAATGCCTACTTAATGCAAAGTGCTACCAAAAAGTAAAACAAAAATACAATCAAAAATGTCATGTTCGCGGAAATGTGTATATTTTTTTTAATATTCATTGACAGTAGGGACAGCCGTTGAAAAGTCGTTTCATGTTGTCATTTGGGTAAGCGATTTTCGGATTTGATTTTATTTTTTAACTGTTATTTTATAAATCCTGTTGATCTATGCACTGCAGTCTTTTCCGTTTTAGATATGCTACAAGATCGCTACCTAACTTTTTTTTTTATCTTTCTCTTTGGTCACTTTCATTTCGTTTATTTTTATGACACTGGAAAAATCATCGTTTGGATTTCAGTTTAATTGTGTTGGATGATGTGTTATATCAGCAGTAGGAATTTCCTTAGAGTTTTAGCCTTTCAAAGTGTGGGGGTGGGGTGGGGGGGTGGTGGTGGTGGTTAAAAACATAAGGCATATAAAGATATTATTATTACTATATTACTGGTGATATGTAACATGATAGACTCTTTAGTTCAGTAACTATGTTTAATTTTTTACAAACAACTTTGATGAGATAATTTATAAACAATTCCAGTCATGATCTTTTAAAAAGTATGAAATACAGCTACACTTATTAAAATAATGTTCTAATAAAAAATAAACATATATGAATTTATACTTTCTGTGGTTCGTTGTTTTAATGGTAATCGTTGTGTTGGTGTGTGTCTGGAGAAGCTAACAATAAACATCCATGAGCAGACATGAAAATGACATGAAACGCGAAACCAGGCTTATATACGTGCTGAGTTTGCATGTTCACCCTGCAGCTTAAACACAGGATGCTAAGGTAGATTGATTGCATTTAATGCCCCCTTAGTGTCGTTTCCTGCTTGAGTCTCCCACACCTTGCATACAGACTCACAATCATGTCATTGCCACTAGAGGGTGCTAGAAGGCCGTCAACGGGCCCGTATGAATTTCATCTTCAATAGTCGGGTTCCTTGGGAGATACAAAGATTGGCAGTCCATTGCAGGGTTGATAGATACACAGACAAAGCCCATATAATGCAGACAATTTATGAGACATTAATCAGCCGAAATGCATGTCTTTGGAAGAAATGTGCATGATAGAAGGATAGCATGTAAAATTCATGTAAGCAGAGCCATCGTGGTTCGAGGCAGCAATGCCGCTCACTGAGCCACCCATTCATTTAATTTCGTATACATAATCATTTTGATCCTGAAGTCTCTTACTAGGACATAAAATTAAAACCTTGCCTCAGCTTGCAATTAGTCATATCAGTCTTTAAAATGTAATCACTCATTGTGTTCCAGGGGAACTCTAGGCTACGCAGACTCCACGGCCCCCCACAGTTATGCTGATAATGGATCACCGCAACAGGCACCTTATATCACACATGTTCAGCTGATGATGAATTCAGTGCCATATTTGTGGAACCATTCTCAGAAATGTTAGCCTGGGGCACAAGGCATTATTTACATTAATTTATTTAGCAGATGCTTTTATCCAAATTGACATCGAATTGAGAAGAGGGGTCAGCCTAACCCTGGAACAATCAGGGTTAAGGGGCTTGTTCAAGGGCTTAACGCTGAAATTACTCATTTTCAACAACTGACTATTTTTCAAGTGTGTTTTGTTTTGCATAATAAATCATAATAGATAGATAGATAGATAGATAGATAGATAGATAGATAGATAGAT
>JAABNX020000040.1:12943942-12955724 GCA_015163995.2 Mormyrus lacerda
AACCTGAAACTTTGTCTAAATAAATAGCAAATATGAGTGCAACAAAATGACTGGAGGAGATTCAATCTAGCAATTTCCATTTGATTGCTGCAGTTCACGTTCATCTTGGCATTAGTTGAAATTCAAAACGACTAAATTCAGGCTGCAGTGTGTGTGTGGGGGGGCTGTGGTGCAGTGTGTGTGTGTGGGGGGGCTGTGGTGCAGTGTGTGTGTGTGGGGGGGCTGTGGTGGAGTGTGAAGGAGTGGCAATGCTCTCGGCACTCAGGCGCTCTGTAATTAGTCTGAGGGAGATTTTTCTTCCTCAGCACACAGTATAAGTCTTTATATTTAGTGCTCTGTCGCTCAGTGGCATTTAGCCTTGACTCACTGTGCAAAGATATCCGCAGCCTCCACAATAACTTAATAATACAAACTGCTCCAGTCTCCAAGGAACATCGAAGTCCTGATTTTTCCATGATCATTTGATTGTTGATGTTCTGATATTTTGTTGGTGGGTCCTGCTACTTCACTAGCAGCACTGATGACTATTAAATGCTTTATATTTTTTAACACAAGATGGCACCCACTTAGCTCAGCCTGTCTTGCTGTAAGTCTCTCCTCAGATTACTTTCTTCTCCTCTAAGTTCCCTTGTGCTCCCTCACACTAACCTTTTTCTTATTTCCTTATCATCTTAATGACCCCCTGCCCTTTGCTCCTTTTCATTGTTCTAGCAGTCATCTGTACTGTCAGCATTCTCCTCCAAGCAGCTTGATCGTCATCAGAACTGGGCTTCACAAATGAACACACACACACACACACACACACACACACACACACACAGGTTTGTAATTATATTATTGTGGGGATTCTTCATTCATTTCTATGGGGAAAACTCTAATCCCATCACGACGACCTTAACCCTACGCAGCCCTAAGCTTCACCATAAGAAACCATAAGTTTCCCCTTGTGGAGACTGAATAAGTGGCCCCTTCAACATCACAATGACAGGTTATCATCACAATTTAGGGACATTATACACACAGACACACACAGACAGACAGACAACACACATACGGTGTTTAATGGTAATACGGTTTAATGCCATATCTATATAGACATGAATTTCTCTGCTGAGGTAAGTGAACCTCTCAGTGCAGGTGACATTCTCCCACGGTCAGACACACTGCTGATGCCCAAGAGGTCATTAAAGACCTAGATCTTGGTTTTTCTCCAGGACACTTGCAAGCCCAGACACTCAGACTCCTTGCTCTGTCTCCTGAGAGCCCCGATCAGAGCCTCCATTGACTCCACAAAGATCACAGCATTGTCGGCAAAGTCTAGATCAGTGAATCATTCCTCACAAACAGATGCCCCACATCCTCTGGACCCTACGACCCTGCGCAGCACCCAATCCATGCAAGAACTGAGCAGAGTAGGAGCAGAAATACACTGCTGAGGAAGCCCAGGAACCACTGGGAAGTAGATAACAAACATATGAAAAACTAATAATAAGCATTGGCCAAAAAACCAGATAAGCTATTGTTAAGACCTCTTCAGAATAATGCATTAATTCTTCCCCAGGAAAAAATCTTTCCTTTAAGATCATACCTAAGATACCTTTTATACAAACATTTTATTGCACATGCTGATATTAATCGTGGAAAATATGAAGAAAATCCATCATAATCCATCTTAACCTCTATGTTTGTAAATCAAAAACGGGTATGTTTAACAGAACAAATCGTAAAAGGTTCCAAATGGCTTGTTTCATACTACTGTTAGTGAGGGTGCAGTGCTGTATTAAGACCTAAGGAAGGTTTCCTCGCTGAGCACTAGATTACTTGCTTGAGAAGACATATGAAAAGTGGGGCTATACTTAACTGCACTTTCAAAATGCATTCATTATGTGTTCATAATGCATTCATAGAACATTCATAAGCAGATTGTAAATATACCATAACATCCAAACATGCCTTAACAGCTTTAATATATATTAATAACACACATTATGCGGTATAATGTTTGTTATTAATGCCTAGTAACGCTGTTATGTTAGGATGTTAAGGTATACTTACAGTAGATGATGCTTAAAAAGGTGCACTGAATGTTCTATGAATGCATTATGAAGGTACAGCTAATGTAATGTGGGTGTAGGGGTAGATGTTTCAGGGAGCAGTTAGATAGCTGTATAAAGTCAGTTCCTTCTGCCAGAGAGGAAGAGTGCGGCTGAGAGCAGTAGGCCAGATCTTGGTCATATATTTATGTGATACTCAGCTCACTGACCCATTCATACCAAATAAAATCCCCTCTTCAATCTTCCGAATGGCTGTCTCATGAGTCTGTTTGAAATCCGTCTGGAGAATTT
The DNA here is from genome assembly GCA_015163995.2 of Mormyrus lacerda. Classification (NCBI taxonomy): domain Eukaryota; kingdom Metazoa; phylum Chordata; class Actinopteri; order Osteoglossiformes; family Mormyridae; genus Mormyrus; species Mormyrus lacerda. The sequence continues at coordinate 12,946,288 of JAABNX020000040.1, forward strand.
AAGATTTTCACACACACCAAAGCATAAAAATGCATACAAAAGCATAAATAATTGGTTTTAAAAGATAAATGAAAGCCTTTAATTCATCTTTTCTTTGGCGAAGTTTACTCTTCATGATCCCTGTAGAAAACAACAGGCTATAACATATAGTTATAAAATATGACTTTTAACTCTCTATCTATTCTATGGCCATCTTTATCTTTTTAGGTAATTACTTTTCCTCTTCAGAGCCAGCCCAAATTGTATTTTTTTTTCTATCTTGGGGCTCTGTGTTAAGAATGCTTAATTCAATTTGGGCTGGCTCTGGTCTCCATTCACAGTAGTGACTCCAGTCAATCAGCTGTAAAAATCTGAGAAAGTGCTGGATTCCTATGAATAATTGATAAAACAGGGGTGTGCAAACCCTCAGAATGCTGTACATGGCATTTTCTATGCCTTGGTCTGTATTGATGTATTTCAAGACTTGGTTGGGTTCAGCCAAATAATAACGTAACACCAGAGGTTTAGCAACAATAAAATTACAATAACACACCATGTCATCTGAAAAGCAAGAAAATTCATGAAGCATACATTTATAACAACTGTGGACTGATTTAAAAAAAGTATCCAAACTCCAAACTGGAGTGATGTCACTGTCGGGCCCTCAAGGAAGGCCTTTAAGCCTCGACTGCGTCACGGACTCTCTGACCGAGAGTCTTTTCAGATAAAGGCATCTGCTAAACAAATACATGTTCTCGAGTTCATTTCTGTAATGTGATTAATGGATGGAATGATTTACCTGAAACTATGGTCTCGAAATAGCTACAGAGACTCTGGAATTAATATGAGCTGAAGCCAGGGAAATGTTTGAGAACATGTGTCATTCTTTAAACCTTAATGGATTGTAACCGGTTTCTATGGTGAAATGCTGCTCTGGAACTGATACCTTGGTAATGCTGCTGAATAGTGTCATGGGGGCATTTTCTATACTGTATATATAGAACACAGCCAGAGAATGTGGGAGAGGAAAATTATAAATGTGATTCTATAAATTTTTCTCTATGAAAGTAAAATTAATCAAAAGAAAATATATAAAAAAACAAGGAACAAATACACTCATGAGATCTGCTGTTTTATTTCTGATCCTCGAGTCGATTTTTCTGGTCAATATCTCTACCCTTTTAACATCTGTCTACAACCCCAGAAGGGGACGTATCGCTGAATTTCAGCTTAGTACTGAGTAATACACAGCGCTGACCACAGCAGAAACCCTAAAATACCTTCATAAATTGTATCCTAAATTCTTATGCTTTATGTCCTTAATTGCGTGGTTTAATGGTGAGCATTGCAAAGTAACCAGAATGAGTGTTTGAGGAGATGTTACTGCTAGAAAAATGGACGTTGAGATGAGACTCCAAAATGCAGCCATCCATAGGTGCTTATCCAGTGCTGGATTTCAGAGATCCTAGAGCTATCCGAAGAACCTACCAAAGAAGCAAAGGGCAGGAGAAATAACATCAATAAGAAGGAACAAAAAAGAGAAAAACTCTATAGTATTATGGTAAAATAAAAAAAAAACTGCTGCATATTATAAATGTGAAGTATTGTGTCCTATATAGTATCTTTAATAAAAAGCATTTACTTTAGACCTGACTAATATCTTCCAGTGGACCAGATCCAATAAGCTGTCACTCTGAGTCCTGACATTATCCAATGCAACAGCGCCAGGACTTTACTCACACTGCTGCTGCTGCTTTATAATTTCTGTTCTTTTCACAAAAAATTATCCATGGAAATTTAAATCTTTAATATTTAACATACAAAGGACATAGTTGAAATGGTTGTTAGAGCCAGTTATCAGGTGGTGCTAATCTAATAGCTGCCTCTTAAATTTAAAAAGAGACAAAATGACAATGTTGCTGGAAATAGCTGCAATCGGACTTCTAGAGACCAAAATGAGCTAATCATAGAACCAATGGAGTTTAATAATAGATCCACATTAACAGTTAAGAGACAGCTTCATCCACAAAAAGGGTAATAGATGAATGCCAATAAAACTCATTATCTATCTATCCATCCATCTATCTATCTAACATATATAGTGCAGCTGGCAGTGTCTTACTGATGCAATCAGTCCATACAGATGAGACTGTGCAGTCCACCGCAATAAATCAGTCAGCTAGCAGTTGTGGAAACATTATTTATTGTCTATCACATGCATTTCCCAGTGACTCACTCAGCTTCCATAAAGACCCCTGTTGTCCAGGTGTTCTACATTAAAATAAAACACACAATCAGACAGCATGATTATTTTTTTTTTGTCCTGTCTTCATCCCTTGGTCGTTTTGTGCTCTGACCTATTAATCTCTGATTTTAGAGCATTTAAATTATATTAATAAAGCAAAACGCAAATGCTACCCATATATGTGCAATAGTCTTCATCTCGCCTCTGTTATGTGTGCGTAAAAAGTCCTTATTGTCCTTATTAAAGTTTTTATTACAGTCAATTACTGCAAATATTAAATTCCAAGGTGCATAGAATAACAGAATTATGCACAAAGTGTAACTGAAATAAAGATTTATAATGACATTTCAATAATCACTAACACACAATGACCTACTATCACGTGCCAACAAATAGAATAAAATCTGTTACCATGTCAAGAAAATGTTCTTTATGAAATTCAGGCCTGCGAGACTCTGATCATTTTAAAAAGGTTTGACAAAAATGTCAGTAATTTCACAAAACTTATCACAATTTAAAATGATCTTGCACACTGTGATAATTCCTGCACTGTTATATTTCCATTGAATCCATAAATTAATAACAAGAATGACAATCAGAAAAAAATGCACATTTAATTATGAAATTGTCCTTTGTAATATTTTGCCCTATCATGTTCTCATGTGGGAATAATCCTTTGCTTAATAATAATTGAATGAATAGGGATGTCCTATTACTTAAAATAAATAATAAAATTCAACTTTAATGACACATTTGTAACAATATTTCAAAGTAGCTTTAGAATATTCTGGTGGATCGGGCTGTGTAGCCTCTGCTCTCTTTTACTGCACATACACACACATGCAGACACGCGCATGCAGACACGCACATGCATACACACGCATGCAGACACACGCATGCAGACACGCACATGCAGACACGCGCATGTGCTCCTGTGGTTCAGCTCGGTTATCTGCCTGTAGTCCATTTACCTGTCAGTGTCCAAGTGCACTTGATTTAGGTGACCTGCATTTCCTCACATTTCCCAGTAATGGACTGACAGTCTACATAGGGTATACACTTCCCGGCACAAACGCTGGGCATCCGAAATGGAAGTACTGTTAAAATGGTTATCATCCACAAAATTCAGCATAATCAGATACATAAAGAACGAATTGCAACCTCATCGATACAAAACCTCGAAAATCTATCCCGTTTTTAATCCCTAAACAATATTAATTTCCACCTGGCACTAACCATGTATTCCTTCACCACACTAAGCCATGGAAAGGTAAAAGTGCAGTAAAAGCAGTAAAAGTCATAATTAGTTATTTTAATCATGGTTTATGTCAGAAAATATTTTTAAGGAAAAATAATGTAAAAAATGGAAATATGTTGCTATCTTAACTACTCAGTCCCTGTGTTCTGGATGTTAAACCCTGTGAAATGGAATTGCTCTTAATATGACACTATTGCTTTACAGTTGACCGTAGTTTATGAATAATTAAAATAACCACCACACTGAAATAACTGGCTGGATATAAACTGCACACTGAAGCAAGCATTGTTCAGTTTGTGTGTCTGAAGGGCAGCTGTGTAAATTAAGGCTAAACACCACATTAAAGACTATAGAGTGAAATAAATGCATATTGTCTTAATTACAAACAGGGTACATAACAATGCCCAGCTGTTCGGATGTCCCAGTGAGCACGAGAGGAACAAATATGTGGAATGAAAAGTATAAAAAAACCACAAAGACACTGTTTAAAAAAGGTCAAGTTTTACAGCTGTCAACACAAACAAGAAGGAAAAACAGCAATTTCCATGAAGGAGAGAAATCAATTTTTTTGAAGGAGCTGCATAGTTCAATGGCTGAAAGTGAAGGTGTACCAGTCAGCCATAACAGTGGCCTTTTTACAGTTCAATGCATGTCCAAGGCCTAAGCTGCAGCTCCCACTCTGTCCTGTAGGGGGTGTGTATCTGCAGCCTGTATGGGAGGGAAGCAGAAGAGAAGCCATTGGGGAAAAATAACCATTAAAAAACAACAACATGACAGTGACCCAAGTGCAATGTGGGAAAATAGCAGACCAGTACAGAGATTTCTACCAAAACTCAAAGAAACGTGTGCGTTGCAAGTCTAGTGGTGCCTACATTTCAAAAACATAACTAGCAACATGACATGGGGCTAATTAAATCGGGACGGCCCTCTTTAAAAAAGGCCTTTCAGATAATTCAGACAAATACATGGCAATTCAGCAGATTCATTCTGCTAATATCCTGTGAGAAGCATTGGGAAAACAGAACAGCAGCACAGATAAGACAAATTAACACTGGTGTAGCTCAGGGACTGAAGGCCTTGGTGCAATTCTGCCTGGAAGAATCAGTCAAAATCACCTATGAACAGCCTGCAAATCAACTACATACTTACTCAAAGATTTAAACTGAAGGTGTGTGTCCGCAAAATATTATAATCTAGGGACTACATGCTTATGCAAATGGATATTTCAGTTTTAAGTATTTCTCACTTTTAAATTTAACATAAACTTTTGAGTCTCAAGGTTATTGAAACAAAATGATCACAGAGAATTTAATTTCAATTGATTGCAGGAAGTGACGAACAGTAAAATGAATCAGCCAAGAATACAATGTACTGCATCCAAATTACAATGTTTAAAACTGTTATACATTTCTCTGTAAGGTGCACATTTATGTACAAATTTACCTTTAAATTCTAGCTCAACAGTTCACATGGCCAAAGGACATTCTTGCAAGCAGTACTTAGTACATGGTCATTTTCTGATTGAAGTGAAATTTAACTTTATTTATGGAACTTTCAAATCAAGCAGGACAGTTATAGAAAGGCCAAACGCTTAAAAGGGTAATTTCCATCAAAGGGGTCTAGTCTTCATAAAAAATTCCATCCATCAGACTAACATCAAAGTATAAAAATAAAGGCAATAATCTCATCCAATTTCCTACCAACCCAAATAATACTTATTTCAATTCAATCTCCCTCTGTTTCATATAATATTGCCCATGTTTTTTTGTATTCAATAACTAAAAATAATACGATTAAAAATAATAAAAACATGGACATTTGTACACTTCTTATGTAAGACGAAATGTAATAACTGAAATAATAACATCTGTTACCCGGCACATTTTTCCTTTAATTAATTGGATCCCCATTGTAATGCTGCTTTTTTCATTGGCAGAGCAAGAGATGACATCAGATCATAATAGTGAAAACACCCATCCATCTTCTACCACTTACTTAGTACTGAGTAACAGAGTAACTGAGTATGTCAGAGTCATTTTACACCACAGTAGTAAAGGCCATGCTCTCGTTTCCAATTTATACTGCCCATAGCATGAATATCATCTCCTTGCCTTTATCCATTGACTCAACTCATCCCCTTTTCTTCCTAAGGAGATCCCCATTAAAGATCTTTCCATGACATTGATGGCTCCAACCTGACCTTGTTGGATATGGTTAGCAAATGGATAGAAGGACTGCTCATTATTCCTGGAGGCATTGAGGGCTTGATCACAGTCATGATTACCATCGCACAAGCCAGAGCCTCCACCTTCTCTCCTCCTACTACTACTGACTCTGACACCCATAAACCATCCATCACCATCACCGAGGACCAAGTGAGAAGAGAACTACGCAGACTCCATCCCGCCAAGGCGCCGGGCCCAGATGGCTTAAGCACATAAGTACTCAAGCTGTGTGCCTCTCAGCTATGTGGAGTACTGCTGAAAATCTTCAACTCGAGCCTCAGTACCAAGAAAGTTCCTGTACGGTGGAAAACATCATGTCTGGTTCCTGTACCAAAGAAGGTGCAACCCAGTGCCCCATCGGACTACAGGCAAGTAGCATCACCTCACACAGCATGAAGGTCCTGGACACTCTCCGCCCCCTGGTGAGGACGGCGCAAGATTCTCTCCAGTTTGCCTACCAGGCCAGGATTGAAGTGGATGATGCCATCATCTACCTGCCACACATCTTGACAAGCTGAGTGCATCCCTGAGGATTACATTCTTCAACTTCTCCAGCTTCAACACCATTCAGCCCAGCTGGGGAGCAAACTGTCTGCTATGCAGGTCCATGCTCCCCTAGTTGCATGGATTTCGGATTACCTGACTGATAGGCCACAGTACGTACGACTTCAGGGCTGTAAGTCTGACATGGTGCTGTGTAGCACTGGAGCACCTCAGGGAACTGTTCCATCACCATTCCTCTTCACCCTGTACACATCTGACTTCCAATGCAACACAGAGAACCGCCATCTGCAGGAATTCTCAGATGACTCCGCAATAGTTGGATTATATCTAGGGTGGGGACGACTTGGAATACAGGATGGCTGTGGACGGTTCTGTGGACTGGTGTGAGCTGAATCAGCTGAAGCTGAACATCCAAAAGACCAAAGAACTGGTGGTGGACTTGTGAAGATCTCAATCTCCTGTCACTCCGCTGTCCATTAGAGGGGTGGATGTGGAGATTGTTCAGGACTACAAATACTTGGCGACATACAAGGGGGGTCAAAGTAGGTTGTACTTCCTATGTAGATTCCGATCTTTTAGAGTCTGCAGCACCATGTTGCGAATGTTCTATGAGTCTATAGTGGCCAGTGCCATCTTCTATGCCGTGGTGTGCTGGGGTGGTAGCATGAAATTGGCAGACATAAAGAGACTCAAACTGATCAGGAAAGCTGGCTCTGTGGTGGGTGAGGAACTGGACAACATGGAAACTGTGGCTGAAAAGAGAACATTGTCCAGACTTCAGTCCATCACAGTGTGGTGGACAAATTGAGGAGCACCTTTAGCCACAGACTCACCAGCTTGAAGTCCTCCACTGAACACCACAGGAAATCCTTCCTTCCCATCGCCATCAGACTCTACAACTCCTCCCTCAGTCACACCCCCACACAATAATCCGTGAATAGCCTGCTGCTTCTTGCTGTATATTTATTTATTACAGGTTAAATCTATTAATGGGTGAAAGACTGTGCATTATTTTTGCTATGATGTGCACCAGTCTACTATGTACAATACTGTGCAATGTTCTTACCAGGTGCTGAAACATTATTATGTACAATATCACATGTTGTTCTCTAAATGGGCGCTAAATCACTTAATTACTCAAAATCTTATGTGCGATAGTCTTCATGTGCAATATTACTACTTGGTCAATTTCATTACTTAATATTACTCAATTTTACTTAATTACTACTACTGATTTTCTAAAGTGCAATAACTCATTCCAAACTACAACTTATGTCAATAGTTTTTCACTTAGCTGTGTGACTTATAGATTGATATTATACCAAGCATCTCTGTATGTAGCACAGTCTATTCATTGTGGTTGTTTTCTTTCTACAGATTTCTATTTAGATTTTATCTAGACTATTTTATTTGATATTGTTCTTGTGTCTCTGTTGTGTGTTGTGGCAGTCATCATATAAGCAATTTCCTACGGGAGGTTTTCTGATTCTGATTGATGCTAAGAACAACATTTGTACTGTATTACAGAGAGAGCTCTCATTTGATGAGAGCCAACAATGACTAAGGGCATACTCACACTTGGCCAGGTCGTCTCTTCCCATACCCGAACATTGATGTCATGTCTGTGTTCCATGCTTGGGCACAATTAGTGATCCCACTGGATGTGTAATTTTTGATGCCTTGGGACAATAAACGACATTTGATTTTCGATACGATAATATGAAGTTCAGGTCTGCGGAGGGAAACCAACTGAAATGTGAGCAGAATGATCTGGCTTTGAGTGAACATCCTCAATGAACCCTGTTTCATTTTGTTTATGCTGCACAGATCCAGTTGAACATTTTATTTCCTGTTGATAACAATACTTATGTAGGATATGGACCACTTGAAAACCCTTTTTCTCCCAGAGTGACTGAATCTCTTTTAACAGAATCAAAGTTGATAATTTTGCTGTAGTTTGTAACAATGTAGGACAGTGTGAAGCACTAGATCAAAACCGAGAGCCCTGCGTCAGAAGGATGAAATTCCAACTCTACATCCTGCCTGTCCTCATCTTACACCTATAACAGCTGAGTGCGGCCTTTCCAGTCTTTCTGTAATGTGGAGTATGAGGCATTGATGCATCTCATCATAAAGCAAACTCAAGGGCTTTATCATCACAAGATCAAATGGAACAGAAGCGCAAAGCATCCTGAACGGGACCATCCTAGTCGTACTGGCAGTACCTGAGTTCTTAAGGCAGCAAAATACAGGAAACAGCTAAGTGCTGGGACTTGGGGATCAATGGGAAGTTCCGGAACATGGTGTGCTGGAGAGGTACAGATGGCTGATTAAGCCAGGGGAAACAAAAACCAGGTACTGAGAGATAAAAACCAAACAAATGGATTACAAAAAACAAAACTACAAAGTTTGACATGAGACAGACTGTTCGGGAGCTGAAAAATCTTGCCGCTCTGTGTATATTGATTGTAGGACATCCAGTTTTAATTGTACCCCAAGGAATGTACTGTGCAAAAAGGGCTTATTATGTGTAATTTCCATGAAGGGCCTGGTTAAGTTCATTGTACCGTATTGGCTTAGGTCTTACTGTCATAGCTTCATACTTCAAATGCTTATCTTGAATAGGGTAATACAGAGACCAACAGCCTATCCCAGGAGGTGAAGAGCCCAAGGCATAAGTACAGCATGGATCCACTACAGGGCACATCACAATCCAGGAAATTGAGGGACACAAATTAGGATGTCTGCATGTCTTTGAAGAAGAGAACCACAACAGAGAACCTGCAAGCTTCATAGACAGAACCAGTCTACCCACTGACCCACCATGCCAGCTTATTCTGTCAGGGGTAAATGTGGCTACATGTGAAAGATTCTCTTAGAGGTTTTAGTTACTTGACATTTTATATACAAAGACACATTTGCCCACTGTTTGTGTACAATATAGCTGCAGTAGTACCAACCAGGTGTGACTAGCCCTGATGTGTGAACATTACAGCTGTCTAGATGTAGCGTCAGCTCTGTGGTTGAAACAACTTCAGGTAGCCCTTTTAACTGAGTTGAAAGACATGTGACATTACTGACTGCTTGATAAATGACCTCCAGTCCAGGGGTCAGTATAATGTTACCAAAACATTATTAAGAGACAAAACAATAACATTGATGGCCCCTTAAGGAACAAACAGTCTGGGAATCTCTGACCATGTGAGGAAATGTGCCATTGCAATCA
>JAABNX020000040.1:12959323-12979373 GCA_015163995.2 Mormyrus lacerda
GTCTTATACGGCGAGTATATAACAAAATCTATATTTTAACTGGAAAAGTCAGGGGGTCGTCTTATATGCCCAGTCGTTTTATACGCCGGAAAATACAGTAGTTGATAATCTCTCTCACCCGCAAGTGTCACCGTTTCTGATTATCTTGTTAGTAATACTTTGTTCTGATGGGAAAAAAGCCAGTCCCAGCTCACATACAAGATAATCCCATTTCAGTGAGCAAGGATATAAAAACCTGATAGTGAAGCAGTGTTGCGGACTTGAACGCTAATCTGTGTGTGGAGTTTGTACGTTCTCTGACTGATATGAAGATTTCCTGGGTGTGCACTAGTTTTCTCCCACATTTCAAAATCATTACCTTAGGGGAACTGGCATCTCTTGCCATTCATCTGAGGTGAATTGCATTCCGAGGGACTGCCATCCCATTCCTGGCATCCCCCTGGGATAGTCCCTTCCAAGATTCATGGTGTCCCTGGACTGGAAGAGTGAATATGGGATCAATGGGGTCAATAAATAATGATGACTAGCTTCTTATACAAAGGCGTACTCCCTGTCTTATACCATAGGCTGCATTGGATAGGTTCCATACCATAACCTTGTTAAGAGACTTTGTTATGGAGTTAAATAGCAAAACAGTTGAAGAGGCATGGGAGTTTTTTTAAATCGCATTGTTGCAAGTGCAAGAGTACTTCATACCTGTTTCCAGCAAAACTAAATCTAGGAAACGAAAACCAAGGTGGTTTACTAAGGAAATTAAGATTAAAGTCAGGAGGAAAAGGGCTCTGTTCCACAAATGGAAATTAACTAATGATTTCAAAACTAAACATGAGTATGTAAGTCTACAGGTTGAATTAAAAAATAACATTAGACTGTCCAAGAGGAATGTAGAAAGAAAAATTGCATTGGAGGCTAAGGATGACAATACAAGTTTCCAGCCGTAGGGGCAGCAGGCGATCGCAAGGGTGGAGCCGAAGGAACCCTCGGCGATGGCGAGGCAGGAGCAGGAGGTGATGACGAAGAGGGCGAGGAGGCAGATGGAAGGACAGGCGAAGGAGGCGAGGAGGAAGATGAAGACGAAGGGAACGAGGGGAAGAGGTAAAAGTCGCGGCAGGCGAAGGCTCCGACGTAGGAGACCGACAAGTCGAAGCAGTGGAACCTGTACATGATCGACGAGTCGACGGAGGCGGGGTTAAAGGAGGCCAAAGAGTCACTGTAGGAGGACCCGAAGGCAACCGCCAAGCAGGAGTTCGGGGAACCACAGGTGAATCAGCCACAGGCAGATGGACAAGCTTCTCCCGACAAGCCGTAGGTGCTGTAGCACTGAAAAACACCCCGCACATCCTCATATCTCTCTCTCCGCTTCCTTTTCCTGTGTGCTGGCACTGCGAGGTCCAGAAGCTCGCTCAGCAAGGGAGGAAGGAAGCTTTCAATCCTCGCCTGCCAGATTATATCAGCTCGAGTCAGATGTGTCCGCACCTCCTCTGTGAAGTGCAGATCCTCGGAAGGGGAGATCTGTTTAATGATCTTCCTCGACCAGCGAGTGACAGCTTGTGCCACCTTAACCTCGTGCCTCCTTAACCTCAGGCTGACTAAGCCAGTAATTTACCTCATCTTGAAGATCGAGGTATTCCACCTCACTGACGGGAGGCGTCTTCGTTGTGAGTCTTGTCACTCTGTTAGGGATTCCCACCCGGAAGCAAGCAAAAGGAGCTATGGATACAGACAATGGATTTTATTACGGGATAACACATATCTGAGGTAATGTTAATGACACTGAAACGCGGACTAAATACAAACGAACTGATGACAGGCAACAGGAAACAGCTGGTGAACACAGTGTTAACAAAGGGGCATGGTCGACGAGAGGACAGGACGAACGTAGCATGACATTTGCCCCTCTGTAGTTTTTCTTTCATTTAATTGCTGTTTACTTAATTACTTTTTACTTAATTACTGTTTACTCTTTTGCTTGTCCCCTCGGACACTGTAGGCTGTAGTGTTGTGGGCGGGGGCACAGTCGTGTGTGTGCAATGTGAACAGCAGGGGGCTCAGCATGCAGCCCTGGGGGGAGCCAGTGCTGACGGTGATGGTTGAAGAGATGTGGGGGCCCACCCTGACCCTTTGTTTACGGTCTGTCAGGAAGTCTTTTATCCATAGACAGGTGGAAAAGGGGAGTTCCAGGTCTGACAGTTTGCACACCAATCTGTGGGGGAGGATGGTGTTAAAAGCAGAGCTAAAGTCAAGAAAGAGGAGGCGTGCGTAGTTCCCCTGATGCTCCAGATGGGATAGGGTAGCATGAAGAGCAATAGCTACAGCATCTTCCGTAGACCTATTAGCCCTGTAGGCAAATTGGTGCGCATCAAAGGTGTGAGGGATGAAGGGCATGACATGGCTCTGGACCAGTTTTTCGAAGCAACCACACTGCTCCTCCTGAATCCGAGGTTCGACTATCCAACAGACCCTCCTCTCTAGTACCCCTGAATAAACCTTACCAGGGAGGGTGAGGAGTGTGATCCCCCTATAGTTGGAACATGCCCTCCGGTCCCCCTTCTGATGCTGCAGATGCATGTCAGCCCTGCAACATCCAAAGCCTTGAGGAACTTCAAGCGGATCTCATCCACCCCCAGAGCCCAGCCACTGAGGAGCTTTTTAACCACCTCAGCGACCTCTGCCCTAGAGATAGGGGAGTCCATCCCAAAGTCCCCAGACTCTGCTTCCACACTAGGAGGTGTATCGGTGGGATTGAGGAGGTCTTCAAAGTATTCCTTCCACCGACCCCTGATCTGAGGTCAGCAGCACCCTATCCCCACTATAAACAGTGTTGATGCTGTACCGCTTTCCTGCCCTGAGCCACCGGATAGTGGACCAGAAATTTCTTGAAGTCACCCGGAAGTCGTTCTCTATTGCCTCGTCAAACTCATCCAATACCCAAGTTTTTGCCTCAGCAACTGCCAAAGCCGCGTTCCGCTTAGCCCACCGGTACTCATCAGCTGCCTCTGGAGTCCCACAGCCTACAAAGACCCAATTAGACCCCTTCTTCAGCTTGACGGCATCCCTCACTGCTGGTATCCACCAAAGGGTTCAGGGGTTGCCGTCGCGACAGGCACTGACCACCTTATGGGCACAGCTCCAGTCAGTCCCCTTCACAATGGAGGCACAGAACATAGCCCATTCAGACTCAATGTCACACACCTCCCCCGGGACATAGGTGAAGTTCTGCTGGAGGTAGGAGTTGAAGCTCCTTCTGACAGGGGATTCTGCCAGACATTCCCAGCAGACCCACACTATACACTTGGGTCTGCCAGGTCTGACCGGCTTCCTCCCCCACCAGTGGAGCTAACCGAAAGTCCTCAAGTCTGATGACACTACCACAAAGTTGATCACCGAACTGCAGCCTAGGGTGTCCTGGTGCTAAGTGCACATACTGTATGGATACCCGTATGCTTGAACAAAGTGTTCATTATGGACAATACGTGACGAGCACAGAAGTCCAGTAACAAAACACCACTTGGGTTCAGATCAGGGGGGCCGTTCCTCCCAATCAGTCCCCTCCAGGTTTCACTGTTATTACCTAAGTGAGCATTGAAGTCCCTCAGCAGAACCAGAGAATCTCAAGGAGTCTCTCAAACACCCCTTCCAAGGACTCCAAAAATAGTGGGTATTCTGAACTGCTATTTGACACATAAGTGCAAACAACAGTCAGGACCTGTCCCCCCACCCAAAGGCGAAGGGAGGCTACCCTCTCATCAACCGCAGTAAACTCCAATGTACAAGCACGCAACCAGGGGACAATAAGTATGCCCACCCCTGCTTGGAACCTCTCCCCATGAGCAACTCCAGAGTGAAAGAGGGTCCAACCCCCCTCAAGGAGACTGGTTCCAGAGCCGAAGCTGTGCGTCAGGGTGAGCCCAACTATATCTTCTTCCCCACCAGAGAGGTGACATTCCATGTCCCTCAAATTAGCTTCTGCAGCCGAGGATGGAACTCGCTAAGGTCCCCGCCTCACACTGCACCGACCCCATTAGCTCCTCCTACAAGTGGTGAGCCCATTGGCTGTGCCCGACCAGGCCCCATGGGTGCAGGCCTAGCCATCAGGCACTCGCCATCAAGCCCCACCCCCAGGCCTGACTACTGTGTCCAGGTGAGGGAAAACGTGAATCGATGTTTTTACTCATAAGGGATTTGATGAGCTGCACTTTCTGAAAATTTCTTGGAAATTCGGGATTTGATGTTAGCCGCCATATCGGACTTGTTCCCGTGTTTCGGGAGAATGAGGTGGATGCTTATTTTTCTATTTTCGAGCATATAGCTACGACGCTGAACTGGCCCAAACAGCTTTGATCAGTGTTGCTGCAATGCAAGCTAGTGGGTATGGCTCGGGAAGCTCATCTGTTGGAGCAGAGCCTGAATTATAATATTGTGAACGCTAAAGGGCATATGAGTCAGTTCCAGAAGCTTACCAGCAGAATTTCTGGAAGCTTGGTAAACCCGCCAGCCAAACTTATGTTGAATTTGCTTGGGAGAAGTTGTTACTGTTTAAGAAGTGATGTACTGCTAACGGTGTATTGGACTTCGAACAGCTCAAGGAGCTGATACTGTTAGAGGAGTTCAAGAATTGTGTTCCCGGTCATGTTGTTGTATATTTGAATGAGCAGAAGGTCACTTCTCTCACTGAGGCTGCCACTGTCGTCGATGAATTTGTTTTAAGTCATACTGTATTTACCCCAACTCCATTTCCCTGAAAAGTCCATCCCCATCTGGCATTGCCTCCTGGGACATCTGCTTCGTCTACCCCGCCTGTGGAAAAGCGAGTGTGTTTCTATTGCTATAAAATGGGTCTTATCATTTCAGTTTGCCCAGCACTAAAATGAAAGGATGCCTGTGCTGCTGCTAGGAAGGTACATGTTGCTGCTTGTATTGACAATGCCTCGCCGCCAACCCAAACCGTCGAACCCACCTTTCAACCTTTTGTATTCACTGGTTTTTCACTTAGGGAAAGTGAAATGCTATGCCCTGTGACTATCCTGTGGGATTTGGGTGCTGCCCAGTCGTTTCTTGTGGAAGGGATTGTCCCACCTTCTGACACAACCTATTGTGGCACTGATGTCTTGGTACAAGGAATCGTGTTTCTGCTGCTCCTTTGCACCAAGTGTACCTGAGTACCACTGACTTTTCAGGATATGTACATGTTGTGGTCCAGACGTGACTACCTGTTCCTAGTGTTATGTTCATTCTTGGAAATGACATCACGGGAGAAAGACTTGTCCCTCTACGTAAAGTCATTCCTGAACCTGTGCTATGTTGCAATGATGTTGCTAATGAGCTTCCTACAGTGTTCTCTGCCTGTGTTCTCACTCGTAGCCAGCTGTGCAATGCTTTATCTGAGTCGTTTATGTCCAAGCTAGATTTAGCTGATCTTTCACTATGTGGCTCTGTTACCCCGGTTCCTGAAAGCCCTGTTGTCTCCCCCAGTGTTCTCTCTACTAGGGAAGCTTTGATTGCTGCTCAGGGAGTGGATGTCTCTTTGGAGGCATGTCCGCTGAAAGAAAAGCTGCCCTGGGAAACCACCCCATGGCGTACTTCTTCCGTGATCAGGTATTGATGTGGAAATAGACCCCTCCAAACTCGCTCTGATTGGGCTGCTATATTTCAAGTGGTATGCCCCAAAACTGTATTGTGAATATGTGTTGTCCTTAGTGCATGATCACCCATGTTCAGGTCACCTTGCGATTAGGAAGACCTTTTTAGCTATTTACTTTAGCCTGGGATAAATACGGATGTAAAGAAATAATGCAAATCCTGTCATGCTTGTCAGGTTGTGGGGAAACCAAACCAAGCCATCGTGCCGGTTCCATTGCATCCCATCCCTGCGATTGTGGAATCCTTTGAACATGTGCTAATCGATTGTGTGGGAGTTTGCCAAAAACTCGCTTGGGGAGCAGTTATTTGTTAGCTCATTTGTGCTGCAACCCATTTTCCAGAGGCCATTCCTATCCGTAGCCTGAGAACTAGGATTAATATCAAAAGCTTGATTAAATTCTTCGCTACTTTTAGGCTTCCTAAATTCATGCAATCAAATCAGTGCACTAACTTTACCCCAAAGCTGTTTGCTCAAGCCATCCGCATGGTCACTATATCGCGTCCAGCGCTTATCACCCGGAGAGTCAAGGAGCTTTAGAGCGCTTCCACTAGTTATCAAAAATATGTTGCACACCTTTTCTTTGGATGCAGGAAAGGAGTTGTACAAAGCTGTTCCCCTCCTTCTTTTTGCCATTTATGTCGCAGTACAGGAATCAACAGGCTTCAACCTTTAAAGGCTCTGCAGGAGCAATGGTTGTCTCCAACTATGCGCTCTCCTCCCCGCTGCCATGGTTAACATGTCTGTTTGTCAGTACTCGCTGGAAGATGATGATCTGGACTACCCTGTGCTCGCCTGCCAAACTCAGAAGTGCTTCAAACCCTCTCGAGCAGGCTCACTCACTTGCCTCTTACCGCCCAGTCTGACTTTATGTCTCTGGTGAAGAGGTTTCGATCCCTGTTCGTGAACACCCCTTCATGAACACCTGTCTTAGAGCATGACATCAATGTTGGTGATTACTTCCCCATTAAACAATACCCCTATTGTGTCAGCCCGCATAAGCTGACCTTCTGAAAACAGGGGCTCGGTTGCCTGCTGGAAACTGGTCTGGCTGTTCCTAGTTGTAACCCCTGGAACTCTTCATGTCTACTTGTCCCCAAGCCCGACAGTCTTCCTATAGTACACAGTTATGCCCTTTGGTTTACGTAATGCTCCAGGTAATTTCCAGCAGCTGATGCATACAGTGTTAGATGTCCAGAACTGTGAGGCTTACCAGGACAATGTGATTATTTACTCTGACTTGTGGGAACAACATAGGTGGTCATTGGAACAGGTCTTTACTTAGTTGCATGAAGCTTCGCTAGTCTTTAATCTAGAAGAGTGTGAATTTGGGCAAGGTATGGTCAGCTATTTGGGGAAACTGGTGGGTCATGGTGTGGTCAAGCCTCTGGACATAAAGGTCTGGGTTATTAGCTCGTTTTCAGTCCTGCAAACCCCACAGGAGCTAAAATGTTTCCTCCAGATGGCCAGCTTTGCCTTTACAAAAAATTTCTCATTGTAATGCCCCTTACCCAGTTGCTCCGGAAGAACACATTGTTTGTTTGGTCCCCCGTCTGCCAAGCCACTTTTGAATCCGTTAAGTTACTGCTCAGTAGCTCTCATGATTTTAGCTGCCCCGGATTTTACTAAGTCCTTTAAACTGGAAGTGGATCCCAGTGGGGTGAGCACCAGTGCTGTCCTCTTACAAGAAGACAGTCACAGCCTTGATCACCTCGTCTGCTGTTATTCCACGAAGTTTGCAAAACACTAGTTGGCATACAGTGCCATAGAGAAAGAGGCCCTAGCCCTTCTGCTTGCGTTACAGCATTTTGAGGTGTATGTGGGAGATAGCACTCAGCCGGTGGTTGTTTATACGGACCACAACCCATTAGTTTTCCTGGCCTGTATGTGCAATACTAACCAGCACCTCATGCGCTAGGCTGTAATCGCCTAATCGTTCAACATGGAGGTTAAACACAAAAAGGGGGCCAGTAACCTCATAGCAGATGCTCTCTCGAGGACTTGATTCCTGGTCATCTTTGGTTATTTGCAGAAGTTTTCTGTTCTTTTGTTTATTGGTGCTCATGATTGTACTGCTTGTGATTGTAATTGTGAACACCTGCTGGGTTCACACTTGTGTGGGGGGGGTGTTATGTGCTGTAAGGGAATCCTGTATTGTGTCTGTGGGTGGCCTTGCTTCTGCCCTCAGGTCCTTGCTTGCCAGCTGTCTCTTCAGCTCCGCCTCCCGGATTCCGGTCTCCTCTTCTCCAGGACTACGTTCCTGCATTCCTGACTTTACAGTTCATAGTGTGAAAAGGCTGCTGGTCACCAACCTTGAGAGCTCTTCTCATTACTTTTCGTATTATTGGTTTGCTTTATTGGTTTTGACTTATTGTGTATAACAGTTTTGGTTATTGGTTTTGCCCCTCTTTGCCCCTTTGCCCCTCTTTGTACTTTGTTCCTTTGGTTCAATTGCTTTTCTGGTTTCAATCTCCCGCCTGGCTACCGTTTACGCTTTTGCTTGCCCCCTTGGAAACTGTAATTTCGGATTGTGTGTTCGTTGCATATATGTATGGATCGTTGCGTAAGGAGAGACTGCCATTTTTTGTTTATGCGGAGTGCATGTTGGTTTATTGTTGTTCGGTTAGGGAGTCAGGTTCTAGGATTGTTGTTTTGTTTCCATTTTGGTTAGTTGCACTTAGGTTTAGACTAGATTTGGGACGTGTTCGGTTGGTGTTTCTGTTTGTTGGTTTAGCCTTGGGCACTTCCGAAGTCTTGTTGCACCAGGTGATTTGTGAAGTGTCTGTGTGGTATGAATAATATAAAAAAATACCTCTTTGTTACTCGTGTTCCTTTTATACATTCCCTGTTTGTCTTGTCCTCCTCTTACCCTGTCCCTTTCCTTTCTGTCGGGCTCCAACCCTAGACCAAAAGTCATTCTCCAAGGCCTCACCAAAAGTCATTCCCCAAGGCCTCACCAAAAGTCATTCTCCAAGGCCTCACCAAAAGTCATTCTCCAAGGCCTCACCAAACTCCTCCCAAATCTGAGTTTTTGCTTCAGTAACTGCCAAAGCCACTTTCTACTTGGTCTGCTGGTATTCAATGTCCCCTGACTCCCTTGAGATGCAAGAGACGTTCTGCTGGAGGTGTGAGTTAAAGATCTTTGACAGGGGCCTCCTA
Organism: Mormyrus lacerda; assembly: GCA_015163995.2. Classification (NCBI taxonomy): domain Eukaryota; kingdom Metazoa; phylum Chordata; class Actinopteri; order Osteoglossiformes; family Mormyridae; genus Mormyrus; species Mormyrus lacerda. Next base: position 12,968,121 of record JAABNX020000040.1, read on the forward strand.
CAGATGCTGCCAGCATACCCTCACTATGTATTCAGGTCTACCAGGTCTATCTAGCATCTTCCCCTGCTATCAGATGCAATTTGTATCATATGGTGATCAAGTGACAACTGAACTCATCTCTTCACCCAAGTGTAAAAAACATGCGAACGCAGGTGAGACAATATGATTATAAAATCGATCATCATACTACGGCTTATAATGTTCTGGTGCCAAGTGCTCTTATGCACATTCTTATGTTGTTATGATGTTCTTATGTTCGAACATGATGTTCTATGGACAAACTGTGATTAGCACAGAAGTCCTATAAGTGATCCTTTCTCAGATTCACATCAGGCAGGCCGTTCCTCCCAATCACACATTACCAGGTTTCACTGTCATTACCCACATGAGCATTAAAGTCCCCCAGTAGAACAATGGAGTCCCCAGAGGGGGAGCCTTCCAGAATCCCTTTCAATGTCTCCATGAAGGCCGGATACTCTAAACTAGTGTTCATCGTCAATGCATAGAAAACACTCACAGTCCATCCCCCAACTCCCCCACCGCTGCTCAGTGACTCTCACCATGGGCAACTCTAGAGTGGAATAAAGTCCAGCCTCCCACTAAGAGTTTGACATCTCTCTACCTCCTAGAGAGGTTACATTGCATATGCCAAAAGCCAATTAGCCCATCGAGGCCCCTGCCTTCGAGTGCCCACTGATCTCCATCGCACCCAACCCCCATGGTTCCCTCTGCAGGTGGTGGGCCCACAAGAGGGCATACCCAGGCTATTGCTTTTGGGTATGTACAGCTGGGCCTCATGGGTGGGGGCCTGACCACTAGATGGTTGCCTGTAAGCTGTCCCCCCCAGGCCTGGCTCCAGTAACATAGCCCCTTGTATTTTCCATGACCGGTGCTTTCTGAATCACACTTAGTCCGGCCGCTTAACTAGGCCTAATTTCCCAAGGGAGACCCTAGCAGGAGTGATTGCCCCCAAGAATATATCTCCTAAGATCATAGAGGCACACAAGCCCATCCACCACCATAAGGGGTGATTCATGGAAGGGAATGGAGGTAATTCAATGCTCAGCAAGGCTTTCTAATACTGTAAGTTCAGGCTACGGTCTTTCAGACACATTTCAAATATGCCAATAATACCAACATCAGAGGACACGTTTTTTTGGCACAGTCATTGAGAGTTTGGAAAATACAAATATAACCTGTCAAAGATGCCATAATAATGAAATGAATTACAATTTATTAATTGTATTCATGTAGGATCTGCAAACAGTTTCCACAGTTAATGAAAAAAACTCAAAGGCTGTAATTTATAATAAAGAAGATGGAGAAAAATTTAAATTGATAATAAGGATGGCTATAATGAATGTGCAGTCCTAGAAACCTTGCTCTGAGTAACTGGATGGACGACAGCCTAAGACGATTCCGTCATAAAAAGCTAAATTATTCATGTAAATATATAAAGCACACATTTAATTAATAATTTACCTAGAAGACAGCCTGAATGGAAGACTCGATAACAATTGGTAGTGGCTGAAATTTGCCAGCAGAACCATTTCTTACCAGCCAGGCTCCAGAAAAGTCAAATGTCAAATTTCAGAAGGATACAGGTAAGAGCAGATGTTTAAGTGGTAAAGAGAGTGGAAAGAGAAAAGAAAGTTACACATTTTAATTTAAAAAGCAAATCCAGGGGACTGTTCAGCAATATATATATAAATTAATTTGTATATATACAGTAGATTTCTAATCAAATGGACCAAACTTATATGTAAACAGTGGGGGGGGGGCATTTTTGGTAATATTTTGCTACAGAACTATTCTAACAGTCAAAACAACAACCTTGAAGGGTCATATTTGTAGGCATAGCAACGTCAAGAATTAAACTGTCCAATTGCCTCTCTGGGGTGAATTTACACCAGCATACATCCCCGATAATTAAATCCAGACCCTGATCATCATTATCATTTGCATTTTCAATGTCTTCGTTAGGGCTTTAAACATTTCAGAAAATGGCTATTATAGAATCAGGCAAAAAGGAGCTTAATGAGCCCATAACCTATCAGCAGCTATTCAGATTAGCCTTTGATCTCTTCCTATGCTTAGAAAACACCCAAGAACCAGCAACACAAACAGATTATACTGTACATGTTATATGTTCAAGAGTTGCACTCATTTCCATTAAAATGAGAATGTCATACAAGTTACTAACAAACAAACAAAAAAGGCAATCACTTGCAATTCCAGGTATGAACATAAATGTATTGTAGGAATACCGTACCCACTAAAATGCATATTATTAAATCACTCCCTTACAAATTCAATAAACCTCCGTTGACCACCTCCATGAACGATGTTTGTAATACAACATTAAGCAAAACTACCATCCTAATAGAATCACTATAGCATCCATTTAACCTGTTAAGAGGACTTGGCACAAAGGAATCCATTACCTTTCCTGTGTTTCTCCTCATCGAACCTATGAAACCACTGGCAGAATAGTTTGAGAATATTGTTTGGGTGAAAACAGAAAAATAGTTCTGTTTGGTGTCATTATTACTATATTACCTTCACTAACAAAAGTAAAGGGCTTTATCTGAAGAACATATAATGAGGTTACCAATACAATAACGATAAAATAAAATTTTATATATCTTTCAAATGTTTCTGCCCAATAATAATTTTCAAAGAATGCGATGTCATTATTGCATATCCTAATCCGTATTTGATGAACCTTCTAGGAAGTAGCATTTTTATAAACCACCATTTCATAATTTCAATGCAACAATCTAGATATTAAGTGATGCACTTAATTTGACTAATTTTTAAAAGGAGATTTGATTTACAGCCAAGAGACTCAAACGCGTAATGTTCAAAATGTCAGAGATGGGAGCAGAACCCTGTCCTATGGCTGAGCATCATCTCATTTACCAAAGAGTACTTGACCCAGTATTAAATGGGTAACTTATACACCTTTTTAATACACATCTGTGTGTTTCTAACACAAAGATAACACAAAACAGCCTTTATGTCAAGTGTTTGATATATGCAATTTGAATGTTTATTGGAAACTGTTTTACTAGTCATGTACAACAACCTTTTGCCTTTTGACTCATAAATGCATAATTTCAATTTAAAACAAAACAAAGCTCAATTAAGTACTTCACATGAAGTAATCTTGAGATGTTATTTTGCTGACATGCCATTGCATATGCCAATGCAAATGTTAAATGGCATTCAACAATGGTAAACAACTCAAATAAACAAAAATAAATAACAGATTTTTAAAAGGACAGATTTACGAAGAGGTGATCCATTAACCGGGCATTCATAACGGGAGGCAAGGGAAGGTGATTCAAAGTGTTTTAGTGTTTTTTAATTTGCCTTTCGGCGCCCCACCTTTGCTGAAAACAGGACAGAAGAGAGCGTCATTAGCGTTTCAGGCTAGCATTACCCAGCGTTACTGAGGCTCGGCTCTGGCTTTTTAAAAATGGGCCGAGAGCAGCTTGAAAGCATGTCAGCAGAATAAATGGCCTGTTTCCCTGCCTGAGCCCCTCACAGCACTATCAACGTGCATCAGAAAGCGCACTGGAAGTATTGACAGGCTATAGCAGCAGGGCTGCGATGCCCACTCCATTACTGATGCAACATCAGAGCAACTAGGAACACCAGAAATGAGACCATGCATTTAATCCACACCCCCCCCACACCGCTTTCGGCTCCCACGAGGGTTTCCATGGCACAAAATCCCAAACAAATGGCAACTGATCCAAAACTACTGTGTTTTTCACAGAACAATTTAAAAAAGAAAAAAATGTTCTCTCTGGTTTCCGATGCTCTCGCCTAGTAAATGTACAAGAACCATAAATATACACCATGAAAGCCGGAGTAAATAATACGCGGCACATGCCGGAAACTACTCAGTGGGAAAAACATTTAATTTCTTTCAGTTTTCAGATTTAACACTATCAATAAGCTCAATTGAAAGAGTAACCAAAGGCAAATTAGAATGAAATGAGCCGTATCTCCCTGATGACAATGAGCATTTCTTCCTTCCTTCCTCTTCTTCTAGGGCTCCCTGTACTTCTCTTGTTGTATCGTTTCAGCCTTGGTCCTGATAATACAATTCCAGAGGATATTGACCAATTAAGAAACTAAACACTCTTTTTCAACGCTACATTTTGTTTAGATTAATTAGGGCACACTTTGAAACAGGTGGCTCGTTATAACAAGAACTGTCCATTCTACATTGCCAGTGAAACAATATATAACAATTGACCATCGGCCGGTGGTTAAAAATGAGCTGATATTTACCAATGATAATTCCCTTAAAAATGTTCACCCATATAGCCTTGCATACCCACATACTAAACAGTTAGAAAAATAACCTTATTTTAAGGTTAGCAAAAACGACAAAATGCATTTTGCAAACATTGCTCTGCTAAAATCTCACAAGGAGGATCTACTCATAAACATTTCAACACACCAAATTTGACAGCTCAGCTTAAGGCGAGACAGTGAAGAGCATGAAGAGTTTCTGAAAAATCAAATCCGTTCCACTAAAGAAGGCTGCAGTGCAGCCGAATAACGCTAATCCATCAGCAATAGCTAAATTCAGTGCAGACTGTGAAATCAAGTATGTTCCTCGGAAAATTATGGAGTTTATCACACTTTATAATCTTCTCCACTATAAAAGTTTTAAATACATAAGATGTATAAAAAATACATACTTTTTCATGTTTGTGGAATGTCATTTATTTATTTTTATTTATTTGGGTGAAGTGTCCCTTTAAACATATTTTAGCAGAACCTCCCAAACGATCAATATCGGTATTGGTGTCAGTTTCCGAAATAATTGGCCATCAATATCAGCCAGAAATTTAGGCTACAGTGCATCATTAGTTATTTTACACACAAACCCAGCCGTGATCAGGGCTGTTATTGTTATTACCCAGCCCGAACCATAAGTAATCAAACAAAATACAAGAGTTTTTGCATGTTTAGTTTTTTCATTGCAGTCACTGATTTTTATAAAATAGAGTTTTCATTATATGGAAAGGTTAAAAAACGGGTATTCATCACGTTGTGGGGACATTTGGGCATTTTTAGTTTTTTTATTGCATTCACAGATCTTTGTGGTAACCTGAAAAATGGTTCCCACAATGTTAAAATAACAGGTTTTGGTCCCCACAATAAAATATAAACACAATCCACACACACAATTTTGTTGCACGCAATTAAGCTCACCATGTCTTTCAAGTGTGGGGAAAAATACCAGAGGAAACCCCATGTTGACACAGGGATAAGATGCATAATCCACACACATGGAACTATGCTGAGTGTTAAACTTGTTCCCAGAGGTGTGAGGCAACAGTGCTAATCACTGCACAGTCTGCTCACAATAGTAGTAATAATAATTTAAAAAGTATCTTAATAGAATAAATAGAGGTGTTAAGAATAATGTTAACAAATCACACATTATTTTTTCCCCAGACAGATAGAAATACATAGAATTTTCTCATATTAAGACATGATCATGATGATGGACACCTGCCAATGTCTTTTTAGGCAAAGAGATCCTGTGAGTTAATGAGCCTATTTGAGGTGTGGAGTAGAGGCCTTGCTACACCACTGCTCTTTTCTCGAATCTCTCTGTTTTGCACCAATAACTTTACTTCTCAAAAATACTTTCTTGGATCTGGTGTGCTAATTAAAGAGCCTCCTTGAGAATTTTTATTCAGAGTTTTAGGGACAGACTTGAGCTGCCATGTGGGAAATGAACTTGGGTACAAAGTGACATGAAAGAAAGTACCCAATTACCTGTGTGGGAGGAAATGAAAGGTACAGGCTACGCTGTTACAAAATCGACCAATTAGTGAGCACTTCAGCTATTCCATATGACAGCAAATGCTCTCCAGTAGAGTCCATTTAGATCTATGTGTGAGACAGCAAGGTCTCCTTTTCTTGTCCTTGAGTGTTTTCACTTCATATTTAATACTTCTCTCTTGAAAAAAAGTCTCATTATATGTGATCAAAAGAAATAGGAGTAATAATGACATCAAGCTGCACAAAATGAAGCTGCATAAATCATTTTGTTATTGCTGTAATGCAAATGAGTATAAAAAACTTCTGAAAAGCAATATGCTTTTCTTGTATGAGTTTTATTGTATAACATTCATATTATTTATGAAATATTACCCAACATATTTCAATTAATCTTTCCACAATTTTTAATTTCTATTTTATAGTGTTTTAATGTTGCACTTAGAAGATATGCTAAGCTAAATAAAACTCAAGAAAGCACAAACTTCACAGTGTCCCAAAACGATAAAGCAGCTGCTCTTTAACAATAATCATGCAGTACATGAAGTACAGAAGACGAAATGTTGATGTTGAAGCGTATCATGCCCAGGAATAAAATGGAAGATGGATTAATCAAACTTCTTTGCACTTCATGGACAGGATTCCTTTATTTTTGTGTTTAAATTTTCATAGATATGACACATTTTTTCCTGTTTTATTTAATCTATATAGCATCACTCTTCACTGTTCAGAATAGACTAATAATACCTGAACCCTCCAAAATTATGGACTAATCAGAATTATATAAATCGTATTGGCAGAAATGGGACATTCCCTGATTATAATAAAGCTGATGTTCACAGAAGATGGTAAACTCCACCACAATCTATGCACATGCATCATGGATCTCTAATCATGCAGCATCTCCAATCTCCAACTCTCCATAAACTTAATCTTTCAGGCATTTTGACCAGCTGTATGTGAAATTGTCATCAGCCTGTTTAAAATGCAAATGCACTGTTGCCTTTCAGCAGGAGATGTCTATCTTCTGCTATCACTTAGTCATTTCAGGAGAAAATGACTTTCATATATTAAGGGAATTAACTGCTGGTTCGGATACTGCTTTGAAAAACTCAGCTCACTCGATTTCGAGGACTTTATTCTAAATTTAAGTATTAATTCATTTAGAGAGTATTTTATATAAAACATAAAGCTTGTGTTTCTGCTGGGAAGATTGCTCCCGGAGTCACAGAATACAGTTTCAAAACTCTAAAGACGAACTCTGGATAATTCGAAGTTTATTGGAGAATAGCCTATATCAGAATGGTGTCATATTTGAATGCTGACTAGAACGTGAACTCGATGAGCAGCGAAACAGTTATGCTCAGAAATAACAGAAGGAATAACAGGGTAAAGACCAGAAATGTAAAGATTGCCAGACTTCATATGCTGTTTATGTAAACCTGTTTCACGTAGTTTCATTTACTTGATGTATTATTTATTATTTGCATCCTAATATGTCACACAGTATTGATAACATCTACACAATATAGTAAAATATAATAAAATGTAATAACATTCCTGATATCTATTATACATCTGTGTTTCCCAGAAAGAGGACAATATTGTGAATTAAAGTTCATAGAGGGAAATATATTTCCATAGCAGATATTGATTGTCGTCATATATATATATATATATATATACACACATTTGACAGTGTTCTTATGGGCTTTTTGCCCTTTGTGGATGCATAATAGCATGTAAAATTATTTTCTGTATACTTCTTGAGTAATAAAACTTAGATGTAGGGCTCATCAATATTTCTATACTTTAGCAACAGAAAATGTGCAGAATGCACCTGTTTGCATATGTTCCTTCTCATGGGAACAATGAACAACACATGCTTTTGATTAGCATGTATGCATGGTGATCTATATGTAATAATGTAATTATTCTGCGTCACAGAGGTATGCACATCCACGATTGGGATTTCTGTCCCCATTCTTTCTGTGCACATCTTGCACAACAAGGGACATCCGTTTTTTTTTTTTTTTTAATGCAAGTATCTTTATTCATTTTCAAGATGCTTTCCAGGAAAATATAATGTCTACAGCTTGTCGATCATGTCACAAGATACCATATTTTCTAGCTTGTAGCAGACAGACTAATGTCAAGGTGAATGAAGCGTCACTTGCTCACTTGTCACACAAAGGATATGGGATTTGTGACAGCTTTCCTATTCTGTTCAAGTGCAGACAGGGCAAGAGAAGCATCCTGTATTTCATTCCAGCAGAACATCCAACCAGCGGCTGGTACAGGTGTCATTAGCTTGATATAATGTCTTCAATTGGTCACCTGGAACTGCTTCAGAAGTGTGGGAAGGGAGAAGGAACAAAATGAGCTACAGTGAAGGAACTGCTGACCAGAGAAATGCATCTCTGCACGGTGGGGAGTCGCATGGTCTTTCCTGTCAGTAGATTTGGTCGAGTGATGCTAGAACACAGAGCTGGGCTGCTGGTCCGTTCAAAATGATCCTCCTAAGGAAATTTAATTAAATGAATTCTCTTTTGATCCTCTCTGTTTATATGTGTACAACTGTTTGCATGCAAACAAGAGACCACCAATTTCTGCCAATTCCTCTATAGTCAATGTGTATCTACCTGGAGAATGGGATAATTTGTGGTGGGAATAAGTTACATTATGTAGACCAAATTCTCTGCTTAGTATGCAAGACACTTAAGAGCCACAGCGTATAAATGTGATTATTTTCTGTGATATCGACCGCAAGCGTTTTCCCCTGGGGGAGACAAAGTGGCAGGAGGGTGGATGTAAAATATGGAAAAATATGGAAACTGTGCAATTAACTTCTTGTTGGAGTAAATTAATGTTTTGCAGAGGTTTCAAGTGTATTTTCAAGTAGTTCCTTTCTTGGTTCTAGCTGGTAATGCAATAGAACTAGTGATGTCATAATGAAACCATGGTTACCAAGTTTGGACTGGTGCACATTCCCACAAATGACTATTGCCTTATATCTGCTTGTTCAACCAAATAAGATATCCAATCATTTTGTGTTATGGGGCACATGCATATGCATATCTGTAAATTCCATTACCATTAATTTGCATTTATAACATTGAAATATCAATCGGTGTTTGATTTATTTCACATTCGTTTGAGCCCAGAGCTGATGCTGATCAGTAGAAAGTGGACTCCTATATTATACAGTAGGACTACAGGCCATTTACTTGCGACCCAATATACTGGATTCAAAATGTTTCCATTTTTCCCTCATCTGTTAGCAAAATAATTGTATTATCCTGATACCACCTCACGTCTCTTATGCGGAAATTGCAGAGAACCGCTTTGTTTCCATTTATCCTTCCCAATCTGACCGTTTGTTTAATTTTGGATTCTATTAATATGTTTCCCTGCTGTTTTTTTGCTGTAAACATGGCTGGGTGATAAAATAGGTAATTTACTTCCTGTCTGATGTCAGATGATTTGTAGATGATACCTTCTAAGAGCTGCTGCTTAATGTCTAAGCTTGTCTTGGTATACCTTTCAGTGAAAGCAAATGCTGGCACACACACACACACACACACACACATGTACACACACATGCACATATTTGGACAAGTTTGCAAATTGAAACATCAATAAATACAACAAATATGTTAAGAAAATGCAAAGTAATGTGTGTATTTAATCATCATCAGCAAACATCATTCTGTATAAATTTTTTTGTCTTTCATTTGACTCGCTAAAGGAAAAATTACATAACAGGTTTAAATTCTGGTTAAATCAAAAGTAAAAAAAAAAACATTACTTGGGATGAAAAGGTTCCACCTGTTTCTTGGTCCTGTGTCTTCCCTGATTGGTTAATAGATGATTGAGTTACACCTGTCCCTTGTTTGCCCTCATTCCCTGTGTGTAGTTAAGTGCCTGAGTCCAATCTGTTCTCTAGTCAGTCATTGTATTCATGTTGCTGTGTGTTCAGTACTCTGCTTGTTTTATAATTCTGCTCCCTGTGTTGCCCTGTTCCCTTGTTTGTTACATTACTTTAGGATTCTTGTACTATATTTTTTTTCCCTGTTTGCTTTTTGACCCCTTATGGTCCTGTTATTTTATGTTTAACCCCTTGGTGTTCTGTTTAATGAACCCCTTTGTCTTGAGCTGTGGATCATCACCCTTGTACACGTACACTATTCCCTGCATCTGTACAGTAACAGATAACACTATGTGTATGTTAAAAATGCTTTATTACAGAATTTTAGTGAAGAGTTATATGTCATAGAAGAAAATCAATATTAAGTCACCCAACTAATTTTTCATTCATTCACAAAATGGATGAAACTACCTAAAACATTCTTAACCGATATGTTGTACAAAATATTAATCCACTCAGTTTTCATTTCTATATTTGAAATGATAAAAAATTTTAAACTGACTAATTTTTGTCTACCATGAGACAGTGGGAACAGGGATATGAGATTCATAAGTAACCAAATTTAGGCAAAAATGTTATTCCAATAATCTATTAATAGAATAAGATGATGTCAATCCAGTACTCAACCCTTGCCTGTGTTGTATATCGCTTGTTGTCAAATAGACTTGGTTGTTTGGTTGTCAAATATTTGTACATGTTTCACTGTGTACATTTGTTTTTTCCACTTTGTTGCTGGTGACATAGCAAGTACGATCCATCCATCCATCCATCCATCCATCCATCCATTAACTTCCGCTTATCCAAGGTCGGGTCGCATGGGCAGCAGTATCAGCAGTGTAACCCAGACTTCCATTTCCCCGGTCACTTCCTCCAGCTCCTCTAGGGGAATCCCGAGGCGTTCCCAGGCCAGCCAAGAGACATAGTCTCTCCAGTGTGTCCTGGGTCTTCCCCGGGGTCTCCTCCCAGTGGGACATGCCCGGAACACCTCACTAGGGAGGCGTCCAGGAGGCATCCTGACCCGATGCCCAAGCCACCTCATCTGGCTCCTCTTGATGCAAAGGAGCAACGGCTCTACTCTGAGTCCCTCCTGAATGACCGAGCTCCTCACCCTATCTCTAAGGGATAGTCCAGCCACCCTGCAGAGGAAACTCATTTCGGCCGTTTGCACTCGTGATCTCATGCTTTTGGTCACTAACCACAGCTCGTGACCATAGGTGAGGGTAGGAACGTAGATCGACTAGTAAATCAAGAGCTTTGCCTTTTAGCTCAGCTCCTTCTTCACCACAACAGACTAATGCAATGCCCGAATCACTGCTGACGCTGCACCGATCTGCCTGTCGATCCGCCGTTCCATCCTTCCCTCACTCGTGAACAAGACCCCAAGATACTTAAACTCCTCCACCTGGAGAAGGACCTCCTTCCTGACCTGGGGACAGCACTCCACCCTTTTCCGGCTGAGGACCATGGTCTCGGATTTGGAGGTGCTGATTCTCATTCCAGCCGCTTCACAC
>JAABNX020000040.1:12979473-12991394 GCA_015163995.2 Mormyrus lacerda
AGGTCACGGTCTGATGAGGCCAACAGAACCACATCATCTGCAAAAAGCAGAGACCTAATCCTGAGGTCACCAAACCGAACACCCTCAATGCCCTGGCTGCACCTAGAAATTCTGTCCATAAAAGTTATGAACAGAATTGGTGATAAAGGGAAGCCCTGGCGGAGTCCAACCATCACCGGGAACGAGTCCGACTTACTGCCGGCAATGCGGACCAAGCTCTGACACTGGTCGTACAGGGACTGAACAGCCCTTATAAGGCAGCCCGGCACCCCATACTCCCGGAGCACTCCCTACAGGACTTCCCGAGGGACGCGGTCGAATGCCTTCTCCAAGTCCACAAAGCACATGTAGACTGGTTTGGCAAACTCCCATGCACCCTCAAGGACGCTGCTGAGAGTATAGAGCTGGTCTACTGTTCCACAGCCAGGACCAAAACCACACTGCTCCTCCTGAATCTGAGGTTCGACTATCCGACGGACCCTCCTCTCCAGCACCCCGAATAGACCTTACCACGGAGGCTGAGGAGTGTGATCCCCCTATAGTTGGAACACACCCTCCGGTCACCCTTCTTGAATAGGGAAATCACCACCTCTGTCTGCTAATCCAGAGGCACCGCCCCCAATATCCATGCGATGCCGCAGATGCGTGTTAACCAAGACAGCCCCGCAACATCCAGAGCCTTGAGGAACTCTGGGCGGATCTCTGAACTTTTTAACCACCTCAGCGACCTCTGCCCCAGAAATAGGCGAGTCCACCCCCAAGTCCCCAGACTCTGTTTCCTCATTGGAAGGCATGTCGGTGGGATTGAGGAGGTCTTCAAAGTATTCCCTCCACCGACCCACAACATCCCCAGCTGAGGTCAGCAGTGCACCATCCCCACTATAAACAGTGTTGATGCTGCACTACTTTCCCACCCTGAGACGCCGGATGGTGGAGCAGAATCTCCTCAAAGCCGTCCGGAAGTTGTTCTACATGGCCTCGCCAAACTCCTCCCATACCCGAGTTTTTGCCTCAGCGACTGCCGAAGCCGCGTTCTGCTTCGCCTGCCGGTACTCATTAGCTGCTTCCGGAGTCCCACAGGCCAAAAAGGCCCAATCGGACTCCTCCTTCAGCTTGACGGCATCCCTCACCGTCGGTGTCCACCAGCAGGTTCAGGGATTGCATCCACGACAAGCACTAACCACCTTACGGCCATAGCTCTGGTCAGCCGCCTCGGCAATGGAGGCACAGAACATTGCCCTTTCAGACTCGATGTCCCTCGCCTCCACCGGGACATGTGCAAAGTTCTGCCCAAGGTAGGAGTCTGCCAGACATTCACAGCAGACCCGCACTATACGCTTAGGTCTACCAAGTCTGACCGGCTTCCTCCCCCACCAGCGGAGCCAACCCACCACCAGGTGGTGATCGGTTGACAGCTCTGCCCCTCTCGCCCACAAAGTCGATCATCGAACTGCGGCCTAGGGTGTCCTGGTGCTAAGTTCACATATGAACACCCTTATGCTTGATCATGGTGTTCATTATGGACAATCCGTGATGGACACAGAAGTCCAACAATAAAACACCACTCGGGTTCAGATCGGGGGTGCCATTCCTCCCAATCACGCCCCTCCAGGTCTCACTGTCATTGCCCACGTGAGCATTGAAGTCCCCCAGCAGAACAAGAGAGTCCCTGGGAGGAGCGTTCTCCAACATCCCTTTCAAGGACTCCAAAAAGGGTGGGTATTCTGAACTGCTGTTTGATGCATAAGCGCAAACAACAGTCAGGACCCGTCCCCCCACCCGAAGGTGAAGGGAGGGTACCCTCTCGTCCACCGCGGTAAACCCCAATGTACAGGCGCCCAGCCAGGGGGCAATAAGTACACCCACCCCAGCCAGAGTGGAAGAGGGTCCAACCCCCTTCAAGGAGACTGGTTCCAGAGCCCAGGCCATGCGTCAAGGTGAGCCCGACTATATCTAGTCGGAAACTTCACAGCCTCGTGCACCAGCTCAGGCTCCATCCCCACCAGAGAGGTGACATTCCATGTCCCTAGGCCCCAGGGAGGTGTCCAGGAGGCATCCCAGACAGATGGCCAAACCAAGCTCTAGCTCCTTTCAATGCAAATGTGAGCACCTGGTGACCTGGTCTCCACCCATGGGCCTGGCCAGGTATAGCCCAAAAGAACAGCACCACCTGCAGGGGGAGCCATGGGGGTCAGTTGAAATGTAGAAGGGGTGGTAGTCAAGGGCAGGAGCCTCGGTGAACCATTCGTCAGCGGCTAAAACTAGCTCTACATTTATATATATGTATTTTTATACCACTACAAGTGCTCTGCAGCTTGACAAAACATCATGAAAAGAAGAAAGTCACCACATAGCTGCTATCTTAGAGGTCACTGCCATAGAATGTACCACTGGGCTGATTGCAGACAACTAACAAATTGCAAAGCCATTGTGCATGCAGGGGCCCACGCGTTCCAAGGATTTCTCATAAGTGAAAAATTCATAGCAAACTAGCAACAGCCACAAGGTTCTGTTGGAAATTACCTTGTGCACACAAATATTTCACTGGATGAATAAGCCTAGAGAAAAAAATTATTGTCAACATTATTAAAAAAAAAATTCCTGGTCTCTATAAGTATTATTTTTCAGATTTATTTGTTCTGTATTTCCTGACCTTATACTGTATCGTTAAGGATTTTACATAATTGTCTTTAGGTAATCAAATCAGTATCCTGGATGTCCCCAGCTTTGCATTTAGAGCAGGAGTGGACAGTGTTATCCACAATGGACCAGTGTGTATGCAGGTTTCTGGGATAACCTTTAAATCAGCTGTTCAAAACCAAGTGTGAGGACTCAGCCAATAAGTCCTCTAATTAGCAATCTAATGAGGGAGTTGCAGTGAAAACATGCACATACACAACAGCCTTTTCTAGATAAGATTGCCCACACCTGATTTAGAGAATCAGTGATGTGGTAGGGATTTTTTTAGAAGAGGAACGATGTTTTTTGACGTCATCAAAAAGAATGCAACATACACACAGCTACTGTTACAAAAACTGACATTACAAGCGACATTCATAAGGTGTGAGGCATTGCTTTATTTATAACCAACAACAAATCATGCCAATTCATATCAATAGCAGACACACAGGATCTGCAAAGAAAGTCATACCAAACGCATACAGTCAAGTATGCAAAATTTCACGTTATTTTTCTCAATATGCATAATTGACCATATTTGTGTTCTCATGTACCCATTTTTGGCATTTTCCATTGCAGAAGTCTAGTTCCAATACTCAAGAACAGAAGTGCAGAAGATGGTAAAATGTCATTCTTGCCTCACGCTAAATATCAATCATCCTCGTCGAACGAGACCAATCCCATGATTCATTATCTTCGTTTTTGGAAGGCAAGTCGCCAAGACCACAAGTACGTCTTTGTGTTCTTGGTATCGCAGCGCCGGTAAGGTGGCACCACATAGTGGCACCCAGTAAGAGCGTGGAGCATACTGGGAGGTGTAAATAGCCCCTCTGTCGTTGATAATGTTGATACTTGTTTCGTTCCCATAAGGGACAGTACAGTTAGTGTCACACCTTTAGATGATGACAGCAGAGTGGATCGGCCTTAGGGTTAAGAATAAATCTCCTTTTGATCTTGGAAGTTCATGTTTGTTCATGGTCAGCAGCGTTGGAAGGAGTTCGATTTTGGGGGTGGGAACCAAATTTGTCCCCGCGGGGGGAGATATCTACCGTAACATTGCAGTGAGCACATATGAATGGAACATGGAAAGTAACAAAGATTTGAAAATTATTTTGGAATATTACATGCAGATTTCTTCATTTAAAATAAGACTAACACTGTTTATGGTACAGTTTGACACTAAACATAACCAAAATCCTTATGATAAAATGAGTCTGATTCAGGACAACGATCTTCGTTAAGTATATGTTTTATCCTCGTGCTCTGCCTGCACAGTGAATTGGCCTCAGTAACATGTAAATTATAAAAAAAGATAAGGAACATTTATTTTTTGTAAAGAGGGGAGGGGGTCCCTTGTGGCCAAAGCCCCTGTTTGTCCCTGTCCAATATGCAGGGGGCAGCGTGTGGCTGAGTGGGGTAAGCCTGTATGCCTGTCCAATATGCAGGGGGCAGCGTGTGGCTGAGTGAGGTAAGCCTGTATGCCTGTCCAATATGCAGGGGGCAGCGTGTGGCTGAGTGGGGTAAGCCTGTATGCCTGTCCAATATGCATTCACTGAGAGGTGCTAACAAATTAGCTGAATAAATTGGAAAGGAAAAAAAAAAAGTGCTTTTGAGATCGACAGCTAATTAAGAGCGTTTGGGGGGGCTCTTACAATGACTGAAAATATACCGGCCTGTGGAGAAGAGAAAAATAGTAAACGCAGCTAGCTTTTCTCCTGTCACTGAGAAAGTTGATGCGACATGAGGAAAGAACAGCCAGAGTCATATGTAGCCAACACTGTCGGCCTTGTTGATTTCACACAATGACTTTTTATTTGAAGTCCAAGTGTTGTACATGAGTAGTAATTGATAACATTCATATACAGAGTTTAATTTTCTTTTTTACATTCAACTTCCTTTCAATTACATTTAATATTTCTATTAATCAAACATAATATACAGTATCTAGTTAAGAACAATCTTGATGCTGTTGACATGGAAATAAATACTATTACAGCCAAAATTAACCATAAGGTCAAACGCCGTTTACATGCTATTTAATTTTTGTCCTGTGGAATAAAACAGTCAGAATTTACTGATGTGGTTTATTTCTTTGAAGAACCAAAGAGCCCATTTGATCCTGAACTGTATGATCTCTGTATATTTTCTAATAGTCTCTAAATAACATTTATTCTGCTCTCCACTACCCTTTCAGTTCATTAAACAATATGAAACATTAATATATTTTAATCGAAAAATGCTTCAGTGACTGAATAATATGCCGTTATTGTGCTGCCTTCAACCAACTAAGTATCTGTACACAATTCATTGATGAGGAGAAGGCTGGCACTATTTATGTTAAATTTATTACAATGTAAATGTATGATTTTGTAAATCAGCTACAGCAACTTTGGATCCACGTAGTATGAAGCCTGAATAAATGAACAGCACCATCGTGACATTCACTTAAGAACCGCTACAAAT
The DNA here is from genome assembly GCA_015163995.2 of Mormyrus lacerda. Taxonomy (NCBI): domain Eukaryota; kingdom Metazoa; phylum Chordata; class Actinopteri; order Osteoglossiformes; family Mormyridae; genus Mormyrus; species Mormyrus lacerda. The sequence continues at coordinate 12,984,616 of JAABNX020000040.1, forward strand.
ATTAACATTCTTAGGGCAGTATATGTATATACAATCTCCAAGCACTTTCATTGCCTTCGCTGCCCCCATTAATGTATAAATTACGGTGATGTTTTACTCTGGATATGCAAACAGTTCCTGATACAGTATTAAAAAACACATTTCCTTGTCCTTTCTTTGTGGCTGCTTTCAGGGTTTGAATAGCTTAAATAAGACATACCACATTCTTTGGAGGTATGACATGAATCACCAAGGCTACTATAAGTTGTAGGGATTGTATTTTCTGCTGATTTGAAGATGGAATTTCACTTGATAGGAAGATAGTTAAATCTAATTACTGCTGTGCTGCCTCGATAAAAACAGTTTATCGTACGTAGTATGGAGGTTATTCGGTGCTGGTCAAGAACATAAGAACATAAGAAATTTACAAACGTGAGGAGGCCATTCAGGCCGTCAAACCCACTAGGCAGTCAACCAGGGTGCCATCCTCTGAGGGGGTGCTCACTTAGCAAGTCAATTTCAAATTGTTTCCAATGGGGGGGGGGGGCAGTGGAGAACCCTGTCTAGGACAATGGGTACTGAGTGCATTTGAAAAGAGGTAAAGTGGAACTTAAAGAATTACTGTGTAAATGAAACAGATTTTCCATAACATTATTCCATAATCTTTTTTCATTTTTGGGTACAAAATTTGTCCAGTTACAGAGAGAGAAATATTACCATAGAATTATCGTCCATTAAGATAATTATAAAACGCAAAGAAATGTGAACCATGCAGAGTATTTTTAGGAAATTGTTACACTGGGTTCTATAATCCGAAATAGGATAAATGATTTCAAGCTCTTCGGGTCGGTTGAAGTTCAGCAGAGATTGGTTGTTTATACTTGATTAAACTGAATACATGAATATCATCAACAACCTGCAAATTCCTTTTTCTCCGAGCATCACAAACTGCTTGGCGTTTGCTACTAAAATTTTTGGTTAATTCCCAACTTCGAAACAGGACATTAATATTCATTTTTGCGATATTACTACCTTAAGTGTGAGAATCATTTTTGGTTGGCTGTACGTTTCCAACCAGAAGATGTTCAGAATGATCACCCAAGTGAATTCCGGCAGTAATCATATAGACCATAGACTTTGCAATGCCACATTCATCTGCAGAGGTACTGTAAGTATCTCTATCACATATTCAAACTTCTCCAAGGTCACTGCTCTGATAGCTTCTGCATTTCTGTTGCCTTTTGTTGCTTCCCATTGAAAACTCATATCGTTAATTAAAACATATTATTAAGGAAATTATAATGGTGCTGAGAGTTTACTAAATCCAAAGAGTTTTACTGCTTAATTTTACACATTACATTACAGGACTGGACCTGCAAATGTTTACTAGATAATTGACCATATATTAAACAAAAAAAAAAAAACTAGTTGGATTAAAATATAAGTAGGCATACATTTCATAAGCTATTGACATTGTATCAACATAGTATGAGGAAAGAGACCAAACCATTCCGTACACCGGAGAGGGAAATTCAAGTTCAAAAAGTACAAATCCAGACCAATGTTTTGTTTCAATCAATCAGTTGAGTATAAAGAATCACATTCACAGAGTACACAACTGGTTGATTGGAACAAAATCTTGGCCTGGATTTGTACTTTCTGGACCTGAACTTTCCACCTCTGCACACAGAAATCTAAAACAATCATTAACAAGCAGTTAATTTTAAGGAAATTGTACCATCGGTAGCCAGAACCAAAAATACTCTGTTGATAATCTTCCCAAAGGGGATATTCTGCAATCACATACAATAAAACAAATGTAAATATAGTCACTAGACTAATCTTACAGAATTACAAACATCTGAGAGACATGAGCAAGGAAAGGTACCAAAATGGTATCTGGCAAGACAAGGTGTGAGCTTTCATGAATAACCAAGCACTGAACGGCAAAATAAAATACAGGTTTCATATTTACAAACGCATATGTATGTCACACATTGTAATACTGCAACAAAGACTTTAAAGTTTGGAAAAAGCTTCACTCAGGAGAAAATGAATCTAATCTTAATCAACAGAACACAGCATTTACATTCACTGAAAAGCAGGAATCGTTTTTATACACAGGAAGTCACAGTACACAGCATGAACACTAATATTAAGTAAACAGCATGAGTGAAAAGCATCGCTGCCTTTTGTATCTATGTAGGGCCTGTGCTTTTATATACCTGCAGTCAGGAGGGTCCCATTGTGCTCACAGTGGTGTAGCTAAACTTGGACAGTGACGCGCCCATAGCGATGACGTCGTCGTCGGCCTCATGCCGACGCCGGCACGGCCTCCAGCGGCAGGCGAAGGTGGCCAACAGGGCCTTGCGGAAGCGCTTGTTCATGAAGCAGTAGATGATGGGGTTGACGCAGGCCGAGGTATAGGAGAGCAGGTGGATGAAGGAGATGGGTGCCCCGGACAGGGTCCGGTGGGCGGACCGCAAGTCGAACGCCTTCCAGGTGTTGACAGAATACAGGGGCATCCAGCAGATGAAGAACATGGCGACGATGACGGTGAGCATGCGGATCACTCGCTTCTTGGCTTTGAGTTTGGACTCTGAGGTGTTGCTGCGTGGTCGGTCTGCATTGGAGGCTCTGGCGGCCGTGAGCACTGACATCTCAACAACGTTGGGCCTTTTGGTGACTTGAATGTAACAGCCGTCGTCATCATCACTTCCAGATGATACTGTACCACTCAAGCCATTCCTAAGCTCTAGACAAGAATAGGGAACTGTGTTACAGGTAAGAGAACCAGGGGTGTGGTCCACCAAGCTAATATCGCTAAAGCTAAAGCACCTTACTGCTGAGATACCCTCTATGGATTCATCACATAAATTATTCAGTTATTTTTTATTTTCCAAATTATTTATTTTTTTTACCAGGGAATATTTGGTCTAGGGGCATATTTTAGAGTAATTATTACAACTGCAAATATTAAATCGAAGAACTAAAATATGTTTCTGAAAGTTTGATAGCTGAGCTACAAAAATGAATCACTAAAGATGGACTTATTTAAAATCTCAAGAGTTGCTGCAGAAAATTGAGAAATAATAGGTTTTTATAGTACTCTTCTGAGTTTTTGAATATATCTTTGATATAAATCAGCTTTAGTCATACAAGAAACAATTTTAAAAGTGATATATAATTGTTAAATGGAATATTAATGACTTTAAGAAACTAGTTTATTATTTTTTTCCAGAAATGCGTGTGGTACTAATTGTTTATTACAATATATTTCAAATAAATAAATTCCCCTGTAACAGCTGAGCATTAATATTTCTGGAAATGGGGTCACTTGGAAAAAAAATTAAATGTAGCAAATGCAGTTTTATTATTCATTATCAGGAAAACAAAAATATGAATTGCATAAAATCACAGAAAGATGATAGTACTGTATGTGTGTTACATCAACAAATGCTCTTTAGGATTTATATCTTTTGTCACGCTGAATTTTATGTCACCTAACGTTTACCTATCTAGCAATGTATTTTATAATGTCTTTAGATGCTACAAGGCAGAGTATGTAATAATCAAATCTGTCAAATTTTAATTTATGTTCCTATTTTTATAAACAATTTCTACATTCTCTATATTCTAGGAAATACTGGATTGTTATGTTAACCTACTCTGGTTATTTTTAAACTTAATCAGATTAACCCGTTTACTGGCCTCAGTGAGCCAGTAAATTCTATCTGCTAAAATCTCTGAATGATTAAATCTGTTCCTCACATTATCAACCTTGCCCATATCGATTTGATAGCGATGCTTTAGAAGACAATTTAGATGTTTTACAGCAATTTGCATGGTACAACACCATGCCAACTGTTGCTACGGTTACTGTACTATACCAGATCGTCATGAGGTTGGAGACTAAACAAGCAAGTATGCTTGCAAAAGCCTTAATGGAAGGATGCTCTTTGATAATCGGACTCGGCTAAAGGCACTATAACAGTCAGGACATGTTCCATGGTGCTTACAGCCTTACTTTCTGTTATTTGACACTGTAGCCCACACTGACGCATATCCAGTGCATCCGCAGAGTGAACCATTCAATAAACTTAACTTCAGAACTTAGTACCTGCATTGCTTTTTTGCCCAAGCTCAAACTGGATTCCTCGGTACAGCTCCCTGGAGATCAGTCCATAAGCGATAATCATCACAACCCCAGGAATGAAGAACAAGACAAACAACAGGAGGATGTACCTGAAAAAAAAAAACGTTAAAAGGAATAAAGGTGGTGGTGGGGGGGTGTTAGAGTTCTCCAGAGGTTTTCAGCAGTGGGTCAATATTAGGAACTCTGTGGAACTCTGTGGAACTGTCAAATACGGCAAAGGAACAAACATTATTGTATTATGATTAATACAACATGCAATATGATTTGTGAGAAGTGCGTTTGATGCAGATGCTCATTTTGGGGTGTTCTTATTCACATCATTATTCATAAGGACTTGTTTACACTGTGATCACATTACTAGTGCCATCAAGATGTTTTTTTTCAACTACTTTTAAGTTCCCTGTTAAATACTAGCCTGCAATTAAAAAAAAATCCCAGAATTCTGCAACCCTAGCTAATATTTAACTAAAATTTCAGAAGAAATTTTGGCAGATACATTCAAAACGGGCAAGGGCTCTGCCACTCAAACTGCTCTTTCTAGCAGTTAAAAGTCAAGCATGCGACAAGCTGAGCTGCTCAATATATATTTCAGTGAGGCTTCATGGAGAGACAGGGACAGGTGCACCATAATCACTAAGCGATCTTAAGTTGACAAACAAGGAAAATCAGGAGCAGTACAGGGAGAAGAAACACATTTTAGCAGATCTACATGCTAACCAGCCTCATTTTAGCAGCTCTGCATGCTAACCAGTCTCACATCCAGAGCTCCCTGCCGGGTTTTTTTTCTCCTTCAAGTGCAGAAACACAGCCTACATTTAGCCTTCAACACTCAAAAGGCAGAGAGGTGCAAGCTTTTCATCAACCATTTGTCTGATGAATTACAAACCCATTACAGACACAAAAGACTGCTGAATTAATTAGGGTCTCCAATAAAGAGGAATTATTCAGCAGATGATGCAGGAAGTGACTTCACAGACACGCAGAATGGAAGATCACCCATCTGACCCTTGGCATGGGCCGAGTTTAAAGCCATAAAGGACCTTCAGAGGGACGCCGCTGGTGTCAGCTTTCAGCCAGCTTGACAGCCTAATTGCAATAAGAATAAACAGAGATACGTATCATCTTTTGACTTGCTGATTATGAGACCATTTTAGCCCAAATTCGCCCTTTTCCAGCAGCCAACTGACATTAAATAGTTGTGATAACATGCTTGGTTGAACACAGAGACTTTTGCCCAGCAACACATTACACTGGAAAAAATGAACATCTTCTATGTTAATTGTGGTTCATTTAATGATTCTATTCTGGCACCTCAATAAAAGCTTTGAAGTCTTTTATTTTAGAGAGACCCCCCCGTTTATTAAATGGCAGATTTTTTTGTCTTTACTTGATGAGCGGATGCAGGTGCCGAATAAGAATATGTGTCTATGACACCCTCTTCACATCAATGTGATTGGCTTATTTCCCCAGAAATATCCAATAATGACGCATAAATTTTCAGTGACCAGCACATGTCAGTGCATCAGTATAATCAATGTGTTAATCATCTCTTGCCAAAAATCAACTTCAGCTAAATATGAAAATATTATAAGATAGGAAAAAGTGTAAGAAAAACATTATATAAAACACAATTTATAAAGGTCTTAAGGGGAATAATTTCTATGTCCTTGATAAAAAAATATTATTATTGTATGGTAATGATCATAAGTACATATACAGAAAGACCTGATTTATGACACAGGTATATAAACAATTAACAATTATTTGCGTTATACCAGCACTAAGCCATAGACTAAAATATTACAAAGAAGGTTTGATTCCAGTGGTATATGGCTTATTTGAATTCCTTTATCAATATAATTTTCCAGCAACAAAGATACATTTTAATGAGTACATTCATTTCATTCACAAATTTCATTAATATTTATATCATTATACAATTATTTAATATACTTTAATTACCATCAAAGTGTTTTTAATGTTGTCCAGTATCTAGTCCTTACAGATTTCATAAGGGTGTCTCACTTTATTAACTGTTAATAAAGTTGTTATGTACTGTAGCGAGTTGCGTAGGGCTGTTCTGAGTCTTACCATGACTGTTCCACCTGGCTCTTCGGCCAGCTGAGGCGGCACATATGAGCAGTGATGCCATTGTGCTTTTTGAAGGTAACCAGGGTGCTAAATACGGGATAGGGGATCATGAGGAAGACGGAAAGGAGCCAAGTCGCCGCGATCACCCGGTAGGCGTGGGAACGTGTCTGCCACACGCGAGATTTCAGCGGGTTACAGATGGCGCTGTATCTCTCGATGGCTATTGCGACCAGGCTGAATGTGGAGATGCTCACTGAGATGCCTACAGAGAGACAGCATCAAGATTAAAATAAGGACCGACTTTTTGAACCCTGGGGGAAATACTTGCGCATACAGTAGCAAGTATGAAGAGCAGAGGCAAACAAAGAAGCAGTGTATAACAGACAAAGGGCAGAGACAGTACACATAGTGAAGCAGTGTACAGTATAACAGACAAAGTGCAGAGACAGTACACATAGTGAAGCAGTGTACAGTATAACAGACAAAGGGCAGAGACAGTACACATAGTGAAGCAGTGTACAGTATAACAGACAAAGGGCAGAGACAGTACACA